>CM047749.1:61328513-62056013 GCA_026225825.1 Pistacia integerrima
GAATAATAAAAGAATTTAATATTATAGAGTGAATAATGAAAAACACACTTATAATAAAGATTATTTTTGTTATTCACCAAACCTTCATTTACTCTAAAGATTAATTTTTTTATTTAAAAAGATAAAAATAAAAAGTGATAAATAAAGATTGCATAAGAGAATAATTCACGATTCTACCCTTCATTTCAACGAACTGCAAAGTGCCACCATTTTTTTTTATGACCGGAGGTGTCAGGGCAAGCTTACACATATCTCAACTAATTTTTCGGGATCTTAAAACTATCAATCAGATAAAAACTCTAGTAGCAACCCCTATTAGCAACGAAGGATGAACTTGAACTCAGTGGCTATTGGCTACCCCTATTAGCAATCGATGATGGACTCGAACTCAAGATCTCTCAAACAATACACCCCAAAATCGTTATCGAACTAGTCAATCACCTAAAGGTAGTTTAAGTCCCACCATCTCCTATACCATGTTGTTTTCCCCTGCCTCTCACTTCTCCACCCTATAAATCTCCTTCCGACATAAAATTATGTATTCTTTAGGCTTTTTTATTGTTTACAAATCTCTCTCTCTCGCCACCAGCCCGTTGATCTTTAGGTTTGGAACAAAAGTACTCACTCGTCTTGATTTGTTCTTTTTCTCAGAGAAGAATCTGATGACTCTTTGTAAGCGGATGGTTAAAACAAAAAACTAGTTACATAAGATCGAAACAATTTTCTTCTCATCCAACTATCCAAGTTTTGAACTTAATTTAAATAAATTTATTGTTAACAATTAATAAACATAATCCTCAAAAAAGGCTAAGTTTAATCATATATACAATTATATTTTTGTTAATAATCATGAAATATATGCATAAAAAAAAAGGGCAATTTAATATGTCTTCTAAAAACTTATAAGGTCATAAAAATACAAAAACTTGATGATACCACTGTATACGAACTTTATTTTTTCTTATAAATAAGATTTAGAATAATTAAATTGTTTATTTTATAATATTTTTAATGTATACCTTCCAGGCCAGGATTCGTTTTGCATTTTTTTTTTTTTTTTTTTGGTATTCAGGGGTGTCCGGGTCAACTTGCCTGCATCTTAATTAATCTCCCGGGACCCTGAAGTTAACGATCAAGTGAGTTTCCAACGGTTACTCCTTATTAGTAATCGTGAGAATTCGAACTCAAAACCTCTTGAATAATACACCAAAAGTCTCAAACGAACTGTCAAGCTATCTACAAATAGTTGTTTTGCATGCAAATAGTTGTGAATGTGAGAGTACTTGTGGATAAAATCATAAAAGAATTACCAGGATTCTGCATTGAATGAATTTCACACCAAGAAAATATGTATGATTTTCTGTCGTGTAAAATACTTGACCTCTTGTTTGGACCTTTTCAATCTGCCATATTATGCATCGGTTGTTGAAGAAGTTAAGCAGATGATTAGAACAGAAGGGTCTTTTAGCATCCGAAAATTTGAGGTTTTTAAAGTGGATTAGGATGCAAATGCAAATATATATAGAAGATGGTAAGAAAGAGAAAACTGATAAACAAACAAGAGGCAGGTATGTTGCAATAAGCGTAAGAGTAGTTGCAAAATCCATTTTTACCACTCACTTTGGGAAGGAGGTGATTCATGATTTGCTCGAGAGGTTTGCCAAGAAGATAAAAAGAGCACTTGGAGGTGTACAAAATATTGGAGTTGTCGACTACTTTAGCATTAATGGGTAACGCAGATGCACTCGGGAGTCCCGCTGCCTGGTCAGCGTGCAACCCCCTTGAGCCCATAGGTGGTTTTTGGGCTTTTCCATGTATAACTACTGTAGGATTTCTTTTAAGTTACTAATTCCTTATTGGGTTGGGCTTAGGAATAGAAATCCTTGTAAAACTAGGTTTAGTCCTTTAAACTTAGTATATAAACATACTTTTCTCTTATTATGGTGGGATAACAAATCATAGGGCAATTCATTCATTGTAAACAAGAGAGGTGAGGCATATTGCAATAATATTGACTCAGCTGGATGTAGCCCACATAAGGTGAACCAGGGTAAATCGCGCGTGTTATTTTTATTGTTTACTGTTTGATTTGTTTCACTGTTATATTTTGTCTTGTTGTTGCCTCTATTTCGTTCACAAAAGAGAACATGCACATATATATGGTCGTTTCCCTTACTAAGACCATGCAATGAAATACAAATATAATCTGAAAGACAACATAAGTCAATTAATGGAAATAGGTATCGATTATATTTAATCAAGAGTAAACGACTTTTTCCCACCCAAGTTTTGCCTTAATGATTGCGCATTCTACAAATCGCTCGATTGTCAACGATTAATGGGGTTGGTGGAAATAAGGTTTAAGAGGTTTTGGTAAGTGATGATCAGGAAAAAGAATGGTGGTGGTTTGAGGTAATAAATATGTTAGAATTGGCCAATGACTAGTCGGAATATAAATTTTGGATGAAAAAGTGATATTTTAAAACTTTTTTATAGAGAAAAATCATTAAGGCAAACCTTGGGTGGGAAAAAGTCGTTTACTAATTTCTATTCATTAACCACACAAGTAAAAAGATCCCTCTTTTAAGTCTTTATAAATTATGACCCTAGAGCGATGACCCAAAGGTCAATATGACAACGGGATATCCAATAACTAGAAAAATTTCCACAAAAATTTCCACGAAGTCAGTCGAGAAAAAAGTAACCTCACTCTCTAGAATTGAGGGTGGATTGCACCATTCAACCATTAACAACCGACATATAGTTGTGTAATCACGCGCCATCTTACAGTTTCAGTTCAAGAAGAACTCTAATTGTCATCTACCTTCTCATTTGCTCTTTCACTGCCACCACTGTAACCCAGAAAACATTTTTCTCAAAAACCAAACCACCAAACAGAGAAGAATCATGTTCTTCTCTACGACTGCCACCCAAATGCCATCTACCAAGACTATAGTTTCTGTTGCCGCCTCGGCAGCTGGCACGGCGATGCTTGTTCGGAAACTTGCACGTGACTATTTGCCTCACGAGGTACGAGATTACTTGTTCTTCAAAGTTAGAGATTTCATTGCACGTTTCTCTAATGAGTTAACTTTAGTCATTGAAGACTCTAGTGGCTTCCATCGAAACAAACTCTTTAAAGCGGCGAAGTTTTATTTTGAATCGAAGATTCCCCCTCATGTGAGAAGAATCAAAATCAACCTGCCAAGAAAGGAAACCAAAATTTCACTCTCAGTGGACAAGAACGACGAGATTGTTGATAAATTTAATGGGGTCCATTTGACATGGAGATTTAGATCAAAACAAGCCCCATCAAAGGTTGTCCGCGACCCACTCCATTACGGCCCTACGGTTCAAAATGAAGTCAAGTTTTTTGAGTTGAGTTTTCACAAGAAACATAAAGATATGATCTTGGAGAATTATATTCCTCATATTTTGAAGAAATCTACAGAAATAATCGAGGAAAATAAGACTTTGAAGCTTCATACTTTGAAACTTGATCGGATGCATGGAAGGGATGTGTGGCAATCAGTGAATCTTGACCATCCAGCAACTTTTGATACTCTGGCAATGGACTTGGATATAAAGAAAAGGATAATGGAGGATCTAGAGAGGTTTGTGAGGAGGAAAGAGTTTTACAAGAGAGTGGGGAAGGCATGGAAAAGAGGATACTTGTTGTTTGGTCCTCCTGGTACTGGGAAATCAAGCTTGATTGCCGCAATGGCAAATTATCTCAAGTTTGACATCTATGACTTGGAGTTGACCAGTCTTATGGGGAATAGTGACTTAAGGAAGCTGTTAATTACCACGGAGAATAAGTCCATCCTCGTTGTAGAGGGACATTGATTATTCATTTAGCCTTGCAGAGGCAAGGGCTACTTCAACAAATTCGGTAACGAATCCTAATCACCCTCGACATGGATTTAATCTAGTAAATCAGGTAATATTATTGCTATCTGTTCCTTTGTTCAAGTTAATGTTTCTTTAGTATGATGTCTCTTGGTTGACCTGTTGGTAAATTTAACTCAGCAATGTTCAAATTCGTGTTTTTATTGCAGTTGTAACGAAATAGAGTGCCATTTTATATTGCGAGTCACAAACTTTGTTGTCTAGACTTTCTGTATTTCTATTGAGAGTTTTGTAATAAATTCAGAAAATTTCACATTGGGGTACTCGGAAGGAGTTTGGGGGAAAACATGTCTGGCTCATACAAGACATGCCATTGGGAAATAGTACTCAATCAATTCAGAACTTAAAGCTCTTTTACTTACTGATATTTGATATTTCTACTTTCAAACAAGAGTATAGCTTATAGCCTTTGTGCAAGCACATACATTTTACAAGGGGAATCATCTGTCAAGCATCAGTTCTCAAGCGAGATAGTCACTTACTCAACCTACAGATGTGAATATTGTTGTACCAGCAAAAGGCCTCTATGGCCATTCTTATAGATAGATGTTGTACATTCTTAGTTCACATTTATTTTTTATTGGTTTCATGCGTATCTTATCTTGAAACCTAAGCTTACTTGATGCAATGTCCAATTTTGTGTTGCGATCACAAAACTTGGTGTGAAGAATTCCTCTATTTTGAAAAGTTTACAGTAACTTTGGAAAGTTTTACTGGCCGAGAGAGGTTTTTTGCCCGGTAGTTAGGGTATCAACATGACTAGTTTATATAGGACAGATCATTTAGAAGGAAATGGTATTTGAGTTCTGATCAATGATAAGCCAATAAATTGAATATTTGTTTGACTTATTGATATAGATTATAACCTTTTGTGAACGTATGAGTGATACTCTATCAAATAATTGGTGGGCTAGTAAAGTGATACTCTTAGGCTATTCTTATAAATAGATGTTTTACAATCATAATATGTTCGCATCAATTTTTTTTTTAAACAGTATCAGGTGACATTATCAGGATTACTAAATTTCCTAGATGGATTGTGGTCAAGCTGTGGAGATGAGAGGATCATAGTGTTCACAACCAATCACAAACACAAACTTGACCCTGCATTGTTGCGCCCTGGTCGCATGGATGTGCATGTCCACATGTCCTATTGCACTCCATTTGCATTCAAAATTCTGGCCTCCAATTACCTTGGCACCACACAGCATCCACTTTTCATAGAGATTGAAGAACTGATAGCGGAAACCAAGGTGACTCCAGCAGACATCGCAGAGCTGCTAATGAAGGATGAGGATGCTGAAAATGTGCTCAGAGGCCTTATTGAGTTTCTTGAAAATAAGAGAGAAAATGATGAAAGTAAAGCCAGTGAAGCTGAAAAGGTGGCAATAGAAGAAGAAGGTAAGCAACGGCTCGAGGAAAATGCAGTTGGAGAAGGGACAATCATAATTGAATAAACACGATAGCTTGAGTAAAGTGTAATACAGAGGTATACAAGAAACAGTAGTTTCTGAACAAAAATGTGGCTACAGCGGTAGGCTTTGGCCTGAAATATTATTGTTATGATGGATGATAATGATATAACCACTATGTAGTATGCTAGGATATTTGCATTGCATTTTCTAGACTTGTCATGGCCAAATAAAAAGCTCTGTGCGCACATGTTGTGTTCCCTAAAACTGCAGGGTGATTACCTAGAACAAAAGTAATGGAATATTGTTTCAGAACGAAATTAAATAAATCTCATACCACAGGACTCGTTTCAACCAATTGCTTATCCCACTGGTCAATTGTTTATTTTTAACTCTACTTTAAACGTGATGTGATGAAAGGTATATATATTCAGTCTCATTTTCATCTTGCAGCGACATTGCAATTTTGTCCATAATATATAAAAAAAAAAAATCTGTAACTACCATATATCAGTTCAAAAAATCTTTCACGGGCAAAGACGTCAGCTTACTCTTGATTTCATATACATCTATTTACAATAGTTGAACTGGTTTTGAATGACTACGGGAAAGTCATAGTAAAACTCTGGATAAAGCCATGGAATTGAAGGAAGTTCTTCACATGAATGGAGGAGAAGGCGAAACAAGTTATGCCAACAATTCTTTGATCCAAGTCTCTCTCTCTCTCACACTCACACAATTTATATCAGAAATTTTTGTACTATTTTCTCTAGTTGAGATAACCATTGATTAATTGTTCCTCTCATTTTGTTTTTTAAGAAAGAAGCTATGTTAATACCTTTCGTCTATCATCCACTGCTCCAGGCCGACTTCCGTCGCTACTCCATTCTCATCGTCCTCCTCCTCAGTCGTCATCGTCCTACTCTACTTCTCCTTAGCTTCACCTTCCTCTTCAGGTACGATTTTCGCTTTTTTGATTATTTATTTGAATGTTTTAGTTTCTGTTTAGTTGCTGAGAAAATTAAAGGACGTTAAAGAAAGTTTGAGATTTTTTATGACGTAATTTTTGCAGAGGTGTTTGGAGAGTGTTTATTTTGTTATTGGATAGTAATTTTTGGATTTTACAGATCTGATTCGGTGGTTTTGGTTTGTACTTTCTGTTTGGTTGACAAGAAAGTGCAGGAAAATGCAAAATAAAATAAAATTTGAGTTTGATACTGTAATTTGTACCAAGGAGTTTGGACAGTGTTGCTTTCTTAATTGAATTGAAATTTTTGGATATCTGTAGATCGAGGAATGTTTGATTGCGATGAATGAGGCGGGTATTTTTCCCTTAGTCTGCGATTGGACGGGGACAAGGACGTCGTTTCCGCGCGGGGCGGGGACTGAGATTCCCCATCATCACCCCGATAGTGGGGTCGGGGAATGGTGACGGGACAGGGTATGGGAAGTCAGGCCCCACGCCCTTGTCATCCCTGTTAGCACTGATGTAGGAAAATCTTGAATATTTTAACAGTACTAGAATTTTAATTCACTTTTTTAGTATTAAAAAAACTCCAACTAAGCAGACATTATCTTGGATATTTTATTTACTTTTCCAAGTAGAATTATGATTAACCCACTATAAATATGGTTGTTATGTTTCAAGTTATTCAATAAGGTCTCTAATAAAATCTCTTATTCCTTTTTTCTTTTACGTTACTTTGGGAGATCATCACTCACCACCATACTGAAAAGAAACATGCTTTTCAGTACTACTACCACCCAGATGCCATCTATCAAGACTATAGTTTCTGTTGCCGCCTCAGCAGCTACCGCGGCGATGTTTGTTCTGACACTTGCACGGGTCGGGAATTTATAGACAGTTTTATGTAACGTAAAAGAAAAAAGGAATAAGAGAAATTATTTGATTATGCTAATATATGGGTAACCATTAAATCACAAGGTATTCTTCGGTTATTCAAAACTTATACTGCCTTGCAATAAAAGCCTTATTCATCAGTCATCTGTTGAAACTCTTCCTTGCTCATGTCATCTATGATGGATGAATTTTTCACCACTTTCTCCCCAGAAATATTGTTTTAAAACCCGACCTGTTGTGAGACCCGACAAGGTAACGGGGTCACGGCCCAAGTTTTGAAACAATGCTTATACAATTTGCATACTTCTCCAAATGCAATCTTTTAATTTGGGCTATGTGAAGCAACGTAAGTGATTGACTTCGACAGTGATTATATTTATAAGTACCAATAATCAAAGAAAGTGACAACACACTTAGAAAACCAGAGTATGACAAATTTTTAAACTAAGATTATCGAAACAAATTCAAAGCATAATTATCCGTGAAAAGAGATCAGTTATCCAAAGTCCAAATCTCTTTCAAGAAGGGCATAATCGAGTTAGGCTGCAATACATACAGCGATAGCAGATGGCTTCCAAGAACGAAGGAAAAATCAAGTCTGGAATAGCACGAAAATACAGGGACCCTAAATCACCTGAGAACCACCAACTCTATTGAGGAACTAAAGGATTCTCACGGCACATGCAATACTTAAAAAAAAAAAAAAAAAAAGGTTGTATCCAACTGACAAGGTTTTTATTTCAATGTGCGTATAAAACCCCGCATCAATATATATGCCTCCACCAGCGGTTCCTGAAACATAATCGACAATGATGAAACCTTCAGAAAGCTCATCTTCTAAGTTCCCAGAACAGAAGACTATTTTAAGAACAAATTCAAGTAAATATATTATGAGATGGCCAATTAGGATTTAGGATATTTTCTTATGAGATGTACCCACAAATAACGAACAGAGAATCCGAATTTTAATATTGCAATGCAGTCATGCATGCCAACAACTTCATGGTCTCGAAATCGATTGACCAGAGGAACTTAATGGAGGCTAGCAAAATTAGATGAGATACAGTGAATCACTGAAGAAATGGAGAATCATGTACTTCCCACAAAATTTGGCAATTATTGCCTCGGAGGGACCAGAGTCCTTCAAGTTTATTTAACCTACAAGAAAGAGCTATACCGGCATTTTCGTTTCGATTTTCTGGTGAGGTACATCACTCTAAGAATCAATGTTGTCATTTTCCATTTTTGCCTATTTTTGCATCATACATGACTGTTCAATGGTGAGTGGTTATCTTTTAATGCAGGGGTGGATTGAGGAGGATAAATTGGACCAGTTCAATCTCCCCTGTTATGCACCTGCTGTTGAAGAAGTTAAGCAGATGATTAGAGCAGAAGGGTCTTTTAGCATCCGAAAATTTGAGATATTTACAGTGGATTGGGCTCCAAGTGCAAATATAGAAGATGGTAAAAAAGTGAGGTTTGATAATCAAGAGTCCCAAGCGAGCAGTCAAGCTACCTAGAAATAATTGTTCTGTGTGCTTTAGTTGTGATTGTGACAGTACTTGTGGATAAAATCATAAAAGAATTACCAGGACTCTGCAATGAATCCATTTCACACCAAGAAAATATGTATGATTTTCTGTCGTGTAAAATACTTAACCTCTTGTTTGGACCTTTTCAATCTGCCATATTATGCACCAGCTGTTGAAGAAGTTAAGCAGATGATTAGAACAAAAGGGTCTTTTAGCATCCGAAAATTCAAGCTTTTTAACGTGGATTAGGATGCAAATGCGAATATAGATGGTAAGAAAGAGAAGATTGATAAACAAAAAAGAGGCAGCAGGTATGTTGCAATGAGCATGAGAGTAGTTGCAGAATCCGTTTTTAACACTCACTTTGGGGAGGAGGTGATTGATGATTTGTTCGAGAGGTTTGCCAAGAAGATAAGAGGAGCACTTGGAGGTGGAGTGGACAAAGGAGAATATACAAATATGGTCATTTCCTTTACTAAGACAATGCAATAAAATACAATTATAATCTAAAAGATAGCAGAAGTTAATTAATGGAAAAGGGTAATAATAATATTTAATCAATTTATATTCATTATTTTTTAAACTCTTTCTTTTGGGGACAATATTAAGACCCACCACGCAAGAAAAAAGATCCCACTCTTTAAGTCACTTTGACAAAGTGCCAAGAGCAATGACCCAAAGGTCACTTTGATAACGGGATCCGATAACTAGAAAAATTTCCACAAAAAGTAACCTCACTCTCTAGATGTGAGGGTGGATTGCACTAATCAACCATTAACAACCGACATATAACACTTTGAATTGTGTAATCACACGCCATTTTAGAGTTTCAGTTCAAGAAGAACTCTAATTGGACTATGATACAGCCTTTCTTATTTTTCATTCACTTAATTTCACATAAATTTGTCTTCGACCTTCTCATTTGCTCTTTCAATGCCACCACGGTAACCCCGAAATAAAAAAAAAAATTAAAAAAAATAAAAAAAGCCAAACCACCAAACTGAAAAGAAACATGCTCTCCAGTACTACTACCACCCAGATGCCATCTATCAAGACTATAGTTTCTGTTGCCGCCTCAGCAGCTGCCGCGGCGATGGTTGTTCCGACACTTGCGCGTGACTATTTGCCTCACGAGGTACGAGATTACTTGTTTTTCAAAGTTAGAGATTTCATTGCACGCTTCTCTAATGAGTTTACTTTAGTCATTGAAGAATCTGATGATGGCTTTAACCTAAACGAACTCTTTAAAGCGGCAAAGTTTTATCTTGAATCGAAGATTCCCCCTCATGTGAGGAGAATCAAAATCAACCTGCCAAAAAAGGAAACCAAAATTTCACTCTCAATGGAAAAGAACGAAGACATTGTTGATAACTTTAATGGGGTTCATTTGACATGGAGATTTATATCAAAGCAAGCCCCATCAAAGGTTGTCCGTGACCCACACCATTACGGGCCTACGGTTCAAAATGAAGTCAAGTTTTTTGAGCTGAGTTTTCACAAGAAACATAAAGATATGATCTTGGAGAATTATATCCCTCATATTTTGAAGAAATCTACAGAAATAATCGAGGAAAAGAAGACTTTGAAGCTTCATACTTTGAAATATGATCGGATGCATGGAATGGATGTGTGGCAATCAGTGAATCTTGACCATCCAGCAACTTTTGATACTTTGGCAATGGACTTGAATATAAAGAAAAGGATAATGGAGGATCTAGAGAGGTTTGTAAGGAGGAGAGAGTTTTATAAGAGAGTGGGGAAGGCATGGAAAAGAGGATACTTGTTGTTTGGTCCTCCTGGTACTGGGAAATCAAGCTTGATTGCCGCAATGGCAAATTATCTCAAGTTTGACATCTATGACTTGGAGTTGACTAGTCTCAGGGGCAATAGTGAGTTAAGGAGGCTGTTAATTAATACGGAGAATAAGTCCATCCTCGTTGTAGAGGACATTGATTGTTCAATTAACCTTGCAGAGGCAAGGGCTACTTCAACGAATTCGGTAATGAATCCCAATCACCCTCGACATGGATTTAATCTAGTAAATCAGGTAATATTATTTCTATTCGTTTCTTTGTTCAAGTTAATGTTTCTTTAGTGTGATGTCTCTTGGTTGATGTGTTGGTAAATTTAACTCTGCAATGTTCAAATTCATGTTTTAATTGCAATTGTATTGAAATAGAGTGCCATTTTATATTGCAAGTCACAAACTTTGTTGTCTAGGTTTCCTGATTTCTATTGAGAGTTTTGTAATAAATTCAGAAAATTTCACATTGGGGTACTTGGAAGGAGTTTGGGGGAAAACATATCTGGCTCATACAAGACATGCCATTGGGAAATAGTACTCAATCAATTCAGAACTTAAAGCTCTGTTACTTACTGATACTTGATATTTCTGCTTTCAAACAAGAGAATAGCTTATAGCCTTTGTGCGAGCACGTACATTTACAAGTGAATCATCTGTCAAGCGTTAGTTCTCAAGCGAGATAATCAGTTACTCAACCTACAGATGTGATTATGGTTGTACCAGCAAAATGCCTCTATGGCTATTCTCATAGATAGATACTATACATTCTTAGTTCACATTTATTTTTTATCGATTTCGGGTGTATCTTTTCTTGAAACCTAAGCTTACTTAATGCAATGTCCAATTTTGTGTTGCAATCACAAAACTTGATGTCAAGAATTCCTTTATTTTGAAAAGTTTACAATAACTTTGGAAAGTTTTGATGTTACTGGCCGAAAGAGGTTTTTTGCCCAGTAGTTGGGGTATCAACATGACTAGTTTATATAGGACAGACCATTTGGAAGGAAATGGTATTTGAGTTCTGATCAGTGGTAATCCAATAAATTGGATATTTGTTTGATATAGATTATAACCTTTTGTGAACATATGAGTGATACTGTGTCAAATAATTGATGGGCTAGTAAAGTGCTACTCTTAGGCTATTCTTATAAATAAATGTTGTACAATCATAATATGTTCACATCATTTTTTTTTTTTTTAAACAGTATCAGGTGACATTATCAGGACTGCTAAATTTCCTAGATGGATTGTGGTCAAGCTGTGGAGATGAGAGGATCATAGTGTTCACAACCAATCACAAACACAAACTTGACCCTGCATTGTTGCGCCCCGGTCGTATGGATGTGCATGTCCACATGTCCTATTGCACTCCATTTGCATTCAAAATTCTGGCCTCCAATTACCTTGGCACCACACAGCATCCACTTTTCATAGAGATTGAAGAACTGATAGTGGAAACCAAGGTGACTCCAGCAGACATTGCAGAGCAGCTGATGAAGGATGAGGATGCTGAAAATGTGCTCAGAGGCCTTATTGAGTTTCTTGAAAATAAGAGGAGAGAAAATGATGAAAATAAAGCCAGCGAAGCTGAAAAGGTGGCAATAGAAGAAGAAGGTAAGCAACAACTCGAGGAAAATGCAGTTGGAGAAGGGACAATAATAATTGAATAAACACGGTAGCTTGAGTAAAGTGTAATATAGAGGTATGCAAGAAACAGTAGTTTCTGAACAAAATTATGGCTACAGTAGTAGGCTTTGGCCTGAAATATTATTGTTATGATGGATGATAATGATTTAACCACTAGGTACTGTGCTAGGATATTTGCATTGCATTTTCTAGACTTGTCATGGCCAAATAAAAAGCTCTTTGCGCACATGTTGTGTTCCCTAAAACTGCAGGGTGATTACCTGGAACAAAAGTAATGGAATATTGTTTCAGAACGAAATTAAATAAATCTTATACCACAGGAGTTGTTTCGACCAATTGCTTATCCCACTGGTCAATTGTTTTTTATACTCTCCTTTAAACGTGATTTGATGAAAGGTATATATATTCAGTCTCATTTTCATCTTGCAGCGACAGTGCAATTTTGTCCATAATATAAAATGAAAAAATCTATAACTACCATATATCAGTTCAAAAAATCTTCCACGGGCAAAGACGTCAGCTTATTCTTGGTTTCATGTACATCTATGTACAATAATTGAACTGGTTTTGAATGACTACGCGAAAGGCAAAGTAAAACTCTGGATAGAGCCATGGAATTGAAGGAAATTCTTCACATGAATAGAGGAGAAGGCGAAACAAGTTATGCCAACAATTCTTTGATCCAAGTCTCTCTTCTCTCACTCACGCAAATTATATCAGAAATTTTTGTACTATTTTCTCTAGTTGAAATAACCATTGATTAATAGTTCCTCTCATTTTGTTTTTTAAGAAAGAAGCTATGTTAAAGGCAGAGCCGTTATGACAAGAGAGCCTGGGAGAACTGTACCTCAGCAGTTTCCCTGAGTGCTTAAATGTAGTAGATTGCGGATGTTCTTCAGGACCCAACTCAATACTTTTGGTCAGGGAGATCATTGACATCATTCATGAATCGATATGCCCAAGGTTGAATTGCAAGCCACCAATGTTTAACGTTTTCCTGAATGATCTTCCTGGAAATGATTTCAATACACTGTTCCGTTCACTTCCAAGCTTTTATGAAAAACTCAGGAACGAAAAGGGTAGTGACTCCAGTCCTTGATTCATGGCTGGAGTGCCTGGAACTTTCTATGGGACACTCTTCCCTAACAATTTTCTTCATTTTGTTCATTCTTCTTGCAGTCTTCAATGGCGGTCTCAGGTTAGCCATCTTTATCTCATCAGTTTCACCAATCATTTTCACTCCCGACTATGATTATAGTAGCTGTTGGTTCTTGGAAGAGAAGTCCAATTGTAAAGGATGAATATTTGCAATGAAGGAGACGGCAAAAAAGACCCTTCTTAGTCTATGTATTTCATTCATAAAACAGAGTCATTTATACAGACTTTTTAACACTGTATTACCTACTGCAATATAATAAACCTATTACAAATCAACTTTAGCAGAAAACATGCACCTAACCAAGTCTAAGTCTCAACTAAACAAGACACAAAATCTGCATTTAAATGGCTAAATATCTGCTCCACAGCCACTGCAAACTTAACAAAATAAACATGAGCTGTAACTTTGGCTCCAAAACATATTTGAATATCCACCCTAAAGGTTGTCCCATTTCCAGCTGATTATCACCTACATCATCACTCCTCCTTGATAAGCTTGCTGGAAACACCAAGTCTAAGTCTCAAACTCTCAAACTTGGTTTTAGGTAGTCTCTTGGTCATGATATCAGCAAGTTGATCTTCACCCTTGCAATGGATTAGTTTTACTTCAGCATTGCTTTCGGCTTCCCTCACAGCATGAAACTTGATCTTGATGTGCTTTGTCCTGCCGTGTAGGATTGGATTCTTAGCCATGGCCACTGCTGATTGGTTGTCACAGAAAATTACAGTAGGTTCTTCTTGAACCTGCCTTAAGTCCAGCATAATTTTCCTTAACCAAATAGCTTGGTTAATCAGCGGCAGCGAGAAATATATTCTCGCTCGCAGCTGGATCGTCTTTGTGGTGTCTTGCTTCTTGGAATGCCAGCATACGACCCCTGAGTTCAAGAAGAACACATAACCTGATGTACTCCTCATGTCATCAATGCAACCAGCCCAATCATTGTCAGAGTAGCCAACAAGCTGAAATTTTTCAGCCTTCTTGAACCATATTCCAACTCAACACTTCCTTTAACATACCTCAGCACTCTCTTGGCTGCTTTAAGATGAATCTCACTAGGATTGGACATGAACCTAGAAAGAACACTAGCAGCAAACATTAAATCTGGTCTGGTGGCAGTCAAGTACAGACCTATGATGCTTCTATACATTGTTTCATCAACTTTCTCAGCCCCATCATCCTTACTCAATTTTAAATTCATAGCCAATGGAGTGTCCACTGGTTTGCATTTGTCCATGTTGTACTTATGCAAAATTTGAGTTGCATACCTCTTTTGATTGACAAATATCCCAAGGTGACTTTGGTGGATTTCCATCCCAAGAAAGTAGGACATCTCCCCTAGATCAGTCATCTCAAATTCCTTATGCATGGCTGATTTTAAATCATTAAGTTGATTTGAACTGCTCCTCATGATGAGTAGGTCATCAACATAAAGTGAAATTATGGTACACTCATTTTCCAGCCTCCTAACATATAATGTGTGCTCATTAGCACTCCTTGCATAACCCAAACTCATCAAATACTCATTGATTCTACTGTACCAGGCTCTTGGAGCCTGTTTCAAGCCATATAAGGCCTTTCTCAGCAAATACACCTTATGCTCCTGCCCTTCCACTTCATATCCCTCCGGTTGCTCTACAAAAATTTCCTCATTGAGCCAACCATTTAGGAATGCTGACTTGACATCTAGTTGGTAGATTCTCCACTCAAATTGGGCAGCCAATGCAAGAAGAATCCTTATAGTATCATGTCTAGCCACCGGTGCAAAGGTATCCGAAAAATCCACACCATATTGTTGAGGAAAACCCTTAATAACTAGTCTTGCTTTATGTTTATACACTGAACCATCAGGCCTTAGCTTCCTTTTAAAAATCCATTTTACTTGGATCACTCTCCTGGTTTTTGGTCTGTGAACTAACTCCCAAGTTCCATTCTTCTCAATCATGTTTATCTCCTCCTGCATTGCATTCCTCTAGACTTCGGATTTGGCAGCCTCCCTAAGGTTTGCAGGTTCAATCATGGCTGCATTACATCTCTCATAAACCTCAGCAAGGACCTTGTTCCCCTGATTGGAAAATCATCATCCAAGTCTGCCTTTTCTGGAATGTCAAACCTGTCCACCGGAGCATCTACAATCTGCTCTATTCTGTCCATTTCAGCTTCATTTTTCTCCCAGTTCCAGGTCCCTTTTTCATCCACCCTCACATCCCTTGTGATGTGTATCTTCTTGGCTGCAGGATCATATACTCTATAGGCTTTGGACTGCTCATTGTATCCTATAAAAACTCCTGTCAAAGCCTTCTCATCAAGTTTGCTTCTTTTAGGGCTTTGGAATGAGAGCATAACACACACTCCCAAAGATCTTCAGATTTCTAACTGAGGGTTTCATTCCATACCAAGCTTCATAGGGTGTTTGATTTGTCAAGGCTTTAGTAGGGAGTCTATTAAGCAAATAGACCCCTGTATTTACAGCTTCTGCCCAAAATGATTTAGGCAACCTCTTCTCAGCAACCATGCACCTTGCCATCTCCATTACAGTCCTATTCTTCCTCTCACTAACTCTATTTTGCTGTGGAGTATAGGGACAACTAAACTGGTGAATAATTCCAGTCTCCCTGTAGATTTTTCAAATTCATTGGAAGTATACTCACTCCCATTATCACTTCTAACATTCTTTATGCTTAAACATGATTGCTTTTCAACTTGTACTTTAAACCTCTCAAACACCACTGCAACTTCACTCTTTAATTTCAAAAAGAACACCCAGCACATCTGGGAATAATCATCAATGAAGAGGATAAAATACTTGTTTCCATTTAAGGATGGTATTTGCATAGGTCCACACACATCCGTATGGACAAGTTGCAGCTTTTCACTAGCTCTCTAGGCCTTGTTTACAGGGAAGGGAAGTCTGCTCATCTTGCCAAATTGACAAGTAGAACAAATGGTTTTGTTTTTACCAATTTCGGGCAGATCATAGACCAATTCTTTGGTTTGAGTTTCCCTAAGGCTATGGTAGTTTAAGTGGCCTAATCTCTTATGCCATAAGTCAGTCTCATCTAAACTCACAACATGTGTTTCTATGTCAGGTTTGTTCAGCCTAATAGGAAAACTTTTTCCTATCATCCTAACCTTCATTAATTCATTTCCTTCACTGTCCAAGATTGTGCAAAACTGGTCCTGGAAGTGCGGGGGCATATTTCCTCTCCATCATTTGACCAACACTCAAGAGATTATGACTTAAACTAGGCACATACAAGACATTGGAAATGAGTTTGATACCTGATTTTATTTGTACAGCAACATCTCCTCTCCCTTTCATAGCTACAAATTCCCCATTACCAACTTTAACCTTGGAATGGTAAGACTTGCCCAAATTTACAAAGTCTTCCAAGTTTGCTGTCATGTGATTTGTGCAACCACTATCTATCAGCCAATCATCATTTTGAGCTTGAACAACAAGCATGAGGCCACAAACAAGCGCTCTGGATCGAGTTTGGGTGCTTGGTCCTCCACAATCTGAGCTTGCGGTGTTGACTAAGTTGGTTTGCTTTTGCATACCTTTTCAATGTGACCATATTGCTTGCATGATCTACACTGAACATTAGGCCTAAACCATCACCTCTTTTCACTATGCCCCTTCTTCTTACAGTGAGCACATGGTGGAAATTCTTTCCTTCCAGTCGGTTTATTCCACTAGTTTCCCATTCTCTCCTTTGCTTTCTTTTCTCCCGCAGGTCTCTTGCTTCCACCCTGGCCTGGTTTACCTTTGAATCCAGCCACCATTGCACCTTTAGTAGTGTCCTCTTGCCTTAACAATCTCCTTTGTTCTTGAGCTTGCAGGGCATACACCAAATTAGTGAGGGTGATTTGTGTCAAATCCTTAGAATCCTCAAGTGAGGATATCTTAGATTCAAACCTTTCGGGTAGGCTAACAAGAACCTTTCAACTATCCTTTTATCTGTCATCTCCTCTCCTATAAATCTGATTTTGTTTACCACATTCATCAACCTATCCACATACTCTTTTACGGTTTCAGACTCCTGCATTTTCAGCATCTCAAACTCCCTCCTCAAGTTTAGCACCTGCATACCCTTTGTTGTATCACTACCACCAAACTCTTCTTTGAGTTTATCCCATGCTTCCTTGGCTGACTCATATGCCATGATTCTAGTGAACACTTGCTCACCACTACCCGCATGGATACGGGACAAGGCTCTAGGTGATTTGGTGGCTTGGCTTTATCGTGGTACTAATCTGGTTCTTGGCGGGTCGCTCGTTATCCTCTTCAACATATCCTTGTCCTCAGAACGCTTGGGACAAGGCTCTAGGTGATTTGGTGGCTTCTTTATCGTGTACTCTAATCTGGTTCAAGGTGGGGTTTGGCTCCAGTGCAGGTGGCTGTTTATCCTCTTCAACATACTGCCATAATCCTTGTCCTCTCGGGAACGTTTTCATTTTGTGACCCAAATGTGATATTGATCCCCATTGAAGGTTGGAGGAGATAGAGAGGTTGAGGGTTGTGCCATTGAGTCAGTTTAAGTGATGCTTGGAACTGATTTCAGCGTAACAGGGGTTGAGAAAATATAGAAGAAAGATGAGATTTTTAGGCCCTTAAGATCAATGAAGCTCTGATACCATTTGTTGGTTCTTGGAAGAGAAGTCTAAATGTAAAGGATGAATATTTGCAATGAAGGAGACGGCAAAAAGACCCTTCTTAGTCTATGTATTTCATTCATAAAACAGAGTCATTTATACAGACTTTTTAACACTGTATTACCTACTGCAATATAATAAACCTATTACAAATCAACTTTAGCAAAAAACATGCACCTAACCAAGTCTAAGTCTCAACTAAACAAGACACAAAATCTGCATTTAAATGGCTAAATATCTGCTCCACAACCACTGCAAACTTAACAAAATAAACATGAGCTATAACTTTGGCTCCAAAACATATTTGAATATCCATTCGAAAGGTTGTCCCATTTCCAGCTGATTATCACCTACATCATCAGTAGCATCTCTATCTTTTCTCCTCAAACAAACTGCTGCTACCATCTCTTTGGTCCAAAACCAATTCTTCTCCTGAGTGAAGTCGAAAATTCTCTTGCTCCACAACCGTATCAAATGGATTCTTTTGAAATTAATAACGTTAAAGTTGAGAAGGCAAATGCAATCCTGAAGCATCTCCATCTTTGGAAGCTGGCAAATTTGTTCAAGATAATTGAGATATGTGTTCTTCTGATCATGGTCTTACGATTTTCCACTTAACTCCCACTTGCTGTCAAGAATTCTGGTAAATATTTCAATGACTTAACAGTTGTCCTTGTTAGCACACGCTTTGTTTTGATAATCGAAAACGCAATAGCTGACATTCTTTTTGTGCAATCAGGAAAGTTTCCAGCTCATGATTCTAGCAGAAAGAATCCTGGAAATGATTACTATGAAGAGTACATGGAGAAAAGCAAAAAGACCGAAAACTCTCATCGGTATGAGGTCATGTACAGGGAAAAACAGAGCAAATGTCAAGAGAATATAGTTAGTATGGGCACACATACATCCTGCAAAACCAAGATTTTTAGAAGAAGTCAATCAGAAAAATTCAAGTCTCTGAATGGCAATAAATCCTGTCGGGAACTGTGGAGATTGGGTACGAAGAAGTACAAGAAAAGTACTAATTCTGAGGAGAAAGTGGTGAAAAATTCATCCCTTATAGATGACATGAGCAATGAAGAGTTCAACAGATGACCGAGGCTTTCATTGCAAGGCAGCATATGTTTCGAATAACAGAAGAACACTCTATGATTTAATGGTTACTCATATATTAGCATAATCAAATCATTGCTCTACTTTCTTTTTTTTCTTTTACGTTACATAAAAATCTTTCTGTAAACTGCTATGTCATATCAGCAATGAAAAATAATGTCATCTGTATACATCAAGACCAGTTTCTCAGCTGATCAATGAGAATCTGAATTGATGTCAAAAGCCAATGAGTAATGGGGTCAGTGAAGGCATTTCTTGAAGGCTGGATAAGCAGATAAAAGAACATAACTTTTCGCCATGTTCTAGATTAGAGAAAAAAATATGAACATAATGTTTAGGAACGTATTCTATGTTCTGATCCTGTTAAAAAGAAAATGCATTGGTGCTTGGTGCTAAATTCTAATCATGTACAGCTATGTGCTTCGAATTTGGAAAACGCATACAAGAAAGGATAATGGTAAATTAAAAAGCTATTCAACATTTAATTGGTGAAGCCTTCTATGTCAAGAACTAATCTATTCTTGTTTATTTTCACGTCGCTCCATTCTTCTGATTTTTTACCTCTAATCCCATTCACACCGATGCCCCTTTCCTAATCTTATTTTTCATAATCCCCTTATCCAATATCTCGCGGAACCAATCTCCAAAGAAACACCCCACCAACCCCTCCATTCCACTCTTGACCCACCTTCGCGACCAACTAATATTCATAACCTTAGATCTAGTTGTTCTATTTCCTTCATATTTTTTTTTCCAAAAATGACTTTTGGTGTTGATTGATGGTGTTAGTGGGCTGTGGTGGATTGGTTCTTTGGCTGTGAGCTACTGTGGTAGTTTGACTTTTAAATTGTTGTGTATTTGTTGGTTTTTATAGATTGGGAAGTGGGGCAGTGGTGGTGGACGGCTTGAAAAGGTTGGTAAGGGTGGTTCAAGAAGGGCAGAATGAAAAGGTTTCAATCGAGCTCAAGCTACTTGTGAATCGAGCTCGTCCTGTACATGCTGAGCAGAGCTCAATTAGCCCAAAGCTCAGCCCGGCTCAGCTCGATAACATCCCTTCACTAGCATCAATGACTCGTGTAAAACCCAAGTATGTCAAATATTCTTTTGGGGGGAGGGTTAATAGGAATTAATTGAAATAAATGCAAAATTAAAACTTTACAAGCCACACAAGTTATAAACAAATATCAACACAAAAGATAAGCAATAAATGTGCAGGAAATATTAAATGAGTTGAGAGAAGAGAAATGCTCAGATATTTATAGTGGTTCAGAGCTTTATCCACAAGCTTCTTACATCCACTTCTTCAAGGCAACCTCTTTGAAGTTTTACTAGAATCGGATTGCACCCTTTACACCATTTTTAATAGGAATTCATCTTTACAATAGTTTGACAAGACTTCGGCTCTAGTTTTACCGGATTTTGCCCAAAATTTAAATAACAAAGTTTTTGTTAATGATTTGCCTCTCAAACTAGGCTTACACACACAATGAGAACAACTACACTCTAAAAGGTTTTCAATATAAGTACACGTGAGAGTTTAAGATTTGGATTTTTGAGCTCAAGGAATTATATGAGAATGTTTTGATTATAAGACTTTTCTTTTTCAGTCCTTCACTACTTCTTTCTACAATAAATCACTATATTTATTGTTTATCTCTCCCTTTTGAAATAAAGAGTCGTTGTTGCATTTAATGCTCGTCTGAAAACTGTAGTACCTAGAGGAGAGGTCGTTCCACCATCGCAAACAATCGTTCTTGACACCAATGCTCACTTTTTGATTAGGTCTAGGTTTTGGAATGATTGTTCCTTATTCTGAATGTGACATTACCCCAGCGCGAGTGAGTGTTCCACCATGGTGAACGGTCGTTTGAGTTTTGTTCCTTAATTTCAAGAAAATTCCAAAATCATGAACATTTTCTTTGAGTGATGTCATTCCTCATGGAACGATCTTTGAATGATTCTTCAACGGTCGTTTGGGGATGTCGTTCAGGACTAATACTTGAATTCCAAAACTTGACTTTGAGCTTAAATCTTCTAAGTCAAAAATCTTGTCTTTGACTAGAGCGGTCATTCCACCACGACAAAGCGGCATTCCTTCTCAAATAGCACAAACTTGTCAAGATTCGAGAATCATGAATGACAATGGAACGATGTTGTTCTTTAGTCGTTCCTTATTAGGTGTGTGTGCTTTAGCCTTAAGTCTTCAAATATGGTTGGAACGAGTTGTGTTGTTTGGTCGTGCAGTTTGGAATGACTTGAGCACCTTTGGCATGAGGTTGGGCAGAGTCGTGAACGACGATGAGGAATGTTGACATTTCTTCTTGAGTTGCTTACTGGGGAACCAATTAAGGTATGAACGATGACATTCCTTTTGGAAAATATGCTATTTTGGTTTGGTTATGAATTATGTAAAAAAAATTGCATACCTGTTAGAGTTTTGTAGACATAAAAATCTACTTGTACAGAAGGGGGGTCTGATCCCGTGAGATTGAGGCCACTAGCGATCCGTTGCACCTGCACACGTAAAGAAACAAGCTTGAAGCAAACGGAAAACATCGGGATGGTATTTTCCGTAGGCACTCTGACGCTCAAGTCAGCAAGGCTGAAAAAGGCTAGTATAGTGAGGGCTAGGGAGTAGAGACATTACCGGAAGTCTAGTTGGGGACTGTGACTACAACTGTGATGTGAAGCTCTCAAATAGGGGCTTTGAGTGTGAAGGTGTAATGTAATCTAATCTGCCTTGTAAGAGGGTTAGCCTCTGCTTATATAGTAATTGTCTGGTCTCCCAGTCTTGGTGGGAGTAGGAGTCCTAGTGTGACTTTGATACAAACCCTAGAGGAATTAGGGCGGTGGTGAGTTGTCTTACCAGTGTTCGAATAAGAAGGTGATCCCGAATAGGAAAGTAACCTCGAGTAGGAAAGTGACCTGAATAGGAAGGTGACCTCGAATAGATACTGATCTGGAATAGGAAAGTGATCTATGGGTGTCGTGGGCTTTGGACTTGCTCATAGGTCCAGGAAGTGAATTGGGATTTGGAGGCCCGGACCCGATGGTTTGGGCCGATTGTATCTCGTATCAAATAGGCGTAATCCGGATGGGGCCGCATCGGGATTGGGTCCGGTCTCTTCCTCATTCAATCCTGTTCTCCTATTTGGGCCAAGGACGATTTTTGGTCCTAACAATTTGCCCTCCACTCTCTGAGTTAAGTTTTTCTTAAGTCAGAGAGTACGAAGTGATCGAGGCGCGCTCGGTCTCCCTTCATAGACGGCTGATTGTCGGCGTAGTTGACCAATTAGATGTAGGTGATTCATAGTCAAGGGTCGCTCGGTACCAAAGCTTATTCGGAATGTGCAATCACCCCAAGAGGGTGTGCCTGATCGGTGTGAAGGGTCGAAGGGACTGAGATAACGAGACTTTTGGGGCTCACATACTCGTTCGGTGTGTCTTGCCGACTAGAGAAGTGAACTGAAATCCCATGACAAGGGTATCCGCTCAGCATGCTGGGTCGAATGAGTTGGAGACGATGTTAAATTAAAGGTTCATTCGGTTGGGGTACTCGGGTGATTGAGTGGGATGGAATCGGCTCGGCTAGCTTGTTGGATCGTAAGAATTGCGCTTGTGATTCCACGGCGCTCTTTACTAGATGCCAAAGGGCCAAAAAATGCACAAACATTTGACCCATGGCTGTCCACTCGTTCGTTATGGAAGACCGAATGGGCGAAACCCCTTGGCTTGAACGCCTCGAGGGTGAACAAGTGCTAGACTGCTCCTAGCCAATCGCCCCGATTGGGAGAATCTCCTAGACGTGAAGCATGAGAGTGTCAGCTTCGTTACGGGAGCCAGCCTGTTGCAATGTGCTAGCTCGATTGAGTAGGAAGGGCAATTGAATCTTTAGACAGGTTAAGTTTGTATGTTTATCGGTGGCGTGGGGTGGGGTGAGTGGTGATAGTCAAAGTTTAAAAAGACCGAGTCGGTCGGTCGGTCGGTCGGTGGCATAGGGAGAGTGGTGATCCAATACTTGGTTCCTAAGGAGTGAGGATGGTGGAGTTTAGTCGGTCGGTTGAGTAGAGTAGAGATCCAATACTTGGTTCTTGGGGAGTGAGGATGGAGTTGAGTCGGTCGGTCGGTTGGTCAGGTAGAGTGGAGATCCAATACTTGGTTCCTAGGGAGTAAGGATGGTGGAGTTGAGTCGGTCGGTCAGGTGGAGTGGAGATCCAATACTTGGTTCCTGGGGAGTGAGGATGGTGGAGTTAAGTCGGTCTGTCGGGTAGAGTGGAGATCCAATACTTTGTTCCTAGGGAGTGAAGATGGTGGAGTTGAGTCGGTCGGTCAGTAGGGTTGACTGGAGATCCAATACTTGGTTCTTAGGGAGTGAAGATGGTGGAGTTGAGTCGGTTGGTTGGTTGGTCGGTCAGTTAGGTAGAGTGGACATCCAATACCTGGTTCTTGGGGAGTGAAGATGGTGGAGTTGAGTCGTATGCTTGTGTTCTGATTTTGGTGCAGCCTAGTGGCTGAGTCGTGTGAACTCTTTGTTGGGTTGGGTTGGGTCGATGACTTATCGATTTTGAGGTGTAAGAACCCTTCACTCGGTCTGGCCGACTGAATGTGTAGCTTCATGAACCGGGCAAGGCCGATCGAAGGTGTGGATCCACGAATCAGGCAAGGCCGATCCAGAGATTAAACTATGGATCGAGCAGGGTCGAGTCGAAGGTGTAAATTCGTAGATTGAGTAGGGCCGATCCGAAGGTATAAATTCCTGGATCGAGTAGGGTCGACAAGGTGAATCAGTGGGTCGATTGGGCGGAGGTCGACCGAAGGTGTAAAAAATCCGTAAATCGAGCAGGGTCGATCTGAAGATGCAAATCCGTGGATCAAGCAGGGTCGATCTAAAGGTGTAAATCTGTTGGATCGAGTAGGGTCGATCCGAAGGTGTAACAAACATTTGATTGAGCAGGGTCGATCTGAAGATGCAAATCCGTGGATCGAGCAGGGCCAATCCGAAGGTGTAATTACGTGGATCGAGCAAGGTCGATCCAAAGATGCAAATCCGTGGATCGAGCAAGGTTGATCCGAAGGTGTAATAAACATTTGATATAGCAACGTCGATCTAAAGATGTAAACTGCGGATCGAAAGGCAGGTCGATCCGGAAGGTATAACCACACGTGGATCGAGGGTCGATCCAAGATGCAAACCGTGGATGCAAGGGCCGGGGATATCAAGGTGTAATTATGTGGATTGAGTAGGGTCGATCCGAATATGCAAATTCGTGGATCGAGCAAGGTCGATCCGAAGGTGTAATAAACATTTGATCAAGCAGGGTCGATTTGAAGATGTAAATCTGTGGATCGAGCAGGGTCAATCCGAATGTGTGATTACGTGGATCGAGTAGGGTCGATTTGAAGATGCAAATCCGTGTATTGAGTAGGGTCGATCTAAAGGTGTAAATTCGTTGGATCGAGCAGGGTTGATCCGAAGGTGTAACAAACATTTGATCAAGCAGGGTCGATCTGAAGATGCAAATCCTTGGATCGAGTAGGGCCGATCCGAAGGTGTAATTACGTGGATCGAGTAGGGTCAATTTGAAGATGCAAATCCGTGGATCGAGCAAAGGTTGATCTGAAGGTGTAATAAACATTTGATCGAGCAGGGTCGATCCGAAGGTGTAATTACATGGATTGAGTAGGGTTGATCTGAAGATGCAAATCTGTGGATCGAGCAGGGCTGATCCGAAGGTGTAATTACATGGATCGAGCAGGGTCGATCCGAAGATGCAAATCCATGGATCGAGCAGGGCTGATCCGAAGTGTGAAAGCTCATGAATCGGGCAGGGCTGGTTCGAAGGTGTCAGTTGCTGAATTGTAATGCCCCACTTGAGGTACGTACTTAAGATTTACTATATTACTTAACAGTTCATTGATTCAGTTTCAATTGAGTTTGTATGTTGTATTGGTTAAGTGTTTGCCTTGGTTTTGGTTGAGATTTGGTGAATTTTGGAAATCCAATCTTCGCCGGGGCGAAGGAGAATCTTCACCACAGCGATAAGGTGCTACACCCACGGGTAGGTTCTGCCATGTTTCGCCGGGGCGACGGAATGTTCTTTGCCGCGGCGAAGAGCCTAAAAAAAAAATTTCTTGAGTTTTCTAGAGAATTCTTCCTTTGGGGCATAATGACCTTTCTACCCCCAATTAGTAGGAAAAGTGAGGAGTAAAATGAAAGGAAATTTAGTAGAGAATGTGTTGGTGATAAGGGTGTATTTGTAAAGAATCAAAGGATATAGATGGAATTTCCAAGGAAGAGCAAGGGCAAAATGGGAAATGATGGGTATAATATGAGCTAAAAAGGATTAAGTGTAGAGAAAACCTTCATTTCACCCATTTCCACCGCCATATCCATTCTCTAACTTCTCTCAATTCTCCATCCAATCTTCCAAGATTTCTAAGGAGCTTTTGGGTAGATTTTTTTAGTAAAGATTTCATCTAAAGCATCCTAAGGTAAGGATTCTTGCTTTAGATATAGCTTTGCTTGTATTTGTATCTTGAAGCCTTATGGTTTTATGGGTTAAAGGTGTAGAGAAGAGACAAGGTACTAAGGAGAAGTATTAGTGGAACCTCTCTATTAAAGGTAAGTAAATCCAAACTAAATTGAGATTTAAGAATTTATTTGAGTAGAAATTGTATATGTATGTATTATGCTTGCTGAGAAATTGAGATGTTATGAGTATGTATATATGTTGATATGAATCTAATTGAGTTATGAGAAGTGTTGTGATTGTATGATGATGAGTTGAGTTTGATTGAAGTTGGAGGGAGTTATGAGCAAACCCTATGGGAGTGTTTTGCCTTGACAGGAAATTAGAGTGTATGAGAGAGTTTTCCTCTCATTTTGGATGATTAAAGAGAAGAGTATAATCATAGATAAGTAGAGCTTTGGTATGCACATGAGTTATTTGAGGAAATGCCTAAGTGAAATCTGCCCTATCATAGCCGTGACTTTCTAAGTGAATTTTGGGCATCTTACAGATTGAACTGGGCTGAGACCAAAACATAAAAGTTGTAGCCCTGTTTATAAGCTTTAAAACGAGACTAAAACCGTTGTAATCCGATGTGTATAACGCAAGTTATGCCCTTTTAGTGTGACCTGCGCAGAATGACTGTCTTTGATGTACCATTGCATTTGTACTTTGCATAAGTGCATTAGTGAGCATGAGCCGTTCATACGCATTATTTATGCACTTAAGAAGTATCTTGAGAAATAGTAGAGAATGTGAGGATAAGCTACTTTAAGAGTAAAGAGAGAGAAAGAGAGAATGAGCACTAGAGAACAAAGAGAAAGTAGTCCTAAACAAAAGAGAATAGAGTAGGTTGTGGGATGGGGAACCCATGAGTTATGGGTAGAGTATTCCTGCATGTACGCCACATTGAGAAAGCGGCATGAGTATGAGAAAGAGAAGTGGTGTAGCCCGTGAGAGTGCATGCGGATGAGGGCTATACCCGAGTACCCGAGAGAGAGATTATATACTCACATGGCCAAGGGTTCCGAATCCATGCATAACTGAGTCCGATGGCTAGAATGAGTAGAAGTCACGTAGAGTGGGAGTGAGTCTCGGCGGTGCCTCTAGTAAGATGAGGCCGTGACTACTAAAGAGAGTTAGTAGAAAAGAGTTATGAGAGAGAGAGGTATAAGAGAGAGAGCAAATGAGAATTGTAAGGAAAGAATTAGAGAGAGATAGTTACGGGGATAGATGCGTAGAGGATTTATTTACTGAGCATTATTTGTGCTCACCCCGGTTTTTTTTCATGTTTTGCAGAATCTAAGTGAGGACACAGTCGGATGGACGTCGGCAAGCGAAGGGGAATGGCTACATTGTCCATCTTATTGTTGATGTTTTGTACATGTTACAATGTTTGTGAAAAGAATATTTATGTACATATATATGTTTAATGAAAGAAAAATTTGGGCCCAACTATTTATGTTATTTTACATGTGTTTTCTTTATGTGCATATTTTATGAGTATTTGAATAGAATGGAGTTATCACATGAATAATGCTTTATTGAATTCAGACCATGAGATCGACTGTCTATGAAGGCAGTGGATGGGCCTACTCATCCTTTTTAAATAAAAAATAAAAAGACAACAAATATTTAGATTGATTTCACCTAAAAGTAGTAGCATGTGGGATGGATTGTGTTCCAACTGTTGCTAATGTCTTTGCCTTTGGGAGTTTGGAGCAGGTAGGTACCCTTCTCTGCTTCTTTGGTGACCTTGTAGGGCCTACAATCGATCTGAGCTTTGGCCTTCTATCATTCTGCATTCAGTCATACCTAGCGTGAATTGCCTGATTCATCTCATTTTCCTCCCACCTTATTTGAATCGTTGCTCTGGCCAAGGCGTCTTCCATCGTGGTGCAGCCTAGCTTTGTTAGTTCTTTGTATAGTTCACTATCCGAGAGGAGACCTTTTTTAAAGGTGTCTACGGCTGTCTCGGGGTTACAGGAAGGGATGGAAATCTTCTCTTTGTTGAATCTGCTGACATACTCTCTTAGTGGCTCTCCCTCCTCTGGTATACTCTGTATAGATCAGCCGACAGCTTCTCGAGTTTCTTGTCGGCCGCGAACTGCTCCACAAAGGTGTCAGTGAGCTGAGCGAATGAGTCGATGGAACCGTTTGGGAGATTTGTGTACCACTGGAGTGCTAGACCGGATAAGCTTGAACCAAAACTCTTGCACATGCAAGCTTCCCTTAGCGCTCGGGGTTTTGAGACAGTGAATATCCGCTGCTTGTATGAGACTATGTGATCATCTGGGTCGGTTGTGCCGTCGTAGGGTTTCATGCTAGGAATAGTAAACTTCTGGGCCATATCGACTAGGGTGATCTCGTCCATAACGAGTGAATCCGCATAACAGTGAGGCCTACTCTTCTTGGTCAGGACCGACATTCCTGGGATACTCCTCATCACTGCCTCTACATCAGCCAGCCTCTTGGCCAGTACCTGTTCCATAGGAGAGAGGGATACCATTAGGTCATCCTGTTTGACTGGGTTAACCATTGCATTCGTCCTTCGCATATTCCGTTGGGTCATCCCGCGTGGTGTAGTCTGGTGGATCATTCCTTCGTGCACACCCTCGTAGCCCGGATCTCTATTCATTCCCTTCGGTCGGATGACTCCCATGGTAACTGATCTGGTGTTTCGCCCTACATGAATGGTCAAGGGGGTTGTTTGATATTCGTTCGGTCTGTTAGGATGGGTGAGCTCGAGTGTTATAGTTTGGTTGGGTTGGCTGTTCAACCCGTGAGGGTGAGCCGAGCCAAATGGTATTTATGCGGGGATGGTTGACTAGTGGTGAGGCTGGATGGTAAGAATGGGTTGGTCTTGCAGGTGTGGGCTCTCTGTCTCTTGGGCATCTTGATCTTGAGACTGGGGTGGATCGGCTGAATGGGGTTCTGTTGGCAGATCCTTTCCTCCATGAGTCAGGATCAAGTCGTCAACCATCAATGAACTTAATAGACGTGGCCTTTTACCAGAGGCCGAGGGTCTGTGCTCTGGTGTTTGGAGAGGTTGCATGGATGGAACTGGGGCATGGAATCGATTAGGAGGTACCTTGCAAGGCAGAAGCTTCGAATCATAGAACTGACTCACCTTCTCTTTAAGAGACTGGATTTCGGCCCTAATGGACACGTTTTCGCTTCGGAGTGCATTGTTCTCGACTTCAATGCCACCATCTTGTCTGAATTTTGTTGCATGAGAGCAATCAGAGCCTCTAGTCTAGCCTCAAGGCCGGAGTTAGCGTTGTCCAAAGGGTCAGCCATGGAAAATTCCTTTATGTAGCAAAGTTTGTTGAGCTGAATGATTGCTAGAGGCCCCACAGTGGGCGTTAAACTATAGACATAAAAATCTACCTGTACAAAAGGGGGGTCTGATCCCGTGAGGTTGAGGCCACTAGCGATCCGTTGCACCTACACACGTAAAGAAACAAGCATGAAGCGAACGAAAGACACCGGGGTGGTGTTTGCCGTAAGCACTCCGACGCTCAAGTCAGCAAGGCTGAAAGAGGCTAGTATAATAAGGGTTAGGGAGTAGAGACATTACCAGAAGTCTAGTCGGGGACTGTGACTACGGCAGTGATATGAAGTTCTCAAGTAGGGGCTTCGGGTGTGAAGGTGTAATGTAATCTAATCTGCCTTGTGAGAGGGTTGGCCTCTGCTTATATAGTGACTGTCTGGTCTTCCAGTCCTGGTGGGAGTAAGAGTCCTAGTGTGACTCTGATACAAACCCTAAAGGAATTAGGGCGGTGGTGAGCTGTCTTACCAGTGTTCGAATAGGAAGGTGATCCCGAATAGGAAAGTAACCTCGAGTAGGAAAGTGACCTGAACAGGAAGGTGACCTCGAATAGGAGACCGATTTGAAATAGGAAAGTGATTTGTGGGTGCCGTGGGCTCTGGACTTGCTCATAGGTCTAGGAAGTGAACTAGGATTTGGAGGTCCGGACCCGATGGTTTGGGCCGACTGTATCTCGTATCAAATGGGCCTAATCTGGATAGGGCCGCATCGGGATTGGGTCTGATCTCTTCCTCATTCAGTCTCGTTCTCCTATTTGGGCCAAGGACGATTTTTGGCCCTAACAAGTTTAACCAATCTTTTGATTAGTTTTGCCACATCAAAACACATGAGGGCTTAACAAGTCACTCTTATCTTTTCCAAATTATCATATCTTTTTTCTCTACTGCAAGGTAAGATTGTTTCCTCTCTAGATTTGCTATAGGTCATTCATAATGTTTCTTTAATGCGATGTCTATTGGTTGATCTGCTGATAAATTTTTAACTCCACAATTTTCAAATTCATGTTCTAAATGCAATTGTACTAAAACAAGGTGTCATTTTATGTCTAACACTAGATACAGTTTGTAATGTTGCAAGTCACAAACTTTGTTTTTTAGATTTCTTGTATTTATATTGAGAGATTTGCAATAAATTTAGAAAACTTCACATTTGGGTACTTGGGAGGAGTTTGGGGGAAAATATGACTAGCTTGTGATACCATTGGGAAAAAGTACTCAATCAATTCAAAACTTAAAAGTTCTGATACTTACTAATAATTCATATTTCTGCTTTCAAACAAGAGTATATCTTATAGCCTTTGTGTGAGCACATACATTTACAAGTGAATCATATGTCAAGCATCAGTTCTCAAGCGACATAATCAGCTTTTTTATTTTTTATTTTTTTATTTTTATTTTTTTGTGAATAAGGTAAGAATTAAAAAAAATGAGACAAAATCAGTGTATAAAGATATGAGGGGCATACCCCAAGCAAAGACAAAAAGTCTCAATCAAAACATGGAAAAAAAACCCACAAAAGCCAAGCTCCTCATAGAAAAAATGTCATATCAAACGCAGTTGTATCGAGATCTCATACTTGGGCGGTAAACCCAAAACCTTGGCTTAAACTAAATCATAGATAGTTCATCACAATTCCCCACAAGAGGTGGAATGTTGATGGAACACACAATTAATCCAGTCATACCACAAAAAATAAACTGTAGCAAAAAGGACGAACCTTGAAAGAAGGTGCCTAAAGTCCGCTTTGCGCCTGAGATGCAATCCACTCAACCTACAAATGTGAATATGGTTGTACCAACAAAAGGCCTCTACGGCTATTCTTATAGATAAATGTTTCCATTCCTAGGGTGCGTTTGGTTCAAAGAATGTTATAGTACAAAGAAATATTGTATTATTGGAAAAATAGATTACTAGGGAATCTTTAGAGAAATGTGTTTGGTTGGTTAAAATAAATTGGTGGGTAAGTTATACTAATATGTTTGGTTAGGAGGATAAATAAGTGGGTATGTCATATAGATTACTAAATTGCCCTCCTTTTAAAATAATAATATAATATTATTTTATAATATTATTTTTTTAATCCTCTATATTTGAAATTTTGCTAAAACACCCCGATCATATAAAACTTTAATTTATAGCAAAATCACCCCCATCCACCCCAAGCCATAGCTGGTAGCTAGCCACCACTGTCGGCAACTACCATAATGGCACAGACCGGTCGGATCTGGCTAGTTGTGCGTCGGTAAGGCTTAATCCGGTCATAGATCAAATGGCCAAAAATGATTACATCTAGCTGTGAATATGGTCGTGAACATGAAACAACCACAGATCTTGCTGTCAAAAGGCCTGATCTTTAGCTGTGAAACGGCGACCATTTCATGGCCAGATCTGGTCATTTCGGCCTTGGATCACAAATCCATGGCAGGAAACGTCCTTACCGGCACAGAACCGGCAAGATCCCACCAGTCTTGTGCCCGATATGATGACTTTTGCTAGCAGCTAGTAGTGGTGGTAGCGACCAACGGTGGTCTTGGATGGTTGGGGGTATTTTGTTAACTTTTAAACTTTTTTTGTGGCTAGGGTGTTTTAGCTAGATTCTCAAATATAGGGGGTCTAGATAATTGTTATTTAGTAGACATTTGAGGGCAAATGTGTCCGAAATGATAAAAGGTTATGGGCAAAATAGGGTCAAAATTAAGATTACCTCAATAATCTTATATTAACACCCCTTGGGAAGGTAATCTGATTATCCTCCAATATTACCAACAGTAAATACTATTTGCAATAAAAGATTACGTAATATTTTATTACATGACAACCAAACGAGAGAATCTTGAAAATTAAACAAAGATTACATGATTAATCTTATATTACCCTAAACCAAACGCAACTTTAGTTCACTTTTATTTTTTATTGGTTTCGGGTGTATCTTATCTTGAAACCTAAGCTTCATTGATGCAATGTCCAATATCATATTGTGATATTGATAGGTGGAGTTCTAAGAATCGGATATGATCTTGTGTGATGTTAAACGCAAATAGACACCTTATTCTAAGAGCATTTCTTAGAGATTTGATAGGCATGCATAAGAATTGGATTTTTTTTTTTTTTTTTTTTTTTTTAAGCCATGTTTCGAATGAGAGAAAAATATGAGCACAATAGTAAGGAATGTATTATAGGTTCTATTCCACACATGAAATATGCTTAATTTGGAGTTAGTGACCGCATAATTTTCAACCCAAAATACTTTTCCACTAGTCATGTTTTCGTTAAGTCATCCTCTTTCGTTTGTATGCCCAACAAGAATATTGAACCAGCTACTTACATAGGCACTATCCAACTCACAAAACAGTTAATACTTAAGAATGTCTTGCTTGTCCATGCTTTCCATTCCAATCTTAACTCTGTCTCAAAAATTTGCATGGATAACATTTGCATGAAGTTTAGGATCCTTTGAATGGGAAACTGATGGGCTTGAGTAAGGTTTATCACTATTTATATTACTGGACATTTGCTAATGTTTTTGAGGATTTTTCAATGTCCCATTCTTTTATTACGAATAATAAAACTTCACATTGTAATACAAACATTAATAAAAAATTCATTCCTTTTCCATCAAAGACTACGCCATAGTGCTTCCATTCCTAAACCTTAGTGTCCAATTTGTCCTCTTGCAAAACAATCTTGTACTACTTCTCCTACTAGCCCATTCACTACCACACATCCATTTACCCCGGTTTGTCTTGACATTTGGGGGCCATATGACACTCCTAATCATGATGGACCAGATTTCTCCTCACAATTGTTGATGATTTTTCTCGGGGAACATGGTTGTCTTCCTTACGCAAACGAAAACCCAAACACTTACCCATATCAAAAATCTCCTCTCCATTGCCAACACCCAACTTCACACATCAGGTTAACCTATTCGAACTGATAGTGCTACGGATTTGTTTTTTAATTTTTTAGTTCCAATTGTTCATCCTTGTTTTTATCTTTGGGATTCGCCACGAAATTTTTTGTACTTATACTCCACAGGAAAATGGGATAGTTGAACAAAAGTTTTGAGTATAAACCAAAGGTAACAGGGCATGTGGACATGCACATCCAGGCAATCACGGTGCAACAATGCAAGGTCAACCTTTTCGTTATGATTGGTCTTGAAGACTATAATCCTCCCATCTCCCCCGCTCGACCACAATACATCCAGTAAATTTAGAAATCCTGATAATTTCACCTGTTTAAAAATGAAAAAGAAATAAGAATGTGTATAACATCTATTTATAAGAATCCCTAAAAGAAAAAATATTTGAATAATAATACCTAATCTGGAGTTTCCTGTGCCACTCCCCCTTCACGCCTAGTTGAAAAATCCTTTACAACTAGAATGGAGTTATTCATTGTGCTAATCAATAGATTCAATAGCACACTATTCCACCTAATATTATTCAACTTCAACTCGTAGATATCGAAGTTGAGAAAATCTGCCATAGCTTGAATAAAGCTTGATTTCCACACATTCCCCTCCTCAAAAGCACCAAACAACTGATACTCCCTTTTCCATGCCTTCCCCTCATTTTTATAAGACTCCTTCCCATTCACAAACCTCCCTAGATCCTCAAATTTTTTTTTTTTTTTTTTTTTGAACTCAACTCCATTGCAAGTGTATCGAATGTTTTTGGAGCCTCAAGATTGACTGTTTGCCATACATTTACAATCATTCCCTGTTTCAGAGTGTGAAATTTTATAGTCTTCTTTTCCTCCGTTATGGCAACAGTATCAGATGTTTCTAAAAGGTCAAGATTGACTGATTCCCACACATTTATAACCATTCCAAGTTCCAAAGTATGACCTTTTTAAAGTCTTATTTTCCTCCATTATTTTTTCAAATTCCCTCAAAATACGAGGGATATAATCATCCAAGATTTTAGCCTTACGTTTCTTGTGAAAATTCACCTAAAAACTTGGTTGGAACTTTGGATATATATCTCCATCTAACATGAAACGAGTTAAATGTGTTTACAATCTCTTCATTTTCTTATGCATAAAGTGAAATCTTCATTTCTTCTTTTGCCATATTGATTTTCATGTTTTTCACATTAAGGTTTGGGGGATTGGATTCAAGATAATGTTTTACAATCATATTCACATATATAGGTTGAGTAGCTTGCATCTTAGGCAAAAAGGGGACTTTAGGTACTTTGTTCACGGTTAGTCCTTTTTGCTATAATTTATTTTCGGTGGTATGAATGGAACAATCGTGTGTTCCATTAGCATTGCACCTCTTGTATGGATGTTGTGACGACTATTTGTGATTTAGTTTAAGGCAAGGTTTTGGGTTTATCACCCAAGTATGAGATCTCGACCCAGCTTTGTTCGATATGACATTTAGCTGATTAATTTTTGTGAGCAGCATGCGTGCTCTTTTTGTGCAACTTCTGGCTTTTCTCGGTTTTTTTCCATGTTTTGATTGAGACTTTTTGTCTTTGCTTGGGGTATGCCCCTCACATTTTGGTACATATATTTTCTCTCATTCTTCTGTAGATAGCCCAGCAGATTTCTAGGGCTCCAACAGCAAATTTCCTAGTGAAAAGGAAAAAAGTCAACAAATAGAAGAAGAAGGAAAATTGTCAGTTATACAAAACATTATTACTGTCCAAATATAATGACGACTAAAATTAAGTTTTATGATAAAAATACTTCAGATAAAAACGTCCCCATACACAGGCCTGTCAGGAACATCAAATATAGAATAATCTACAATGTAAATCTTATATCCGCTATCAAATATTCGATATGAAAATACTACACAACATAAAAGTAAACAAATATATGAATTATGCATTCACCTATAAATATTAAATTAGTTTAGAAATGAAAAACAATGATTCACAGTGGTTACAAATACGATATTCCATGTAAAAGAGCTGCAATAAAAATGTCCTAATTTCTGGATTGTCTACCACAATCTTTACATGTTAACCAATTATGAGTTTTTAACCAGACCTGGTATATGGTGATTTCTTATAACCATAAACAACAATACAAACAAAAGCAACAAAACATTTAAAGAATTACAAGACTCTCATTATTAGCATAAAGTGAAAGAAAATCACCTGCCATGTCAAGTCCCACAGAACTAATCTTGTCAAAATGATGAAGATTTTAACTATCCAATATCCACACTCACCAACACAATTCAATTAAGAAAGAAATCAGAATTTGCATAGAATAACAGTATTGAAATACAAAGAAGGAAAAGCGGAAAAATGATAGGTTCTAGCAGTGCGAGGAGCTAGAGGTTACCAAAATAACAACCTGCTAACTAAAATGAATTCTACCTAACTAAATACAATTGTAATCCCCACTCTACAGATTCACTAGATCCTACCACATGGCCTAACCACCCACCTATTTTCACACGCCCAAATGGCCTCTACTGCCCTTCCTATTCTTCCTCAAGTATTTGTGGGTGATCGGGGGCGTATTTCCTCAAGCTACAGTGTCTATACTCTGTATAATTATGACTATCCCTTTTCCCTCAAGCTGTTGGATTGCGACCCTTTTGGCTTCACTAGCTTTAAGAAATTCGAAAAGCCCTTTGAGCACATTGTTTGCATCCTCATCCTTCCTAAGCTGCTTTACGATCTCCACTGCAGTCGTCTTAGTATGCATTAACAGGTTTTCAATATCTGGGAAAAGTGAATGCTGCTTGATCCCATGGTAATTGAAAGCCAAAGTTTTGAGTATAAACCAAAGGTAACAGGGCATGTGGACATGCACATCCAGGCAATCACGGTGCAACAATGCAGGGTCAACCTTTTCGTCCTGATAATTTCACCTGTTTAAAAATGAAAAAGAAATAAGAATGTGTATAACATCTATTTATAAGAACAGTCTAAAAGAAAAATATTTGAATAATAATACCTAATCTGGAGTTTCTTGTGCCACTCCCCATTCACGCCTAGTTGAAAAATCCTTTACAACTAGAATGGAGTTATTCATTGTGCTAATCAATAGATTCAATAGCACACTATTCCACCTAATATTATTCAACTTCAACTCGTAGATATCGAAGTTGAGAAAATCTGCCATAGCTTGAATAAAGCTTGATTTCCACACATTCTCCTCCTCAAAAGCACCAAACAACTGATACTCCCTTTTCCATGCCTTCCCCTCGTTTTTGTAAGACTCCTTCCCATTCACAAACCTCTCTAGATCCTCAAATTTTTTTTTTTTTTTTTGAACTCAACTCCATTGCAAGTGTATCGAATGTTTTTGGAGCCTCAAGATTGACTGTTTGCCATACATTTACAATCATTCCCTATTTCAGAGTGTGAAATTTTATAGCCTTCTTTTCCTCCGTTATTTCTTCAGAATCTCTCAAAATATGAGGGATATTATCATCCAAGATTTTAGCCTTTTCCTTCGTTATTTCTTCAGATTCTTTCAAAATATGAGGGATATAATCATCCAGGATTTTAGCCTTACGTTTCTTGAGAAAATTCACCTAAAAACTTGGTTGGGACTTTGGATATATATCTCCATCTAAGGTGAATCGAGTTAAATGTGTTTACAATCTCTTAATTCTCTTCTGCATAAAGTGAAATCTTTGTTTTTTCTTTTGCCAGATTGATTTTCATTCTTTTCACGTTATGGCTTGAGGGATTGGATTCAAGATAATGTTTTACCGTACTAAAGAGTTTATTCAAGTTACGATCATCGCTATATTCTTGAATAACTAACGTTATCTCATCAGGAGAGAAGCGTGCAATGCAATACCTAAATTTGGAGGACAAGAGATCTGGTACCTCACTAGGTAACCAGTCAACTGAAAGTTGACAAATAAGCTTTGTTGTGGCAGCTGTCGAGGCGATAGCAGAAGCTATAGTCTCAGTTGATGGAAATTGATTGGCAAGAGTACTCAAGAACATGTTTCTTTTGCTGCTGTTTGGTTTCTGAGAAAAAAGAATGAGAATTGAGAGTATTGCTGAAAATTTTATTGAGCAGGAAGAATGAATTAAGATGTATGAGAATTATTTATATAAAAGGCTTCAAAGTGAAAATGATAGCACTTTAGTGTAAAATTTACGACAAACCTAGAAATCTGCTGGGCTATCTACAGAAGAATGAGAGAAAATATATGTACAAAAATGTGAGGGGCATACCCCAAGCAAAGACAAAAAGTCTCAATCAAAACATGGAAAAAACTGAAAAAAGCCAGAAGTTGCACAAGAAGAGCACGCATGCTGCTCACAAAAATTAATCAGCTAAATGTTATATCGAACAAAGCTGGGTCGAGATCGCATACTTGGGTGATAAACCCAAAACCTTGCCTTAAACTAAATCACAAATAGTCGTCACAACATCCATACAAAAGGTGCAATGCTAATGGAACACACGATTGTTCCATTCATACCACAGAAAATAAATTATAGCAGAAAGGACTAACCGTGAACAAAGTACCTAAAGTCCCCTTTTTGCCTAAGATGCAAGCTACTCAACCTATATATGTGAATATGATTGTACCAGCAAAAGGCCTTTATGGCTATTCTTATATATAGATGTTGTACATTCATAGTTCACATTTATTTTTTATAGGTTTTGGATGTATCTTATCTTGAAACGTAAGCTTCCTTGACGCAATGTCTAATATCGTGTTGCGACTAGATTTGGTGGAGTTTTGAGGATTTGATCCAATCTTGTGTGATGTCAAAAGCAAATATGCACTTTATTCTAAGAGCATTTCTTGGAGATTTGATAAGCAAATATGCACTTTATTGATTTTTTTTTTGCCATGTTTTGGATTTGATAGGCATATATAACAATTTTTTTTTTTTTATCCTAAAAATTGTTTCTCCTTAGACTTTCCCTTTATTTTGGGTATTGTTGTAAATCTTACACTAAAGTGCTGTCGTTTTCACTTTAAAGCCTTTTATATAAATAATTCTCATACATGTTCAATTCATTCTTCCCACTCAAAAAAATTTTTAGTGATTCTCTAAATTCTCGTTCTTTTTTCTCATAAACCAAATAGCAAAAGAAACTTGTTCTTGAATACTCTTACCAATCAATTTCCATCTACCAAGACGATAGCTTCTGCTATCGCCTCGATAGCCGTCACGACAAAGCTTTTTTGTCAACTTTCAGTTCATTGGTTGCCTAGCAAGGTACCAGATCTCTTGTCCTCCAAAGTTAGGTATTGCATTACACATTTCTCTTCTGATGAGGTAACGTTAGTAATTCAAGAATATCGCGATGATCGTAACTTGAATAAACTCTTTAGTGTTGTAAAACATTATCTTGAATCCAATCCCCCAAACCTTAATGTGAAAAACATGAAAATCAATATGGCAAAAGAAGAAATGAAGATTTCACTTTATGCATAAGAGAATGAAGAGATTGTAAAAACATTTAACTCATTTCATGTTAGATGGAGATATATATCCAAAGTTCCAACCAAGTTTTTAGGTGAATTTTCACAAGAAACGTAAGGCTAAAATCTTGGATGATTATATCCCTCGTATTTTGAGGGAATTTGAAAAAATAATGGAGGAAAATAAGACTTTAAAAAGGTCATACTTTGGAACATAGAATGGTTATAAATGTGTGGGAATCAGTCAATCTTGACCTTTTAGAAACATTTGATACTCTTGCCATAACGGAGGAAAAGAAGACTATAAAATTTCACACTCTGAAACAGGAAATGATTGTAAATGTATGGCAAAAAGTCAATCTTGAGGCTCCAAAAACATTCGATACACTTGCAATGGAGTTGAGTTCAAAAAAAAAAAAAAAAATATGAGGATCTTGAGAGGTTTGTGAATGGGAAGGAGTCTTACAAAAACGAGGGGAAGGCATGGAAAAGGGAGTATCTATTGTTTGGTGCTTTTGAGGAGGGGAATGTGTGGAAATCAAGCTTTATTCAAGCTATGGCAGATTTTCTCAACTTCGATATCTACGAGTTGAAGTTGAATAATATTAGGTGGAATAGTGAGCTATTGAATCTATTGATTAGCACAATGAATAACTCCATTCTAGTTGTAAAGGATTTTTCAACTAGGCGTGAAGGGTGAGTGGCACAGGAAACTCCAGATTAGGTATTATTATTCAAATATTTTTCTTTTAGACTGTTCTTATAAATAGATGTTATACACATTCTTATTTCTTTTTCATTTTTAAACAGGTGAAATTATCAGGATTTCTAAATTTACTGGATGTATTGTGGTCGAGCGGGGGAGATGGGAGGATTATAGTCTTCAAGACCAATCACAACGAAAAGGTTGACCCTGCATTGTTGCACCGTGATTGCCTGGATGTGCATGTCCACATACCTTATTACCTTTGGTTTATACTCAAAACTTTGGCTTTCAATTACCACGGGATCAAGCAGCATTCACTTTTCCCAAATATTGAAAACCTGTTAATGCATACTAAGACGACTGCAGTCGAGATCGTAAAGCAGCTTAGGAAGGATGAGGATGCAAACAATGTGCTCAAAGGGCTTTTCGAATTTCTTAAAGCTAGTGAAGCCAAAAGGGTCGCAATCCAACAGCTTGAGGGAAAAGGGATAGTCATAATTATACAGAGTATAGACACTGTAGCTTGAGGAAATATGCCCCCGATCACCCACAAATACTTGAGGAAGAATAGGAAGGGCAGTAGAGACCATTTGGGCGTGTGAAAGTAGTTGGGTGGTTAGGCCATGTGGTAGGATCTAAGTGAATCTGTAGAGTGGGGATTACAATTGTATTTAGTTAGGTAGAATTCATTTTAGTTAGCAGGTTGTTATTTTGGTAACCTCTAGCTCCTTGAACTGCTAGAACCTATCATTTTTCCACTTTTCCTTCTTTGTATTTCAATACTGTTATTCTATGCAAATTCTGATTTCTTTCTTAATTGAATTGTGTTGGTGAGTGTGGATATTGGATAGTTAAAATCTTCATCATTTTGACAAGATTAGTTCTGTGGGACTTGACATGGCAGGTGATTTTCTTTCACTTTATGCTAATGATGAGAGTCTTGTAATTCTTTAAATGTCTTGTTGCTTTTGTTTGTATTGTTGTTTGTGGTTATAAGAAATCACCATATACCAGGTCTGGTTAAAAACTCATAATTGCTTAGCATGTAAAGATTGTGGTAGACAATCCAGAAATTAGGACATTTTTATTGCAGCTCTTTTACATGGAATATCGTATTTGTAACTACTGTGAATTATTGTTTTTCATTTCTAAACTAATTTAATATTTATAGGTGAATGCATAATTCATATATTTGTTTACTTTTATGTTGTGCAGTATTTTCATATCGAATATTTGATAGCGGATATAAGATTTACATTATAGATTATTCTATATTTGATGTTCCCTGACAGACCTGTGTATGGGGACGTTTTTATCTGAAGTATTTTTATCATAAAACTTAATTTTAGTCATCATTATATTTGGACAGTAATAAGGTTTTGTATAACTAACAATTTTCCTTCTTATTCTATTTGTTGACTTTTTTCCTTTTCACTAGGAAATTTGCTGTTGGAGCCCTAGAAATCTGCTGGGCTATCTACAGAAGAATGAGAGAAAATATATGTACAAAAATGTGATGGGCATACCCCAAGCAAAGACAAAAAGTCTCAATCAAAACATGGAAAAAACTGAAAAAAGCCAGAAGTTGCACAAAAAGAGCACGCATGCTGCTCACAAAAATTAATCAGCTAAATGTCATATCGAACAAAGCTGGGTCGAGATCTCATACTTGGGTGATAAACCCAAAACCTTGCCTTAAACTAAATCACAAATAGTCATCACAACGTCCATACAAGAGGTGCAATGCTAATGGAACACACGATTATTCCATTCATACCACAGAAAATAAATTATAGCAAAAAGGACTAACCGTGAACAAAGTACCTAAAGTCCCCTTTTTGCCTAAGATGCAAGCTACTCAACCTATATATGTGAATATGATTGTAAAACATTATCTTGAATCCAATCCCCCAAACCTTAATGTGAAAAACATGAAAATCAATATGGCGAAAGAAGAAATGAAGATTTCACTTTATGCATAAGAAAATGAAGAGATTGTAAACACATTTAACTCGTTTCATGTTAGATGGAGATATATATCCAAAGTTCCAACCAAGTTTTTAGGTGAATTTTCACAAGAAACGTAAGGCTAAAATCTTGGATGATTATATCTCTTGTATTTTGAGGGAATTTGAAAAAATAATGGAGAAAAATAAGACTTTAAAAAGGTCATACTTTGGAACATGGAATGGTTATAAATGTGTGGGAATCAGTCAATCTTGACCTTTTAGAAACATTTGATACTCTTGCAATGGACTTGAGTATAGAGAAAAAGATAATGGAGGATCTGGAGAGGTTTGTGAAGAGGAAAGAGATTTACAAGAGAGGCGGGAAGGCGCGGAAGAGAGAATATTTTTTTTTTGACCTTCTGTGACGGGGAAATGAAGCTTAATTTAAACTATGGCAAATTTTCTAAACATTGACATCTATGAGTTGAAGTTGAATGATATTAGATTATTGAACCTGTTGATAGGGTTGTAATCGAGACGAGTTTTTGGCTAATCAAGTTAGGCTCGATTACTACAGTGTTGAGCACGAGTTCGAGCTCAAGCTTGACAAGCTTGAAAAATATATGTACAAAGATATGAGGGGCATACCCCAAGAAAAGACAAAAAGTCTTAATCAAAACATGAAAAAAACTGAAAAAAGCCAGAAGTTGCACAAAAAGAGCACGCAGGCTGCTCACAAAAATTAATCAACTAAATACCATATCGAACAAAGCTGGGTCGAGATCTCATACTTGGGTGATAAACCCAAAACCTTGCCTTGAACTAAATCACAAATAGTCGTCACAACATCCCTACAAAAGGTGCAATGCTAATAGAACACACGATTGTTCCATTCATACCACAGAAAATAAATTATAACAGAAAGGACTAACTGTAAACGAAATACCTAAAGTCCCCTTTTTGCCTAAGATGCAAGCTACTCAACCTATAGATGTGAATATGATTGTACCAGCAAAAGGCCTCTATGGCTATTCTTATATATAGATGTTGTACATTCATAGTTCACATTATTTTTTATAGGTTTTGGATGTATCTTATCTTGAAATGTAAGCTTCCTTGACGTAATGTCCAATATCGTGTTGCGACCAGATTTGGTGGAGTTTTGAGGATTTGATCCAATCTTGTGTGATGTCAAAAGCAAATATGCACTTTATTTTAAGAGCATTTCTTGGAGATTTGATAGGCATATATAAGAATTGAATTTTTTTTTTTTTTTTTTTGGGCATGTTTTGGATTTGATAGGCATATATAGCAAATTTTTTTTTTTTTCATCCCAAAAATTGTTTCTCCTTACACTTTCCCTTTATTTTGGGTATTGTTGTAAATCTTACACTAAAGTGCTATCGCTTTCACTTTAAAGCCTTTCATATAAATAATTCCCATACATCTTCAATTCATTCTTCCCGCTCAATAAATTTTTTAGCAATTCTCTCAATTCTCGTTCTTTTTGCTCATAAACCAAACATCAAAAGAAACATGTTCTTGAGTACTCTTACCAATCAATTTGCATCTACCGAGACGATAGCTTCTATTGTCGCCTCGACAGCTACCATGACAAAGCTTATTTTGTCAACTTTCAGTTCACTGGTTTCCCAGCAAGGTACCAGATCTCTTGTCCTCCAAAGTTAGGTATTGGATTGCACGTTTCTTTCCTGATGAGGTAAAGTTAGTTATTCAAGAATATGGCGATGATCGTAACTTGAATAAACTCTTTAGTGCTATAAAACATTATCTTGAATCCAATCCCCCAAACCTTAACATGAAAAAAATGAAAATCAATCTGGCAAAAGAAGAAACGAAGATTTCACTTTATGCATAAGAGAATGAAGAGATTGTAAACACATTTAACTCGTTTCACGTTAGATGGAGATATATATCCAAAGTTCCAACCAAGTTTTTAGGTGAATTTTCACAAGAAACGTAAGGCTAAAATCTTGGATGATTATATCCCTCGTATTTTGAGGGAATTTGAAAAAATAATGGAGGAAAATAAGACTTTAAAAAGGTCATACTTTTGTAATATCCCACTTGAGGTACGTATTTAAGATTTGTTGTATTAGTTAAAAGTTTATTGTTTCAACTTAAATTGAGTTTGTATGTTGAGTTGGTTGAATTGTTACCTTGAAAATGGGTTGAGTTTTGGTGAAGTTGGAAATCCAATCTTCGCCGGGGCGAAGAAGAAGCTTCGCCACGGCGAGGAGGAGAAGTTGCACTGCGGGTAGGTTCTGCCCTATTTCGCCGAGGCGACGAAAAATGCTTCGCCGCGGCGACGAGCCTAAGACCAAGATTCTTGAGTTTTCTAGAAAATTCTTCTTTTGGGACACAATGACCATTCTACCCCTAATTAGTAGGAAAAGTGGGGAGTAAAATGAAAGGAAATTTAGTAGAGATTGTGTTTGGATGGGGGTGTAGTTGTAAAGAATCAAAGGATATAGATGGAATTTTCAAGGAAGGACAAGGGCAAAATGGGAAATGAAGCTTATAATATGAACTAAAAAGAAGTAAAGTGTAGAGAAAGCCTTTATTCATTTCATTCCACCGCCTCTTCCATTTGCCCATATTCTCTCAATTTCTCCACCCAATTTTTCAAGAGTTCTAAGGGATTTAAGAGGGGTTTTGAGTAGAGATTTCATCTAAAGCTTTCTAAGGTAAGAATTCATGCTTTAGATGTGAGTTTTCTTGTATTTATAGTGAAGTCTTATTTGGTTGTTGCTGCCCTTGTGGTTGTTTTGAGTTGTAGAGAAGAGACAAGTCCACAAAAGGAAGGAAAAGTGCTAAAGAAGCCATCTTTGCACAAGGTAAGTAAATCCAACCAACTTGAGTTTTAAACAAGCTTTTTGTGTAGAGATGTATGCATGATCAGTATGTAGTATGATTAATGAGAAAATTGAATTGAGATGAGTAGCTATTTTTGTAGTTGTTGGATAGATGCCATGTGTGAGAAGTGTTTTAATGTGTATTGAGAATGGAGTTTGAGATGAAGTTTGAGAGATGTTGTGTGAAGCTTTTTGGGAGTGCTTTTCTTGACAGGGATTATGTGTATTTGAGGGAGTTTTTCCCCATTTTGGATGGCTAGAAAAATGAAGTTTAGTAGTAATTTTCGTAGGGTGTTTATATGCACATGAGATGTTTGAGGAAATGCCTAAATGAAATCTGCCCTGTCACTGCCGTAACTTTCTAAGTCATTTTTGAGTATTTTACGGTTCGAACTGGGCTGATACCAAAACAGAGAAGATGTAGCCCTGTTTCTAAGCTTTGAAACGAGACCAGAACCGTAGTAATCCGAGGTGTATAGCATAAGTTATGGCCGTTTTAGTGTGACTGGTGCAGAATGACTGTTTTGAGGAAATCTTGTAGTTGGCATTCCATTAGTGCATTAGGGAGCATGAGATAGCTCTACACCTTTGTTTATACACTTGAGAAGTAGATTGAGATTTAGTATAGAATGTGAGTATAAGTTCTTTAAGAGTTAAGAGAATAGAGTAGGTTGTGCGATGGGGAACCCGTGAGTAATGGGTAGAGTATTCCCGCATGTACGCCGCATTGAGAACGCGGCATGAGTATCAGATAGAGAAGTGGTGTAGCCCGTGAGAGTGCATGCGGATGAGGGCTATACCCGAGTACCCGAGAGAGAGATTATATACTCACATGGCCAAGGGTTCCGAATCCATGCATAACCGAGTCCGATCGGCTAGAGTGAATAGAGGTCACGTAGAGTGGGAGTGAGTCCCGGCCGTGCCCCCGGTAAGATGGGGTCGTGATTTATGAAAGTTATGAGAAAAGAGTTTCTAAGAGAAAGAAAAAGAAGAAAAAGATGTACCCAAAGAGAGATTGAACGGGGCGTTGTAAGAAAAGAATTAGAGATAGAGAGTTACGGGGCTAGCATGAGTAGAGGATTTACTTACTAAGCATTGTTTAGTGCTCACCCCGTTGTTTTCCTATGTTTTGCAGGACCTAGGTGAGGACACTGTCGGATGGATGTCGGCGTTCGAGAAGGAGTGGCTACACTGTCCCTTATGTTTTTGATGACTTTTGTATATGTTATACATTTTGTGTAAAAATGTATATGTTTGAAAAGAATATGTATATATGTTTAATAAAAGAAAATTTTGGGCCCAATTTCTTTATTTTATTTTTATGTATTTCATTATAATCTTTTGAGTAGTAGTGGCTATTACAACTTTGGAACATGGAATGGTTATAAATGTGTGGGAATCAGTCAATCTTGACCTTTTAGAAACATTTGATACTCTTGCAATGGACTTGAGTATAGAAAAAAAGATAATGGAGGATCTGGAGAGGTTTGTGAAGAGGAAAGAGATTTACAAGAGAGGCGGGAAGGCGCGGAAGAGAGAATATTTTTTGTTTGGACCTTCTATTACGGGGAAATCAAGCTTAATTTAAACTATGGCAAATTTTCTGAACATTGACATCTATGAGTTGAAGTTGAATGATATTAGGTTATTGAACCTGTTGATAGGGTTGTAATCGAGATGAGTTTTTGGCTAATCAAGTTAGGCTTGATTACTACAGTGTCGAGCACGAGTTCGAGCTCAAGCTTGAAAAATCGACCTCGAGCTCGAACTCGACACTAAAAATTCGAGTTCGAGCTCAAGTTGGAACCCACAAAATAAATCCTCCAGTTCTCTTGCATTTTCTTATTTTATCAACTGCAAAGGAGAAAGGTACGGGCATTAAGAAAGCAAGCAAAATGATGAACATTTGGACATGCCCACTAGGTGAATTAAATATTAACTACACAAATCGCAACCATGTCTAAACTTGGTTTTGATATTGAAGAGATGAAGAAAAAAGGTAAAAATAAAATTTGTTTACCTATTTGTCTATTTAGCTAAGAAACCCATAGATTCTACTCACAGAAAGATAGGGTCTTAGTCTATTGCAAATTCATGTTCTTATTTGGTCTTTGGGATTTTTTTTTTTTTTTTTTTGTGCTGTTTAATTTCACTTGCTATAACGATTAACCTGATCCAGCTCATAGTGTGCGCAGCAGATTTTTCTGAATTTTTGTTTTGTTTCTTGATGGGTGCTCAATTTTCAATTGTGGGTTGATGATTTTGATCTAAGGTTTTTTTTTACTTGAGTTTTGGGGTTGATTTTTATGTTTTTTTTTTTTTTTAAAGTGATTGAAGGGTTAAATTTGTTTGCTTTTTTTAGTTTTGTGAAATTAAAACTGGAGAAAGATGAAAAAAGGGAAGAAGAAGAAGAAGAAGAGATTGGATGAAGTTAAAACCGTAAAAGGGATAAGTAAAAAAAAAAAAAAGTAATAGTTGTGCCAAGTCGTGTTCAAGCTCGAGCTTGTTGAGCCGAGATCCGACTTGTTCGAACTCAGCTCAACACTGTATCCAAGTCAAGCTCGAGCTTGGCTCCGCTCGATATAAGTTGAGTCAAGTTGGAGCTTTTACTGAGCCAAGCTCGAGCCGCTTACGAGCGGATTGGCTCGATTGACACCCCTACCTGTTGCTTACCACAAAGAATAACTCCATTCTAGTTGTAAATGATTGTTCAACTAACTTGTCGGCTAGGCATGAAGAGTGAGTTTGAAACTCCAAAAATTCAAATATTATTATTCACATTCATTTCTCTTAAACTATTCTTATAAATAGATGTTATACAATCATAATATGTTCACATTTTTTTTCTTTTTCGTTTTTAAACAGATGACATTTTTAGGACTGCTAAATTTACTTGATGACCAATCACGAAGAGTAGGTTGACCCTGCATTGTTGCACCCTGGCCGCCTGGATTCTATTACCTTTACTTTATATTCAAAATTATGGCTTCCAATTACCTTGGGATCGACAACCATTCACTTTTAAAAGATATTGAAGAACTGCTAGTGCAAACTAAGATGACTCCAACAGAGATCATGGAGCAGCTAATGAAAGATGAGGATATAGATAATATGCTCGAAGGCCTTGTTGAATTTTTTAAAGCTAGTGAAGCTGAGAGAGTAGCAATCCAACCTCCTGAGGAAAAAAGGATAATCGTAATTGTATAGACATTGTAGCTTGAGAATAATCTACTTCAGTTACTTGATCACAACTTGCACTAGAGCAAATTGTTGTAAAACAAAATGAAATTAAATAAATCTCATACCACAAGACTAGTTCAACCAATTGCTTTGTGTGTTTGTGTTGTGCACAAGATTATCCCATTGGTCAATTTTTATTTTTTTTTCTCTCTCTCTCTTTTAAAAGGGATGTGATGAAATTATAATAATTTCAATCTCATTTTCATCTCAAAATAATATTGAAGTAAAGAATTTATAAATAATTCTGTTGAAGAGGAACAAATTGTTTTATTGGAAACTGAAAGGATATTTTACAAAGGGTTTAAAATGAATGATACAACATCTTTATATATAAACATCTATTGAAGTGGCCAGTTTGATTTAAATTCGATATTCTTTGAAAATAAGGATTCGAATGTTATCGAGAAACATTATTGGTCAGAATATTTCCAAATAGGTATAAAAATGATAAAGATCTAGTTTGTAAGATTATAAAAATAATAAATAGTTGAAAGTTGAATCAAGTTTTTCTTATATACAAATCAGCAATGTTCATAGCCTGCTTAGAGTCCGTATGAGCAGCAGCAGCAACAGTCGATACCATGGAGTCGACTCCAAAAATGTTGCAACCCCAATAGATTTTGTAGAAACCATTATCTCCCCAGATTTCTCCCCATGAATTCTTAATGATTCAATATGGCTTCTCCTTCATCTTGACTAGAGCATAGCTAGTTGAACCGTACCCCACAAGCAAAACCCCATGATCCAAACGCTTTGAGCAAATGTATGGGCATGAAATGCCTTCCATCTATGTAGGGGTGAGCAATTCAAGGTACCCTGCATTTTTGGGGGAACCGAAACCAGAATCATACAGTGCAAGTTTCCCAAAAAAAGGAACTGGAACCGAAACCTTAAATGCAGTTCCGGTTCCTTACCCGAGTACCCTATAAAAAATCAATTACCCCCATATTGTTTAAAAAATAACAAAAATACCTTAAAAGTTTACAAATACACCCCTAACAAATTAAGAAAACTTACATTTAGTAGTTTTCAACTTTTGATTACTTATTCATTTGTGTCCAATGTGACTCATAAATCCTCTAATCTCTAGGCAACACTTGAATTCAATCAATTCATCACAATTCACATAATAAATGGGCATCAGATGAGCTTATATAACTGTACACGCATAGTATAGTGGAATCACAAAGGGTTAAACAGAGGATTCATGACAAGATAACTCTATACAATCACACAACAGAATCAAAAAAGCATTACAAATTTATAAACACCAAATCCCGTAATCTAAACAAAATAACAATGATAAATATTACTATAAAAAAATCAAATTTATAAATATTATTACAAATTTTACCATAATAAAGAGCATTTAAACAAATTATCATACTCGAAATCAGTACATAAAAACGAAAATCAAAATTTCAACCTCCTGCTCTCTAATTATTTTATTTACAAAATCCTTTTATCCACTAATATAATGCCCCAAAAATTTCCTTTCATCCCTAAAATTTTGAAATATTGCAAAAACACCTCTAGAAAATTACAAGTTAATCCCTATAATTTTGAAATATATCAAAAACTCCCTAAAGCTTGAACCAGACTGGAAAGACTGCCAAGTCGAGGTCCGACCAGCCGGTCTGGTCCGAGTTTTAAAACAGTGCCTAGAATTAGCAATTTTCTTATACTTTTCTGTACCCAATCAGTCATGAAAGCTTTAGATTGGCATAAATTTTGAAGTAATGTGTTATGAAAAGCAAATCGTAAAGAATCTTAATCAACCATTAACTGCGAGAAAAAGATCTCCATTGAATGCATTATAATTGATTTCACTAAAATAACGAGTAAAGAAGAATTAAATTATTATTTCTTATCATTATTTTCTTTGTCTTTGAATACTTTTATGACATAGTGCCAAAGGCCCAAAAGGCCAAATATGATTGTGAAGGGATCCAAAAACTGGAAAAAAAAATCTCCCCAAAAGAATAGACAAAACAAATGAGAAAATAGTTAAACGTTATAGGGAAGGTTCACAAGAAAGAATGGAGTTAAAAAATTGTGTTGGTAATGACAATGTTTATGATCTTATCTTTATGTAAATGATTATGCATATGTGTTTGTTTTTGGATTTTTTTTTTTTTTTAACCTAACCCAAGGCATGTCCTATGATAGGTAGGGTTTTTTGTATTCTTTAATCTCCGTTTTGTTTCATTTCTTTGACAAAAAAAATGGAAAAAAAATATATATATTAAAGATAGTCTTAGTTAATATCAATTTTTTATTCCTAACCCAAAGTGTGTCGTGAGATAAGTTGGCTGTTTTTTAGGTCTCCTGAATATTCTTTTTCCCTCTTTCCATAAAAACCTTACTTATAAAAAAGAAAATGAAGTTAAAAAATACTAGCCCCCTCCCCTGAGAATTACACCATTCAAGTTATTAACCAATAATACTGTAGATTGACATTGAGACACTGAGTAATGACAAAGGCTTTTGCCTGGAGTATATTATTACTATCATTGAAAAAGGTATTTTGGAATACCTCATTTGTTTATTATTCCCTTGATCTCTCTCTCTTTCTCTCTTATGGGATTTGAACCATGGCTGCCGAGAAGACTTCACTGTCTCTCTACCTCCCAGGCACACATTTCCCAGTAGTTGCTTCGGCAAATTATATATTTAACTTAAAAAAAGTGACAACACATTGGATATCCTCAGCAACAAATTTTTTAACTCAAAACACTTACTGAATTTGATTCAACAAAGTGGATAATTGAATATTTGGCACAATTTTGTGTTTCAGGCTTTACGAGAGACAAGATGAAAAATATTACACCCAACTCCTCTCACAAACTTCCTCTTCGCAATTGGTTAGCTCATAACAAATCCTACTTGGATCCCACCTAATAAATTACGACTAACCAATTGTAAACTGCCACGTCGAGATTATGGGTGCAATATTACCCTCTACAAGATTATCGAAACAAATTCATAGCATAATTATCCTTGAAAAGAGATATCCAAAATCCAAATCTTTTTCAAGAAGAGCATAATCGAGTTTAGCAGCAATACATACTGTGATAGCAGATAGCTTCCAAGAACAAAGGAAAAGTCAAGTATGGAATAGCACGAAAATACATGGACTCTAAATCACCTTAGAACCGCCAACCCTATGTGGAACTAAAGGATTCTCACTACACATGCAATACTTGACAAAAAAAAAAAGTGTGTCCAACTAACAAAGTTTTTATTTCAATGTGCGAATAAAACTCCGCATCAATATCTATGCCTCCACCAGCTGTGCCTGAAACATAATAGACAATGATAAAACCTTTAGAAAGCTCACCTTCTAAGTTCCCAGAATAGAAGACTAGTTTAAGAACAAACTCAAGTAAATATATTATGAGATGGCCAATTAGTATATTTTCTTATGAGATGTACCCACAAATAGAGAGTCCGAATATTAAATATTGCAATGCAGTCAGTCATGCATGCCAATGACTTCATGGTCACGAAATCAATTGACCAGAGGAACTTAATGGAGGCTAGCAGAATTAGATGAGATACAATGAATCACTGATCGGAAATGGAGAATCATGTACTTGCCTCAAAACTTGGCAATTATTGCCTTGGAGTGACCAGAGTCCTTCACGTTTATGGAAACTATAAGAAAGCACTATACCGCCATTTTCATTTCGATTTTCTGGTGAGGATCATAACCTATGAGTTTGAAATCAGCTGCTACAAAAGAATCTATATTTTTCTTCTCCGGATTGATCTTCAAAATCTGCATTAAAACATGGATATGAGAACTTAAAGAAATAACACCTTTCGCATCTAGTATCAAATCATATGATAGGTCAATAATCCAATCATCAACATGGTTTCTGTTCAAAAAAGTATTCTTCTTACTGGAAAAGGCTTTGGCAGTTTCTGAAGTTGCTCCTGCAGAGGCCTCACATGAGTGCGATAAACATGAGTATCACCCATCACATGGATGAAATCACCAGGAGCAAGATCTGTACAATATTTATGAAGGTCAACAAAAATTCCTCAAGGCCAAAACTGTAACACTTAGGTAATAAAAACCATTAGAATAATCTCCAGACTTATTTATTCGTGTAGCAATTTCTTAGTTTGTTAGCTTCCTACCAGTGTCTCCTTCAATGATTCAATCTATGCAAATTCATTATTTATGATAGGCCCCTGCAGCAAAATAAGAACACTCTGCATAGCTGATTAAATTTCTGATCAATGGACTTCTTTCATTCGTCAATTGGTTCCACCCATACCCATTTAAATATTAAGCTTCTAACAGTTCTTCATATACACAAAACTTATTCATTAGTTGTTAGTAGGATACATACCACAAACATGAGCAATCATGCACGTCAAAAGAGCATAAGACGCAATGTTGAAAGGAACACCCAGGCCCATGTCAGCAGAGCGCTGATACATTTGACATGATAACTCCCCATTGGCTACATAGAACTGTAGAAAGAAAACCAAAGACTTGCTTACAATGAAGAAAATCATAACACAATTTTACACATAAACTCAACACCAACCTGTGCAAACATGTGGCAAGGTGGAAGTGCCATCAATTTGAGATCAGATGGATTCCAAGCTGAAAGGATGATCCGGCGATCATTTGGATTATTCTTAATCTTGTCAATAACATCCAGTAACTGATCAAAGCCTTGACCAGAGTAGTCAGCATGCATATCAGTGTACCTGTTAAGACATTTAGCAAAAGCTGAAGCTCTAATTCTCGTATATAATCCAATCTCTCAATTACACTTAGAAATAGCAGAATCCACGAACCTTGCACCAAAATGCCTCCACTGAAACCCATATACAGGACCAAGGTCACCCTCCTCTCTGTCTGCCAATCCAACACTGAACAGATATACATATCAGGTAAGAGTGTATGAAAGTGACACCGGATTTTGCCCCCAAAAATAAAAACCACCCAGCACTTGCCTGTCAAGGTATTCTCTAGATGCATTGCCATCCCATATATGAATGTCCTTCTCTTGAAGAACCTGTCAATTATACTAACTTTTAGAATATAGACCATTTTTTTCCTGCTCTAACACATAAACCAAGCAGAGTAAAAGGAACAAAATATCTAATGAACAATCCATTTATCAGTGATCAAAGAAAGAAGCGTAAGAAAGAACTCCATACCAAGAATAGAAACAAAGTTAAAAGGTCAAGTCATAACTCATATCATTATCCCAGAGCAATATAAAAAGGATTCATATCTGATACTGATAACAGTACAGACAATTAATTCCATTATTGAAGAGGAATTCATCTCCAATGTTGTACGAACAGCTAATTCAGTGTGCCATGAAAAGTAATCATAAATCAAAACATATGATTAGTGGCTACACATGTGGTATAAACAAAAAGATCCTTAATGAATGCTTTTTTTACAGTGCATATGTTGCATATCACATTCTTGAAAAAATGTGCGGATCAAACACTGATCAGCAGTGTAAAAAGAAGAGGATAAAAACAGTCAGATGACAAGTAATATCAAAATGCCAAACATTCAGTCACTCCTTGAATCACATAGCTTCATGCAGATGCAAAGATACAATTCTACTGAAGGTAACACCACCCAATGTCATTATTTTCAGACAAAACAGATGCAATTGAGAGAAACTCTTGTAATTAGCAAACTCTTTGGACACAAACTGAAATGCTCTGTTCTTCTCCCATCAAATCATAAAAGTTAAACATTCAACAACAACATCATTACCTTGGCATTTGTTGAACCACTGATGAACCAGAGAAGTTCTTCAACAACACCTCGCCAAAATACTTTCTATGAACCAAACGATAACAATGAATATCAACCTAAATGTCAAATCAATAAAAACATATTTGCTTTTATTATATACGGACTTTGTGATAAGTTGAAATAAAGGGCATCATGAGTCAGTCCAAATTTCCACCCTCTTAAAAATGAATATGTAAAAGCCCATTAATTTAGATCGTTCAAAAGAAAATAAATAGGTAAGATAGCCATACCTTGGTTGTAAGAAGTGGAAAAGTTTTGCGCAAATTAAACCGCATCTATTTGGAATTGAAATGAAAAAAATACAATAAAAAAAGAAAGTGAGCTTCTACGATTTAGTTGTTTAAGGAAGAGACCAATGAATGGAAACATTTCAGAAACAAAGCTCTCTAGAGAGTCTAAGCCTGACTAACCTGGCAACCAAATTTTGATAGAGTGCCAGTCCCTGTCCTCTCATCCCTGAGAGTGCCATCTGAGATGATGTCTTTAACAAGCCTTAGATACAAGTACTCCTCATGTCTCTCAAAAACCATCTTGGGCAGGAAAGAGAACTTCTTCACCTCAAACTTGACAGAATCGGTCTTACTATCAAGGACAGAATCATTGCTTTGTTCAAGGGAATTGTCCGCAGAGCTTCTAACACGAACATATGTTGTGAAGCAATGTCGAATCTTGTTTTCCACAATAGGAAAGGATGAGTACCATGGCTGGAACACAGATAAATCAATTGGTGGGATAAAAGTGTCACAATCAATGCTTGTCTCAATTTCAGGTAATGTGGATTGCATCACATCCAGGAGCATTAAGAGCTTCCCTGTATCAAAGCACGTTCAACATAAGAAAATAAGAAATACAAGCTTGTAAATAGAGTAATGATCAACAAGTTCTCGAGTACATACCCCAATATTTGGCCACCTCCTATGACAAACACTTTCTCAATTGACAGACAATAAGGAGACGCAGCTAACAATTCTAAAGCAGAACCCATGCTTCCACATATCACAACATTTTCAGCAGTAGCAATGTCAAAACTCCCAGAACGAGTCAGGACAACATTAAGGCGACCCGGCAAAGGTCGATGCTCAAGAGGAATACTCTCCCATGTTTTCCTTCCCATTATGACTGCATTCTTTTTCCCAGAATCTGATGTAGTCAGAGTAACATCCTTGAAGAATTTCAGATCAGAGGGCAATCTCCAGGGTAACTTCCCATCCTTACCAATACCCATATCCCTAGTTGCAGCCACAACAATTTGGTAAGTCCTCTTTGGATTCGGCTGTGTATCGACATTGCCGTTAGAAAGGCTTGTCTTGGAATCAGCAGCCATATTTGATGTCAGAGGTCGAATGAAACTTGAAGTTAAAAACTCAAAATTAAGACCGCACAGCCAATTCCCCTGGTAGTGCGGTGGAACCTGAAAAGTAAGAGAAGTATTAATGACAAATTATCGAAAGCAAGAAGGCAGAAACCAGTCACTAAAATATAAACACACTTACCCAAACAAAAACAAAAAATAGTCGTAGATATTCACATTTATCTATAACGCTTGTCAGTAAAAATTTACTATATCCGGCGCAAAATCACATCTTTACAGAAAAATCGTATTTCAAAAACAAAAAATTAATTTTCAATCCAGCTATCAGAAAATGACATTACCAGCTCCCAAAAATCAAGAAAAGAAACAATCTAATGCAGATAGATTTCTCCCAATAATAGTCCAAGATTTCAGATTTACAAACAAACAAACAGAAGATTAACCAAAATTTCTCCCTTGCTTTACCAATTATTAAACATAGCAGCTATAAGCTATGTCAGCTGAATTCCGCAAACAAGAGGGAATTTGACTTCTCAGAGTAAGAACATATACTTAAAAAATTAAAATTAAATAGAAAAAAGCTGTAGGTAAAGCCTAGAGACAGTAAATAAATGATGAAATTTCCATTACAATTCAAAACGCACAAAATATTATTATATAAAAATGCACCACCACATTCTCTTTAACAACAAAATTACATAAAATAATTATTATTCATAACCAAAAAAAATTGCAGTAATATTAAACCAACCAAAATAACATAATCTTCAAAAAAAAAAAAAAAAAAAAGTCGTCGATCAAAATACTCAAAAAAAAAAAAATCCAAAAAGAAAATGCAAGTTACCGACCGATCTGAGATAGAAGCGCAAAATCTTGATCCTTCTTCACTCTCAAAAACAAACCCTAACAAAACAAATTGACAGGAAATGACGATCAACCAAGCAAAAATTAGGGTTTCCGATTAGTGAAATGAGAGCGGATTAGATAAAAGCAAAAAAGAGAAATCTGAAACTACAAGCTAAGCTAAAAAGTTGTGTCTCTGTGAGTGAGAATGTTGAGTTTTTGCTGTTTGTTTTGAGAGAAAAGAAAAAAGAAAAAAGAAAAGGAGAAGAACAAGAAAATACACACTCAAAATTACTTTCAAACGACACAAAATCCAAAACCACGGTTGACGCGGAGTGCCGCCAAGGCGAGTGTTGTTGGTTGGGCGTTTATATTCACTTTCTTCATCTATTTGCCCTTACTCCTTCACTTTATTTACCTCCATTGCCACTCCCTCCCTCTACTACTTACACCTACCACCATTGAGAAAAACTTTTTTTAAATTAAAAAATAATGAATTGTTAAATTTTTTGGATTTTATTTATTAAAATATCTCATTAAATTGTAATAAAATTGAGAATAAAAATTTATTATGGATATATTAATCTTCTAGAATGTTCCGATAAGGATAAAAAGTTTGGATAAAGATTAAAAAACTCATCTATATATACATATATTAAGAGGGTGTTTGTTTGAGCTTATAAACAACAAGCTAATTTTAGTTTATAGGTATTTGAAATTTTAAGCAATTACGTATTTGGTTAAAGTACTTATAAGTAATTGATAAGTTGTTGACGTGTTTGGTAAAATGTGGTTTATAAGTGCATTTTATTATAAAATGACTAAAAATGGTACTATATTAAACAATGGTATACTCTAGATTTTAAAATTAAAGAATATAATGTAGTAATATATTTGGTCAAACTAGCTTATAAGTAGAGTGCTTATAAGCCAAAAAAATAAGCTTAAAAAAATTATAAATAAACAAGTCAATTTAATTTTAGAACCAGCTTATAAGCTTAGACAAACACCCCTTAAATTCAACGTGGCTTAAATTTATCATTTATATTTATTTCAAAAAAAAAAATTTGAATTCTTAATATGGGCATAAAATCAAGTTATGTATTTATGGTATCAAAATTTGATTAAATAATTACTTAAATAAATATCAAATATAACGGAATTAAAAAGGTTGCCCAAATTAGATAAATTATTTGTTATTTTAGTAACATAGAAAAGTGATGGTTTCTTACTACTAAAATAATCCCTTATCCATTAATTACAATATTATATTAATTATAAAAATAATATTCAATTCTTAATTTGTACTTTAAGGTACATAATAAAAAATATTTTAAAATAATAAGTAATATATTTTTTTTAATAAATAAATTATTTTGAAATCTGTAAATGATAATAATAAAGCACAATTAAAAATATATGAATTTAAATATAAAATGGTATTATGGAAAAAGTAGAAGACACGGTTTCATTAATTGCAATGGCAGCTAGGATATTAGATTTAACTCTTAGGGGCAATAAAGTCATTATCTAGAGTAAGAATAAAAACGTTGATTTTATATCGAAACGGCAGGCTAGCTGAAGAGAGACAGTAGAAAATATACCAAGGCCAAAAGCCGTGTGCTATGCCTAAAAGGCGGGAAATCCCCTACTCTCCAATAATATTACGACACCTGTTAAACATCTTGTGAGAAACCCACCGTCCACTTGGCGGAAATCAGAGGGGTGCAGTCATTTTCCTTGTAGTTTTTGGTTGGTTAATCAAGATATCAATTACTTGAACGTCTTAATTACTTCAACGGGTACGATTACGCTTGTTTCCAGCGATGCAATCTCAGCGATCCACGTCACTCTCTATTAATTCCATATTACTTACACGGTTACACCCAAGAATATAAATATTATAAAGTTTAAAATTTAATTGATATGATAACTTAATTAAGGAAATAAGATATTAAAGGATAAGATGATAATTAATTAAAAATTATATCATTTATTATTTTTTTTATTATTTAATTTTCAATGCCTTTCGGTGTAGGGCCAAATCCAATGTCTTAGCTCCAAGATAAAGAGCCATAAGATAGTGATAGGTCATAGGTGGGTGCGATAGAAATCAAATAATACCTAATTATTAATATTTTAAAAAGGGATTATTAATTTGTAATATTTTCCAATTAATTCAAATTATTGGACCTGCAAGTGCTACGAGGAGACTCGAACACGTCAGATCTTACAATCTTTGATGAAAAGAACATAATTAAATGTTTATAACAAAAATTGTGAGTCGCCGAACTCAATCATTTTAAGAAGCAAAAATTAATATCTTCGGGTGTGTTTGATTTATTATTTTAGATAGAATTTTAGAAATAATATTGGGTGATTGAATAGAAAAGTATTATGAGGTAAAATTTAAAAATCTCTAAAAAACCTCATAGGTTTGTTAATTTAATTAAACACCCTAATATATAAAAATTGTGTAAAATAACAAAAACACCCTCACCACCTGCAGTGCTAGATTCTGGAATCTAGCCGAAAAATTACGTTCGATACAAACCGGTCGAATCTGTATCGTAACTCGTTGATATGGCTTTTTCCGACCCGATCCACCACGGATCTGGCCGAAAAAGGCTAGATCTATAGCCAGATGTGGTCATTGACTGCCGCAAAGGTCCATCTTTAACCGTCAGCGACAGCCATTTCTTTGGCCATCAGATCTGGCCTTTTTCGGCCCGATCCACAGGAAAATGCCAGATCGGTGAATAACCAAACATTTTCGATCGTGGTATAAGCCGTTGTGACAGATTCGGCTACCACAAACGGTAGTTGTCAGAATCGCAAGTATGGGTGGATGGGGGTGTTTTTGCTAATTTATAAACTTTTTTCTGGGGATATTTAATGAAATTAATAAACTTAAGGGGTTTAAAAATAATAATAAAAATACACTAATATTTCTCAAATAATGTGTCAAACAATATTTGGAGAATAAGATTGGGAATATGAGTAAAAATATTAAACCAAACGCACTCAATATTTATGATGAAACTTGAATACCGCCGACATTAAATTATGCGGGTACTTTTCAAGAAATTCAAACTGTTAGACTATAACGGCGTTAAGCTATCTGAGACTCGAATACCGTCGGTGTTAACAAATATTGAAATATATATATAGGGAATTTATATATGAGATTGAGAATAGGAGGATGAAAATAAGATTGAGGTGGCTCCCGCTAACATTGAAAGAGCTAAGTGGGAGATTGTTGGAACTTTGGTTGTGCCATAATTGCCAAAGGGCCTAGCTTCTATTTATGTCCCCCGCACTTGCTTTCTATCAACAACCCTGCCTTTGTGTTGTCATTATAGAAATAGGTAAAAAGTTGTAAGGTACTTGTTTCATAATATTATGGAACTATTTATCAAATATTAATTTATTATAATTCATCATCGTTAACCAAAAAAAAAAAAAAGCCAACTAAATAGTAAATTATTCCAATGATCAAGAACCCGGGGGTTCAACCGTGACCCGTCGCCTTCATCGGGTTGGTTACAAATTTTTGTATTTATTAAAACCCTTAGAAATTAGGATATCAATCCGTGAACAATTGAAGCTCGGACTGTTAGTACTTTTGAAGAGGAATGACCGTGTGTGAAATGGTGGCAACGACATCAATTTCCGGTGAGTGAATCGACTAGAAATCGTAAAACAATGTCATCGAAAAAAGCCTGTTGTTGCCGACGATTGGGGAGGCAAACAAAGGAGGGGTGAGATGGGTTTTGGTTAGGAGGTTGAGTGGAGTGCTTTCGTGGTGATAGGGAGTGTTGTCATCGTCAGAAACATGCCCTATTTGATAATGCCGACTGTGGTGTTTGGGGTGTTTTTGTAAGATTTCAAACCTATGGAGACTTAAAAACTTTTAAGGGTGGTTTTGTTAGATTTCAAACCTTTGAACACTAGTTTGACCCATCAGTCAAACCAATTAAACCACTCAACCCTTGAGCCAGTGGCCTAGCTGGGTCACTGCATGGGTCGGATTTCTAATCACTAAATTATTCATCAAAGATTACATTCTATATTCTATAGTAGTGTTTTTTTCTCCTTTTTTTTTTTTTTTTTTTTTTTTTGGTGATTGAGGGTATCTAAGCTAGTTTGCGCATACCTTAACTAATCTTCCGAAGCCTTGAAGTTAACAATCAAATATACGCTCTAGTGGTCATCTCTATTAACAACCAAGAGAAATCGAATTTAAGACCTCTAGAGTAATATACTCAAGAGTCCTTACTATCCCACTCAATCACTAAATAACCAATAACCAATAACCACCCCAAGAGTCCATTCTACAGTAGTGTTATTGTCCAAATTTCTAACCAAACCAACTAGATAATTGATTCAACAGCATCTCTTTAACGATAAGATGACGGTTGTAAGCATAACATTACCTATAAAGTAGAGTTACAAGTGATTAATAAAGAAACTATAACAATCCTGAAAGTATTTTATATTATCTTGAGTTTTAGTCAAAAACTATTTTCTTAAAAGGATAAATTAAACAAAAGAACTTTGTGTATTCTACTACTTGATCTCAAAGAAAAATCCATAAAAGCTATTGATTCTATAGATAAAAACAAAAAAGATTGATGGAATCACATCTGTGAAGCAGCAGCAGCAACAATCATATTCATCAAAACAGAGAAGTTCCATTAGCTCTGCAATACTCTGCAACCAATAAAGTACATAGAACCAATTCTAATTAAAGACTTCTGGTTCTGGGTGGGTGCCAGTCATCATCATCATCTCCACATAACCTTGGACCACCCACATGTTTTCATTTTTTCTTCTTCTTTGGCTTATCACTTGTCAAAGAAAAAAAAAAGTGCTTTTTGGTGGGTTTAATAGTGGGTTGTGTTAACAAGTAAAGAAGATTCTATGAATGTATAAGTTCAAGTCTCCCTAAGTACTAATAAGAATAGTTATTGGGCTCTTACCCAACCGACAGTTTTAAGGTCACAGGAGATTTATTGGATAGCCAGACGATAAAGAGCAAAATAAAAGTTCCATGAGCATCTGAGTTCGAAGTCTCTCTAAGTACTAATAAAAACAGCTACTGGATTCTTATCTGATTGACAATTCTAAGGCTATAAAGGATTTATTGAGATACGTGTAAATTAATCCGAACACTTCCTAATGATTAAAAAAAAAGTGGGTTGTGTATTTTTCTACCACAGATTATCCCAAAGTGTTTTTTTCTGCTGGAAGGAACGAACATGCCAGCAGTCCAGTCCTAGGCCAAATCTTAAGGTAATATTCACATAATCTTTTGTTTTCAACTGACCCCATTTGCCTTTCTTCTAATCTGTGCTTGTAATCTGGGTTACAGATGTAGGGTCCATTATGCATTTATGTAAAAATCTTGAGTCTTGTATTTGTGAATTGACAAATGAACTGAATCATAATTGCTTCAAATTAAGTCGTTGTCTATGAGAAAGCAACGTGGATCTAAGTTTTTCCACTGAATTAAGCTAAATCTAAGCTATAGCTTCACCAACCACCACAATTTCAGACTCTTGTCTTGCACGCCTTATCTAAGCGTCAGCAGCGGCTTCTTTTCTCTTCATTTTTTTCTGCTAAATTCAAAGTACGGTGTTGGTGTCTCATCAAAAATTTTGTTGTTTTGATGGCCATTTTGTGGTGGTCATTTAACAGGCCAACCAAACCACTCAAAAATTATGATTGGTGACTATTTTCAACAATATTAGATTGTTGAACATACAGGACATATCATGCATGATTAAGAAGACAGTGCTGTGATAATGGTGACCTTGGAATCGACAATCCTTTTTTGTTTTTTTGTTTGTACCTAAAGGTGTTCAGGCCAATCTGCCTGTATTTCAACTAGTTTTTCGAGACATTTAAACTTCTGGTGATTACCCTTTATTAGAGTAATAGGAAAACGAATTTATTTTAAGAGATTTGGATTTACAAATCACACCGGGTAGAGGTCTTTCCCTTGATCGACTAGTCAATGTTAATAAGGGAATGTTTTTCTTGGGTTTGATTCTGCCGCTGAGTGCTCAAAGATAGTAAATAATTGGAGAATATTTTACAGGCTGTAGTGTTTTAGATTCTTGACTCAGGTTTTCAGGAACTGATTTATAGTAGACATGCAGGATTCTCCAGTAAAATATGAGCAAATTTGGTATTGGTTTGTTTGGTGACTGCGGTTTCATGTTGTCAATCTGTGTGCTTGCAGTACCAATTTTGCCAATTAATATAAAAAGAGTAAATGACTTTTTCCCACTGTTTTGCCTTAATGACACTTTCTTACTCATAAAGTTTCAAAATACTTTCCCACTCAAAGTTTATATTTCGTTACTATCCAAAACTGATTCCAGAGGCGAACATTCTCTGTCACCACCATTTGAACCTCCGGTCTCCTCTCTACAAAACCCCTTTCACTCGGATACTTGATTTCTCATCGATTGCTGGTTATCACAAAGTTAGGGTTTCCTATTCCTAATTGATTTTTTGGGTGATTCCGACAGAGAATATTCAATCAGTCACCACCTTTCGATCCACCGGTCTTCACTCTACAAAACTCCTCTCACCCTAACTCCTGCTAACTTGTCAAACACCAACTAGCAAAGTGAAGTGTATTTTAGATAGTAATGAAATATAAACTTTGGGTGAAAAAATGGTCTTTTGAAATTTTTTGGGTGGAAAAGTATCCTTAAGGCAAACCTTTGGGTAGGAAAAAGTCGTTTACTCATACAAAATTATAAAATATGCAGTTCTCATATTGGATTGAAAGCAACAATTTAGCAAATGAAAGGATTTTGATACATGTGGCAGATGCTGTTTTTCTGTCAACAGCTGAATGCAGAATTCAAGCTTCCATGAATTATAATAAAATCAACAGGAAGGGTCAGATTCAGATAAGGTTGTTTAGTCACATATGCGTTCGGTAGCCCATCACCACTACAGAATATCAATTATCAAAGATGCTTTGAAAAACCCACTTCAGTTTCTTGTAACTTAACATCTACAGATAATGACATTCCCAGAACTTAAAATTTTAAAGCTACCGAAAGAAATATGATATGGCTGCTGACAGATTCTTTGTTTGGTTCCAACCATAAGGGCCATATTATCTTTAAGGCATATCAAGCAGCACATGGATCACAATGATCCATTGGAATTATAGGGGGTGTATACAAGCCGAGTATCTGGACACTCGAGCTCAATTAGTGATGAACAGTGTCGAGTTCGAGTTCAAGCTTGAATACTTGGGCTCAAGCTCGTGCTCGAGCTCAACCGAGCTCAACCTTCGAGTTTACTGTGAGAAGGGGGCTGTTTGTCATTTTAAAAACTTGAAAATAAAAAAGGTTACAAAACTTGTAATTTGGCCCTTCGAGATCGAGCCGAGCTTCGCCCGGATCGAACTCGGCTCAGCCCCCTAAACGAGCCACTCGAGCTTAAGCTCGACTCGATTGACTTCGAATCAAGTTCGAGTTTTTCAAGAGCCGAGCTCGAGTAGCTCGCAAACTGCTCGACTTGCTTCTCATTCCTTATTTGGAAATAAAGAAAAGATTTTTAAAAAAAAATTGCAATCATTCTAACACCTCCAACAGGCTAATTACTGAACAAAAACTGGACAGCTAAGTGATAACCAGGTTGAAATTTGATTTATTGAACATGGTTCTGTTTTTTTAATGTTCTAATCAATACAAAGCTAATATATAAAACTCAACAGCTAATTAAATTCGGTTCCAATGATATCTCCCATACGCATATTCGTTCCAAAGGAAATGAACACCACCTATCAAATTTGAGCTTCTCAATGGCTAATATCTAAATCAAAGACTTTCAAAGAATCGCATGTGGTCTTCAAAAGTTTCGCCATGCCGAATTTTCGACACTGATCCATCTTCTTCAATCTGAAAGCATCAATTCAAATTCTCAGAACTTTTTATTGACATAGAAATTCTGAGGCACTACTATCTGCTGTCATTTTCTATGGTTTCTAAAATTTATGACCAATTCTGAACTTAACACGCAAAGACATCCATGGGAAACGGATAGTAGAAATGTAACAGAGCAGTCATCGAGGGAAACGATAAAAACTAAAGAGAACAACAAGCTGAAATTAATAAGCACATAATACAGCAAATACATGTAGCAGAAACATGACAGATTTCTAGGGACCATACCCAGTACTCAGGAGGACGCATCTTGAGATTGTAAGTTGATGCCATGCTCATGCAGTAGGCACCTGCATCGTGAACAACCAGACCAGTTCCCTACAAAGCAAAACTCTTGATTAGGAAAGGAAAGAAAATAATTGGTCCAACCATCCTATAAAGAGCCTAGCACATTACCTGAGCTGGGGTTGGAAGTTCCCTCTCCTTCCCCAAGAAATCTGCAGATTCACAGACAGGACCCACCACATCAAACTTGGAAGTTTCAGCATCTTGTGGTGCAGGGGAAACCAACTCAATGTGCTGCAACCAAACATGACCCGAGTCAATTGCAATCAACCAAAGCAGCAGATTGTATGGACATAAGAATTATAAAAGCAATAAAAAAGGGTTCTGAAAAATAAAAAACTTGCACATAACGGAATGGCTCATCCCTATGAAAACTGGAATGATATTATTCCATAAATGACTGGCAATCAGCAGAAAAAAGTGACAAATAGAATGTAAAGATTGAAGCATAGTTCACTAAAACCTTGTTTGACTCTTAAGGCACAACTGAGTGCTTTTACATATCAAGGACATTGACTTTGACGTCATCATTTTCTCTTGTTACACATACACAGGAATAAACCTGCCTCAGAAGAAAGGCAGTCATTGAAAACAGATGACAAGTTGTCAAACCAAGAGAACATCAATAAATAAAGGACTAAGGAAACAAATGAACCAATATCGATCAATAACCTGAACAATAAACTTGGCTACATACTTGATAAGCATCATAAAGACTAGGACGGATAAGTTCAGCCATGCTGCCATCAATCACGATAAAATTTTTTGTTCCGTTGGTTTTGACCCCAGTGACTCGGTTAACCAAGCAGCAAGTATTTGCAATAAGTGACCTCCCTGGTTCAATGATCAGATTCAGATTTCTCGATATCACCAACTCCCTTACCTATTCCAACCACCAAGAAGAAAATGAGAAAGTCATTCCTCATATTGATAAAAATTAGCATTGTTAATAATGATTATGCTTCTAACATGGCCATGAGATGAAGCTGATTACAATAAAGTAAAACTGATGAGACTCCCTGCACTAACCACAAACAATAGCACAAGCAAAAGCACAAACAACCCAAGTTGACAGATTATAATCACTCAATTGAGTCACAACTATATGTATATTACTGGAAATAAAAATAAAGAACAACCAACAGATAGATCCGAGCAATTCGAGGAGCTGGGGCCTCCCACAATGACACTATTTTCTATTCCCCTTTTCACCAACACTGACCTCCTTTATTTATACTAAATTCCAGACTACCCATTCTCTATGCTAACAACCTGATTCCCCACTCACACAAATAACAACTTGATTCCCTACTCACACGTGATTGTAACTAATTCCCCTAACAACCAACAGCAAAGCCCTCACATTCCCGATTGTCCCTTATGCCCTTTGTATTGGTAAACATGTTTAATGGGAGGTCTATCAATACCCTCCCCTTGAAGAACCACCTTGTCCTCAAGGTGGAGAGATGGAAAATTTTCACCCGACACCACACCGCTCCTCCACTCCTTTATCGCCGTCTTCTTCCTTATCTTCTGTCATTCGCTGGAAAGGAGCTGTTCGCCGTGGATAGAAGTTGTGATTGACCGGTGGATTTGGTGTGGTACTCAGGCTTTGATAACTAGAGGCTGTCGCGACACCAAATGGTGCCTCTTCCCAAGTTTGACGCGCTGGCGAGGAGTCGCCAGAATATCTCGGCTGATTGATGAAGGGAAATAGCCTGGGGTTTTTTGCAGTCTGATTTAAATTTGATTGGACCCACCCATTTTCCATTGACCCAGTTTCCCTACCCGGCCCAAACCCAGCTGCATTTAAACCTTTGCCTAGTCCATTATCAAATTGCTCAAGCCCACATTCAATTGTATTTGTTATTCCCTGTTTACCCAGCCCCACTGAAATATTTCCTCTATTAAACCCATACAGCCCAACTGGTTTTACAGTGTTATTGAGCCCAAACTTCATTTTTTCTAAAGGCCAATTGTTCTCCTCTATTGTCTGGGCTAACTCCATTAATTGAATTAATGAATTGGGCTGGCCCCATTTGATTTCAGCTTTTATGTTTGGTCTAAGCCCGTTTAAGAAGGAAACCCACAATATGTCTTCTTTCTCTTCACGCCATGGAGCAGATAGAGCTTCAAACTTTCGGCGATATTCTTCCACTGTACCAGTCTGTCGGATTCCGATCAGCGCATCATACGATCCTTCTTCCTGTGAGCCACTGAACCGATGAAGCAAGGAAAATTTAAAGGCATCCCATGTCGTCACCGCAGCTCGCACCTCCATCCCCTGGAACCAATTGATCGCGTCGCCCTCCATGCAAACGGCCACCGTGACCAACCGCTCATTCTCGGCGATTCTGTACATATTGAAATAACGCTCAATCCTAAACAGCCACCCATAAGGATCTTCCCCTGTGAAAAGCGGCATCTCCAATTTTTTGCTGTTAATTTCTTGCCGCGGTCTTTCGATGTTCATCGTTTCTCCGTTAACATCTTCCTGGTTTGGTCCTCGATTTCCTGGGATTTCTGTCGACCCATTATCCTCACCCCTTCTTGCTTCTTCTTCATCTTTACGCCTCATCCAGGCTAGCATTTCCCTTAAGCACTCTTTGATGGTTCCCAAATCTTCCTTCATCGATCTATTCCCTTTCTCCATTTTCGTTTTTTCCATTCCCTAACCTTGGCTCTGATACCATTGATGAGACTCCCGCACTAACCACAAACAATAGCACAAGCAAAAGCACAAACAACCCAAGTTGATGATTATAATCACTCAATTGAGTCACAACTATATGTATATTACTGGAAATAAAAATAAAGAACAACCAACAGATAGATCCGAGCAATTCGAGGAGCTGGGGCCTCCCACAATGACACTATTTTCTATTCCCCTTTTCACCAACACTGACCTCCTTTATTTATACTAAATTCCAGACTACCCATTCTCTATGCTAACAACCTGATTCCCCACTCACACAAATAACAACTTGATTCCCTACTCACACGTGATTGTAACTAATTCCCCTAACAACCAACAGCAAAGCCCTCACATTCCCGATTGTCCCTTATGCCCTTTGTATTGGTAAACATGTTTAATGGGAGGTCTATCAAAAACCTTTGCCCTTCAAATCTTAAATTCATTCTAATGCTACAAATCAAGAAAAATATAAAAGTTGTTAAGCATAATCCCCATTTTATGGACCACTGATTAACATCTCGTGTGCCAAAGCTCAGAATGTGTAATCTTTAGAATATAAAACTCAGTAGACTATATCAATAACTTTCTAAGCAGCTATCAGATAACATGTACAGACTAAATAATGTGATAGTAGCAGGAGCGCTTAATTTCGTTAGTCTGATAGCAATTCAACCATGAATGAGCTATCAGATGTGAAATAATATGAAAGATTTACGAAAGTGATACTCACGGTGTTAATGAGATCTCTGGGTTTGGGAAGGACCGCACCAGTGTGATAATAATCTATCCCTAAGCCGCCTCCAATGTTTAAGTAATCAACTTCGAACCCTTGGGCACGTATTTCATCAATATAATTAACCATAAGAACTGCAGCATCCCTGAAAATGTCCACCTGAAATTATCAAAAAAAGAACTTGCCTATGTCATTAATAGTACAAATCAAGGTAGACAACAAAACATACTAACAAGGGAAACAAGCACCATCTCCCCAAGTAAAAAGAGAAAGAATGCATTATAGAAATTCAAATTGTTAAAATTTGGACATTCACCCAAAAGTAAACCAGATAATTAATTTCTGATGTTTTCCAACAGTTGAATCAGTCACTTAAAATTACAAAGATTCTTAGTATCGAACGCCTGGAGTTCCTTTATTTGGTTCATGACAATGTCATCAAATATGGGTAATGGAAATTGGTAATCCTACATAAGTATAACTCGCAAAAAAATTTATAGATTCTTCCTTTAAAAATAGGAAGTCCAGCTCATTTATATAAAAAATAACATAACAAAGAGACAAACTTCGCATTTGGAGATTCTTGTAATCTGCCCAAGTATACATATCCAAAACCATATTTTAATGAATAACAAGAACCGATTACAAGGAATCATTTTTAACTTTATTCCAAAAACATAGGAGTACAAAAGTACGACCAATAAAATCTCACGAAATATTTTTACATTATTCACAAAAATTTCTATATTGCAAAAATGTATCACGACGTGACAGATATAAGCAAAGTATTGGAACAGACCTTAGTAATGGTTGAACCAAGATGGCAATGCGCCCCCACAAGCTTCAACTCATTAGGATGTGCCTTCACAGTATCCAAAAACCACTGCAACTTCTCATTCCTAATGCCAAATTTAGAGTTCTTGTTTCCAGTAGCAACATAAGGATGAACCTACAAAAGTATACCCACACATAATACAATTTGTGTAAATAGAGTATACAGCAAGAATCCAAATCATACTCAATTTCATCATAGTCAATTTGAATCTAGTCAAATAAAAGCAAGATCTCTTTCATATACCATTAGCTCAAAACTGGGAATGCCTACACAAATTCTCAAATTCAGATATGCTAAAATTTCTTGATGTTGCATTGCATACCAACCATCCCAAACCACTCGTCCAACTTAACATGACATTAAAATCAATGAACTAGGAAGACTTCTAAGTATTAAATTGAATTTCTAATGATGTTCTCTTTTTCTACAAAGTTACACATTGTAAGCATGTAATACATCAAAACATTCATATGTATCAACACTGAGGCAACTACAAACCTGAGGATCCACATCAGGATTTATGCGGAGCAACACATTAACCTTCTTGCCAGCAATTCTTGAAGCCGCTACAATATTCTCCAAGTCAAACTCACTATCAACGTTCACAAAAACACCCTCTTGTGCAGCCAACACCAAATCTTCCAAGAGTTTCCCATTCCCATTAAATATACACCTATCCATCCATCATCACGTTAACAACAAAACAAACAAAGCAAACCTACAAGCAAAACATCAAATTAAAAAAAAAAAAAAACATAAAAGCTAGCATATAGCAACATAACAAAGCATTACTTGGTGGGGTCAAACCCAGCTCGAAGAGCAAGCTTCAGTTCATTCCCACTCACAAGAACAGCTCCACAGCCCAACTTTCTCAAATGCTCTAAAATCTTGTAATTATTGTTAGCCTTAATGGCATAACCAATAATAGAGTTCAACCCAGAAAGAGCTTCTTTATAAGCCTCAACATTTCTAGTAATTTGTGGCTTACTGTACAAATAAAAAGGTCTTTTTTCAACGGTTTCCATGACATCTTGAACTTTAACATCTTCACAGTAGAGAAAGCCATCAGCTTTCTTAGTGAAACAGTGCTCAAATGGGTTCGTTTGAGTGAGGGGTTTTGCGGGGTTCTCAGACAGGACTGCTTTGAGAGTGAAGGGTTTAAGGGTTGTTCGAAGGTTGAAAGAGGATTTGAGGGATAAAATGGGGAATTTAGGAAATGGGTTTTGGGTTAGGGTTTTGGAAAGTGACGGTGAGGGGGAGAAAAGCTGAGTGACGGCCATTGCTGAACAAGAGGAGCCACACTGAGACCACAACACTTTGACTTCATGTATAGGGATGGCTTTTAGCCATGCGCCTATTTTGCTTCTAAATTTTATTAAAAAACTTTTTAATTAATTTTTAGGAAATCATCATATAATATATGTTTAAATTAACCATCCATGGTGTTTGGGTGGTATTACTCAAGAGATCTTAAGTAAACTTGACAAAGTAAGGCTCATACTCATAGGTCCACGAGTATTCAAATAAAATTTGCAGATACGAGTAACCTTAATTAATATCCACACCATTTTTACTCGTACCCGGTCCGCCCGTTATTTTTGCGGATGGGTTGGGTACTGGTGGTGCCTTTCCCTACCCATTCAAAAAAAAATTTAATCAATCCATACCCGTTTGACCTGTTACCCGTGGTTACCCTACCTATACTTGCCTAGCCCACCCGTTTGCCAAGTCTAGTCTCGAGTTTAATTCTCCTTGATTCATAATACAGATAATCATAAAGAATTAATTAAGGTATACGTAAATTGATTCGAACAACCCTAATTTATGTTTAATATCATAAAATTTATTATTTATAAAAAAATTAAGCAACATTTTTTACGAGTAGGGTTTTGGTAACACCATAAATTAATATTTAGGTTCGGGCCTTTATATTTAGATTAGTTAAAAAAGTATTATTGAAGTCTCACACTCTGACTCTCACTTAAACTTTTTTTAAGCTCTAAAATTAATTAAATTTAAATATATTTTATTTTATTCCAAAACTTATATTTTTCTAATATTTTTCAACTTCTCTACTTTCCTTATCTTTTTAATTTTTCTTTTAATCCTTTTAAAAAAATATATAATAAGTTGGAAAAAGATTAGAAAATTATAGAAGTTAAGAAAAATTAGGAAAGGGGTAATTTTAGAATAAAATAAAATTCATTTTTCTCTAATTGATTTTATTATTTAGAAAGAGTTTGAGTGGGACTTAAATAACACCACTCTTAGTTTAATTTACACAAACCAATATAACACTATTCATTGCGAGATCTTACAAATCATAGACGTAAAAGAATACGGTGGTATATATATTTGAAGTAATACTACAGTTATTGAAAAAGTATACCGAATTTATGCATCGAACAGACGTGGCATCATCCACTTTTTTTTTTAAAATTCATAATTAATAAACAGTTATGATAGTATCACGTCTGTCGATGTATGAATTTGATATCCCTTTTTCAGTGACCGTATCATTTTCCATATATTTGAGCTTAAAACCTTGTTGCAAGAGAGGAGAAATTTGGTGTGTTTTAATCATCTACTAATCATGCATATTCAATGGGATTAATCATACTCGAGTGATTAATTAGTTGAAAATATTTAATTAATAAAAATTTTTCATACATATAATTTACAAATGAGTAATGTTAGGTCCACAACTCAATCTCACAACCTCCAACGTAACAACTCGTCATTGGTTAACTCACAAAATGGGTCTCGTCTACTTGTATGGGTTTTATCTACCCATTTACGAGCTAACAAATGACAAATTACCATGCCGGAAGTTACGAGAAAATATTATGGATCAGTATTATTGTTTACAAATTGTGCTTTTAGTGGATATCATGTCATCAATGGAGGTAAGTAGACAGCCGATGCTGCTGGGTTGGGCCTTGGGCTTGGGCCGGTCTGCCAGGAGGAAGCACATGGGAAGTTGCTTCAAGTGGGCCGCCTAGTTAGACTGACCCCCTACCAATAACATTTGAAATTATTATAAAATTATAAAAAATATATATCAATTTAAATGAACATTCTAATCTTATAGCATTATTTAGGAAAAAAAAAGTTTTAATGTACAAACCCACATTGATAAATAATTAAATATGAATACATATTTTTGTTGTGATATGAAGTTTTATATCGCTCTCGTATGAGTATATCTTGGTGTTTAAATAAGTATATACTCAGTAGAAGCGTTTTGAGCTTAAAACCTGAGAACAAAATCATGATGGGATGTGTTGTGACCTGAAATCTCACATCACTCTCGTGGGAGGATGGATTGAGTATCTAAATAGGTTTGATAGGCCGATACTTGTATTTTTATTGTGATTTAAAGTTTTATATTACTCTCGCGTGATGATATCTGAGTGTTTAAATAGGTCTATACTAGATGCATTTTGAGCTTGAAGCCAATAACAAAATCGTGATGGGATGTGTTGTGACCTGTAATCCCACATCGAGAAGTTCTTATGGGAAGATAGTTGAATGTTTAAATAGGTCTACGAGGCGTGTAACTTATACATGGGTACTTATCACCTTGATAAGGTAGGCCAAGCTTCTCTCAGCAACCAAATCCAATTTTTTAAATTTCTTTCATTCTTTTCAGGTTTATCAAGTGTCGTGGCATCATCAAGAGGGTGACTTACACCACCTACCAGTACTAGAAACTCAAAATCTCTCCACAAAACCACTATTTTGATAAATGATGATGGCTAGTTTACTAGGTATTTTTTTGATAATCGGGGTGTCCAAACCAGTTCGTACATACCTTAACTAATTTTTTGGGTTCATTAAACACCCTACAAGCTTAAAAAACCAAGTAAACCATAATGTTATTATGATTAATGACCCCAAAATTTAAATCTAAAAACTCAAGAAAGAGAATAAACCTCCTTTAAACCGGCGAGACCAGCCCTTGAGGTTAGCTTATGGGTATTACTTCTGCATAGTATAAAAATGAAAGAATGAAGTTGCAGTTGACATGATCATCTTCCTCAAATTTTCAACCACATAAATCCTGTACTTAGTGGAGTTCCACAACCACGACAAGAGGCCATAGCCATTTATTGACTTTGCTACTTCAACCACCCACCACACGCAACTTATCTCATTCATTACCATCATCAATACATAAACTATTTTAAATCCCTCGTGGTCGGGAAATCTTTTATTTACAGATTGAACAGAGAGATGGGGTTCAACTTTCTTCTCAGAATTTTTAGTCTTATATAAAATATAAAAGCAAAAATGTAATCTTTCAAAGCTTCTACCTCGATTCTTCATCCTTTTATTATATAAACACATTGTCTCAGCTGGTCATATAAATGATATATATAAGAGAGAGTAGGAAGCAGTAAAAAAAAGGTCCTGATCAGTTGGTCATAAACAGGAAATAGAAAATCTAGATTTACTATAACATGTGATCTTAAACGTTCTAGATTTGCCTGAATATGAGGTCAGGTATAAAGAAGTAGATCCCCTCCTCTTATAATTTAAGTATTCACCTAAAATAAAATTAACTAGTTCGATAGTCGTTTGGGACTCTTAAATGTATTACTCAAAAAATCTCGAATTCGAATCTCCACGACTACTAATAAAGGGTAACCATTGGTGTCTGGACTCTGGAGGTTTACCTATTTGTTAACTTTGGGATTTCAGGCCCGAATACCAAAAAAAAAAAAATTAAGGGTATAATAAGGGAAGAATCTTGGATAATTTACTTCAAAAATCTTTTATAAAAAGGAAATATCTTTTGTTATTATTAATTTGATGATAATGGAGGAATTACTAAAGATGGATTGAGGTTGAAGAAGAAAGAGAAAAGAAGAGGAGGAGTTAGGTGGAGTTGAAAAAAAACAGTTGAGAATACGGAAGGAGTGGCTTGCATATCGGCAAATCTCCCTCCCAAAATCACTGTCTCAAAACAACAGAAATTTAAAAATGGTCAAGCAAATTGGACCCTGTCAAAAACTAAAGTTTTAACTAACAAAATCCTTTATCTATTTCGTTTCATTCTCTAAATCTGTCAAAATCGACCTGGCTGTTCATTTTCCCTAGCTGTTTTTTAGATACTGCCATTACTGAGATTTATTTGGTCGTATATATCCCTCTCTCTTTCTCTCTCTTTCTGCTATACTTTCTATTGTCAGTAGGTATTCTTCTTCTTCTTTTTTCTTCTCTTTCACGTTCATCTTCATTTTTTATCACTACCCTTTTGATTTATACGTATGTTCTTTTGATTTGCTTATGATCATCTTCTGACATTTGGGTATGGTGGAAGTTGTAGGTCTGTTTGGTGAGGCATCAGTTTGATATCTCGAAAATTGATCTCTTTGCGATCTTGCTGTCTATCATTTAACCATTTTGAACGATTCAATAATGGCTGATACCATGTCTGGACCTCTTGACCGACCCATCAAAACGGGTAAGCATTCTACATTTTCACTCTGAAACTATTCAATCTCTCTTCAGGCCTCCTTCTTATTCAATCTCTAGATGTAGTTTTGATGAAATCTTGTATTTTTCAGGCCATGAAAAGGCTGAACATGAATTCTCCGAGGATGAGAGGAAGACTCGACTTGGTTCCCTGAAGAAGGCAGCAATTAGCGCCTCCACCAAGTTTAGGCATTCGTTGACAAAGAAAAGCCGCAGAAACAGTAAAGTTATGTCTGTTGCCATCGAAGATAATCTTGATGCTGAGGAAATGAAGGCGGTTGATGCGTTTCGCCAGGCACTTATCTTGGACGAACTACTTCCGTCGAAACATGACGATCACCACCTGATGCTAAGGTTATTCTCGTTTCCCTGTCCATTTTCAACTGATTAAATGTAACTGAAACCAGTCTGGATTAAGACTTACTGTAAATTCATGCAGATTTTTAAGGGCCAGGAAATTTGACATTGAGAAAACAAAGCAAATGTGGTCCGATATGCTCCAGTGGAGAAAAGAATTTGGTGCTGACACAATCATGGAGGTAGTTGTTGAACAAAGTGAAAATAAAAATAAAAATTGTCGGCTTTGAATTCTTCCATGTATAGTTTAACTTGTTTGATTTGGTTTCTTTTGTTTTAGGACTTTGATTTCAAGGAAATTGATGAAGTTTTAAAGTACTATCCACAAGGGCATCATGGAGTTGACAAAGATGGACGCCCTGTTTACATTGAGTCCTTGGGTCAAGTTGATTCCACCAAGCTGATGCAGGTCACAACAATGGATCGTTATGTGAAGTATCATGTGAGGGAGTTCGAGAGGACTTTCGTTTACAAGTTTCCTTCATGTTCAATTGCAGCAAAGAAACACATTGATCAGAGCACAACTATTCTGGATGTGCAAGGAGTGGTATGTCTAAATTAAGCTTTTTTTTTTTTCTTGGAAAAAATTGTCTTCTGTTTCAGGAGATTGGTTTTGCTCAAATCAAACTTGAATGGTGCCTCAGGGACTTAAAAACTTCAACAAAGCTGCAAGGGAACTGGTTCAGCGTCTGCAGAAGATTGATGGTGACAATTACCCTGAGGTACTCATATTATATCTAATAGAATTTGTGGCGAGTCTATCTCCTCACCCAATACCCCCTCTTATAAACCAGTAGACTTAAGCATGTCTAATCGCTGTCAAGCCTATATATTAAGTCATGTATTTTGATAGAGGTAGTTATTTATATTAGGTCATACATATTGATAGAGGTAGTTATTAGTTCTAATTCCTCACCCGCTGGTTAAACACTCAACTCAATTGGGCTTAGCTCTAATACCATGACAGAATTTAAGGTGGGTCTGACTCCTCACTCAATAAGGCGACCTCGTTGAATGGAAGGATTAACCCTTTTTATAAACCAGTAGGCTTGAATGTGTCTAGTCGATGTGAGACTCCAATAATATCCATAGGTTCATTGAGCTTAAAGTTGATTCATTAGCAGCCAACACTGCTTATTGATTGTGTTTTCAATTGCAGACCTTGAACCGCATGTTCATCATTAATGCCGGCTCTGGATTCAGGCTCTTATGGAACACTGTTAAATCATTCCTTGATCCCAAGACCACGGCAAAAATCCATGTAAGAATTTGGCTTCCATTAACTAAAGTAGTGCCCAATTCATCTAATCTAGTAATGTCACTAAACCAAATTGATGCTTCATACATTAGGTTCTGGGAAACAAATACCAATCCAAATTGCTTGAAATAATTGATGCCACTGAGCTACCAGAGTTTCTGGGTGGCACTTGTACTTGTGCTGACAAAGGTGGATGTATGCGATCCGATAAGGGTCCATGGAATGATCCAGATATAATCAAGGTAATTAACTGTAATTGAAAATGTAAGTTCTTGTAGTTGGCATGATATGGTATATTAAGATAACACAGACTCAACAGAGTTTGTTGTTTTTATGAACCAGATGGTTCAAAATGGTGAAGCCAAATGCACAAGGAAAGTTCTGTCAAACATTGAGGAGAAGACAATTGTAGAAGACGATCTAGCGGAAGTTAAGGTACTCAGATTCTCTGAATAAGTTTCGTTACAGTTTTAAATGGTTGATGATTTGATGGCCTCAACTTTGTAATATGAACATGACCAATTGAAGAGATGTTATTCTTTCGACCAGGAAACTGTTTCAACAGTGGAGCATATGGAGCATCCGGATCCATCTCCTCGTCTAAGAGTAAGTCTTTCAAACCTCTATCTCCATTAACTTAATGGTTAATGGTTTCTGTTGGAGATCACATATCGACTAAGCACGCTCAAGTCATCTAGTTTATAAGAAGGGGCAATTCTCTCATTCAATAAGGCCTTAATCCAAAAACTAACAAAAGCGTGCCTAGTTGATATGAGATCTCCAACAATTTCTCTCACGGTCAAACCCATATGATAGGTCATGTCTATGAATAGAGGTAGTTTGGCAGCCCACCGTTAGTCAATCACTCAGCTCATCTAGGCTGGTTCTGATATCAATTGGTTTTTGGGCCTAACTTCTCACCCAAAAAACCTTACCGAATGAGAGGATTGCCCTTTCTTATAAACCAGATGGTTTGAACGTGCTTAGTCGATATGTGATCTCCAACAGTTTCCTCTATGTGGCCTTTAAGAATAACCGTAATAATTCCATGTTGACTTTATGTATTGCAGTCTTCCATGAACAAGAAGTTCAAGGATGTCTATCAGTTTAATGATAGAGTTCCAGTTGTCAACAAGAGTGTTGATGCTTCTTGGCTCAACCCAAGCCAAGATGATAACTTCACCATCCCCAGAGGTACATAATCTTGTTTTCTTTTACATCATATATTAAGATATGTGACTTGAGACAGTCAACAATAATACTTCATTTGGCCACAGATTGTTTCGCAGTGAAAGGTGGATGCAAGAATCCTGAGGGAGTAAGCAACCACCTCCTCGGTGGGCTGATGGCAGTGGTTATGGGTATAGTCACCATGGTTCGCTTAACGCGAAACATGCCACGAAAAATCACAGAGGCGTCACTCTATAGCGGCGGAGATTACTACACTGACACAATGATTAAAAGCCATCATGTCCAGAAGTTGCCACCCCACTCCGTTTCAGGTACAGAATTCCATTTGATGATGAAGCGCATGGCTGAACTAGAGGAAAGGGTGAACATTCTCACCATGAAGCCTGTCACCATGCCACCAGAGAAAGAAGAGATGTTGAATGCTGCAGTAAACCGGGTAAACACCCTGGAGCAAGAGCTAGCAGCCACCAAGAAGGTATAAAGCATATTTCCCATTTCAGAAAAGGTATGTGGTGATCATTATTCATGTATTCCATCGTTTTCTTGTGCAGGCGCTCGAGGATTCTCTTGCTCAACAACAAGAGCTGGTGGCATACCTTGAAAAGAAAAAGAAGAAGAAGAAGGTAAGTCAGGCATATCTTTAATACTATAACAAGTTTAAGATTAAGCATAAATGAGAAGCATAAATAGAGTTTTCACATATCAGTTTTTTGGATTTTAAAATGCAGAGTCTTTCACTGGTGAGGTGGTTTTGTTGAAAGCTCTAATGTTTCTGAAGATTAGTGTAAGTTAATGTTGTTGATAATGGTGGCGATTATGGTGATTTTTCAGCCCCAAATTGTCTGTGTCTGACCATGTTTGTTTTTGTTTGTCATTCAGTTCAAAAGCCCTCCTTGTAAACAGTTTGCCATTTGTGTATATGTTGAAAGTTAAAGGTCCCTTTGCTCACTTCAAGTAGTGCAAAACATTTGAATGTATCTACTAACAATTAACAAAGTAGAGAATATGACACTTTGACCATCAACATACATACAAATGTTTGTGTTTTGTATTCTGGGGTTTTCAATCGTTGAAAATATAATATTATCTGTACAAAATTAGGATCTCAACTTTATACGTCAACTGATTTGACTGTTAATATAATGTATATTTTAGTTGTATTGACACAAAAAATCACATAGAATCCTTTGTATATATAAACTTACTAATTTTGAAACTATGATAAAGTTTGTATATATAATACTACTGCCTTTGAAAATATAATAAGATTGTATTACAAGGTATTTTATCTCTTCTATCCAAACCAACAAGAAAATTAAAAAGTGATTAAGCTGGCTTTTGTTGATGTTATCGTTCAAGGGCTTATGTGGTTCCTAGGTTGTAATCAATGTTTTAAACCCGCCCCCCTTCACCAAGTCAGGTTAGCAATTTTCCTATTCACCAAAAATCCTAACAATTGAGACGATGATTGACGAACAACTGAAGGTTGGGATGTTGGGGCTTTTGAAGAGTAAAGGCCGATGAGTCCAACAATGACGATGGAGGTGATTTTCGGTAAGTGAATCGACTAGAAATTTAAAAAAAAAAAAAAAAAAACCGCGACAGCAGTAACCAACAATTGGCAAGGCAAACGGAGGTGGGTGAGATGTGTTTTGGTCAAGAGGTTGAGGGAGTATTTTTGTGATGATGTGGAGGGTTATCGACGCCAACAGTGGTAAGATCTAACTAATTTCGGCTAGATCTTTGGTATACTTTCTGGGAATAACTCAAGATATGATTGTGATTGCATTTGAAGTGTCACCGTCGCCAACCAATCAGTCGCCAATTCGTATTCAGGTTGTGTTTACTAAATTTCAAACCTATAGAGACTTAACTATAATTTTAAACTTTTGGCCACCCAGTTTGACCGGCCAATCAAACTGGTTAAACCGATCAACCCAGGACCCTTCAACTTTGCCGAGTTTCATCCCAGTTGGTTATTGCCAATATAATAAGCTCAGACTTAGAGTTTCTGAGTTAAAAATCTTTAAAAGACAGCAACTGAGTTTAATATTATTAGCTCAGAGAAGGCAATGGTTAATGTTTAAATTTTAATCGCAATTAGCAGTCTCACCAAAGTTAATTTTCTCAGTACAAATACACAAAGCTACTTATATACGAAAGCTGATGATATTAAATGTGCTCATTTCGAGTGTCACAACAAGTTGAACGAGTTAAAAAAGGAATAAACAACACAAAGCATAGTTTCGAAACATTAATTTCGCTTAACATAAGTTTGGGATTACACTGTTGAGAGTAGTATACGTTTGGCTGATCGACATGGTTGGTTCAGTATATATATGTCGTGATTGAGATACAGCCGAGCAATCTGTGTAGGCCTCCTCCGCCGACAAACCATCTTACCAGCAGAACTTCTTTTTCTGATATACAGATGGGAAAGATCAGAACCACAAACTATAAATTAAACATAGAACTTATTTTCTTCCTCATAATTATAAGAGAATGGTCTATCAATCAACCTACCCTGAACTTAGCTTCTTCTTGACTGTCTATGTACGCAAGCAATTCTTCTTGTCTCATTAAAGCTTCATGAAGCGCCTGCATAAAATAAAATCATCACAGAATCAACATAATAGTGTCCATGAACGATTGTGGTGAAAAGAGGTTAACATAACAAAGGACCATGAATAAACACACACAAAAAACCCTCAGTTGAATATGCAGTGACACATTATACAACTAATCAGGATGTTTAGGTCCATGGCAGAAAAAGGAAGACTCCAAGGTTGAAAGCCGAGCTGTGTATGAGAATCTGATTCTATTCTCATTGAATTCTTATTTCTGGGTGAGTTGCTGGCACCAGGCTAATTTTCCTTTTCCTATATTTTAAAAAGGTTATTTCCTTTTTTGTCCCTACCGGTTAAATTGAACAGGGCTGAAGGGCATTTAGCCATAAAGACAGAAAGGCCAATAGTGATGTCTACGGAAGCTTTATAGATTTAACTTGTAGCCAAGAAGCTTTTGAAGACATTTCAATAAACGCTTCAGCATTTTTTAGACAATCCACTGTACTCGTACCTTCTTAGTAGAAATCAGCTCTGCTTCAAGAGCATCTACACGACAAACTGCAGCATTCAGCAATTCCTCTTTCTCATATGGCATCTCAGATGGTTTTGATTGGAGGGTTTCAACTTTCTCTTCAAGGTCACCCAATCTTTTCATTACAGATGAAATGAGATCTGCCTCAGTAAAAGATGGACCTGGTGATGGTGGCCGAAACTCCTCCTTTTGAGTCACATCAACAGCAGGTTCAGGATTATTTAGAACATGATCACATGATGCATCAGGAAGCCTCTTTGTGACACGGGAGGCCACTGAACGGAAGAGAGTTAAGAGCATCATGAAGAATGCCATGAGTGCAACCAAAACCCGAGCACGGATTCCTTCTGGTGCCTTTGAAGTGACCAGGTTGGGAAAGAGTTCCTGCATCAAAAAATTAAATTTCAAATTCTTGGGTATATAGTATCAAGAACCAGATTAAACGACGACAAAGTAAGATGCAAACATTTTATCCTAGTTATTTAATTATACAGATGATTGCAAACATTGTATACAATAGGGTAATTTTCCCCATTAAATGTTGAAGACATCATACAGCGCTTTATTATTTTTGTCATACACAGGATTGCCTATTTTAGGAAATCTGATGATTATATATATGTAATGAAAGCAAGTCATGCCCCATCTAATGGTTTTAAGTTATCAGTGAGAATAACCATACACACTGTAGTCGTGCAGTCCCAAGGAGAAGGGTGGGGAAAAAGAGAGAGAGGAGGGTTTGGTTTGAGAAAATAGCATAGTACGAGTAAGTGCATCTGTTGTAATTATGCCAGACCCTAAACCAACATAAAATAGACTACAGACAGATGCAAAGTTGTAGGTAATAAAACACAGCAGACTTGCTAACCTTTGGAAGCAGAGGACATCTGCAGAGATGCTTGCTTCTTCCAACCAGCATCAACAGCTTTGTCAACCATTGGAACATATTCATCATACCCAGCAAAGCTACCAACATAGCCTGGTTTCCCAGCTACCTTGGCCTGCAATTCCACAAGAGATAAGAGAATTAGAAAATCCACTTTATGCAAACAACATTTAATACTTGGATAGAACTTAATAATTTACTTGTACTATCCTTAACTTACTCTAAGTCATCTTACATATTATTTATTATCACTAGAAAGATGGTCCTTATATAACATGCATTGTCATTTCACCAATACATTATGTAAGAATGTTTAAAAAAGAGTCCCGGCTAATCTCAATTAAAATAGATCAAGAGATAATTCTACCCGGGCAAGAAACATCTCAATTTTAAATAAATTGAAACCATAATCACACAAGATATGTTCAAAAACCTACTTCTTCACGAACAGGAGTCAATCGAAGATTTGAGTAACTCTTTATTGCCTTCGGGGAAGCAATGTCTTCTGCTTCAGATCCTGACTCAGCAGTGGATGTATCACTACCCTTTAACTGCTTCAAAATTGTACAAAAAGAATTTATGTTATAGTCTAGCTAGGAACAGAAATAATCATGGCCATGCCCTATGGACAGAATAATTAAAAATTGGTCATACCATCGGGTAATTTGGCTTAGCATAAGCAAGAACTTTCCCCTCACTGTTTAAAATTTTCACAACCTGCCTGCCACGTCGTGCTTCTCCATGAAGGACCATCTATAACAAATGCACACACAACCAACATTCTTAAATCAGAACTATGGGTGATAAAAATCATAAAATATTTAACAGTATTTACATCACGTGTGAAATAATAAGGTCCACAAATTACCTTCAGTATTTCTGGGTTTTTCCACGGACCCTTATCAGATCGAAGGCAGCCTCCCTGATCGGCACAAGTACAGCTACCACCCAGAAATTCTGGCAATTCACTGAACATATAGCAAAAACAATTCCATCAAACATGAGAGCATTCAGCACAATAAAGCTAATAAAGTAAGTACTATGAGTTAAGTAAAATGAATTACAAGAATTAATCAGTTTAGAAAAAGGCACTAACAATGTATTAAATATCCTTTACCTGGCATCAATTATCTCAAGCAATTTGCTCTGGTACTTGTTTCCAAGAACCTACATTCGTCAGAACCAATAAGAAAATTATAAATAGATTAAGTTTACAAAATATAACATCTTATCCTGACATACAAAGTAACAGATAGTCTTCTAATATAGAGAAGAGAAGCATCGTAACATACATGAATCTTGGAAGTTGTTTTTGGATCTAGAAAAGATTTCACTGTATTCCATAGCAGCCTAAATCCAGGACCCGCATTGATGATAAACATTTGGCAAAGAGTCTGCATCGAATTGATAGAGAGCAAAATTTTTAAAGATTGGCATAAAAATAAATTTCAATCCCTAAAACACAAGTTACAATGACTAAGAAAATTAAGATTGCATACCTCAGGATAATTATCACCATCAATCTTTTGAAGCCGCATTATGAGATCCCGTGCTGACTTGGTGAAATTCTTCAATCCCTAGATAATTGAAAACCAAAAACAATCAATGTAAAAATGTAAAAATTATTTTATTGCACCTTATTATATACAAGAATCAGCTGATTAGAGAAACATACCACTCCTTGAACATCTAAAATTGTAGTACTTGAATCGATATGCCTCTTCGCAGCAATGGTGCAAGCTGGAAACTTCACCGCAAAGGATTTTTCAAACTCTTGAACATGATACTTTACATACCGATCCATAGTAGTCACTTGCATAAGTTTGTTAGGATCAACTTTTCCCAGTCTTTCAATGTAAACAGGCCTTCCGTCCTTATCCACACCATGATGTCCATGAGGGTAATACTTCAAAACTTCATTTATTTCTTTAAACTCAAAATCCTGATAATATAACAGAGAAAGATATAAGAAAACTGGTAATTTGGCACTTTTGTTTCAGGCATACTATAAACTGTTGTTACCTCCATAATAGTGTCAGCACCAAATTCCTTTCTCCATTGAAGCATATCAGCCCACATGTGCTTTGCTTTCTCAATATCAAACTTCCTTGCTTTTAAGAACCTATAACCAATGAAAGGTTATAAACATTGGAACAAGGGTAAACTTCATCATAAAAGTTATCAAACTATTGACTCTAAATAAATCCAGAAAACCAGCAATGATACGAAAAACAAACCCAGCCATGTTATAAAAAATAAAAAAATAAAAAACCAAAGGCAAAAAAGATAACAAAGTGTTGAGAAGCATGTAACAAGAACAAAATCATGAGATCAATCATCCTTTATGTATCCTAGGTAAATGTATGTGCATTTACCATGATCATATGAACAAAGATAAAGTTAATATGTATTTAATTGTAATTTAGCAAGTGTAAAGCATGCTAATATAAATTATTACTTATTCATAGGCTTAAAATAACATAAAGAGGTTACACAAAGAAATCAAATATACTTGCATGCACAGGCGTTATATATTAGCACCTTAACATCATGTGATAATCATCATGTTTTTCAGGAAGCAACTCATCCATTATTAAAGATTGACGAAACGCATCAACAGCCTGTAGCTCCTCAACATCACGCACATCCTCAATTGAAACAGAGCTAACCCGCCCATCGCTTTTCCTTCGACTGCTCTTTTTCTTTAGAGAATGCTTGAATTTAGAGGAAGCATTTAAGGCTTTCTTCTTCAAAGATCCAATCCTCGACCGCCTTTCATCCTCAGAGTTTTCAAAATCTGATTTCCTTTCCCTCCTCTCATCACTACCTGAAAACCCCTCAAAGCCTGCCACAGATAAAACATCAATATATAATCAGACTGCAATGGGTAGCCTTAAAAATGAATCAAAATTGATAAAAAGGTATGTTTTGATATCACATCTCAAATCAGGAAGTTAACTTCGTCATTTTGTTTTATAAGAAATGATAAAAGGTCACAACTTCTAAAGATGGATCAAAATTTATAAGATTTAACTTTCAAAATAGATTTGTGCCTATGGCCGACCCATTAACCAAGTAAAGAATTACTATCACAACTAATAAAGAACCCAAAACTTCAGTCATTCTATCTGTACAACCCAAAAAATTGAAATACCAATAGAAATACCAATCAACCTCCCCCTTTGCTCTTTGTAGTTTAATTATATTATGTCCAGACCAAAAAAAAAAAAAAAAAAGGAAAAAAATTAAAAGGAACACCAATAGTATGTGAATTTGCGAACGCTCTGAAACTACAAAGTTATCAGTATATCACAGAATTTTCATCTAAACACTTTTTTTTCTTTTTTACATATATCTTTATTTAAGAATCAATTGAAACGAAAAAAACATAATTCACTAACTAAAGCTTCTATTACTATCTTGATTTCATCGAGTCGGTTCTTTTCTCTTAAAGCCACAACAAAAAGCAATTTTTATTAATTAAAAAAAAATTGCACATTAAAACCCTAGAACTAGAATTAAACAAAAAAATTGAAATAAAGTCGGAAACTGCACAAACAAACTGATGAAAATCGAGGAGCTGATACTCACAAGGCCTGGCAAACCGATCTAGTGGACCCGACATCTGTAGACGGCGCGTCACGGACACCGAGGCACCGTTGTTATTCGCTTCAGTAATCAATCAATCGGTCGATGGATCGATCGGAAAACAAATCACTCAATCAATTAAATGCCTCAATGCACAAGCAAACACTATATCAAAACCCTAACTCTGGTCAAAACTCAAGTAACAAAACCCAAACTCCACTGAAATTCCGATAAATAGAAACTGGAAAATAAATAATAAATAAGTAAAAATTAATAATGTACCTAATATTTGGTGATATTTCTGCTTACCGACGCGGATCAGGAGGAAGATCGAACGGTCACAAATGCATCAGACCGTAACGGAAAATATTTACCAAATAAAAAAAGGAAATTATAATTCCCTGATAATTAATTTTATAATATAAATAAATTAGATAATTAAATTTATCGCCGATAAAACGACGGCGAATGGATACAGGTGAGTGAGAGAGGTAGAGAGAGAAAATGAGGGGAATATTTATAGGAGTAAAGGGCGGGCCGGGTGAATCGGGGATTTGATTGCCACGTGGCGATTGGGGCAGAGGTATGTTGTACTGAATTTGGAATCTGCCGGCGGTAGGTATAAAAATGCCAGGGTTTGTAATTATACAATGATTAGGTCATATTCTCACACTACAACAAAATAATTTTGTTCTTTTGTTCTTTTTAATCTTGTGGGTTCACAATAATTTGGTCAAACCACGGGTGACACTCGTTGTTTTTTGTTTTTTTATTTTTTTGTGATCAATGTGTTCGGATCAATTTGCGGCCACGGTTTGTAATTATATAATAATTAGGTCATATTCTCACACTAAAACAAAATAATTAAATAAAAATAATTTTGTTCTTTTTAATCTTTTGGGTTCACAATAATTTGGTCAAATCGTGGGTGATACCTTTTTTTTTTGTGATCAGTGTATCCAGATCAATTTATGTGCACCTCAATTAATTCTTGAGATCCCAAAAATAGTCATCCCTATTAGTAATCCAGGTAGACCCAAATCAGAACCTCTTGAATAATACACTCAAGAGTCTTAATTAACCGTTAGACCATCCAGTAATAATTTCAAGTGACACTCGTTGTTTCATTATAGAAATTCAAGGAAACTTTTTTTATTTTATCGTTATAATTATTTATTAAATATAAATAAATTGTGAAATTATGTATAGGGTATAGGCATGGCAATGGGGTAAAATGGGGTGGGGATCTCATTCACCGTACTCCCATCCCCACCCTCAAAACCATTCTCCACCCCCTCCCCCGCCCCATCCCCATTACGTGGGATGACAGAATTCCCCTTCCCGCCCCCAAAGGGGAATGTTGGAGGCCCGTTCCCGCCTGCTGAGTCAGGGGTTTGTTCTTATTCAATTGTTTGAGGTGAGGAAAATTAGAAAAATATGGGTTTATATAGGAAGGATAATTGTGTAATTAGGTGAAATATAGGGATATTAGTGAAAAATATATACATTTTTTTGCTGGGCTCTGGGAAAGGCATTCCCACCCCTCCCCCGCCCCATCCCCGAGGACGGGGATTAAAACACCCCTTCCCCACCCCCGCCCCTATCCCCAAAAAAATGGGGCTTCGCCCCTTATATGGGGCGGGGCGGGACGGGTCCTCGAAATCTCGGGGAACATTGCCATGCCTAATAGGGTAATCTTTTATGAATGTATTTTATTTATTTATTTATTTAATTATTTTGAAATAGTCCGGCTTTGGATAAATGTTTGATATTGAATTGAGGGGACTTTTTCAAAAGGCAAAGGAAATGGTATCTTTGACCATTTTTTTCCAATTTGAAAAAGTAATTTAAATGCAATAAATGTGCGTTATTTGAAATTATATTGTGTATTGAAACTTGAAAGGCATTGTTTGAATTTAAATTTGGTCAACTCTTATGCGTGTATATAGCCATGAAAATTATACATGTCTCTGTCATGTAAAAAAATTATAATCTTATATTAGAAGATTTCTCCTTTTGTGATGGGATGATAAATCCTTTAGGGTTTATTTATTTTATTATTTTATACCCTATTCCTTATCATATTCTCAAAATACTAGTTTGTTTAATTATTTGAGAAATACTATTATATTTTTTAATTACTTTTAGACCCCTTAAGTTTATTAATTTAATTAAACACTCCTAGAAAAAAGTTTAAAAATTAACAAAAATACCCCCACTCACCCATAGTTGCCAGATTCCGACAACCACCGTTGATGGTTGTCAAAATCTATCACAACAGCGTAAAAACGACCGAAACTGATCGGTAATTCGTCGATCTCGCCTTTTCCGGTTAGATCCACAGTGGATCTAAATGAAAAGGCCAACCGCCGCCGCAGACGGCCAAACGTATTTTTCACCCAGATCCGTGGTGGATCTGGCAAGAAAATGTCCATAGCCACGCACGACGGGCCAAATCCGACTGTTATGCATCGTAAAGCCATTTTTCAGCCAAATTCCAGCGGTGGTGGCCAAAATCTAGCACTGTGGGTGGGTGGGGGTGTATTTGTTATTTTACAAAATATTTATATATTGAAGTGTTTAGTTAAATTAGCAAACCTAATGAGGTTTTTTTTGTTAATTTTTAAATTTTACCTCGTAATACTTACCCTATTGAACTACCCCATATTATTCCTAAAATCTTATCCAAAATAACAAACTAAACGGACCCTTAACCACCGAGTAATGCTATGCTTACAATTAGGTATACAAATAGATAAAAAAACAAATGATATAATAGTTATTTTACATAAATTTTGTGTAATTTTTATCTGTTTATATAACTCAATTGTAAGTAAAATATTATTGTTAACCATCCCGGGTTAGCTATTCCCAAGATCTTGTGTTTGAATTGCGAGAGAACCATTTGCTAATCAAATTAGTTATACCTAAAAGTCTTATATTTGAGTAATTGGTGAGGCAATTGTCAAGTTTACCCAAAAATATATATATATATATATATATATATATATATAATAAATCATCCGTTATAAATGAATAAATTTTCATTCAATCGATGGTTACAACCACCCAATGAGGTTGCACCAAATCAATGTGTTGCGTTTCTTCGGTTAGATCTTATTGAGTGGTTGTATATGCATGGTGTGCTCGTCATAAAAATAATATCTACAAATAATTAATAATTGGAATTGAATTATAATAGACAATTACTGAAAAATGACCAATTACACTTGCATATATTGTTATTATAATAAAGAGACAAATCAAGGCGTAATTATTTTTGGAAGACGGTGGCTCCCAGAGCCTGGCTAAAGACTATGCAGGAATGTCGGCACGACAAAAACACGAATTTGCCACTGTCGAGATGTCTCAACCATTCTTAATTATTTTAATTAATAGGTCAAAATATGATTACTAGGCGTGATTAGCTAATAATCATGGTGTCAAAAGTCTTAGTTGTCACCTTCATAAGCTATTTTTTCTCACCCAAATAATTGTTTAATAACACTTTCCTATTCATAGACAATAAAATTGATCTAGACTGATAAAACTTTTGAAGAAGGAAGACCAATAAGTTTTTTTATAATAAAAAGTTAAATTTTGGTAATTGGGATTGATTAAAATTTGACTAAAAAATGATGGCTATACAAATCATAATCGCTCGATTATCGACAATTGACGAGAATAGAGTTTAAAGGGTTTTGGTGAGTGATGATCGAAGAAGAGAATAATGGTGGTGTAAAGTCACAACGATGCCAGAATCGAAAACAGAATATAAACTTGAGTAATAAAGTGATATTTTAAAAGTATGGGTGGAAAAGTGTCATTAAACCATTATTTGGGTAGGAAAAAGCTGTCCACTCTTAAAAATCACACCTAATACAGATCAGCCTGCATAAATCTATTGATGTTAAGAATCTGGGTTGTGTTTGGTGTGAGTTATGCGGAAAACATAATTAATTAGAGAGGGATAGAATGATTTACCAGAAAGGAAAAAGAGATAAATATCGAGTAATCTTTATTAGTGTTTAATTGCTAAAATACACTTTTATATGAACTAAATATATCGTCGTCGTCGTCGTCATCATCAGCCTTCAATGGACCATCGATTTCGGTAACATCAGCTTTCCCATCTTCATCCTGCTTAACATTTTCTGTTTCATCCTGCAAACACACAGTGAATTTCCTATAAATTCATACTTTGCTTTACTACCACACATATCCATCAACAGACAATAAAATGACTTCAGTGAGACAGTTATGAAGGCTTTGACTATATATTTAAGGAATACATCTATAATGAGTTCACCAGAACAATCATTAAGGACAACGTGCAATAACCACAAATGAATGCCATAAACAAAAATATGGAAATCAGCTTGCAAATTTTTACTACCATTAGGTTGGCCCATATTACGATTAAATGGATTTTGAATTGGCTAATCTGAAGTTCTTCTCAACTTTTAGGATTCTCAACGGTTGAGTGATAGATACCCATCTAACAACTCAAGCGATTCGGCTTGGTAGTAGACCTTTTATGGACTTAGGTAGAACTCTACTTGGAAAACCGGCTTACCAAGGGAGGATGCTCAAGCCCTTTATAATCCACATGCCCACCATTTTCCCTTCCAATATGGGATCCTAATATTCCCCCACGCTTCGAGACTCAACATCAACGTTGGCCGACTTTGGACGGCTTCATTCTAGGTGGCCTACTCTCCCAGGTCGCCCCTTCCGAAATATCGTTGGCCCACTCTAGATGGCTTTAATCTGAGTGGCCTACTCTCAGAGGTCGCCCCTTCCTAGGTAGCCCTTTCCCAAGTCACCCCTTCTAGAACATGGGCTCGGATGCGATGTAGCTCTAATACTAGTTGATAGATACCTATCTAACAACTCAAGCAATTCAGCTAGGCAGTGAGCCTTTTGTAAGCTTGTGTTAAACTCTCTTTGGAAAACCGGCTTATCAAGGAAGGGTGCTCAAGTCTATTATAACTCACATGCCCACCCTTTTCCTTTCCAATGTGGAATCCTAACATTAAGTAACAGATAAGCCTCAATGGTTAACACAAAAGAAAGCATGAAACATACATTAATTTCAGTAGCCAACTCATCCACCTCTTCGCCTGTTATGTCAGTTGGGTCATCTCCATTAGTGTCCTGCCGTGTCTGTGCAGCAACTTGCTGAAGCTGCTCAATCACCTTTTCATAATGAGAATGATCTGCAGCAAAATGATATACAAGTTACTCTAGCACTTACGACGGCAGCTAGCTCAAGGCTCAAATTGTCACAATTATGAAAGAAGTCTTCTACCTTTGGAACGATTGGTGAGAGCTTCATTAAGCTTCAACGGTTGTTTACGCTCTTCCTTCTTATACTTTAACTTGATTTGCTGACGTGTTCTTCCAGGGAAAAGTTGTTGTATCATCGACAGATCAGTACCAAACTGCCGAACAGCCTATAGTCCATATATTATAAAGTATATCAGGAATATTCTACCACTATATATATATATATATATATATATATATATATATATATATACAGATACCCAGGCACTGCTTGGATGATAAGAAGACACAAACATCCACACAATGCAGTTTATGATGATTAATCTTGCCACTGCTATTTTAGAAAAATAAAAGCAAGATGGTGAATTAACTTGAGCGGATGATAACTGTTCTTTAGCATCATCCAAAATACAGTCAACAAAGAACCTGGTAACCAATTAATCATCACAAAGAATTGATAAACAAGACCCCTTAAAATCTCTTTCTAGTTACCAAAACTGGGAGCTGCACTATAACTAAAAACATGGAAAACTCTCCACTGACATAGTGCTTACGTGGTGAACATAGAAATATGCACTAGCATGTAAGTTGATATTCAATGGAAACAGAAAACCAATGCAAAAATATTGCTAAGTGTACCTCGTAAAACAAATCTGTGTCTTGTTTTGACCATCTTACAGTCGGTGTTTTCTTCATGAAAGACTGATAGTTGAAGTGGCTTGACTGAACCCTACGAGTTGCTTGATCACCAGTATAGCCATTGCCTTGTTCTGAAGCAAAGGTCTCCTCTCCATTATGATAATCCTCCTCATCAAAAGGATTTTCAGCACTGAACAGAAAACAATTGTAATCAGAAAAAATAAATCAACCAACTGCATAAGACAACATAATTGAGAATTCAAACAGGAAACTAGCAGACATGAGTGAAACAGTATTTAACTTTATTTTCCCAAAAGAAATGCCATAACATCTGTAGCAGCAACTGTTCAGATAGTTGTGGCTGAAAGTCCGAGATTCTTACAAGTGGCATATATCAACTTTCTAGCAAGTTGAGGAAACATTTGTAACTTCTAAAGTAGGATGGCCTTTAAAAGAATGGACTTTCTAGGGGATTCTGAGTTGAATACTCGGTGATTAAAAGTTTGGCCAATTTCCTCTGAAGAAGGTGCATCCTGGGTTTTTAAGGCCCCTGCCATAGGTGAACACCTTTAGGATCCATTGAAGCACAGGGGTTATTCTTAACACTTTCAAATCGACCCCAATAGTGATTCAAAAGCCCCATATAAAATATTATTCTTCTTTTCTCCTTCTTCTTAAGAATATATATACAGTTAAAAATGCATAGACTCATGCATCTATGAGGCTACTTATAGAGAACGAGATGTGTAGAAAATTATGCGTTCATTTGTACACGCAAACACAGAGAAGACAAACAAATATTTAATTAAAGCAAAGCAAATCAAGAAGATGAAAACAAAATAGTAAAGCAGTGAGAAGGAAAACATTCACAGTATATACTTGTTCTTCAGATGCCTTTTTCACAAATCACCATAAAGCTTGTTTCTATATATTATGCATGTTGCCCAAGGTATTAGTAAAAAAAATGTAAATTCATGGAAGTGATAAAGGAAATGGTTCCTCCACCTAAAATGAAAAGACTGATTATGGAATAAGGCAGCCCCACCTAACATGATGACTAATTACAATAAAAACCTTGTTGACGTAGATATGAGTTTTGTTAAAAATTCATGTACCTTTGATTGGTCAAGGGTGTTGTTGATGTTTTGGTCTCTTTACTCTGCAAATGGGCAATTCTAGTCAGCAAAGAAGAGATGGATAGAAACAAAATCAATCAGCAAATATAGTGATGGAAACCCAGCAATAGAACAACCAAAATTCACTCACAGACTGCCAAATTCACACACAGACTGCCCAGAAAATCAATACACAAGCTGTAAACCAACTCTTTGAAAATTACTATATTAATTTGAAGATTACAAGAGATCGATCAATCCCAAATCACCCTCAACACAAGCAATAAAACAAGGAAAGAAAGTCCTAGCAATTCGAGGAGCTAGGGGCCTCCATTGACAACCTTTTAATGAAAAATCAGAATACCTAATTCTTATTCTAACTGCCTATTTATACTAATGACCTTTACCCATTTCCTTCCACGTACCCTCCTGCCACGTGCATTTCCTCTTAACAGAATCCTACTGGCAAAACAACTTTTAGAGAGCACCTTTAGTGTTGCTTCACACGTCTCACACCCCTCTGCCCTTGTGCCCCTTGTATTGATAGACCTTGTTGATAGGGGGCTTATCAATACCCCCTCCTTGGAGAACCACCTTGTCCTCAAGGTGGAAGAGAGGAAACTGTCGATTGATGAGGTCATATGCTTCCCATGTGGCTTCAAACGAGGGTAGGGTCTGCCATTTTATAAGCACCTCTTTAGAACCATCCAGTAAAGAGCGGACTGCTAAAACAGATTCGGGCTGAACCATGAGTTCCAAATCTTCGGTGAGGCATTGGGGAAGAGGTTGGATCGGAACGGAGCTGTGTAGGCTACCCTTGAGCTGGGACACATGGAAAACCGGGTGTATGCGAGCAGTTGCTGGCAAATTCAGTCGATATGCGACCTGTCCAATTCGTTCTATGACTGGGAAAGGGCCATAAAAACGAGGGCTTAGCTTTTCATTTTGTTTTGTGGCCAAGGATTTGAATCTATAAGGCTGGAGTTTCAGAAACACCTGATCCCCCGATGAAAAGTTACATCTCGGCGGTGCAGATCTGCATTCTCTTTCATGTGCCCTTGAGCAACGGATAAATTCTGTTTGAGCTCTTCCAATATGGAGTTACGCTCGGACATCTGTTGATTCACTGCCTCTACCGCAGACGGACAATCGGAAAACTTGAATAGGGTAGGAGGATCCCTACAGTAGAGAGCCTTGAAAGGGGTCATCCGAGTGGAACTGTGGTACGTTGTATTGTACCAATATTCTGCCCACGAAAGCCAACGGGACCAATGCTTGGGTTTAGAGCTACAAAAACACCGCAAGTAGGTCTCCACACATCTATTGACTACCTCTGTTTGCCCATCTGTTTGTGGGTGGTAGGCGTAACAATTTCAGTAGTTCCCCCGATGCCTTGAATAGTTCTTGCCAGAATTGGCTAATAAAGATTCTGTCTCTGTGAGAGACAATTGACTTAGGGAAACCATGGAGTCTTACAATTTCTGATACAAAAAGGGCTGCCACCTCCTTGGCATTGTAGGGATGGCATAGAAGGATGAAATGTCCATATTTGGTGAGTCTATCGACTACTACTAGAATGGTATCGTGGCCCCAGACTTCGGTAGCCCTCCAATGAAATCCATGCTAATGTCCTCGAATACTTGAGTGGGAATGGGTAGGGAAATGGAGAAGGCCGCCGGTTTGGTTTAAGGGCAGAGTGTTTATTGAGTTGACAAACGTTGCATCGCTTCACAAATTCTTGGACATCCCTCTTGATCCCTTCCCAAAAAACAAGGCTGGACCCCGAATGCCCGCCACTCGGGCTACCATGGAACTCTTCAAGCAACTTGGGAATGAACTTGGAGCTTTTTGGAAGAACAATTCTGTTTTTATAAAGAAGGCAGCCTTTACGGAGACGGTAGTGGGGTCTGCTGGTAGGATCGAATAACAAATCCTGCATAATAATTTGTAGCTTCGGTTCCTGCTGAGCTTCCGAAGCTAATTCATCAAAGTCTGAAAAATGAATCACGGATATAGCAGTTAACTCACTTACCTCCTCTCTTCGGGATAATGCATCTGCCACTTGGTTGGATGATCCTGGTTGGTAGTGAATTTCGAAGGAAAACCCCATAAGTTTTGAAATCCACTTCTGTTGTTCCGGAGTTTTTACCCGCTGGTCCGTCAGGAACTGAAGGCTACGCTGATCCGTCCTAACAATGAACTTACGCCCAATGAGATAGTGACTCCATTTGTGAACAGCGAATACTATAGCCATGAGTTCCCGTTCATACACCGATTTCTGTTTTGCTTGACACGAAAAAAGCCTTACTGAGGAAGGCAATTGGGCGTGATTTTTGGACTAAAACAGCCCCCATTCCTTGCCCTGAGGCGTCGGTATGAACTTCGAAAGGTAAGTCAAAATCGGGAATAGTGAGCACCGGGACCGTTGTCATTGCTGTTTTGAGGGCTTCAAATGCCTTTTGGGAAGTTTCAGTCCATGTGAAAGAATCTTTCCGAAGCAGTTGTGTTAATGGTTGTGCAATCAGCCCATACCCCTTGACAAAACGTCGGTAGTAGCCCGTTAGTCCCAAGAATCCCTCAACCCTTTTATGGTGCGTAAGCGCGCCAAGATACCATCGAATCAATTTTCTCGTGTTCACCTTCCACCCCTTTTTCGAAATCAGATGGCCTAAGTATTCAAGTTTTGGTTGCGCAAATAAACACTTTTTGTGGTTGACAACTAACTCATTTACCTTGAGAATCTGAAAAACTTGACGAAGGTGCTCCAAATGGGAGTGCAAATCTTGACTGTAAATTAGTATATCATCAAAGAAAACCAGGACAAACTTTCTTAAAATTGGCCTGAAGATGGTGTTCATTAAGGCCTGAAAAGTAGAAGGTGCGTTCGTCAATCCGAAAGGCATAACCAGGAACTCATAGTGCCCCTCATGAGTCCGAAAAGCTGTCTTAGCCACGTCTTCTTCCTTGACTCTGATCTGATGGTACCCGGATTTCAGATCCAATTTAGTAAAGATTGTAGCTCCGGCCACTTCATCCAATAATTCTTCGATTGAGGGAATGGGAAACTTATCCGGGATCGTGAGGTTGTTCAAGGCGCGGTAGTCAACACAAAAGCGCCAACTGCCATCTTTCTTCTTCACTAGCAAAATAGGACTGGAAAAGGGACTGGTACTTGGCTGTATTAATCCTGCGATCAACATCTCCCCAACTAATCTCTCGATTTCATTTTTCTGGATATAGGGATATTTATAGGGACGTATGTTGTGGGTCCTCGGCCCTCCTCCCGGAGGATTATGGCATGGTCTGTGGGTCTTTTGGGAGGTAGTTTGGTAGGTGGGTTAAAGACTTGGCTGAATTCTTCCACCACTTCCAAAACTCTCGGGTCCACCTGTTCAACTTCTGTAACATCTTTACTCTCAATGGCACAAAACTCAACTACATATCCAGGCTCTCGTGCATGCAGATTTCACTGGCTTTGAGTGATACTACGGTTTTTACTAAAGAAGGGTCTCCCCTTAATGTGACCTTCCTTCCTTCTCGGGCGAATGCCATAGTCAGGTTTTTCCAGTTAGCACACACGTCTCCGAGTGTGCTCAGCCACGCCACCCCCAATACGACATCAGCTCCACCTAATTCAAAGGGAAAAAAATCCTGTTGTATCTCTACACCCTGTATCATCAACGCAATTTTTCTGCAAATTCCTTCTCCCCTAATCGTGAAACCGTTTCCCACCATGACTCCGAAAGCCTTCCCCTTCTCCACACTCAAACCTAACCTGTGTACCAAATCATGTGAAATAAAATTGTGGGAAGCCCCCACCTCAACAAGCACAATTACCTCTTCTGTTCCTAATAAGCCTCTGAGCTTAAGAGTCTTGTCTGAAGTCATCCCCACGATGGAGTTCATAGACAGAGCAAGCGGATTCCCTTCTGAGGTGAGTTCTTCGACAACCTCTTGCGTTATCTCTTCTTTTTCTGGATCTTCTTCTTCCCGGATAATAACAAAACCTGTAGAGACTTATTTTTGACCGATGGTTAGGGCCAAACTTCTCATCACAATAAAACACAATCCTCTCTCACGTTTATACTGGATGTCGGCCTCCGTTAGTCGACGAAAACCATCACCTCTGAATGGTGTGGATCCCCCTTCCACGGGTTTTCCCCCCCTTTCCCAGTTTCGATTTTGCACTCTCACCCCCTGTATGGTATCTGCGATTTTCGTCGCTGTGTTCCACCCATATGAGTGGCTGTGGCTTAGATCTGGATTTGATGAAACACGGTGGTAGAAGTCTGATTTTTGGGTCTGGTTGGTTTGGTTTTGCATGTGGGATGGGTAAGCTCTATTAGTTTTGGGTCGGGTCTTTTCTAAGACCCAATTTCTCTCTTCAATACAATGGGCCTGCTCAATTAATTCCATTAATGTTTTGGGCCTGCACAATCTCAATTCAGCCCGCAATTCCTCCTTCAACCCATTTGAAAAAATGCCCATAAGGAGGTCTTCCCCAACCTCACGCAAAGGAGCTGACAGTGCCTCAAATTGTTCTCTAAACTCAGTCACAGTCCCTGTTTGTTTTAGAGCAACCAGAGCCTCGTAGGCTGTCCCCTGGTGTGAAGGCCTGAATCGTTCGACTAACGCTGTCTTGAACGAGCTCCACGAAAGTATCGGTGCTCGGGTGTCAATCCATTGATACCAGTTCAACGCGTCCCTCCATGCAAACAGCCGCTGCATCCACCTTCTCCTCTTCCTGGAATTTGTTCATCTGAAAATATCTTTCGGCTCTGAAGGTCCATCCTGCAGGTCTTCGCCATTGAACACAAGTAGCTCTAGTTTTTTCCCTTTACGGTCCTCTTTGTTATTTTCGATTCCCTTCAATCGATCAAGGTTATTGGATCCTTCTGGTGTCTCTTCTCCTTTTTCCGTGTTCTTATTTTCGTCCTTCTCATCTCTACTCCTCGTCCATTCCCGCAGCTCAAGGAGGTACCCCTTGATACTACCCATTTCTTCTTTCATGTTTCCCATCTCCCTTTCAATTCCGTTAACTCTTTGCTCCATTTTTGCTTTTACCATTACCCAAACACTAGCTCTGATACCAAATTGATGGAAACCCAGCAATAGAACAACCAAAATTCACTCACAGACCGCCAAATTCACACACAGATCGCCTAAAATCAATACACAAGTCGTAAACCAACTCTTTGAAAATTACTATATTAATTTGAAGATTACAAGAGATCGATCAATCCCAAATCACCCTCAACACAAGCAATAAAACAAGGAAAGAAAGTCCTAGCAATTCGAGGAGCTAGGGGCCTCCATTGACAACCTTTTAATGAAAAATCAGAATACCTAATTCTTATTCTAACTGCCTATTTATACTAATGACCTTTACCCATTTCCTTCCACGCACCCTCCCGCCACGTGCATTTCCTCTAACGTAATCCTACCGGCAAAACAACTTTTAGAGAGCACCTTTAGTGTTGCTTCACACGTCTCACACCCCTCTGCCCTTGTGCCCCTTGTATTGATAGACCTTGTTGATAGGGGGCTTATCATATAGTATGACTAACTTTGGGAATGATATATGATGAAAACAAAATATAGTAACTTCTACTCCTAAAATTTTAAAAATAAATAAATAAAAAATAAAAAACTACAACATCATTACTTATACCTCTAACCGCTCCCTATAATCTGCCAATATAATAAGATCCTTCAGAGGCACCTTTCGAGGGTCAATTTCATCCTCTGGGGTGTCAAGCAATTCCTTACTCACTACAAGACAGAAAATAGAATATATTTATATTTGGTTAAAGAATCACCAAAAGAATAATTTATGATAGACAAAAGTTGCAATCACCACGTCTTCTGTTTCGGCGAGTAGAATGAGAGAACTTCTTGGGAGGTTCTTTGGTTGAGTGATCCGATTCTTCATTGGATTTCTTGCGCTTTCGAACTGGTTTTTCGTTTTCAGGCACAGGTTTCTTTGACTTTCTTGGTGCTCTTTTCTTCTGAGCTTTACTTTCCACTCTATATCCATTATTAACTACATCTTCATCCACATTGCTACTTAGAGGCTCAGCAGTGAAGCTGTCATGAGTCTCATCATCAGGCTCATCAACCAGTTGCGGAGCAGCTACTCGCTTTCTGAGCTTCATCGATGATTTGTCACCTTTATGCTCCTCACTAACCAAAGAAGATTCATTTGACCTCTGAGACAAATTTGATGTGGTAGACGCTTTTCTTTCCCTACCAACAGAACTCTAAGAAAGCCAATAAAAGGAACAAAAGGGTTTGACCAGGTTACTACAACTCTGCAAAGCATTTTATCTATGAAAGAAACTAACTCAAAAGAAACAAATCTAGATAAAATATTACCGAATTTTCAGTCATTCCACAAACATCCTCTGTTTGTACATCCCCCAAAGTAGTAGTGTCAGCATGAGATGTTTCTGCAAGATTTATCAGTTCTTCATGCATTGGGAATTCAGAGGCTATAGACTCTGAAGGTGGAATGATATAACCCAAGTCTATGGATGAGTAATCAAACATGTGATCAGGCGGAAAGACAGGAAATGAGCCCTCTGAGACGTACTGAGTTTCAGAAGAAACAAACTCAGCAGTTGGTGGCTGCATCACTGATTCAACTGCATCAGCATGAGTAATGCTGATACTAGATTTCTCCTTCTCAGCTCGTAACTTGGGCTTGGATTTGATTTTCCCAGCATGCCATCCTAAAATCAAAACAAGTTTAATAAAACCCCAATATATAAGAAAAGATAGAATTATGTAAGTAGATGATTTTATGATACCAGATGCAACCGTTGCCTCAGATATAAAATCAGTTCCCAAGTCAGAACAGGCCCTGGGTTGCTGAACCTAAACAACATTTGAACAAAATCAATTCAAATAACATTTTAGCTAAAATAATGAGATATTTTCATAAACATTAATTTTCACCTCTGTTTCCATTCTTCCATCATCAACAGGGATAACTACATCACTACTAGAAATACAAGTCTCCCTACAGGTCACTGTATCTTGGACCATGAATAAATCAGCACAAATCTCAGCTTGTGAAGCATCACATTCCCTTGATGCAGAAGTGCTAACAGAATTTCGACCCTGAATACCACCATTTTCACCTCCATCTATGTTATCCAAATCACTAAGAGCTGGCTTCTCTGAAATATATGAAGTGCTCAGCACAGAGTAAAAAAAACTCTAATTTTGAAGTTAAGACAGGTTAAAAGGTTCTTCATAACTCACCCATCCCGTTTCTAGAGTGGCTAGGATAATTAGTGACACATTCCAAACCAGCAAACATGTCTGCACTCTAAAAAGAACACAACTTGTCAACATATAGTGAAAAAACAACAATAGCAGGGAAGTAAAAATTCCTTTCGTTTTACCTCCCACTGGGTTTTCAAATGAAGAGTGCAAAGCTCCAAAGACATCAGAGCCTGCAACCTCGGAATGCATGGCATGTCCAAAGTCATCATTCCCTTTTAATTGTTCTTCAGACCCACCAATTTCTACAGCAGCCAAGGACAAACCAACAGTATCTGTCATTCTGTAATCTCTATTTGTAACATCAATTGGCTGAACTAATTGTTCAATGTCTGAGTTGCCGGAGGGTTGTGCCATGTCCTTCTGTTTTCCATCATCAGGGAGAATTGAAGGAGACAATACAATTAAACCAATAACAACTCGTCACAGTATAGCAATTTTTAGAAAAACAAATACTTGTGTTTACCTGTTTCGCTAATGCTTCAACTTTCATAGGCAGAACATCTCCAGAACCAATATCATCTCTCCTCGCAACAGCTTCTGATGATGGATTCACGACTTGTGATTTCAAATTATCATCCAAAATTGGATATTGTGATAAAGAATCATCATTAGTTTTCAAGGGTTCTCTGACTTCAGAGATAGACGGTTTTGTCAATCTACTATCACCATTATCGGCAGGCTGAACAGGCTGTGCTGTGTTCAAGCTAGGGGATGATTCTGTAACAGTCTTTTCCTTTTTGTTGCTTGGTATTGAAGAAGCAATAGATGGAGTTGTTTCCTTTCCAGGTCTTAGTTTCGCTCTTGGTTGAAACCTACCACGACCTGTCAAATGATAGACTATCAGACAATAATCCTTAATGCAGATATAGAATTGCAAGAATGCAAGGGCAGTGTTTATGTTAGATTCTCAAAGAATTCCTACCATGGTTTACTGCAGGTCCAGATTCACCAGCAAAAAGCTCGTCATCTAAATCCATAGAGTTTGTCTAATACCAAAAGTACCGTTTGCATACAGTAGTCAAAATCCCGTCTCTACCCACAAGATCAACATGCAGATGAGTTAAAGAAAATGTAAAAGCAAAACATAATAAGACAGGACAACAATGAAGGAAATGAAGAAATTATCACAGTAGATACTATACTGAAGTAAACTTATATTTTCTTTTTCCATGCATTTTGAAAAACAGAAAAAGATAATCCATATATACTCAACTACATGTACAATTCAACACAGATGAATGCAACATAACTTTTGTTCTTCACAGATTGAATTAAATACCATATAATTGATTAAATTCAATAACCTAACAACAATAGTTCTCATTTCCCACATACTTCTTTCCAATTATTTGACCCTGCAAATATTAATTGAATAAAATCTCTTTCTGTCTCAATGTCTCCAGCCTAAAACCACACCAAAAATACATTTGCACATAAAAGCTTCCATACCATAGAAAATTTAAAATGTCTACTACATAAATTAGGCATATTCAACACAACTTCTAGCTCAACAATCAACTTTAAAAAAAGGAAAACGAAGCACAAGAGACATGATTATTGTTTTCAAATTCCATTCTAAAATATCACCATATGTTGCCCCTTCAATATTTCCCTATCAATTATGAACTGAAAAGAATAATGTATAAATCATAGCAGAAAAGGGAGAAACATAGAGAACGTGAAACTACCTCTATCTACACCACTGCCTAACGCTAGGGTTTCAAAATCATGAGCAGATTGCAACTGTAGTGAGAGCGGTATGTCGTAGAGAGGTATCAAATAAAATATTTGCAAAAGCATACCAATTGATCGTCTATTTAGTCCGATGGTAAACAGCCTTTCGTTTTTCATACGAAGACGAGAACCCGGTGTCGAATCTCTTCACCGTTAAATAATCACTCTTTATTGACAGGCCAAAGGTTTCCGGGTCGGGTCTCGGGTCGGAAAATCCCCATTCAAATTGGTTACAAAAGTAACCATAAAGCAACCTGACTTAACTCTTTTGCCCTTGATTAAAATTCACCCAGTGAACTAAATACAATGGGATGCGTTTGTTTTGTCATTTTGGACGGGATTTTGGAAATAATATTAGATAGTTGAATAGGGTAAGTATTACAAGGTAAAATTTAAATATTAACACAAAAACCCCCTAAATTTGCTAATTTAACTAAACACCCTAATATATAAAAATTTTATAAAATAGCAAAAAAATCCCCACCCACCCACAGTGCCAAATTCCGGCCACCATTGTCGGAATATGGTCAAAAAATGACGTTACAACGCAAACCGGTAGAATCTAACAGTTCGTGCGTCGACATAGCCTTTCCAGATCTATAGCCGATCGTGCCGTCGCAGCAAAATGCTAGAGCACCCGATTTGCCGTCGACAGCGACCAAAGATATGGCCGTCGTTGACTGTAAATGATGGCCATCAGCGAGACCTGATTCACGTGGATCGATCGGAAAAGGTCGATCGACGACCATCACTTTCCAATCGCTTTCTATGTCATTGTGATACCACCGTCTGGCAACTATGGGTGGGTGGGAATGTTTTTGTTCATTTTTAAACTTTGTTTTCTAAGGTTGTTTAACTAAATTAATAATATTTCTCAAATAACTAAACAAACAGATATTTTGGGAATAAGGTATGAAATATTGAAACAAACGCACCAAATACTTTTTTTTGTTGACATAAGATGTTCGGTCAATTTACACGTACCTCAACTAATCTTTCAGGATTCTAAAATTATCGACCATATAAATCTCTTCGATAGTCACCCCTATTAAGGTTTAGAAGGACCCGAAATCAGTAACATATTAGACTCCTTTTACTCTTTTACTATGTTGCCACCCAATGATGGTTAACTCAATACAGTACTCACCCTTACGCATCCCTGTAAATAATAATAAACACTAAACACCCAACGAAAAATAATTCGAATTATGGAGAAGCAGCTTTTTGACAAGGCAGAACCAAGGCAAGTTTTATCAACCAATACACAACTTTCTTCAAACACCTTGGATGCATAACCCACATCACCAAAACACGAGCACATACTCAAAGCATTATTCACAGTAAACAATATTGAACCGTAATTTACAAAATCCATTAATTTTAAACAAGCCTTCATTGGATAACAAGAAAGTCGTAATTCGTACCCGTAAAATGTGTAAGAGAAGAAGAGATACTTTTGGGGAAAGAATCACTTTGGTCCAGTAAGTATTATAGATAAAATTATATAAAACAATAAGAGATTAATAATTCAAGAAACATCCTACAAGCTACAACCAAATCGGCCACCGTGAAAACCCAATCACACTATAAAGGAGCCACAAGGAAAACACAAAACACACCACCACAGCACCGTCACTCAGTCAAGCCATACCCAAATCCAACTTTTATTACGCAACGTTTACCAAAAAGAGTATAAAAAAACTCACCGGAACATCAACACGAACAGCCGGTTTTGTCCTCTTCAAAAAACAATCAGGCGCGCGTATGGGTTAGAGCAATCGTCGGTTGGTGGGACTTGAGAGGAGGGGCGGCACAACTATTAGAGGTTGTGCCTTGTGCGATGGCCAGGCGGAAGTAGCCGCGGGACGAATTTGTCATTAACTCTACTTTTGGGTTGTAAAGAGTAAGTTTCAAGGGAATGGTTTCAGAGAGTAATTGAGTTTGTCTTAATAAAGTGACCGAATGGACACAAATGCCCTTACTCTATTAAAATGGATCCCTGTACGATTTTGCTACTAGTTAGAAGAGTTTTAAATGAAGGGCAAAAACGATATATCACTTATTTTAGGGTTGCTTTTGTTGTTAAAATAAAAGTTATTCTCGGGTTGAAAGTTGAAACCATTATATCCGGGTTTTATTGAATTTATGTCTGAGCCGGGTCAGATACCAGGGATTTGGGCCGAATTTTTTGCCATAGTATTTACTAAGTAGTGTTATTTAAGCCCAGTAAAACTCTTTTTAAGCCCCATTATTGATTTTTTTGAAACTAAATATATATCTTAAATAGAAATTACCAAAAAGGATATTTGTAAGTGAAATAGAACATACAATAAACCCACATGACCACAAACATGGTAGATGCTAATGAATTCATGCCATCAAATTGGGAATATATACCACTTTTTTTTTTTCTCTTGTGACCGTGGTGTTTGTACCTCTATTTTAAAAACCAGACCGGCCGGTCCGATCGGGGCCCGACAGCTTCTCCGATCCGATTCAGGTTTTAGGAGGCTTTTTGTAATATTTCAAAATTATAAGGGCTAATTGTAATTTTATAAGGGTTTTTTGAGATATGACAAAAGTTTAGGGATTAATTAGTAATTTTTTGGGGTATTTGTGAAATAAATAAAAATTTTAGGGACTAAATAAACTTTTTCGGGGAATTTTTGTAATATATTAAAATTTAAAGGATTAATATGTAATTTTTTAAAAATAAAATTGTTGCTGACATCATCAATCCAACCAATTGACCCATGACTCAAGCAACAAAACAAGTTAGCCTCCGATCCGAGTTTTAAAACAATGGTCCGTACCTCAACTAATCTTAGGGTTCAGGTAAGTCACAAATTTTGTTTTTGTGACCAAGGTTTTCATGCTAGCTTGCACGCACCTCAACTAATCCCGAGGTCCAGGTAAGTCACAAATGTTATTTTTTTTTTTTTTTTTTTGGTGACTAGGGTGTTCACACCTCAACTAATCTCGAGGTCTAGGAAATTTACAAATGTGACAAGTGACTATTTGGTAAGACTGAGCATAAGACCTTTAGGTAACATAAAGTCTTGTCATCTAGCGACAAGCCAAGTGATTAATATATACCATTTCACTTGAAGAGATATTCATGGTTTTCCATGGCCTACTTGGTTATGATTCTGAAAAGGACTTGGGCTTGATTCGTATAAATTTATTCTATCTAAATTGGGTAACTCAAGCACTAGGGAATTGATTTCTTCATCGTGAAGGTAAGTTGCAAGTTAAGTCAAAAGTGAAGATAAAATTTGATACAATGTACCAAACACAAGAGAGAGAGAGAGAGAGTGAGGGACAAAAAATCCTACAAAAACATGATCTTATTTTGATAATGATAGTTCTATGATTTTGTTGTGTTTCTAAATCAAATATATAATCAATGTAAAATACTCATAGTTATTAAAAAAAATTATTACATACGGTTTTTTTTATTAGAAGTTGTATTTGTCCCACATCGTTAATTTGGTAGGTTATTATGGTATATATATATGGTTGAACTTCCTTCTTTTTTAATCTAACTTTCATGGTAAGTTATATCCAAACCCGTTTTATTAAGTAGTAAGTTTAGTATGAAAGTCTGTCTAATAAATGTATATATTGTGGGTGTATCTCGAATTAAATGATCACATAGAAATACATGACAAAAACACTTTCTCTATTTAAAAATATCCCACCAAGAAAATCTTGTTATAATCTTCAAATAAAGTTCCTATAATAGTCAATGCAAAAGTGTTTTAAAGTAGGTGCATTTAAGAGTGTCCTTTTATGTTGGGTTATCTTTTGAATATCTTCATTGATTATATATTTTTTTTTTCCAAAAAATATCTTTTAATTACTTTAAAAGCATTGTTTAAATGTTTCTTAATTTTATATTAATGTAATATAATGATATAATATTTTTATGTTCATTCTAATAGACCAAATCTATTCGGTTTAGCTTATCTACTTACCAAAACACCTATTTAAAGTTTTTTTTTTTCTTTTGGTAATCGGGATATTATGGTCAATTTGTGCATACCTCAACAAATTTCTAGAGTCTATTGAACATCATATAAGCTCAAAGAACCAGATAGGTGATACTAATTTTAGAACCCAAGAACTGAATAAATCTCTTTAACCGTTAGACCAATCTTTTAGGATTAGTTTATTTAAAGTTATAAACACTTTTGAGGTTTTTTTAGGTTGTTCGTAACATTTCAAAAACGCTTATATGATTTAAAATAAATTATTTTATGGTTTATGAGAGAAACTCTAAATTTGAGCTTTTTTCAAAAGCCTTTTATTTTTTAACTTATTTAAAGTATTGAAACTTAACACATATCCATCATATTTTATATATTTGACTTGACTTATTTTTGTATATTATAACCTTTTATATATATATATATATATATATATATATTAACACTTTCTTTTATAAATCAACCTTAAATACCACTGATATTATGACAGAGACGAGCATGAAGATTTGATAGAATCTTAACTGTAAGTTTAGTACTGTATTTAATCAAGGTGATTTAACCTCTAATAATTCCATACTGTAATCCTTATAATCATTCAATGAACCAGTTTCATCACCATCAAATCAAATCTTTAATGTTTTTGAGTTTACACGATGGCGCCCAACTTTCCAAGAAGATCTTTTCCCCTTTGTTTTTTTTAACCTTTTCACTATGCACGGAAACTCACAAAACTCGCCCAGTTATATTAACGTCAGCCTTTTCGCTGCAAAATTCCAAGAAGTTTTTGCAGTCCCGTCCCACTCAGTGCAACATTCATTACCATTTGCACGACAGGGGAATCTCAAAGACGCCAAATCGGGTGTCGTTTTGGTGAAGCTCAAAACCCAAAGTTTCTACATCCCTAGATTTTACAAATTTCCAGATGACCCGTGTCAGGAATTTACCGCTGGAGTTAAAAGAAGGCCCATAACGACTACTACTAAACGCTTCAAAATCATCGACGATATCAGTAATCGAGATCAATATGTGACTGCTCTGCCGGTGCTCTCTGGAATCTGCCTCTGCTCCACAGACTTTTTTGTGAATGAATAAAATCTTCTTTACACACATCTCGATGACAACTCAGAGTAGACCCACTGGAAAACGAAACGTCGACGTTTTTATTGCAGTAAAATTTGAAAATTTAAAGTAAAAAAACGGTGACCGTGGAGTTCGAATCTAATGGTGATGATGAGTTGATGCGACAAGCAGTAGAACATGGAAGAATAAGAGCCGTCGATGATGATGATGCAAGCTGAGATTGTCGGTTCCACTGTGAAACGACGCCGTTTTTTCTCTTGCAGTAAAATTTGGAAATTTGAATAAAAAACGGTAACCGTTGAATTCGAATCCTATGGTGACTACGAAACGACGTCGTTTCGTAGTGCAGTAAAATTTGCAATTTTGAAGGGTAAAAAACGGTAACTGTAGAATTCGAATCCAATGGCGGTGATGAGGTAATGCGACAAACAGTAGAACATGGAAGAATAATAGCCGTCGATGACGATAATGCAAACTCAGATTGTTGGTTCTACTGCGAAACGACGACGTTTTTTTCCTCTTGCAGTAAAATCTGAGATTGTTGGTTCCCAGCTGGATCTGGTTTCTGGACGGTTGTGGCCACTTCTCTTTCCTCACCTCACATGTCCCATCAACTTTCCCCAACAACTTTTTCTCTCTCAGTCTCAGAAGAGATTCCAAAACCCAGACCTCCTCCCTTAGTCCCTTTTGTTATTATTATTATTTATTTATTTATTAAATTAATTTATTTTCATCAACTTGTTCTTCCTCTTTTACTGCTATAAATTCCAACCCCCCAAATCTCTCTTCCCCCTCTTCTACTTTTCCTTTTCTTCCTCACCATTAGTTTGTCTCAGCATATCTTCAATTATTTCTTTAGCATATTTCAATCTTCATCTTCAAGCCATTTATCTTTCATATTTGGGTTCTTCTTCTTCTTCTTCTTCAAACTGTCTCAAACATAAGCAGTTTCTATCTTGTTTTTCTTTTTTCTTCTTTCTTCTTTTTGTTTTTGCATTGGAAGAAGTGGGTTTTCTCTAAACTCATGTTCAAGTTATTGGCGTTGATGTTTGAGATTCATGTCTCCAATTCTGAGTAAACTTTCCTTTTCTGAGTGTATGATATATTCTTCCACATTCAGACGCAGGACCCAGCTTGTTCAATCTTTCTCAGTTGTTTTCCTCTACTGGTTGTATTACGTTTCATGATTATTTTTTAATAAAATCTTTTCTTTTAATTAGTCTATAATCTATAATAATTTCATCATCTGCATAATCATATATAATATAAATTTTGCATCATCAGTTTAATTAGTTTCTGCTGTCTGTCTGTCTGTCTGTGTTTTGAGCTATCTGGGTCCTGCTAAGATCTCTCTGTTAGTTATCTCTTGCATCTAAAACTGTACTGTGAGTTGTGAAGAAAGATTGGATTTTTATGGCTTCCTCAAGTGGGACATCTTCAGGTTCAGGGTCAGGGTCAGGGTCAGGTTCTATGTTGCAGAACTCAGGTTCTGAGGAGGATTTGAGGGCATTGATGGATCAGAGGAAGAGGAAGAGAATGATTTCAAACAGGGAGTCAGCAAGGAGGTCAAGGATGAGGAAACAGAAGCATTTGGATGATTTAATGGCGCAGGCGGCGCATCTGAGGAAGGAAAATCATCAGATCATCACAAACGTCAATATCACAACTCAGCATTTCCTCACCATTGAGTCTGAAAACTCAGTCTTGAGAGCTCAAGTTGATGAGCTCACCCATAGATTGGAGTCTTTGAATGAGATCATCGCCTTCTTGAGTACTACTACTGCAAACAACAACAACACTACCTCCTACGGAGGAGCTCTGGACACAACCTCCATATCTTCAAGCTTCATCACTGAGCCTCCTATGATTGATAATTTCATGAATCCATTGAATTTATCATATCTGAATCAACCTATCATGGCTTCTGCAGACATGTTTCAGTACTAGTTTAATTCATCTCTCCATATGAAGATGATTAGAGAGAGCAAGAGAGAGGCAATTAAGTAGTAATTAAGGAATAATAAAGTGTTTAAATTATTGGGTTTGCTAGTTCTTCGTCTGTAAATGGGATTTCTGCTATGGAATTCAAGTACCTGTTAAATGTATCTGGTTTCTAGTTTCTATAAAATAATACTTTGTATCAATTATTGCATACTTCTCTTCTCTTTCATTAACTCTCTATGCTTTTTGTTTGGTTCATGACTTCATATAATATGATATGAAAATATAATTGAGTTTACATGAAGATATTTCATACAAGAATATGCAGAAGTCTTGTTTTAAGATTGACAAATTGGAAGGGGAACTACAAGTATTGAACACTGTTTATGTTGCTTGATCTATTCAGATAAAGCTTGTTGAATTCAAAGGATATGCAAATAAGCAGCAGCCCTCTCTGTAATGAAGACCAAGTGTTTTTGTTTGATAGCGGTTCCTTTGAAATTCCATATGAACACTTGATGGAGATGTGAATATATACATTAAAACCTCTATATAGAAATAAACTTAGTCATACAAAATTATATTCCTAATTTGGAATAGTTATAAGTAGGAATAAAATTTATATTTGAATAAGTTATAATTTTTTTAATTCACGTCTTAAAGAAAGTTACCTTCCATATAATAATAATTATTTGTATATTACAAAAAAAAAAAAAAAAATATATATATATATATATTATGTTACGTTGAAGGTTTAACATGAAACAAAATATTTATCTCAAGTTATTTGAAATAATAATTTTTGCTTTAGACTTGTTACCATATCTTTTAATTTACGGGTACATTACTCGCTATCATGGACATCTTCTTGTTTAAGCCAAAATATTTTTAACTTCTTAAGCATGTTTAGAGCTTCTTGGCAGGAAACTTTTTGTATTTCCGTATTATCATCCTCGTGATTATTTCATTTCTCTTCTTATCTAATAGTAGCAATGATTTCTTCTTCAGTTAAAGTATACATGACTTGTCGCTCATTTGGATGATTGAGGAAGACATTAATATTCATTCGATTAGTGTAGTGAAGTTGTCGAATCCGATCACTCAACTCTACAATGACTTTTTGATTCTCTTCATCCACTTCATTTGTAATGTGCAATCGACACTGGGGGTCCTAATTTTTCAATGCTTAAAATAATTGGCAATTGTCTGTGGCTTCATATTAATTGACTATGCATTAACTGCATTTACAATTCCATCAAGGATACTTATCTTTGTTTATTCCAAGACATGATCTTCTATTCGTTTCAAAAGTAGACAATTGAAATGCTGAATTGAAACCCTAATACTATTATGAAATAAGAAATTTTGGTAACTACACCTTTATTAACTTATAACCTCCTCATAGTAATAAAATTAGTTAGTCTCAGCATTATGATTATAGAGAGGTTTTACTGTATATCCTTTACATGTCCTTTTTTTTTTTTTTTTGGGTATCTAAAGGTGTTGGGGGTAGCTTATGCACACCTTAATCATAAACTGCTAGTGACTACCCTTATCAGTAGTCATAGAGATTCAGACTCAAAACCTCTTGAATAATACACTTAAAAGTCTCAAACGAACCATCAAGTTACTTAGAGAGGTGGTTGTCTTTCACATGTCTCTCAAACTGAAATAAAATATTCAAAAGGCAAGATCAGTCAAACAATACAAGATCTGCAGTACCAATTTCTTCATCTCATCATCATCATCATCATGAAGGAAACTCAAAATTTTAGAATGAACCACACAAGTACAATAATGCGAGAAAGAAAGTGAAAGGGGAAAGGCATGAATGAAAAAGAAAAAGCTACAAGAGTGTTGGAATGGAAAGCAAAAAATATTTTCTTAGAAGATATAAAAATGGTGGAACTGTGAAAGTGAGTGCCACTCCCCCTGCTGTTGAGGAAGAAATCCCATGTGCAGGGAGCATTGTTTTCAGTACAAGTACTCTTAAAACCACATGATGCCTTTGAAAAAGGGATGATTTTGCTTATTATTTTTTGCAACACCAACATGTGCTATTACCAATTTGATTACTAGTTTAATTATCAAATAACTATGGGCTGGCTCTATTGTCTTCTTGGTTTTCTTTTTTAATGAGAAAAGAAAAAAAAATTAAGAAAAACAGATAAAAGAAATCACCGATTGACCTCTTGGAAGTTCGATATCATACCTTTTTAGTTTCATAAAATACTAAGTTCTGAGCAAACCTGGAAAACTTGTCTAAATTGTAAGTGGGATTAATTCTTTATACCCGTGTGAGATTACTTAATTGAAACGTAAATTATAGTTTTCGGAAGAGTATATGAAATTAATGTATTGTATGTGACATTTTAATGACCGAAGGTGTCTGATCAGCTTGTGCACACCTCAACTAATCTCTCGGGGCCCTAAAGTGAACGGTTGGATAAATCTTCTTAGCGATCACCCATATTAGTGCTTGGGGGGCTCGAACTCAGGAACCCATTGTAGTTTTTAGAAGAGTATATGAAATTAATGTATTGTATGTGACATTCTGAAGATCAAGGGTGTCTAGACCAGATTGCATGTACCTTAATTAATCCCTCAAAAACCAGAAGTGAACAGTTGGGTAAATCTTTCTAGTGGTCGCCCCTATTAGTGCTTTGGGAGACTCAAACTCAAGAATTCATATTGGACCTCTTTGTTCTTTTACCACCAGACCATCTAGTGGTGGTTTTGTGACATCGTTGTTGCCCACATGGAAAAGGTTTTTGTATAAAGGAATCAAAAGTTGGAGGAAAAGAGGAGAGGATACACTAAACTAAAGATTGTGTTTGGATTTGGAGAGGGAAAGATGAAGACTCAATTGAAGAATTTTACCTTTTTTGAGTTACATAAAAATGGATAAAGAGACAAATAGGCACCCAAGAAGTGATGAAAGAAAATGGGGTTAAAGGCATCACCACTTTATTTTTACACAAACAAGAAGAGAAAAGAGCCAAGAAGGAGGGACATAGGCATAGCAAATGGGCTCCAAGTTTTATTTTTTTATGGAGAAAATAGAGGCTATGGTTTCTTAAGATTCCAATAACTTTTGCAATTTGAATATCAAATACAGAAAACAACAAATAAAATAGAAAACATTTCAAGTGACAAACGGTGGTCATATTAATGCATATCATAATCACAATCCAATGTATTTAATCATAGTTCCGTAACCACTTAAGTAACTTGATATATTTTGAAGAATATATAATTATGTAAAGTAACCCACTTTTTTAATTACCAAAATACCCTTGTACGAGTTTAAAAATTACCAATATGACATGGCATGACATGACGGTTTTTATAATAATATTTTTTTTCTCATTTCAACTAATGTTTTATATTTCGTGACAGTAATGTATCATTTGTTACCTCAATTCTTCTTTTGCATATCAACGTCCGATAAGATGAAATAAAACCAATTAAGATGATATTTAATTTTAGGATATTAACTGATATGCGTAATGTAAAAAAAGCCACTTATTAATTACCAAAATACCCTCATCCGAGTTTAAAAATTACCAATATGACATGACATGACATTTTTTAATAATAATTTTTCTGATTTTAACTGTTGTGTTACATTATGTGACACTGATGTATCATTTGTTACCTCAATTTTTCATTTGCATATCAACATCAAATAAGATAACATTACATCAATTAAGATGATAATTAATTTTGAGATATTTACTGATATGCGTAACATAAGAAAACATATTAATTATCAAAATACCCTTGTCTGATTTTGAAATTACCAATATGACATGACATGACTGTTTTTTTAATAATAAATTTACCCATTTTAAGTGATGTGTTATAGTAAATGACATTGACATATCATTTGTTAAATCAAATTTTCTTTTATATATCAATTAAGATGGCATAAGATCAATTAAGATGATATTTAATTTTGAGATATTAACTAATTTTTGTATTATAAGAAAATTCTCTTATTAATTACTAAAATACCCTCATCCAAGTTTACAAATTACCAATATGACACTCATTTTAAGTGATGTATTATATTACGTTGACACTCATGTATTATTTTTTAAATCAATTTTTCTTTCACATATCGACATCAAATAAGATGATAACCAATTTTAGGATATTTATTGATATGCATGATATGATTCTTATAATATAAGGTTAGATCATTCTCGAGGTACAAAAAGGTATAGACATATAATCTAAAGTGAGGTGTTACATAATCAATGTTATACCAAATAATTCATAGTTGGGTATTTATTTATTTTGATTGCAGCATGTGGGATGCCAAAATATTCCCAATATTATAATTAAGTTGAACAACTTTTTCCTCCCCTCTCTTTGACAATGAAATAAACCTAAATTCTCAAGAAGACAAATTCATATTGAAAACCTAATTAATTGTATATATGTGCATCCTTTTACAATATGGACCCATGAAAGCAATTGGTAGGTTACAAAATCCTTTAATTAAGAATCATAACTACAAAAATATTCCTCCTCTTATTAATGGAAATGAGAAAGTATATACTTACCATATTTGAAAATAATGAAATTTCTTTCATGTGGGTTCATAAATACATTGGGGTAAAAGAAAAGATTGCATATATATATATATAGTAACGGTTGCTAATATTGCCATGACCATATATATATATACTTGTCGTACAATAACTTATCAAATATTGCGCGATGACAAATCAATACAACGTACATTAACATTATCATGTCAATAGTAGTAGAAAAGTACGATTCAGAAAATACACACGCAAATAACTTTCTAATTAAGTTAAAGATTTTTGAATCAACCCATTTAATCATGGTTAGAATGAGTCCATCAAAGTGCATTGCTACGCCACTAAATATTGCTTTACAGAAGAATTAAAGAGAAAGAAATTAATAACACAAAACTATATAATATAACAAAAAAACAAAGTGAAAAAAAGTCGGTGGGGGAACTTAGGTATATGGTTAATTTAATTTAAGTCCAAAAGAAAAATAAAGCATAAATGTAGTACATAATTTACATAATAAAATAAAGCTACGTCTTCTTAAAGAAAGACAAGCAAGATGAGACCTCTCTTTTACTTTTTTTTTTTTTTTTCTCCTTTTTGGATTTGATTGCATGTTGGTAAAAATATTAATTAAACAACTCTCGAGCAATAGACGCACATTACTTAAGCATGTGGCCACCCAATTTAAGTTTATTTTTTTTGATAGAGTTTCGATACTTAATTTAACAGATCAAAATATATATATATATATATATATATATATATATATATATGTGTGTGTGTGTGTGTGTGTGTGTGTGTGTATTAATCAAATGATAGAAATCTTGATGAAGCATTGAGACAGGGGGTAAATTATTATTTTATATAATTAAGGGGAACAATTGTAATAAACTCTTTTTTTTTTTTAATAAAAATTGTTGGAGAATTTAAAAAATAAAGAGCCTTGAAAAACCCTTTTCGAATTTTTCTTATAAAAAAATTCTTTATGCATTTTTTTTCATAATTCATAATTAAAATATTTGAAAATGCTTTCTAGAAAAGCATATAGCACTTAGCATTTTTTTTTTTTTCGTGGAAGAAATCATCCTAATACTTTTTGACTCTAGCAATTGCCTTTTATTATTTCAACAATATATATATATAAAATATACGGGTTGAAAAATGGGTTTGAGTAGAATTCACCTAAAAAAATTAGTTCAAAGGAAAAAGAAGTCCAACCATATATATACACGATCTATAACAGCCCATTGACTCAATGATGTGAAAGAAATACAACTTCTAATAATTAATTTATATAGAGTTTTTTTAGAATGAGAAAAACATTTTTAATTTAGAAATTTTATTAATTATGATGATAATAATGGTGGTTAGACAATGATCTAGAAGTTTGTGGCCCATGAAAGATTGATTGTTTTAATAAAAAGCAAAAAAAAAATAATTAAAGGGGTTTAATTAATTAATTAATTAATTAATGAAAGAAAGAGTGATATCCTGTTAATTGAAAGTGCATTGATGTTGAGTGGTGCCAATAACGTGTAATTAAATATTAAGCATAATTGAGTTTTGAGATCAAGAGTGATGCCCTTCATCTACTACTAATTAAATATTATTTATTTAATTAATTAACACAGTTTAATTAATGTTAAACCTAACCTAATTTTGTTCTAAATTATACAAATACTATAATATTTTGTCACCCATGTGAATATTATGATTTATTTCAAAGCATTTTTTTTATTTTAAGTTATCTTTCTTGGTGGGGTGTTATTAAAAAAAAAAAAAAAAAAAAAAATTTATAAGAAAGTTTTCATTGGTTGACCTTTGAGAAGTATTTTTATTAAATATTTCTTTGATTTTGACAAATAATATTGTGTATTTATGCTAGAACTTGTATATTCTATCACAACTTTCGATGCGGTAACTTGTTATTAATTAGCTCGCAAATGGGCAGGCAGAACACATACAAGTAGGCGGAACCAATTGTGCGAGTTGACCAATGACGAACTGTCACGTCGAGGGTTGTGAGATTGGGTTATAGGCTTAACATTACTTTTGTCTCATATCGCTAATTTGGTAGATTGTTATAATGTATAAGTATGGTTGAACCTGTTATTGATGGTATTAGAACCACCTTTGTTTGGGGTGATGATGGGTCATTGGTCGTGCATGCCGACCATGAGAGAGGGTTAATAGATGATGGCTCCCTGGGGGTTCTTGGTCGTACATGCTGAGTGTGATGGAGGGTTAATATTTTGATGATGGGTCCTTGGCCATGCACGCCGAGCATAAGGGAGAGTTAATATGATACGAAAGAATAGGATTCAAAGCAACCAAATATAATCTCATCTTTAATTATGAGCCATTCAAAACCAATGATCTTACTTAACATGAATATATAATTTCTTAATTTAAAAATACATTATTTATAAAAAGCAATTTTGAGAAAAAAAAATACTTCTATTTTTTTTCTAATGTTAAATTCAGAAAACTTTTTGCTACTAATAAAATAAAATACTTTTTATCCCAACAATTGTTTTTTAAAATATTCAATTTAGTCAAAATTCCAACACTATGAAGCACAAGCAAGCTGGCTTTTTATATATTAACAGTCCAAAAGTGCTTTTGGGTAGTGCAGAAGCACTTCCAAATAAGCAGTTAAAATTAAAAATAAGAGTGGTGGGTTAATAGATTATTGGATTAGTGCACATGTCCAACACAGTGCGGTGTACTAAAAAGCCACTTTAAAGAAGAAGATGGTGGATTTTGCAGTTCAACTGGGTGCTGCAATTTTGTGTGAAACACATTTTTGCTTTTGCTGACAGAAGTTGCTTTTTCTGAAAGCTGCAGGCTGCTTCAAAGAGAAGTCGAAAACGAAAAGCACTTTGCTAAGAGATGATGGTGAAGTTACATCAATCGCAGTACTTTCTTTCTGCTTTTCTTGTAGCCAGTAGCAAGCCTTCACTGTGTCTCTTCGATTGGAACAAAGGGGGCCATAGAACAATCAAGAAGTTACATTTTGGGAGCCAAATGTAAAGTTGAAAAACTGAGGGGGACAGATACAATAATGTTAGGTCGACAGTTCAATCTCACAATCCCCGGCGTGGTAACTTGTCATTGGTTAGCTTGTAAATAGGTCAATGGGACCCATACAAGCAACTTGACGAGCTGTCGTATTGGAGATTATGAGAGAAAGTTATGGGATTGGGTCGTGAGCCTAGCATTGCTCGGACAAAAATGGCATAATTGAATTTATAAGGGCTGAATATTTCTATTTTAATTCCTAAGAACATTTTTGTCCTCAGCACATCCTAATAGAACTTGTCACATCTAAATGAAATTAATGAATAGGGAGTCCACAACTCACATAACGGGCCGTCTTGGCCCATGGGTAACAAAAAGCCTTTATACTCTAGAAACTAGAATTGGGTTAAAATGTAATGTTCAATGAATAAAGGGGCAACAGAACAATCAAGAAGTTACATTTATACTTTATAGGAGCCAAAATGTAAAGTTTGAAAACTGATGAGGGGGGACGAAAATGGCTAAAACTGAATTTGTAAGGTCTAAATATTTCTATTTTGATTCCTAAGAACATTTTTATTTTCAACACATCCTAATAGAACTTGTCACATCCAAAAGCACTTAATGAATAAAAAGGTCAAACCATCACTAGGTGTCTTGATGATAAAAGAACAAAAAGAGCTTTCCCAAGCTCCTGAGTTCAAGTCCTCTTAGGCGCTAAAAATGTGACCACTGGAGGATTACCCGATTGGGCTTTCAAGGGCTGGGGGGTTTAATTGAGGTATGCTCAAACTGGCTCAGACACCTGGTGATAACAAAAAAAAAGAAATAGAGAGGCCACAACTCATATAACGGGCCATTTTGGCCCATCGGTTAACAAAAGGCCAGTATACTCTAGAAAGTATTGGGTCAAAATGTATTGTTCAATGAATAAAGGGACCATAGAACAATCAAGAAGTTACATTTATGGGAGCCAAAATGTAAAGTTTAAAAACTGCAGGGGACAACATGATATAAACTGAATTTATAAGTCCTAGGAAAATTTTTATCCTCAATACATCCGAATAGAACTTGTCACATCCAAAAGCACTTGCTAAGAGATGATCGTGAAGTTACATCAATCACTATACTTTCTTTCTGCTTTCCTATAGCCAGTAGCAAGCTTTCATTGTGTCTCTTCAATTGGAACTTGATATACATATAATTGAGATGCACGTCAGCTAGTTCGAACACTTCGGTTATCCAAAGAAAAAAAAAAAAACTTGATATACGTATACATAGGAATGGATTGGAGATAGGAAATTTATTCTAGGGACAAAATGTAATGTTCAATGAATAAAGGGACCATATAACAATCTAGAAGTTACATTTATTGGAGCCAAATTGTAAAATTTTAAAACTGATGAGGGGGACGACAATGGCATAAACTCAATTTATAAGGACTAAATATTTATATTTTAATTCATAAGAGCGTTTTTATCCTCAACACATCTTAATAAAACTTGTCACATCCAAAAGAAATTCAATAAAGATTGATTTACAACTCAATCTTATAAACTTTTTCTTACAAACTCGACGTAACAGCTTGCAATTAGATTTGGGATTGTGAGAGCAAACTTGTAAGATTGGTTATAAGTGTAGTATTGCTCAGAGAAGTTAATGAATAGGGAGGCCGCAACTCACATAACGGGCCGTCTTTGGCCCATGGGTAACAAAAGGCCTTTATACTCTAGAAACTGAATTGGGCCTGATATTTCTTGGCAGGGTCCATATTTGGGCTTGGGCCTGATAAAGTTTTCTTCTATTATGCTTCCACACGTGTAACATATCAAAATAATTACTCTGGTACGTGTGCATGTTCATGGCCAAAAAAATGACAGCAAACACATGTAAATTCGAAAAAAAACAAAAAAGGAGATCTGTTTGCGCTCAAGAACACGTTTAACAGAAGCTTCGGGTCCTAAATTACAAAACTAAAGTACTTTTGATTCATGTTGAGGTTATCATTCACATTATCATTCTGTCGTTGATTCTCTTTCTGGGTTCTTCATTTCATCTTCAGCTTCGTTGAAACAAGTAAGTTTAATCTTAGATTAGCTCAGCTAAAACTGAGCTTAGAATCATATGGAAGTTCAAGATTATAGATTCTTAATTTTTTTTTATTATTTTTCTTGTAATTACTGATAAACACACGGTAAAATAAGCCGGTTGTTTTTTATTTTTGCTAAGATCTTTGTGTATGATTCATGTGGGTTCATAGTTTTTATCAAGGTTAAATTTTTATTCCAATTTTTAGTTTTTATGGAATTAAAAGCCAATCCTTATCCGTTTAAGAGGTGCCCTTTATATAAGCTATTGTTTGCATGCTAATTGTTGTATAGTTATTTGTTTTGATGGTAATCATGAGGCTAATTCATTTTGGTCGTGTATCTGGTTTTAGAAGGTCTAGTAAAAGAAAAGCAATGGTGAAGGAGACTGAATATTATGATATATTGGGTGTAAGTGTTGATGCCCCCCCAGCTGAGATCAAGAAGGCTTATTACCTGAAGGTAATGTTTCGATTCTATCTCCCTTGCTCTTTTCGCTTTGGGGAATTGTGGGTAATTTGAAATGTGTTTATGTCTTATGCAATTTGAAGCCAAAGTTGCAGCAGAACTTATCAGTTTTTGGAAGCAATTTTTATATGTTGTGGTTTATTGCCTTCTAAATTTGTGTTTCGAAATTGTCTAATGAGCACCTTAGAATGTAATTTGATGATTATATGGTTGGGAATTTTGGGGTTTTGTCTATGCTACATTCGATTTTTGGTTGTGAGATAGTTGTCCATGTTCTTTTGCAGGCACGGATAGTCCACCCAGATAAAAATCCTGGAGACCCAAAGGCTGCAGAAAATTTTCAGGTAAGCTTATACCTTTGATATATAAGAACTTCAAATATTATCATTTGATTGGTGTAATTAAACATGTTATTGTCCACCTCACTACTGTGAGTTTATCTTCAAATCCCAAGTTCGTATTATCAGAAACGGGAAATCAATTTAAAACAGAAAACTGGTTCGTTAATTTGTTACTATTTTGAATTTTTAGGTTAATTTGTGCATATTGTATCAATGTGCTTCTTTGCCTTTTTGTAAGATGCATTAAGGATTTATAAATCTCAAGAACCATATAATTTCTTTCCAGATTTTTTTGTTAACTTTCTTTCTATAATTTGTCTGGTTATGGTACATATTTAAAGGTACTTGGTGAGGCATATCAGATTTTAAGTGATCCTGAGAAGCGTGAAGCGTATGACAAGCATGGAAAGGATGGAATAACGCAGTAAGTTCATGTACTTCAAGCATTGCTTTTACCTGTTTCATCTTCTAGATAAACTTACAAAAGAATTTGACTATGGTTTGTTATAATTATTCATCTTCAATCAATTTCCTTTCTTTCTTTTGTTAATGGGTGCCTCTTCCCCTTTTACGCTATTAAAACATTTGTCTATTCCTGTGGAAAACATGAGGAAATTGGTGTCTCATATTGTTTTGCTTTGCAGTGAGTTCATGGTGGATCCTTCAGCTGTGTTTGGCATGCTTTTTGGAAGTGAGTTTTTTGATGATTATGTTGGGCAACTAGCACTGGCTACGTTGGCAGGCATTGAGCTTGAAAATGAGTCGCAGGACCCGGAAGTTCGTCGGCAGAAAATGCAGGAGAAAATGAGGGTATATTTTCTTCACTAGTATTGTCAAAATGTGAGCTTTTTGATAGACCTGATTGAAGCTTCAACCTTTTTTCCAATGTGCAGGCATTGCAGAAAGAGAGGGAAGAAAAGCTTATCACAAATCTGAAAAATCGTCTTGAACCATTTGTTGAAGGCCGAACAGACGAGTTTGTACTATGGGCAAGTTCAGAAGCTCGTCGCCTCTCTGCAGCTGGTAAATTTTTCCTAGCTCCCCTCGAACCAGTATGCTATATTTGTTTAAACCTATCAAAACCTGAGTGTTGAATTTGGAAACCTACCTTAACAATGAAATATTCATTGGTCCCAGGAGTATGTCTGGGATGAGGACTGAAGTTCAAATTTTTATAAATTTGAAATTGTTTGTACTGCCAAGGCAGCGGCATCATGATGGAGCATGATGATGAAAAACTTCAACTTTAGTCCTCAACTGTCACTATCTATGGTTAATCAGAATTCCCTAAGGTCAATGAGCCATGAAGACATTTATGGGTCTTCAAAGCCATCTTTTAGCTGCCTCTTGGAGTCTTAGTGAATATTTAATTCATCACTACTTACATGCAATGTCAAGCACCATTGATCGTTCATAGCCTTAATAAAAAATAGGTTAGAGGATTAATTTATGAAAATTCATACACTGCTTAGTGTGCATAAATTCTTTAGAATCTCTGCTGTTATGGGATGACCTGGTTTACATTCTGAATTCAGTTTTATGGCTTTTGAAAGGAAATCAGCTGTTTTTAAAAATACTATCCAAATGTTATCTCATTTGATTTTTACTACTTGTACAACTTGCATTAATATATAACTGCTGCCCTCTGTAGCTTTTGGTGAAGCTATGCTACACACGATTGGCTATATTTACACAAGACAAGCTTCAAAGGAGCTTGGAAAGGACAAACGGTTTATGAAGGTGCCATTTTTGGCAGAATGGGTACGAGATAAAGGCCATCAGATAAAGTCGCAAGTAATGGCAGCGTCAGGTACAACATTTCTGCAGTTAGGAAATTTGTACTTGGTGAATAGGCTTGGGTTTTTATTTATGTTTAGACCTTCTAATGGACTCAGCATGTTAATCATTTCTGAATGTCTAGGTGCTGTTTCTTTGATTCAAATACAAGAAGACCTGAAGAAGATTAACCAAGCAGAAAACAAAGAAGAGAACCTAATGAAAGCCATTGAAGATAAGAAGGATGCTGTGCTTCAATCCCTTTGGCAGATCAATGTGGTTGATATTGAATCAACCCTATCACGGATCTGCCAAGCTGTAAGTTCCATTTTTTCCTTTCTTAAGCTTAGAAAGTTTTGATGTATGCAGCATGGATTATGGTATGATTCTACCTATTTTGAGTTGAGTAATCTTTTCAGTTTACTATATTAACTTACTAATATTAGATCTATTATGCAAAAGACTGTGCATCGCATTATGGCCTACTTAGAAACTTACCTCAAGTGTCCTTTACCCGATATAGATACAAGTTAGGCAGTGAAACCTGAACTGAATTCAATATAAATAGATGCAATAGTTCCATTCAACATCGTAGATGCAAAACTCCATTATAATTAACAATCCTGCCTTCCTCCAGATGTAATTTGATATAGCTAGTGAGATGTTTTACGCTATTGATGCTTGTGGAACTTATTATATGTCAATTTAAGACATAGTATGCATGCAGGGTGAATTAACATGAATAGTAACAAAATTTCTCTGGTTGCTTTTCTTGGCATTCTTTACTTCTATTTCAGGTATTGAAAGACCCTAGTGTGTCCAAGGATGTTCTGAAACTAAGGGCAAAAGGGCTGAAAAAACTTGGGACTGTCTTCCAAGTAGGTTTTATTTTCCTTTTACATTGGTGGTGATATTTGACTCAGTATCAGAACCTGATTTTAACCCTATAAGGTTAAAACAGCTGTTTTTCATATTATATGCATCATGTTGACATCTGCTCGATCTCCATTCTCAGGGTGCCAAGGCTGCTTATAGCAGAGAAAACAGCCTCCGTCATGAAAATGAAGTTGTTGAAAAGAAGATAGAAGGTGGTTCAACATCGTAGTCCATCTTGGTAGTTACTTGAAACCTACTTCATCCTGATGTTAGTAGCGTATTCCATATGGACATTGGTTGGTTATTTCTTTTTCGTTACAGCATCATAACCCATCGATTGAATTTCGAAACACTTTTTCTCTATTTATCTGGATTCTTTCTTTCTTGTAGTATAGCAGCCCCTCTTGGTTTGTTTCATCCTTGGCTTTATGTAGATTATGCATGTTCCTTACTGTTATGTTTATTGTTATGCAATTCAAATTCAAACCATGTATCTTGAATGTGTAAATTGAAAAATATGGAGCAACTGTGTTGCCAAGGCCAAGAAACTGTTGTGTGTGTGTGTGTGTGATCATTAAGCTTATGATCATAATGAAACAATTCCATTTGCAAAACTCTGTGCTGTTCAGATAAGTGAAACAACGTTTGAAAACTCTTAATAGTAGTGTCTTGTCAACTTTCCATACTGCATGCTTTGAAGGTTGAGTGGAAGTTGCCATTAGGAAGACAACCAACGAAGGTGGTAGCAATTTACAACCAAGTGGAATCTCAGTTACATATACAGTACAACAAAAACACAATTGTCCCCAGTTGCTTCAACCATTAAAAAGAGTAGTGGAGAAAAGAAGGATGGGAATTCTTCTCTAATTGACAATGACATGGTCCAAAAAGGCTGTAATGGAGTTGATACTATGCAGAGGAAATGAGGGTTGGATTTGGAAGAAGATTATCAAAATCATTATGAATTCATAACTATGAAAAATCATGTCAAAATCTCTGTACCAATAGCTACAAGACAAGTGATTTCTAATGGATTCCAAAGCTAATTGACTCCATTGAAGGTGTTGCTACATTAATGAAAGGATAGAGGAAACTTCCTAGAAGTGATTTTATTCGTCATTCTCTATGTCACATTACAAAGTTGAAGCAAATTTTGCAAGGCCATTATCGTTTCGTGTTTCTTCTACTCGAAAGATTTATGCGTATCTTGTTGTAATACAAACAGCCAAATGATAAAGCAAATGTTTTCTATTCACACTAAAGATAGTGTTTGGCATGATGGTTAAGGCAAGTTGAGGATAGTGTGGATATGCATACGGTCTCAAGTTTGATTTCTCATCTGAGCATTCACGATTTAAGTAAGGGGATATGGTGATAGGTTGTTGCCTTAATCTCTCTCGAGGATTAGTCGAGATGCGCGTAAATTGGCCTATACACTTTGGTTACAATAAAAAAAAAAAAAGATTTTTCAATTAAGGATAATGTGGATAGACGCACGGTCTTAAGTTTGATTTCCCATCTGAGCATCCGCGATTTAAGTGAGGGGTCATGATGGTGAGTTGTTGCGCTAGTCTCCTTCGATGATTAGTCGATGTACGCGTAAACCGGCATATATAACTTGGTTACGATAAAAAAAAATGATAGAAAAATGGAATAGAAGAATCCATAAGATATATGAAAGTGCATGTAGCATCACAAAATCAAGATTTTATTCTTGGAGATGAAATGTTTAAACTTATTTTATAGTTAAGTTGCTGATATATCCTATGGTATAATACCTAAAGGGGGAACAAAGACCTTTAAAAAATATTGGGCGGGAATCTATCATTAGTCTCCCATAACAGAAATTGTGACAGGTGCTCCAAATTTTGTTGTAACTTTTATGTGTTATAAACGCAAGAAAATTTGATCAAGTAATGACTAAAAAGATAAATCTGTTAAGTCTTTTCTACAATGTTTAAAATGTAGAATTCATTAACATTCGGCTTTGTCTATGAACAAAGAAGCTATAAGTAATGCAACTATAAATCTCATGGAGAGTTCGATCCTGACTCAGGATGAGCGCTGATGGCTTGCTTAATTAACACATGCAAGCCAGACGAGAAGTGGTGTTTCCAGTGTCGGATGAGTGAGTAACGTGTAAGAACTTGCCCTTGGGAGGGGAACAACAACTGGAAACAGTTAGTAGATGATTTATTAAAGTCATTGCAACTATAAATCTCATTGAGAGTTCAATCCTGGCTTAGGATGAATGCTGACGGCTTGCTTAACACATGCAAGCCAGACGGGAAGTGATGTTTCTAGTGATGGATGAGTGAGTAACGCATAAGAATTTGCCCTCGGGAGGGGAACAACAGCTGGAAACGGTTAGTAGATTTATTAACGCCATCTAATAAAAGAAAAAAGACAAAAAAAAAAAACTCTGAAAATTTGTCTTTTGGTATATATCTACTAACTTAAGTACGTAACTATGAGCACAGCTAAAAATTGTCTGCTTGGAGAGCTTAGTGACGATAAGACACCACAAATATGAATGGCATGCTTGCTGACAAATAATGCATATAAACCTCAACCTAGATCGGTTAGATAGTGCTAAAATTACTAAGTGATGAAACACTACAAGAAATTTAAAAAAAGTGAAGAAAATTTTCGTCATAAAAAGTAAAAAATTCGTCTTAAAAAGTAATGCGGGATGACAGACCTAACAAATTCAATCTTGGGATATGCAAAGAGCATATTTTATTCATTGTGGATATATATATATTCAGATTATAATGAGATGACTGATGCAAGAGAAGAGATAGAGAGACCAATTATTGAATGTTAAAGAGAGGGAAAAGCAAAGGCAGATTTACATAAATTAGGGGAAGCCGATCGAGCATGCTTTTCCTAACACCACTTTAAATGAGAAAAGAGAAGACAGAAATGGATATTTTAAAACCTCTCAAAAGTCACAGTGCCCTTCTCTTTATTCTCCACCATTGTCCTTTCACTTCGTGTATTTGGTGCGTTGTCTTTGTCTTTAAGGATAACTGGAAGCACTACTAATCCATTAAAGCTATTTTATCCCACCTAATTCTTCTTTTTAATTCCCTCATAAACATATACAAGGACAAACATGACCCCATTTCACCATTCATTTTCCAACTTGGTTCTACTTCTTCAACCCTCCCTTTTCAGCTTAATCCATAAAGGAAAAAAAATTTAACTAATCTCTCTTTTTGACTTTGTTAAATTCCTAAACAGGGCTCCAACAATTGATGGAGTGTTTACTCTTTTTTTGGGTGTTCGGGTCAGATTACGTATACTTTAACTAATCTTCAGAGATCTTGAAGTTGATGATCAGATAAGTCTCTCAATGACCACCCCTATTAAAGCCTTTGGAGATTTGAACTCGGAAGCTCATGAAGGCCACCCAATGGTGGTTTGGAGTGTTTACTTATATCAACATATATTGAAAACTCATCCATGGATAACCAAGATGATTAGGGAGAATTAGGGATAGTATAGATATGCGCACGGTCTCAGGTTCGATTCTCCATTTGAACATCCCAGATTTAATTGGGAGACTGTGGCGGTGGGTTGTTGCGCTAGTCTTCCTTGAGGATTAGTCGTTATGCGAAAAACAATTCAAACTTATTTGAGCATGATTCATTATATTTGAATGATACTTGTTACTAGGAATGATATATGGATTATGAAATATAGAATTGAAGGGGTATTTTGAAGATTTCAAAGAGGGTAATCTTCATACTGTTATCTAATTGAAGTAAAATAATCCACTAATTTCTAAGACTTAGTGCATGCCCCAACAACAGAAAAGCGATGTGCTTTCACCTTTCCTAGCTATTTTGAATATAAAACACAAAAGCAGGTAGATCAAATTCTTTATATATATATATATATATAATATTAAACAATCAATTTCAGTTTATCACTAAGATTACCAATTAGAGTGTAGCTTATTTTAAACCCTAATAATGTTGTTTGCAATATAGATAAGAAACATCAAGCATATATCATTTTTTTTGCATATTTCTGATCTCTCTTGAATCAGAAAAATATCAGCTGCTAGCAAGAAGAAAAGAAAAAGTTGAAGAAGTTTGCTTAACACAAAATAATGGGTTCCATGCTTCTGATCAAGAAGATTAGTCTTCTGTTCCTTCTGGTTTCAGCTTCACTTTTATCAACTTGTTTGGCAGGTGGGTTCAGTCGTAGTTCTTTTTTTTTTTCTGTGTCTTTGCTGCAGCCTTTGGTAGCTACAAACTCATGCACGCATTGTCAGCTTTTTGCTAAAGTCGAAGTTGAAGCTCATGAACATGATCTCAAAAGATTGGCTTCAACCTATAAATTATATTAATAACCCAAGTTTCTATGTTACATGCTGATACCTTGTTACTTTGTTAGGGTTTTCAAAGCCAATGAATGTGTATATATATATATATATATATATATATATATATATATATATATATATATATATATATATATATATATTTATATTACCATGTGTGTTTAAAAGTTGGTTAGACAAGAGAAGATGGTGGCCATTTATATGGTTAAATAAATTGAATTTTGCAGGCCGACGAATATCAACTTCTGTGAATAAGTTGGGCGTGGCAGTGGAGGCAACTCATGAGGTTTGTATCTCTGGTACTGTGTGTGTGTATATATATATATATATATATATATATATATATATATATATTTATAGTCTTTCATGCATCACATCTATGACTTACAGCTTACAGCTTACATCTTACAACTGAAAAATGAAAGGGGAACAAAAGAAATAAAACTTCAAGAACTTGATTAATTAAAATCATAATAAAATTTGAGATCTTGAAAGAAGTTGTATTCCCCAGTTTTCATCATGCCTGCCCTCGTTTTTGTCATCTTTGTTGGTGTTGTTTCTGTTGTACGTTAAGTTCTCTCTCTCTCTCTCTCTCTCTCTCTCTCATGTAAAGAGCTTGAAGATGCTCCTGTGTCTGACAGGTGATAGTGTAATATACAAGAGATCTTTAATTAGTCATGGCAGACAAATTAACATAAACCTAACTCAACCAAATTCAGTTCACATGCTCATACAGTAAAAATTTAATTAATTTTAATGGTTATATTTATTGACTTTTGATAGGAGAATCCATCACAAAATGAGGAAGTGATCAGTGTAATACATGAAAGGCTGCTGAAGGCAAACACAAAAGACTATGGCAGATACGATCCAGCACCAACTTTTGTTAAGCCTCCTTTCAAGCTCATCCCAAACTGATCATCATCATCTCAAAATCCATCATCAAGCTTGGTCAATTAATTGGCATGCTACACTACAGCCTGATCGATCGGCCAAGCAGTAATTAAGTAAATAAAGAAAGCTGCATGTAGATGCAGCAGCCACTACTACTACTACTACTACTACTACTACTATAATTAGCTTCTATATATATAAATATATATATATATTACAAATAGCGCATATATAAATATTGTGTAATGTCTCAGATCGTTTGTATATTAAGATGCAGAAACTAAGTTTTGAATCCCAGTAATCGATATGTTATATAGTTTAATCGTTGTTTTTTATCAGGTATATATATATATATGTTGCAGTTTCTGCAGATATTGCATGCATATGTTGTTAGGCAAATTGCTACAGTACTCTCTATATATATGTTCTTATCATCAGGTGATAATTTTCATCTCCGGCTGCTGACGCCGCCGCTCCTGATTTTTCTGCCTAAATGACCGGAAAAACCAGAGACTGCTGAATATATATCTCTCAGATTCAACTATTGCTATTCATATTGTTTGTGTTTACACAAAAAGAGGAGTTAAATGCAGTGTGATAGTATATAATTCAGGCTGATATTATAGTATTCAGGGTTTTTTCTCGACCCTTAGAGGTTTAATCAAATAACAAATTTTTTCTCGAAATTTCAGAAATAACATAAATTCATCTGTTATTAGAATTTATGATAGGATAGATTAATAGAAATTTACCTTATTATCCTTTTATCGTTTACTTTAACACCAAAAACTTAACGGTAAAGGGTTTTTTCTTATTACTATAGGTTTTTTCTCGACCCCTTGACATTTAATCAAATAACAAATTTTTTCTCGAAATTTCAGAAATGATATAAATTCATCTATTATTAATAACCCTTTAGTAAATCGTTAGAATTTATGATAGGATAGATTAATAGAAATTTACCTTATTATCCTTTTATCGTTTACTTTAACACCAAAAACTTAACGGTAAAGGGTTTTTTCTTATTACTATAGGTTTTTTCTCGACTCCTTGACGTTTAATCAAATAACAAATTTTTTCTCGAAATTTCAGAAATTATATAAATTCATCTATTATTAATAGCCCTTTAGTAAATCGTTAGAATTTATGATAGGATAGATTAATAGAAATTTACCGTATTATCCTTTTATCGTTTACTTTAACACCAAAAACTTAACGGTAAGGGGTTTTTTCTTATTACTATAACCATGGGAAGATTTTTGTTATTAAATTATACCTAATGAGGATTATTGTTATTAACCCTAGTATTTATTTGATGGTAATATTTATTTATCTAAGTTTTGGAGTTTGATATCATATTATATAATAATTCAAGCTGATTAGTATATAAATTATTGGCCATTTAATTTAAATTGAAAGACCAATAATAAAAGTGTTCATTGAAAGTAAATTTAAAATAATTAGAAAATTAGCATAAAATTTAAGAAAAAGGTACTCGAATTGAATAAGTTATGAAAAAGAAATAATATGTGATCTAATTAAGCTTAATTACACCCCACATGCATTTAATTAATTAGTTATTTCAACTTTTAATTTACAAAATATTATTTAGCTTTATTTCCTTTTGACTTTTAAAAGCTTCAACTTGATTGTATACTTAGAAACAAAATCATTTTTGTGCCATAACTTTAATTTCCCTGTTCAAGGGGAGGCCATATAATTAAAGTTAATTAAATAAATTAATTATTAGAGAATTAAATTGAATTATAGCTCTTTAATTAGTTAATTATCATCACTAGTTTTTGAATGATTTATAATTTCTATTATTTATTTTAGAGTTAACGACAGGTTTCCACCCAAAAAATGGCCCATTAACAAATTCATGTCGCCCACTTTTTGAATACCCTTTTAGTACTTGGAAAATAAAATGATTTACGAAAAAACCCTTTTTTTTTTCTTCTCTTCTTAGCCTCTTCCATTGTCGGCAATTGTCACGGTTGGATGTTGGGAGCTGGGGTGTGGTAGTAAATTGAATAGGTGGTAAGCGACTTGGGGGCAACGAGGTTGGAGTGATCTGGGAGAGAATGGTGGCCAGAGAAAGCACAACACCAACGCAACCAATCAAACCCACTAATTGAGCACCAAAAACCCAACAATTTGCAGAGGAAACAACCACAAATCGTGACTGTCCCACAGCGGAAAGAACTGGACACAGGCGACAAATGGCAAGCACAGAGGGTTAGGAGAGGGGTGGGTTTTGAAGAGTAGAGGGTGGGCAGTCGAACGGTGGTTGTAAGGGGCATTTTGGATGACTGGATCGGTCGGAAAAAGGCCGAAAAGATGGGAAATCACGCAAAAAATCAGGCAGCGATTCGCAGGTGCATTGGGCTGAAGGTGAAAAAATTAAGGGTGAGAGAGGCTCAGGGAAGAGGATGGAGGAGGCAATGAGTTTCAGGGTGGATTTTCGGCACCAGAAATGACCGAAAATCCAGCTTGAAGAGTAGGCCATGTGAATGGAGGTGTTGGTGGGAAATGGTGAATGATGACGGCAAATGAGGCTTGGGCTTTGTAGAGGAGGTGATGGGGATTCTGTGGGTGGTCTCGGAAGTGATTTTGGATTTTGGGATCTACTGAAAAATGGAAAAAAACCGTTGACTTCGACCTGCTAACGTGTGCCCTCCCTTTTTCTTTTCTCCTCTCCGACGACCATTCTGCCCTCACTAATAACAAACTTTTAACCATTTTGCTCTTCACTGCAACGAAAATTACTAGCAAAATTGTGCTTTGGGTACTAAAAAGTTATTTAAAAAGTGGGCGGGTATGAATTTGTCACTGAGCCATTTTTTGAGTGGGAACATGTCGTCAACTCTATATTTTATTGATAATCTTTCTCCAAGGATTAGGTGATGGCAACTAAATAACTAAATTGGGATATGATGAACAATTGAATAACAACATTATTTATATTATATATTGATTTCCGACACTTTGTTTGATAGGATAACATAAATATTATTAAAGCACTTTCATTCATTAATTGGACCCCAAACGGGGCCTTACAAATTGATTTTGGGTATGATGTTAAACCACAACTCTACTTGTGGGCCTAATCGCCCAAACCCATCTCCATTTCAACCATAAATTTTGTATAGAAGTTTGTTAAAATTTAAAGTCTTTCTTAGCATAAATCAAATTATTTTTATTTAATGTATAGTATTTATTAAAAATATATAAAAGCTTTTTAAAAAATAATAATAATAAATCAATGAGGGTATTTTTTTTTTCTAAAGAGGTGATTTCTTTTGGACGAGAAAGTTTTTTATGTATTCTATTACAGTGCAACCTTCTAACGAGAATATGTTACATTAGTATAATTATATTCATCAGGTAAATTGTATTACAACCAGATGCACATAAGTATTTTTCTTTTTAGAGAATATTGATAGAATTTGAGGTGAACTTGACTTTTCACCCAATAAGGTCTTATTGGATGAGAAGTTAGGCACACCTCAAATTCTATCATGGTATCAGAGTTAGGCTCAATTGAGCTGAGTGCTTAACCAGTGGGTAAGGAGTTAGAGCCAACAACTATCTTCATCAACAAACATGACCCAACATATGGGCTTGACTACGAGGGAGAGTGTTAGAGTCTCACATCGACTTGACATGTTTAAGCTTACTGGTTTATAAGAAGGGATAATAATCATCTCATTCAACAAGGTCGTATTTGGTGAAAAGTCAGGCCATCTCAAATTCTATCCAATATGGTTTGAAAATGGTTTCCTTTTATGCCTTGTGTAACGAATCCCACATCGAAAGCATAATGGGGAGGTCTTGGGCTTATAAATTTGAGGAGTCCCTCCACCTAATAGGTTAGCCTTTTGGGTGTAAAACTCTTAATCCGTGACAAGTGATATCAGAGCAGACCCGATCCGTCTTTTGATGTTAGTCAAGAGGCCCCACCTGTGATGAGGGTGTCACAAGATTGGATGGAAGAGAATGCAACAAATCCTACATCGGAAGCGTATTGAGGAGGTCATGGACTTATAAATAAGGGGAGTCTCTTCACCTAATAGATTAGCCTTTTAGGTATAAAACTGTATAAAACTGCCAACCCGTAACACTTGGTAATCTACCTCATCACAATTGATAATGATATTACAATTTAATTATTTGAGGCGTATCTAAACAACAAACTCCAACACTTTGATTAAGACTAAGTTATCCACCCCAACGTTGCAATGACATTTCAACCCTCCACTTTCCTCCCACACCACCTATCAAGTTTTGACAAATCTGAGGACATTATCGGAAAAAAGAAAAGCTCAACTTCCTTTGACTAAAAACATCAACCACATAGTGTTTAATTAAGTTCAAATTTGGCGTTTACTTATACAACTCGATGTCTAATTTTGTTGGGTTGCATTAAAACCATTACATCAAAGATATTGTTACTTCAAAGTATTGGACACGCATAGGTATTTGACCTCAACTCAATCATTCAATCAAAATTAGACATTGCATCATAGAGGGTGACATATTAACCAATTTATCATAACCAAGTTTGTTTTGGATGATAATGACTTTGGATCTTGATCCTGTACGCCGAGCGTGAGAAAGAGTGATAGAAATTGTATTTATCTTATATCGTCAAGTTAATGAACTATTATGGTGTATATATGTGATTATGTTCCCTTTTCCCTTGAGTTAGTTTTTGAAACAAGTTCTACTATTTTATAAGCGATAACATGAGATGATAATAAAAGTATTTGTAAAAAATGATAATCTACAAATCGTTCATTTGCATTTGACAACATTAGACGATAATCGAAAAATAATCATTAAATGCTCACTCCTATATTAAACCAACTTTTGAGAGTGAGTTTTACCTAAACCCGTTTATTATAGTATCAAAGCCAAGTTTGTTTTGGATGATAATGACTTTGGATCTTGGTTCTGCACGTCGAGTGTGAGGAAGAGTGATAGAAATTATATTTGTCCCACATCGTTAAGTTGGTGAACTGTTATGGTGTATATATGTGATTATGTTCCCTTTTCCCTTGAACTAACTTTTGAAACGAGTTCTACTCCTTTATAAGCGATAAGATGACATGATAGTAAAAATATTTACATGTTTGACAATATTAGATGATAATCGAAAAATAATCATAAAATCCCTTGAAAACTTTGATAATGAATGTTAAAATTATTAATTTTTTTTTGTTGAATGAAGACTAATTAATTATGATTTAAACATAAATAATATATTTTACATTGTATTCGGATTTATATCATAAAATTTGAAATTATTTCTAAGAAAAAAATTGTATATCAATAAAATTTGATATAATTAAATTAATAAATTTGTAATTCGATAGCTTTATCATCAATGATCATATAATATAATCTTATAACAATGACAAAAGTTAGATTCGTAACTTGTTGATGTTGGGTGTGACATTATATAAAAAATATTTTTTTGTAATTTTATTTTATATATTAATGTTTTTGCAATTAAATATATTTTTCCCATTTAAGCACAAAAATTTTATAAGTGAGTTCCCTTAATTAGTTAAAGGAATCCCATAATTATATATATATTATAATATTTTATTTCCATCGCTATCAGGAGCAAAGAATCTAATGGTGGAGAGAATCCAAAACCTTACGAATAAAACATCGAACGATTGACTTTAATTGTAAAAGAATCTCTTTTGTGGAAAAAATAAAATATGAAAATAAATAAATAACTTTCGAGCGGCGTGAAAAGCATGGAATGCGTACTACGCACTCCGCGTAAGATAGAAGAAAGCAGCAGTGATTAGTCCTTTTTAGAACTCTTTTCGTGTCACATTCTGTTCACGCCTGAACTACAAGGTACAATTACACACAGCACACTTTCACCACCAACTTATAATTTTTAGGGATTTTTTGTATCTTCAAGTTAGTAATTTTTTTAATTAAAAATTTAGAGAAATTTTTTTGGGTGGTTTGATTATTGGTTTGGGTTGAGTGAGAAGATAAACATAGACAAGCAAAAAAAAAATACTTTAATAAGAGTTCAATAAATAGAGTTTATTTACGTATTTTTCAACGTCATTTATACCAGTATTGTATTCCATGAGATTATTTCAATTTTAAAGAATAAACTAGTAAAGGAATGAGATTAGGACTATTCTTAACCACTCTTGGGTGACTGAGTAATTGAATAGGGACTTTTATGGTATTATCTAAGATGTTCTGAGTTCGATGCATCTCGGTTGTTAATAGGGGTGGTCACTGGAGGTTTATTCAGTTGTTAACTTTAGGGTTTTGGAGATTAGTTGAAGTACGCATAAATAGGCTTAGACACTCTGGTCACAAAAAAAAAAAAAAAAAAAACTATTCTTAAGTTATATACACTCTTTTATTTATGTCATATGAAAGGTATATGTATCGTTATTGAGTTATGGTTTCGGTATTACTTTTTTATTCAAAATAAGACCATTACTCTATTATTTCTAAACCTCCGTATCTCTATTTTTCTTAAAAACCTTTTAGAATTTAGTATAACCTTTATAGTTAAGGGGTTTTTGGGGTTTAGATTGATATCTACTCATTTTTCAAAAAGAAATCAGAAAACGTTTTGGGAGAATGCTTTACCAAACGCAGCCTTATTATGCTACTGTAAAAGTACAACCATATAAAGCAGCATCACGCTTTCATTTCATTTAATTTAATTTTCTTTTGTTTTTTTTTCCCATTTTAGCATTTACTTAGAATAAAGGTAGAACACATTACGTGGCGCATAAGCCCGCTAAAGACGTCACTTAGCGCCGTTTAGAGTGACGGCAGGAGACTGGGGGGAAAGTGTGTTCATTAACAGATTCTAACGCCGTTCCAGAAACCGTCTAAAACGACCTCACTCCTTCCCTCTCCTTCCTCACTGCAACAAAGAATCAAGTTTCAGTCTCTCGGGAAAAAACGCTCTGGTTCTCTCTCCAAAACGCCGCCGTTTCGAGATCGACTAACACTTACGGATACGGTTCGGCTATTTCAGTCTCGTCAGGTCCGGTTATTCCGTGTCTGTATACGGAGAAAGCTTTGGTTCTTGCTTTTTGATTTGTTTCTGTTATGACGATAAGCTGATGACTGAATGTATTTAATCATGTTCGATTTTGTTTAAATTAATTTATATTCGTTTTGATGGAAATATATAGTGTGTTTTTGACTGTAAGTGCCGTTTTTGAGGCGTGAATTGCGGATCTGTTTGACCTCCCTCCGAATTGGATTTTAATTTTTTTAATGGTTTCTAAAATTAGATTTCATTTTAAAAAAAAAATAAAATTATTTATTAGATTTGATTAGACTCACTCTGTAGTCTCCTTAAGAGTAGCAGATTGAACCGATACTTGATTGGTCACTATTTTAATTTAGAGCAAGTGTTTTTCAGTTTTTATTTTTGTGTTTTGATTTCGGTTGTTTGTTGTTGGTGATGGCTGGTTTGAAGAATAGTGAGTGTAAGTTTTTATTTTTATTTTTTTATTTTTATCATCTTTACTGAAAAACGATATTGTTGGAAGTGTTTTACATTTCATTTGAGTGTCACTTCATAATTATTAAATGGGTACTATCTATCGTTTGGGTTTTAGTAAGTATTGTTTTTCGACATGGAAGTTTCAATCGAATGGGCTTTTGGTTCTTTCTTCTTTTAAGGGTTTGGAATTTTTTTTGTCTGTTTTTCACTTGCTTGTTTTGGTATATTCTGGTTATCTAATTATCAAGTGATTGATTCTCAACGTTATTTTAATTTCAGAAGAAAAGTATACCTGGGTTTTTTTTCTGAGAATGGTGTGTGGATTACATTTCAAGCTAAAACTTTGGAGGATGTGAGTGAGAATTTTAGGTTTTCGGTCGAAGTTTATATTGAGTTGTGTTTGAGGATGGGGTCCGCTTGCTGTGTTGCTGCCAGAGACAAGCGTATAACAAGTGGAGTGGGTAGTGAGCTCTTGCATAGGAATGTTCGGCATTCACCAACATGGAGCTTTCGATGGGATAACCGAGGGCGAGTAGCTGGTGAGGAGACTTCTGTAACTTGGTTTTCAGATGGAATAAGTCGGAATGATGGATCAGATATAAAATATGAATCGGCATATGCATCAGAGGAGGGAAGTCCATTAGATAGTTGTCCGAGACGTACATGGCAAAAGTCCCCAGTTTCTGAAGGAACTACCGCTGGGAATGTGAGGACTCCAAATTCAGGTACACTTTCCTGATGTTGCTCTGGTGTTATGTTAACATGTGTGTTTAAATGGAAATTAACAGTTGAGATAGTCTTTTTACATGGTGCTATATAATGTAATATTAGGGTAACAAAATCGTGATCTTACATGCAATTAGCATATCAGTGCAACTCATGTAGACTAGGCAAGAGTCAACAAACATCTAACTAAACCAAAATGACTTGACGGACAATTTTTCTAGGAAATTTTCCAATTATCAACCACTGATATATGTACTCATTGAGAGACACCTAGCCTATTGTATCTTATAAATTTGAATGTCTCAAAGGCTTTTTTAATCACAGATAGCCTGAGAGTTGACATGGTTATGCTCACTTTGGACCATTTATTAGTTTTGTACACCTCTACTACTACATGTTATAGGACCTGTTGTTTAGATAGTTGCTTGGGAGGAGCCGTGGATTCCATTGGATTTTGCAGCATGATATTTGTTAATGGCTCCAATACCTATCACGTCTGAGTGACCATGAGATTCCACCGGAGTTCAACTTTAAGTTTGCTAGATAAGGAAATCTATGTATCGTGGACAATAATCTTAGATGTTGAAAGAAAAAGGAGGAAAATGTGATCAAGACTAAAACATGAATCTCAATTAATAATTTTTAAGGTTGATTATTAATTGAAATTCCTTTACCTGGATGTTGACTTGCAAAAGACAAATAAAGAACATAAACATGCGGCAAAAGTTTTCTCTAGTTAATTTGGGAATTTTTTCTGTTCTCTTTTCCTCTTCCTACCCTTTACTCATAGGAGTGAAATTTATTAAGCTGGTCAATTTCTTCTTTGCAGCCTAAAGTAAAATGACTTGTTGGAGTCATGCAATCATGACACCAACTTGGAGTTTCTTGAGACGTTTGGGTTTATCTTTTTTTTTTTTATAGTTTGCTCTAGAAAAGTTAACACTTTTAATTTATAGTTTTTAACATGCATGGAAAATCTGTCTCTATCTGGTGCCATGTGCTATGCTTAACTTTAATATGTCAGAGGCATCTCTTAATGCATAGAGGAGCTACAAATGGTTGAGCCTTATCTATAGTACCATTTGCTGGTCATCGTATAATTGGAGAGTTCATTTGATGCCCATCCTTTGTTTTGTTAGTATAATTCAGTTGTTGGTTATTGTATAATCAAAGATTTATTTTGATGCCTACCCTCTGTTTTGTTAGTATTATATTGTGAAACAGAGTTGTAGGGCCCAGAGCTAAGTATGTCCTTTATTAATAATCTGTTGGGTCTACTGTAGTAGGTTTTTAAGTGCAAATATTAAGAAGAGAAATAAGATACTGCAATACCTTGTATAAGCCTAGGTATCCAACCCCAACAATTAGTTTAGTAGGTGGAGTGACAATACTCGTTATAAAGACTAAGATTGCCATTAATCATCCATTGTAGGACTCCCTGAACTCAGTAAATACCTTTTTCTGTTTGGCATATCTGGATACTAAAATAAGTTACCTGTAAAATTTCTTTTTGCTAGGTTTGATCTTACATTTTTAGCAAGCTCACTATGGTAATCTTACATATTTTTTTTTTACATATATATGACAGATCAATCTATTTCAAGAAATGTCTCTATGGATGTGAGTTTGGAACAGGTATTTTTTTATTTATTTTATTTTATGATTTTTGTGAAAGGCTAGTTTCATATGATTTAGATTCTTTTACTTTAAGTTTCCGCATTGAGATTTTTTTTTTAATCTTAATTATGTATCAGATTAAGGAGTCCTCAGAATCCCCAGCAGTTTCACATCCATCTCCCCCAAAATTATCATTTTCAGTGCCATCAACTTCTTCGTTGTTGGCATCCCCTTTATCATCCCAACATCATCTGTATCCCACCAGTTCATCCACACCAAAGTGGCCCCCTCATTCTCCTGGACATCCACTCCTAAGGCAGGTATCTGATAGCCGGATCTCAGGATTGAAGTCATTGAATGGATACTCCGTTAGTGAAGAAAGGCCAGTGATCCCATCATGGAGCAATGAATCAACTGGGGGCTCCCATGCTGGGTCTTCAGATGGTTGGTCCATGCATGCCTTTTCTGAACTCATGGCCACATCTCATAAAGAAAGGTGGTCGTTTGATAACGAGTCCTTGGGCTTTAGTCATGAGAAGATAACCAGATCCAGTAGCCGAATTTCAGCTGCTGCTTCTGTTGATAAGCAAACATGTGGTGTTTGCTCTAAGCTGTTGTCAGAGCTTGCTGTGGTTGCAGTTCTAACCTGCGGGCATGTTTTTCATGCTGAATGTTTGGAGAATATAACTGCTGAGATTCACAAGTATGACCCTGCATGCCCAGTTTGTATTTTAGGGGAGAAAAAAACCCTTAAGTTGTCTGAAAAAGCATTGAAATCGGAGATGGAATCAAAGGCTAGAAGTAACAAGAGATCAAGGAACCGGATTGTGGATAGCAATCTTGATCGTAACTCTTTCATGTTGGATTACCTTAAAAGTAGTCAAAATGAAGGAAAGAGTTCCAAGATTGCTTCCACTTCCAGCATGAAAAGCTCCTTAGGAAAGCCTTTCTTGATGCGACACTTCTCCTTGGGATCAAAAGGGAGTAGGTCCCCATCAGAAAATCATTCTACATGGAAGAAGGGGCTTTTCTGGACCAAATCTAGCAAAACATGAACTGCTTCTCCCTGTAAAGAGGTGATAATTTTTCTCTTGTTGCATTTCTCAGTGTACACTGAAATTAGCCATTTCCCTGCTTTGGCATCATTGCTAAAATTTTATACCTTTCTCATTATGCGCTTACCAGATATTCTGGGGACTGCACACTGGCACATGCACACACATACATCATTCATACAAATTGATGTTGAAACCTTTGGACTCAGCAAAAGTTAGTATATCTATCCCTCTTTTCTTCTTCACAACTTTTCTAAAGAAGGTTTCATGCATGTTTACAGATGCCAATGTTTGATCCTCTCTGGAATCTCAGTTAGATGAGGAGCGGTGGCCCTTTTTCAGATATTTAAAGAACAAATCTTCATACAGACTTGGAAACTTAAACAGAATTAGTTACTGGAATTACTTTGTACAAGTAAAAGAAATTAGCTGGAAGCAAGTTAGTTAATTCAGAATTATTAAAGAACAAATCTTCAATTACAGAATTAGTTACTGGAATTACTTTGTACAGAAGTAAAAAGAAATAGATAAAGGGGGTAATTATGCAAAAGAAAGAAGTTTGTAGAATGAAAATGCATTGTGAAACGATTGGTCCTCTACTGTACAGATAAATTTGTTTCTTGCTTGGACAAAAATGAATTTTATTCTATTGAATTTGAAACCTCTGTATGGCTGGCTGGCTGGCTGGATTGTAACCTTACCTTGATGGGTTTGCTGTTGGATGACCTCTTGGGTGTTCTCCTTTGTAAATGGAGAACGTATTGGTCACTTGGTATGAAGCAAATACGGGGCCCTCTGTATGATAAATTGAAATTAAGTTTGTTATATGCTCTATTTGATCGTCTTTTTATCTTCCAAATATTTGTTTTAAGATAGATTAATGGTTTTAGCCCGTTTATGCTTTCCTATTGTGTGGAGCCATGAATTTTACTAGCTCATAGCATTCATTCTCATGCAGTGTTTAAAACCTAACCCGGGGTATAACCCAACAGAGTGGTTAGGTCCCAGGTTGACTGGTTTAACCGATTTGATCGGCAGGTCAAACAGATGTTCAAAGGTTTGAAATTTAACAAAAAATACTCTTAAAAATTACATGTAAGTTTTTATAGGTTTAAAATCTTGCAAAATATCCCGAACACCATTGTCAGCGTCAACACATAATTTTGCGATTTCTGATCGATTCACTCATCGGATTCACTGAAGTTGCAACCATTGTACTCATCGGTTATTGATCTTCAAAATCTTTAACATTATAGCTTTTAATTGTTTACGGATTGATGTCCTAATGTTTAGGTTTCAATTAATAGGAAAATGTATAACCCGACCTGATAAAGGCTTCAAGGTCCCGGTTCAACCGATCGGGCCAGGCCAGGACCTAAACCTATTAGATAATGTGTGCATCTTCATTGACCTCACTAATTCATATTAACCTCTTGTAGGGCACTTGAGGAACAAGGTCAGGCAATGCAACCTGAAAACTGAGGCGGTGCTCAAATAATCCATTTCATGGCGGTTGTTTTTGGCCTTTCATGCTTCGATCCAACAAGTTTGATCAGGAATCAGGATAATATCATCAGACGATGGAAATCGTTAGTAATCCAACAAACGACACCTGGCCTCATTGCTGCTACGCGGCAACATAGCCTGAATGTTTCGTGTTTCACTCGATTATTACGTGTAGACACCAGATTGACATGCAAAAACCAAAATTATTCTCTTGCTACACCGTCACTGGATCACGTTCACTCTTTAAAGTCCCCCAATAAGCCTGAATATGCTCATCCAATATCCAAATATACAACAAACAAATTCTCTCCAAATCGGAAATGGCAGATTTACGTGATGAATGTGGGAACCCAATTCAGCTGACAGATGAACACGGGAACCCAGTTCAGTTAACCGACGAATACGGTAACCCCATGCACCTTACTGGTGTTGCTCTCACCAAAGGTGAACCTACTGCTACGAGCCAAGTCCACGGCGTTGGTGTTGGTTTTCCACCGGCTGCTGCTCATGTGCCTGGTGGTGTTCATGATGTAGGAGTTCAGGCTCAGCTGTTTCGTGGGGAAGGTCAACATGAGCGTCGAGATTTGAAGCAAGAGTTGGAACATGAGCGCCAGCGTGATCAGCATTTGGGTGCTGGAGAGACGATTCAGCGCTCTGGCAGTTCAAGCTCTAGCTCGGTGAGACATATATATATATATATATATATATATATATATATATATATATATATATATATATATATATATATATATATATATATATTCCCCATGCACCTTCTGATTCATTATTTTTTAATCTTTTTAACTCTAAAATTAATTGCCTTGGTGCATGCATACGCAGTCTGAGGATGATGGGCAAGGAGGGAGGAGGAAGAAGGGACTGAAGGAGAAAATAAAAGAGAAACTTGGGGCAAGTGGGAAGAACAGGGAAGAGCATTCACAGACTACAATCATTTCCACCACCACAACCACCACCGCTCCAGGGCAACACCACCAGCAAGAGCAGCATCATGAGAAGAAAAGTATGATGGAGAAGATCAAGGAGAAACTTCCTGGTCATCATTCCCATTAATACGTTACGTAAAACATATATATATCAACTTGTACATTGGATTGTGGTGTCTATGATAAGCTTTGTTTTGTGCTAAGATCGATGTGTGTTTTGTTTAAGTTCTGGTTGAAACTTAAAACTGTAACTAGCTGTGTGCCATTAGGGCACAGGGCTGAGCTAGCTTATAATTAAGTTGCAGCAATTAATAAGGTTAGATCAACTTTGTATGGATGTTTACGGCAATTCACAATGTTTATATTGTTAAATTTTGCTTCAAGATCTTGTTATTTTTTTTAGTGTGTTTAGTGTAATATTATTTGCCTACCAATTCATGGTGGGGTTCATCTTTTAGAAGTTCAAGGCTCCGTTTGATATAGTTTTTTTAATAATATTTTCTGAATAGGATAGGATAGTATTTAATCATAGAATAAGATTCTAAGATAAATGTATTGGGTATATTTTTGGAAAATATTTTTTGAAAATATTTAAATTATTTTTTAACCCTTTACGTTTGTTAATTTAGTTAAACACTCTCCATTATAAAAGTTTATAAATTAACAAAAACACCTTCACTCACTCAACTGATTGTCGGTAGCCGATCATCACCGTCGGACGGTGGCTAAAAGTTGTTGGAATGATGTACGATTGGTTAGATCTCGCTGGTTATGAGCTGATTTGACCGTTTTTGACCAGATTTACCATGGATCATGGATCTGGCCAAAAATGGCAAGATTTATAGCCAAAGATCTGGCTATTGATGCCCGTTATATTTTGGCAAGCGACTGTTGTTTGGGTGGGTAGAGGTGTTTTTGTTGATTTATAATTTTTTTATTGAGAAATGTAATTATTAAATGTTTTGAGTTGAATATAATATGATTGGATTTTAAATAATATTAAAACAAACACATTTTTTATTTTTTATGATAAAATAGTAAAATACAATAGGGTTGGAAAAGTTAAACAAACAAATAGGGGGTAATGTAAGACAGTAAGAGTCAATATTTATTTCAAGGTGTACTGAAATATCTCATGCTATATCTAGAGATGGCAATGGGCCCGATATTTTAGGGTACGAGGCCCGACCCGAAAAAGTCGGGCTTTACCCGGTGTTCTCGGGTTTGGGTTTGGGCTTGGGCTTGGGCCTAGGCCTGATTTTAAGGTCTGACCTCAGGTATGGGCCGAGTCTGGGTATGTCTTTAGGCTCGGCCCGGTCTGACAATTTTAGTATTAATTTTACTAAATTATCTTTATACTATGTATTTAATTACAAAATTATCCTACATATATATACTCATTTTTCCCAAACTATAATCTTATCCCATTTGATGAGTATTCAAAAATAAATTAATATTTAAAAACTATTTTTAGAATTAAAAATATGAAAAAAAAATTAATATTTATTAATATTTAAAAATTCACATTATAAAAATGGGCGAGCTTGGGTTGGGCCTATGGTTACAAAAAGCCCGTCAAATCAGGCTTGGGCTTTACCTATTATAACCGTGACGGGCCTGAGCTGGGCTTGGGCCTTTGTCATGAGATTGGGCTTAGGCTTGAGTCAAGAGGTACCCGGTCCCGACCTAGCCCTTTGCCATCACTAGGTATATCATTGTAAAAATCCATTTTACATGTTTTTAAAATAAATTTTTTATTTTAACCCATAAAATTGATCGGTCTGTCTCTTATTTTGTCGTGGATTCGAACTATTATGTTAGAGTGTATTTAGTGTCTATCTTCGTTCTGTTGCATAATCAAAATTTTGTTGAAAAGCTTATAGACATAATATGTAGTGAATTAGTATATATACATACTGTTAATGCTTGATTTTGACACCAATTACTCACACGTGTAAAATGCTAAAAGACGTAGAAGTCACACGTGATATAAGGGGATTGAATTAAACAGAAAATGAAGAGCAATATTTAAAGTGGTTCAGATGCTCAAAAGCAAATTCTACATCCACTGTTATTGTATTAATAAGAAAGAGAGGTCAGGTCGCGTTTAGCGATTTGAGTTACAGTTTAGAGAGAGAGAGAGAGAGCTATTCAAGTGTAAAACTAACTAATCCCTGAAAATGAGAGGGAAGTCCTCTATTTATAATGGGAGAGTTCAAGGTAATGATTATAAAAGCTGTAAGTGGGCGAGTGTCGTGCGAATCATTTCTTTGTGTCCCATTGGTCACTTGTCCGAGGGTTTTCCTCGATTAAAGCACGACTTTAACATGTGGGCGATCTCCAGTCGTTTGCTGGCCTGACATTCACCTGCTGCACTGACAGGAATCATGCCACTTGCGCTAGACGCGACGTAGCCGCACCTGGACAACACCGAATCCCTATGAGCTCTAACCATCCTTTACTGACGAGACTCCACGTCAACCTTACCTTTTCAGGCATAACACATACATATACGTGTCAACTTCATAATGTATTGTCATCTCCCATTAATGTTATATATTGTGATGACTATACAATGGTGAATTGGACTACATAAGACTTCCATTATTATTATTATTTCATTATTTCGTTCTTTCTGATTGCATGGCCGTAAAGCTTTTATATATAAAGTGAATCTCCACTCCCATGAAACATGGGAGTGACAGCGAAATGCATTCACCTCCATTGGCGTTTCCCTCTCCTTCACGTAGACTACTTGTTTCCATGGTGGGTGGTTGTTGGAGGATGACGAAGAGACGCACCTTCCTTTCTTAGATAGTTGCTTTTGGTTGTATTCAATGAATGATTTTGATTTTATTTATTTATTATAATATGCGATAATACTTAAAAGTTTGTTTCGTGTTCAAAGTTGTATTTGTCTTACATCGTCTAATTTGATAGGATGATATGATATATATATGTGGTTGGACTTTCTTCTCGAACGAGTTCTTCGGTTTGAGTTCTACCTAAACTCATTTGAAAGTTAAATGTTTTGAGGCTGTGGGTTTTAACTAGCTGTTTATTGAGTTAACAACTTTTTTCCACCCGAATAATGGTTAATGATATTTTTCTACCCACAGACTTTTAAAATACCATTTTATTATTTAAATTTATATTCTGAGTCGAACAAAGAACAAACTCGGTCTAAGTTGTTAGGGTTTTTGAAGAGGGGAGGCTGATGAATCTTTTGATGGTGAAATGTTGAATTTTGGTAGTTGGGATTAATCGAAATTTAACTTGGAAGGGACGGCTACGAAAACTCTAATTGCTTGATTGCTAGTGATTCGCGGGGTCGACGAGAGTTGAGTTTGAGGAGTTTTAATGAATAATAATCGGAGAAGAGAATGGTGGTGGTGTGGGGTCGTAACGATATCGAAATCGGAAACGAAATATAAATTTGGATAATAAAATGATATTTTAAAAGTATATGGGTGGAAATGTGTCATTAAACCATTATTTGGGTGGAAAAAAGTACTTTACTCATATTTATCAGCAATGATGATAGTTCTTTATTATTATTATTTTAAAAAAATTAATATTAGTCAATAATTTTACTATTTAAAAAATAAAAAATTAATAAGACTTAAAATTATGAGGTTTAATAGAGACTCGATTTTCGAATTCATTAGAAGAAAAATCGACACCTTAATCTTTTAGGTTTATAGGGCGTTTAATGGACTTTAGAGACCATTAGTTGAGGTACATGTAAACCGACGCAACATCCCTGTTATAAAAAAAAATCGACAAGATATTTTATTTAACTAACTTATTATGCATATATATTTCTCTTTTTCATTTATATTTCCATTAAAAATAGTTTAAAATAATAAAATTATAGATTAAAAATAGAAAAGAAATTATAAATGTATTAAACAATTGTATAAATAATTAGTTTAAACAATTATTAAAATTCAAAATTGTCAAAAAAAAAAAAAAACTCATCATCTGGAAATCCAACGGTGCAAAACACGTCAACTTCCACTAGTTCAAACTCCAAAGCACTCACTCTTTGAGACAGTCTCTGCGTGCAGGTTCCTTTCTCACGGCGTCAGTGGTCACTTCCGTTCAGTCTTCTCCTCTCAACGCTCCCACTTTTCCCGCCTATTTAAACCCTTCCTTCTCAAATGCACTCTCAACTTCACTTCCTCTCCCTGTCCTCCAGACCTCTCGCATTGGTTCCCTCCACTTCTCTCCACAACGGCCGAACACTCAATCTTCGTCAAAACGACGACGCTCTCTCGTTTATTCATCAGCTTCCGGCGCTTAAGCGTCCTTCGCTTTCTCTTCAATCAAAAGCCGTTAAAATCTCCGCTATGGCTTCTAATTCTAACCATGCTGTCGCTGCTAATGGAGTCGGCGAACCTGACCTCGATCTCTTCGCTGAAGTCGGCAATAAAGTTGCGGATGCTGCCGGAGAAGTTATTCGCAAATATTTTCGGAGTAAATTTGAAATTCTTGATAAAGAGGACTTGAGTAAGTAGTCAGTTGAATATGTTTTGTTGATAATTTTTCTATAAAGTGAAGTTAGTGTTATGATTTTGAATAAAGTTTATTGTAATTTTTTTTTTTTTTTTTTTTTTTAACTCTGATTAGTGTATCTTTGTTGAATTTGAATCTTTGCAGGTCCTGTAACAATTGCAGATCGAACAGCAGAGGAAGCTATGATTTCAATTATTTTAGAGAATTTTCCTTCTCATGCAATGTAAGTTATGTATTGGGGACTGTGAGAATTGAAGTCAGTAGTTTGCTAAAATGGAGGAAATGATAATATTTTCCTCATGTTTACTACTGTTTTCAGTCCAGAAAAATTGACAATTTAAAGCTAAGTGAAGAAGAAATATGGTCATGAGTGCTTTGTTTATGGTTTTTTTGATATTAAGATATCTATTGAGGAGACGTATTCATTTAATTCTTTTTTCGCCTTTCCTTGCAATTACAGAGTAAATGTTAAACATTTAAATCTTAATAATGCATGTAAGTTCTTGAAGTTTATTATTGATATGTTGTTGCTGAAATGATTGAAGAGTTGTAACTGTAGTTTTGGAGAGGAGAATGGATGGAGGTGTAAAGAGAAGTTTGCAGACTATGTTTGGGTTTTGGATCCAATAGATGGGACAAAGAGTTTTATCACTGGTATGTTTCTATCTGTTTTTTCAAATTACTGTCACTAAGTTTATGCTTTGAATACTTTGCCAAAGAAATTCTGTATGCTTACTCATGTCAGGGAAACCCTTGTTTGGTACTCTCATTGCTCTGTTATATCGAGGGAAACCGGTAAGAATCTCATCTCACTTGGCAACAGTTTTGTTATATAATTTTTTTCACCTTTACTATGTTGAGTGTAAAATTGCACAGTGAGTTAATTGCATAATAGGTTCTGGTTGAAAACTGGTATTCATGTGTTTGCAGATTCTTGGCATAATTGATCAGCCTGTTTTGAGAGAAAGATGGATTGGAATAAGTGGAAAGAAAACTACATTGAATGGACAAGAAGTGTCTACACGCACTTGTGCAAAATTGTCGCAAGCATATTTGTGTTGTTTTCCTATCTTTTGAATATATTTTTTCTCTAGCAAGACTAATTGTGCCTACTGCTAGCTTCTGAGCCCTTTGCTCCAGGACAGTTAAACTACATTTGTACAAGTCCTTTGCTGGCTGATATGCACAATTTGTTTGCAACTGTTTAAATAGTGATAAAAAAAAAAAAATTAAATAAAAAATAACCTGCTTTCTCTTTGACCTTTTCCTCTCTCTGTTTAGATACACTACAAGCCCTCATCTCTTCAGTGGAGATGCTGAACATGCATTTGATCGTGTGAGAAGTAAGGTCTGTGCTATTGTTTAAAATTGATTTTGATAGTGTTCGTTTTTTCTTCAAATGCAGTAGTTAACAGGATGAAATGGCAATATGATTTGACCTTTGTGAGATGTTGACATATGATGTCTAAGATATTAAAGAAATTACAGTCTTCAACTATGGGTCTGTCAAGGTTTCCTTGTAACCTTATAAAATCCTTGATTTATTAATTCCCAAGTCTGAAGTTTTCCTTCCACTTATCAATTCTGTACAGGTGAAAGTGCCACTGTATGGTTGTGACTGCTATGCTTATGCCCTTTTGGCTTCGGGATATGTGGATCTAGTTGTTGAGTCTGGTCTCAAGGTAAACTGCATGCATTTAAGTCTGCAATAGTAATTCTGTTTTGTTATGAATTCACGCAAGTGTGGCTGTGAAGAAAGCGCTTTCATTAATAAGGGAGATAATGCTAGCAATTCAAACTGGGGACACTTTGAAGAATAAATAAGCACCACCTAATCTTATTTGAATGAGAAGGCCGGGTTGTCCAAATTTCTAATGCATTCTGTAACTGGAGAGAATTTATCTCAACAAAATGCAGTAAAATTTAAATCACTGGCTTCGTTTTTACTCCACTTGTGCACTTTTGTGTTACTTTGTGGCTGGATTTTGTATGGCATCCATGTGAATATCTTATTTCTTGTAGTATTTGATGCCCAAAACGTGGGTTGATTTAATTGTCTTCATCTAACTAAAACTGTGACTTCACAGCCATACGATTTTCTTGCTCTGATACCTGTAATAGAAGGTGCTGGGGGTGTTATAACTGATTGGAGAGGAGATCAACTTTACTGGGAGGCTTCTTCAGATTCACGTCCAACAAGTACATCCCCTTTTATTAACATTTTTTTTGTTATTTTTGTTTCTTTAGTCCTCTCTGGTTCAACTTTATGAAACAAGTTCTGATATCAGATCTGCAAATTTCAAAGGTGCCATTTAATAAATTGCATCTATTTGTCTTCATCCATCATGTTTTGTCCCATTATCCAGGTTTCAATGTGGTGGCTGCGGGAGACAAACAAATTCACCAACAAGCTTTGGAGTCATTACAATGGCAGTGAAGATTTGCATTTGTCTGCAACTCATGGAAAAATGGTAAAATTCCACCAGTTCCCTTGATCAGGAGTTGGGTTCATGTATTTATCTCGAGAACAAGTTTGACCATGGGGACTAAATGAACTACTAGAAATAAAATAATGATTATTGAGAGGATTAAATGTCATTTGTCTTTGCCGTATATCAACAAGAAAATTGAAATATTGCTTTATAGAATTGCTTTCAGTTTCTTTAAACAACTAGAAATATTGCTATATCAACAGGATTACATGACATTAATCTTGTTGTGTTTAAGGACCCTTAATTGTGGATTTTCCCAAAGTGTTTTAAAGGATCATATTTCAAAGCGAGTGTAATTGAAGCCACTTATCATCAGTTGTCAAACATCATGTATTTGTTGTATATGTCATGTCTCAATTGATCACAATCGGTATCTGTTGCGTGTATAATTCATGTCTCGGCTTATTGCAAAAGTTGCCAGCCTTAATCTCTTATATAAAAGTTGTAATGGGAAAGGGAAAAAAGGGAACGGCAAAGAGAATGGTAACGAGAAAGGGAAAGGGAATCGTAGTGGGAAAAGGAAAGTGAAAGGGAATGGTAATGGGAAAATGGAAAGGGAATTGTAATAGGAATGGGAATGGGAGAGGGAATGGTAATGGGGATGAGAAAGGGAATCGTAATTGGGATGGGACTTGGGAGTCGAAAAGTGAATCCTAATTGGAAAGGGAAAGGGAATCGTAATAGGAATGAGAAACGGAATCTTAATGGCAATGGGAATCGAAAAAGGAATCGTAATAAGAATGAGAAGTGGAATCGTAATGGGAATGGAAATCGAAAAAGGAATCGTAATAGGAATGAGAAGTGGAATGGTAATGGGAATGGGAATCGAAAAGGGAATCATAATAGGAATAGCAATGGGAAAGGGAAAGGGAATCGTAATGGGAATGGGAAAGGGATTCGTAATGAGAAAGGGAAAGGGAATCGTAATGGGAATGGGAAAGGGATTCGTAATGGGAATGGGAATGGGAATCGTAATAGGAATGAGAATGAGAATGGGAATGGGGATCGTAATAAGAATGGGAAAGGGAAACGAAAATGGAAATTGTAATAGGAATGGGAAGGGGAATGGGAAAGGGAAAGGGAAAGGGGATTGTATTAGGAAAGAAAGGGGAATGGGAGTGGGAGTGCAAACGAGGAAGCAAAAGGGAAAGGGATGGGAGTACGAAAGGGAATGGTCATGGGAATGGAACAGGAATATGAAATGGGAATGGCAATGGAAAGGGATGGGAGTACGAAAGGGAATGATCATGGTAATGGGAATGGGACGGGAATATGAATGGGAATGGCAATGGATTACTGGAATGTGAATGACTATGGAAATAGGAATGAGAACGGGAATGGAAAAGAGATGAGAACCAGAATGAGAATGGGAAAAATTATAAGAACTAATACAAGAATAATAATTGGAATAGGAATAGAACTCGGAACGGGAATAGAAACAAAAACTAGAACAAAAACCAGAATAGGAATAGAAAAATGAGACAGTGAAGAAAATGCTTCAAAAAAACTCTACAATTCACCCATAATTGGAAGTCATTACCAGCCGAAAAATTAAAAAAAAAAGGGTAATCGGGGTTTTGTGGCTTTTTTGCTTGTTTTAGTTATAAATTTTCGAGACATTCGAGTATGCTATTCATCTAACCTCACTGAAGATTAGATAGTGAATGAAACGCTCAAAAAAAACTCCATTGGTTCTCCCTAACGGATTGGAGAGGAGATTGTTGGAGATCTCATATCGACTAGACACACTCAAGCCAATGGGTTTATAAGAGTGGACAATCCTTTCACTCAATAAGGCCTTTTGGGTGAGGAGTTAGGCCCAACTCAAATTCTAACATGGTATCAGAGCCAGCCCCATTTTGAGCTGAGTGATTGATCAGCGGTGGGCTGCCAAACTACCTATATTCATAGGCAAGTGGACCATATGGGCTTGACCGTGATGGGGAGTGTTGGAGATCCCATATCGACTAGACACACTCAAGCCAATGGGTTTATAAGAGTGGACAATCCTTCCACTCAATAAGGCTTTTTGGGTGAGGAGTTAGGTCCAACTCAAATTCTAACAGAGATCAACTTTCACTCGGAGGTTTATTGGATTCGTGCCCGACAACCTGTCCAGCTTTATTAACTTCCAACTTTGCAGCTTCTGGAGTCCTCGCATCAACCATATGAACAAAAAGCTGCAAAATTTTTGAGGTAACATTTGGTAAAAGCATCTTTTGTCTTCAATCCATCATGTTTTATTCCATTATCCAGGTTTCAATGCGGTGGCCGCTGGAGACAAACAAATTCACGAACAAGCTTTGGAGACATTACAATTAATGGCAGTGAAGATTTTCATTCACCAACTGCAAATAAAAGTAACACTATTATAAAGCAAGTCTTGAGTTCGATCCATCTGGATTGCTAACAAGAGTGGTCATTGATGAGATTTACTCGACTGTTAACTTCAGGGTCTCGAAGGATTAGTTGAGGTGCGTTCAAACTGACCCGGACATCCAATTTATTTTCCAATAATTGTTCTCAATGAACCATAACTCTCATCAGCTTTGAACTGAAATCTAAAACAAGAGTCACATTTTTATTGAGCTGACTGATCAATACACATATGACCCTTAAATCTGAATTTTCCGAAAGTCTATTAAAGGATCACATTTCCCCAAGTCTCATTTATCTGTTGCATGAATATGCCATGTCTCAGCTGAAGCAGGTGATGTTGGATTACTGACATTAAATTACTTCAATTGCATATCTTATCATGTTTTTTTTTTTTTTTTTTTTTGACCACGATATTCGAACTAGTTTGCATACACCTCAACTAATCTTCGAAACCCCAAAGTTAACGACCGGATAAACCTCCAGTGGCCCTCCTATTAGCAACTGAGGTGAATTGAACTCAGGATCTCTTGAATAATACCCTTAGAGTATATTGGTAAGATTCGCTATATCGCAATTTCCATCAGCTTAATTTTAACTAAAATCTAAAACAATCAGTGGAGAGAAAGAGATAGATATATATGGAGTTTGACGAGTTCAAATGGGTGTCTCCTGTTTAGCCCCAGCACCATTTTCTGTTACCACTTACTAAAAAAAGCCTTACCAGAAATTTTACAGAAAAAGATCTTTCTCCGCAAACCTTGCCATTTTTTCAGGAATGCAAACTTCTTTCAGGCTGTCAATGGCTTTCCTCCTCTGAGAATCAAGAAAACTAAGTAAAAAATAACACCACACCCCCATTTTAGTAAATAAAAACAAAATCCTCTTCAAACATCCTTTATTGGATCCAGTTCTAAACATCCCTTCTTCAACCAGGAGGGATGGACATAGAAAAACAATAAAACTGAAATCAAACCAAAAAAAAAAAAAAGAAAAAAAAAACTAAGCAATCCCATTTCTATGCTCCTCTATGTCGTCGTCTTCATCTTCTTCGTCGATGGCTATCCTCCTGGTTCTTGTTTTTGCTTTTGTCTCCAGCCCCTTTACCGCCTTTTCAGACACCACCACCAGCTTCACTCCCAAAGATAATATCCTCATTGATTGTGGAGGCAAGTCCTCTTCTGCTCTTCCTGATGGGAGAACATTCAAAACAGATAAGGAATCCTCTCAATTCTTGCAAACTAAAGAAGACATTCAAGTTTCTGTCCAGTCAGCTGATGTTCCGTCACCTATATATTTAACTGCTAGAGTTTTTACAGAAGAAGCGACTTACAATTTCCGTTTGACAGAAAATAGATGGCATTGGATACGTCTCCATTTCTTTGCCATGTCTGTTAAGGAACATGACCTGACGAAAGCATCGTTCTCCGTTCAAACAGGAAAACATGTTCTCCTTCACAACTTCAAACTCGAAAATAATAATCAAGTTGTCCTGAAGGAGTACTTGCTCAATGGGACTGACCCTACATTGTCTCTCAAGTTTATACCAATGAAGAATTCAATGGCTTTCATTAATGCCATTGAGGTTGTTTCTGCTCCGGATGACTTGATCAGTGATGAAGGCTCCAGTCTTTTCCCAATTAATAGTTATCCTGGTTTGACCAAATTTTCATACCAATATGTGCACAGGATTAACATGGGGGGAGCTATGATCACCCCAGAGAATGACACACTTGGTAGGACTTGGGTGCCTGATGGTCCATATCTTAAGGATAAATCCTTGGCTAAGAGTGTCTCTGTTGGTTCTGATAGCATCAAATATCCAGAAGTAGTCACACCATTGATTGCGCCAGTAGCAGTGTATTCTTCTGCTTCGGAGATGGGTGAGTCAGCCACAATTCAACCAAATTTCAATGTCACATGGAACTTTGATGTCGACACAACGTTTAGCTATCTGCTTCGGATGCATTTTTGTGACATTGTAAGTAAATCCATGGATGATCTGTATTTCAATGTATACGTTAATGGGAAAACTGCAATATCTGGGTTGGATTTGTCTACCCTCACAAAGGCTCTGGCCACTCCATACTATAAAGATATTGTAGTGAATGCTACACTCATGTCCGGTGGACTCAGCGTTCAAATTGGTCCAATGAATCAGAATACTGGTACAAGAAATGCAATTCTAAATGGGTTGGAGGTTATGAAAATGAGTAATTCAGTAAATAGTTTGGATGGAGAGTTTGGTGTTGATGGCAGCAAGGAAGGTTCATCCAACCGTGGTACAGTAGCTGCAGTTGGATTTGCAATGATGTTTGGAGCATTTGTTGGACTTGGTGCAATGGTGATTAAATGGCACAAGAGACCCCAAGATTGGCAAAGGAGAAATAGCTTTTCTTCTTGGTTGCTTCCTCTGCATACTGGTGACACAAGCTTCATGACTAGCAAGACCGGCTCTCACAAGAATGGCTTTAACTCAGCTTTAGGCCTAGGCAGGTACTTCTCTTTGGCAGAGTTGCAAGAAGCAACAAACAACTTTGACAATAGTGCAGTAATCGGTGTTGGTGGATTTGGCAATGTGTATCTTGGTGAGATTGATGATGGAACCAAAGTCGCTGTCAAGAGAGGGAACCCACAATCCGAACAAGGTATCACAGAGTTTGAAACAGAAATCCAAATGTTATCTAAGCTTAGGCATAGGCATTTGGTGTCACTTATTGGCTACTGTGATGAGAATTCAGAAATGATCCTGGTTTATGAGTACATGTCCAATGGACCATTTAGGGATCACTTGTATGGAAAAAATCTGCCACCATTGTCATGGAAGCAAAGGCTGGAGATATCTATTGGTGCTGCTCGTGGACTTCACTATCTTCATACTGGAACTGCACAAGGTATCATTCACCGCGATGTTAAGACCACAAACATTTTGCTTGATGAAGCATTTGTTGCCAAGGTTGCAGATTTTGGACTTTCCAAAGATACACCAATGGGACAGGGTCATGTAAGTACCGCTGTGAAGGGAAGTTTCGGGTATCTGGACCCAGAGTACTTCAGGCGGCAGCAATTGACAGACAAATCAGATGTGTACTCATTTGGTGTGGTTCTGTTTGAGGTACTGTGCGCCAGGCCTGCAATTAACCCACAACTGCCAAGAGAACAAGTTAATTTGGCTGAATGGGCAATGCAATGGAAGAGAAAAGGTTTGCTTGAAAAGGTCATGGACCCTCATCTGGCCGGTACTATCAATCCTGAATCAATGAAGAAGTTTGCTGAGGCTGCAGAGAAGTGTTTGGCCGAGCACGGTGTGGACAGGCCTACAATGGGAGATGTATTGTGGAACTTAGAGTATGCTTTGCAATTACAAGAAGCTTTCACAAAAGGAAAAGCTGAGGATGATGAGTCTGTTACTGCCTCCACTAATGCTGTACTTCCACCAACCACTCTTTCTTCCCCCTCGGACAATCGTCCAGTTACTCATCCGGAGGAAAACACAGGACCGGCACAAGTTGAGGCTATCAATTCGCACTCAGGAACTGCAATGTTTGCCCAGTTTTCAGGGCTTAATGGTAGGTAAATTATGAATATGTTTTGAGTGATTGAAGAATGTGTAAAGTGGTGCAACACCAAGCAGTCTTGTGGAGTAAATTTATACATGTGTAGCACTGATGGTCTGTTCTGCTTCTTCATGAATGGGAAACAGTTAGCATTTTGAACGTCCATGGATAGCATTTCTGATATACTAATGTACAATGTTGCTGAATGTTACAATTATTTGAAGTAGACATTTTTTTTTTTTTTTTGTATTTTTTTTCCCCTGTCTATCTTGTGCCTATGTCGCAGGGTATATAGTTCCATAGTGACACACATTTGTATCAAACATAATTTATGATCAATGTATTGCACAGATGGGTGTTATATGATGGTTTAGCTGTTTTATTAGAGTAGAAAAATATGCAAATTTTCTTGTAAATTTGCAAGAAAATGAAGAACAGTTTTTTACTGATATGGAGCTTCATATCTGATTGTATGTTGGAAGACTAGCCGGAGCAACAGGAAAATAAAGGCAATTCTAGACCCTGATTAGCTGATTCAATCTCATAGGCATAACAAGGCTACTCAGAGAGACCAACTAAAAGTTTACACCAAAATTTAGTGCTTAAACCACCACTGGGTGGTTCAACGGTTAACTAGGACTCTTGTGTGTATTACTCAAGAGTTCCTAAGTTCGGTCCACCTGTGTTGCTAATAGGGATGGACACTGAGGGGATTTATTCGGCTATTAACTTCAGGGCTCCGGGGGATTAGTTGAGGTGCGCACAAGCTGAGCCCGGACACCCCCGGTCACCAAAAAAGAAGAAAAAAAAAAAAGAATTTAGTGCTTAAGAACTTGAATCCAATAAAAAAAAATGCCAAGATTTGGTACTGCTTTCTGTCTCAGTATTAATATAATTGGTTATAGTAGATCTGTGTAGAAGATACTGCTCAAATTCTTAAGAGATTGAAAGACTTAGGTATTAGTATTGCATGTCATCTGACCATTGTTATGTTAGACTGTCTGATACCTTCACTGTTATTAGTATCTGCAGAAACTACAAGAAATTTTTTTTACTGATAATTAAAAACCTTGGCAGCATAATTTGTCAAGATACTGAAAAGTTATGAAGAAACTAGATTTATTCCATGCATGATATTGAGGCTTTACTAATTGATACACAGAAAACCAGCTACCATACATACCGGGTGCTGGTTTTCAGAACCCAGGATATGGGTCCATAAAATGTTGCAGTTCTTTAGCTCATGACAATAAGCCATTTCACACTGTGGAACTTGACGTTTGTCATATATATATTTTGGTATCCGAAAGTGTTCAGGTCAGTTTCCGCGTACGTCAACTAGTTTTTCAGGACCTTAAAGTTAATGGTAAGATAAGACTCCAGTAGCTATCCCTTATTAATAGTCGTGGAAAAACGAAATCAAAACCTTTTGAGTAATACACTCAGAAGTCCCAAGTGAACTGTCAAACTACCTAGAGATAATTAGGTTTGTCATATTCCATATCGCTAATAAAAGGGAATCTGAGATTTAATTTATAAGGTTTGAATTCTCATAACTAGCATTTTAGACGAAAGACAGCTTAAGTGAAGACAAAAACAAATCAGTACCAGCTGAACTCAAAACTGATAATATATCCACCAAAACAATTACCAGTGGAGCCTAAAATTATTCAGGTTTGCCGTAGATATTCAAAAGGAATTAGAGATGGAGCATGCCCTTTTGACTTAATTAAATTTTAGAGAGATGCTAAGGTCTAAAGTCTAAACCATGCCACTTATATATATATATATATATTTATTTATTTTTTTTAATTTATTTTTTCTTTTTTGGTGATTGAGGGTATCTAGGTTAGCTTGCACGTACTTCAACTAATCTTGCAGAACTCTGAAGTTGACAACCGAGTAAATCTCTCCAGTGACTATCTCTATTAACAACCGAAATAAATCAAACCTATGACCTCTTGAATAATACATCTAAGAGTCTTAGTTAATCGCTGGACCATCCAATGGTGGTTAATGCCACTTTTATATTCCTGAATGAAAGTGGTAGATGGGATAGTTTTATTCCCACTCTACAACGTGGTGAGCCTAAAGAATGGTTTAGATCAATTGCTTTATCGACATATATCCTCAATAGATAAAGGAGCGGTGGGGACAAAAAGGTGTAATATGCGAAGGTAGATTTGATTGAACAAGAGCAAGTATAGATAAGGATGTGGATATAAGATATATAAAGCTAAACCAAATTAAGCAACATGGCATGGTTCAGCCCACATTTATAGATAAAGCCAATACCTCCCCCATACCAGTATTAAAGCTTATTATATAAAAAACCATTGACCCTGAAACTGTTTAACTCCATCGCTTTTGGATATGGATCAATATGAAGATGAAACGAGGTGCTTCGACATGGGTTCGTTGCAGACAAGTCTTCCTAAAAAGTAAGAAAAGACTTTTTTTGTTCATTAATGGTGGTGTTTAATTGTTGTTTATGAAATATTGAATGTTTATTATATTATGATTTGCAGAAGAGGGTTGTCAAGGTATTACTCAGGGAAGGCAAGATCATTTACGTGCATGGCGGATGTTCGAAGTGTAGAAGACCTTAAGAAACAAGAGAAACCAGACGCCAAGAAAAGGAAGGTCAAATATTTGAATAGGAATGACGATGTGCAAAATCCTCAATATCCATGTCGAAGGGTTTCAAGTTCCACCCACTTTGCCACACCTTATGTTCATTAACCATTACGCTTCTTCTTCTTCTGTAAATTTACATATTCTGATATATATATATATATAGTGTCACGTCCCCTCCTGGGTATCCCTATCCGGCTGCATCCGGAGGCTCCAGGAGACTCAGGATTCCGAGAGGAGGGTGAATATTATCATGGGACAGGGACACCCTATAGACCCCTATAACAATTGTTTTTTTTTTTTGTAATGTTTGGCTTATGTACAGAAGTCAAAAACTGATAATTTTATAAATATATAATCCATTGGGCAAATAAATCTTCATGTTTGATGCCTTTTTTTAGCTCGAGGATGACATTCCGTTTCTAATAGTATCAAGTAAACGATTTTTTTTTTTTTTTTTCGTGACGGAAGGTGTCTGGGTTAGTTTGAATACTGCTTAACTAATCCCTTGAGACTCTGAAGTTAACAGTTGGATATATCTTCATAATGACTACCTCTATTAGCTCTCGGGTGACACATAGACCCCTATAACAATTTTTTTTTTTTTTATGTACAGAAGTAAAAAAACTGACAATTTTATAAATATATAATCCATTGGGCAAATTAATCTTCATGTTTGATGCCGTTTTTTACCTTGAGGATGACATGCCGTTTCTAATAGTGTCAAGTAAAGGACTTTTTTGTTTGTAGTGATCAAGGGTATCCGAGCCAGTTTGCGTATACTTTAATTAATCCCCTAAGACTCTAAAGTTGATAGCCGAATAAATCCCCATAATGACTATCTCTATTAGCAAGTCAAGTAAATTGAACTCATGACTTCTTGTATAATTCGACTTTTTTGTTTTTGGTGATCGAGGATATCTAACTCAGCTTGTGCACATCTTAATTAATCCCCCAAGACCCTGAAATTGACAGCCGAATAAATCCCCGTAATGATCATCTCTAATAATAAGTCAAATGGACCGAACTCATGACTGCTTGAATAATACACCCAAAAATCTTAGATGACCACTGAACCACCCAACGGTGGTTAGTATACGACTCTTTGTACGCATTTATTTCGTTTGCTTTATTAACATCAACAACAGGACGTATGGAAATAAAAGACAAACTAAAATTACCCAGATCGCAATTCAAGAAACTATGATAATTAAGTTCAATTCTTTCACTCATTTGATCGTAGGGTCAATAAATATCCAACATTCGGTCACTAGCAACATTACAGTCTCATCTCATCCATTGTCAACCTAGCTGGGTAAAAATACATATATATTGTTGTTATACAGAGAAATGGAGGCTACAATTAAATACTTTATCTAACACTTACAAGATACTCTCCTTGTTACCTAATAATTAACACTTTATGCACCAAAAGAATTTTCCATTCCTCACTAATGGTACAAAATTAGGAAGTAAGAAGTCTTCCACAGTCAAAGGTTGATTCCCACCAGCAAAACTATTGCAATCTTTTCTTCTTGTTGGTGACTGAATCTAAATCATCAAGCATCACCAAATCGTCATCGTCATCATCATCATCAAGCTCTTTCACCTCCTTGTGATTTCCAGTTCCATCAGCAGCATTTGGAATATCCACTTCCGATAATTTACGTTTCTTCCCAGAAGGTTCTGAAATTTCATCCACCTCAGTATCCTTTTCAGCTTCTGCTTGCCGTGCATTTGATGTGCTCCCACCGTTTCCAACCACTGCAGGAGCTTGTGTCCATCCAGTTAGAACCATTCCATCCGGCTCCTTTTCTTCATCAAATTCATCCCTGATAAAATTCAGAGCATGTGATATATATATATAAGCAGCTGATCAAACGTGACAAAACATTCATGACAAATCATGAGAATCGGGATCCAAATATTCATCACAAATCAGCCGATCGAAACAATTCATTAAGCTTTGGACCATGTAAATTGGGCAGTACTACAGATTTTACCACTCAACTGAACCTTCAAAAAGTCATCCGAGTTAAAGCAATGAAAAGTCTACTTTCTTCCTACTGATATTCTCTTAATGAAACAAATAATACAAAAAAGTTAAGGCTAATATCATTCAAGACACTAATTGACCATCACGAAAACCAACACAACCATAAGCTAAGCCATGAGAATATCAAAAAATAAAGAAAATAATCTGATCAACTACAGACACGTGTAAATTTACCCTAATCCCTCTTGAAACAAAACAGAGGAACCGAGCCCCAAAGCAATGATTATACAAGCTAGAGATCACTCACATGAGTGTACTTTTCAGCCACTATACCAAAGGCCTTGATATGAGATATTACAAAACATGCATGCACTTATAAAACTTTACGAACAGATTTGTAAGGGAATGAACATTCTCCCATCCCTGAAACGAATGGAAATTAAGCAGCATTCTGCAAAATTTCAGCAGCAGTCAATAGAATGTATTATGCTTGGCTTTGAAATTTGCCTTATTAAAGTAAATACAAACCTATGTTTGATATTGATACTGCAAACCAACTCCTGTTGAAGATCCTCTACAGTGAGCATCGTCCCACTATTAACTGGAGAAGGAAGTTCAGATAGCACCTGAGGCAAGAACAAAATTAATTTAAACTAAAAAATGAAGGAGAGCGGAAGAGATACAAAGAAAAATGCATGGTTGCAACATTAAAGGAGTAAAGTCATTCCTAGGAAAAAGACAAAATTTACCTTCTCAAGGTTGGCAGCATAATTTGCTACCATATCGTCATCAAGATCATCACCAACTTCGTAAAGAAGGTTTGAACCATGCATAATCAATGGAAAGTTCATGCCAAGCTTGGCCTTAACAATCTTTTCCACAAAATCCCGCAACTTTGAGCGATAAGTATTAATCTCAAGCAATAGTGGTGTCTGTTTTAAGCAGCAGATTACCATCATGACTGAGAAAAACATATAAAGAGATTTCCACAATAGTGTTAAAAGGAAAATAACTACACCTCAGAGCAAACATAGCAGGCCTTGTTTGGTTCATAAGGTTCCACTGGCATAAGGAGCATCTTTCTGCTAACATGTTCAAGACAATACGTCATCCTGCATATAAGTTCCAAATAAGACTTCAGCACATTCAGCAGTTGCTAATCTTAGATATAGATACAAAAGGCAATATTAATATCATCAAGCAAATGAATTTTGCAGAACAGAGTACAGACACAGACCATTGGTAGCAGTTATCTTTTCAAGTATTTCAAACAAGTAAAAGAATAGTCTCAGTTAAATTTCTTTACTAACTTATCATTGTACAGAGAATAAAGATAGATGTTCAGCAGACTACGAATCACATTAACATAAAACAAAACCTAAACAGATAAAAAGGAATTGAGCCACACCGATAGTTATCAGTATCCTTCTGTAGCACCTTGATTGCTTCAATCACAATCAACCCAGCTATAATAGCATTTGTTGTTGCAACAGCATGCACAATATTACCAGCAATGCCTTTGGCTTCAAAAAGGCTATGCAAAGGAATGCCAAAAGAAGCAGCCCGAATATTTGCAGCAGCTGTAACAAATTCTACTGCTAACTGATCATCTTTATCGAAACTCAGGTTTCCAATCTCCTGCACAAAAATATGATATATATACAATATTCAGCTTTGAACGGGAAAACGAAAACTAGTTAATCAAAAATTCCAAGGTTTTTCCAAACATTGGTTTAAAAGCATGAGATCAAGACAAACCTTTTCTCTCTTCAGAAAAAATTGTTTCAAAGCCTCAAGAAAAACTCTTGTACTTTCCAGAAGGGACCATTTATCCTGTGGATTCTTCAGACCCAAAGATGCCATGGCAGACACAGATGAAAAAGCATCAGTTAGGCAACTGTTATCCACATTTCCGTTCTGATGATTCAGTTCTTCAGACAGGAAATCCTTACTATATATAGGCCTTGGTCTTTTCCTTTTATTCCAAGTCTCTTCATTAGACAAAGCTAATTCAATGTTATAACCAAACACATGGTCATATATTCTTCTTCCATATTGGCCAAAATCTTCATCCTTTCTTCGTTCAAATACATCTTTTGCTTGTTCCGATGAGTTAGTAGCATCACTGGAGCGCACATTTAAATCATTTTCCTGATTCTTGTCTCCAAACAACTTAGCAAAAAGCAGGTCCTTAGCCCATACAATACAGTGAACAAACTGCAAATTCAACATAGACACCATTACCAAATAAATATTTTGTCAACAGTCAAGAAGAACCTGAGCAAATTTTGATGAATAAGATCTATACTATCTTAAGAGCAATCTTAACATAACAAAACCCACTTTCTTTCCCATTAAATTAGTAATAACAATTAACCACTAGTAATAACATTATAATCATAACAAGCCACAGTCAACCAAATATTCCATTTTCCAACACAAAACTAAACTTCACATGCTTGCAAAAAGAAAAGCACGCACCTTTGATGGAGTGCTTGTTATTGTACAGACAGGATAGGTTTTCGGTGCAGGTTTGGGCTGACATTCATAACATTCGGTTTTTCCTTTTATATGCACTGTGACCTGGCTTCCATGAAATTGGTAAGAACCAAGGATCATGATCATGACCATCAGAAATGTCGAACAAATCAACACAACCAAATTAAAAGCATGAATATCTGGTCAAACAGGCTGAGAGAGGAAGGAACATGGATGTGTAACATTAGAAAGTAATAAACAAAAGCAGATTTTCTTTTCAACCAATAGGTGAAACTCAATATTTTAGATGCTTGGGTATCAACTACCAAGCATGAATAACAATACTAAATAAATGTCTCTAAGTCGAAATAATTCTTAGAAGTCCATACCCACACATCACATTGAATGCCAGCTTTCTTGAAGGAGACAAAATTTTCATACCAATTTGAAGTTACAAAGATCTCATCAATAAAAAATTACTTAACTTTTGCAAGGTTAAAAAAAACAACATGTGATGTACTAGGAGGAGAAAATAAAAGGTAATTCCCAATCTGGTTGCAAGTTGTTTAACTAAATTTTATTTGGCTGTTAAAATATCAGGTGGTTGAAACCTCTGTTATACAAAAATGAAAGCAAAATCAATTGCAGTAAATCCACAGTTCCAAGAAGAGGGTATAAAAAAGAAAATGTATAATTAGATGCAGTCTTTTAATAAACCCCTTTAAGGATATAGATTGTTGCCAAAGACTAAATATCATCTTTATTACCTGTCCCAGGAAGCCTGTAGTCCCACTTTCAACCAAAGGAACATCAGCTGCCAAGCAGAGGCGGTTCACATGCCGCCTTGCATCTAGATTGTCTAGTCCATTCAGAACAACGTTAAATTGCTTGAAGAATTCAACATTGAACTCAGGATCCTTAACATTGGCATGATGTGGTGTAATGCTCATGCCAGGCCTAAAATTTAAGACAGCATCGCGAGCAACCTGGTTTAAATATTGATGAGAGAGTTATGAACAACTTAAATAGTGCTTCAGCAAGCATTAAAAGAAAGACTCTCACTGCGGTTCTACCTTGGCCTTAGACTGGCCAACATGTGATTGACGAAATAAAAATTGCCTATTCAGGTTACTGACTTCGATGGTATCCATGTCAATCTGCAAACAGATGATTACAGAAAAAATTATTATATACCAATAACACATGCCAGCACATGTTGCAAAAACTGAAGGAATTTCCGAAACTCGAACAAAAACTTTCATAGATAAGCGACAAAAGAAATATGGAAATCACCTATACTAATTGTAGCAAATAAATGATTTTAGTTTAAGTTCCAAAAACGAACAATAATAAACATGTTACCAATTATCAAGGACAGAGGTAAGAAAAAAATGGTAATAGGATAAACACCAACTAGATGCCCCTGGATAATTAAGGAAAATAATGCCCAAAAAAAAAAGGCATTACACAGCGTTTACCTGCTTTATCCATATTTATATGCAAAGAATCCAACAAAAACGTCAGATTTCTTAATTGTAAAATTTAATATCAAGGGTGAACTCAAACTCCATAAAGAAAATATAACATAATCAGTTATCGACACCAACAACAACTATGCTTTAATGCCAATACCCACTAACATCAAATTTGATATTTTACCATCAGAATCCAAATCACCATCAACATCCACACCACCTTTCAAAATTGTTCCACAACCAGAGTCTAAGAAATTCATTTGAACCCACTAAGCAAACTCAAGCACAAAACTAACTAACTCCTCAAGGTGGAATCTTTCCATTTTTCCTGTTCACACCAGTACCCAAATATAACAAATTCGACACTTTAAGCACCAAATAACTAAACCCCAGTAAATTAAATTACAAAATAAAAATAAAAATTACACATAATCACCCAGCTGAAAACCCTAGTAAAGCACAAGTAAACCAAAAACAAAACCCATACATAAATTTCTTCAAAATTAAAAACAAAAGTGAAAGCACTAACAATATGAATATCTTGAAAGCCGGAGAGAGCGAGAGTCTTAAGCAGCTCGCAGCCGATACCACCAGCTCCAACCATAAGCACTTTGGCGCCCTAAACAAAACAAAAATCAAAACCCGAAAATACGAAAATACGAAAATACAAAACCCTGTAATCCAGTTAAAATAAAAGTGGGGGGGTTTTGTCGGTACCTTTATTGCAGATAAGTGTCCCTCTGAAGCCATTGGGACTCAAGGTAGAGAGACAGACACAGGGAGAGAGAGAGAGAGAGAGGGGGAAACTGAACAGAGCGAGTCAAAGAGAGAGAAGTAAATTAGAATCAGAATATGAAATTTTATTAGTGCGAATAAATAATATTTAACAGAGACGAAATTGTGGGGGCCGTGGGGAATCGAACACGGGACGTGTTGGATGGTGGAGAATCTAAGAGGTCGTGACCCAAAAAGGGCGGCTAAGCTTAATAAAAAATTAATATTTTTTTTTAATTTTTTTTAGATCTAAAAAAAAATGAAATATACATAAACAAATTTATATATTTTAAATTAACGGATTAAAATATTTATACCATGTTTGGTTACACTAATTTAGGGTCAAAAGAGTATATTTATAAGTGTATTACTAAATATTTTTAGTTGATTTATTGTATTTTAAAAGTGCTTAAAATATTTTACTATTAGTGAAAAAAGCTCAAAGGAAAATGATAGAACCATCGAAAGTTGCACACCGAATCTATACACCGAATGATGTAAAAAAATATTTGACCGTTGATTAATATTAACTGATAATAAATAAATGGTTAAGATTTTACCACGTCATTCGGTGCACAGATTTGATGCACAATTTTCGGTGAATGTAGTATTACTCAAGCTCAAATTATTAGTTCTTCCCATGAGTTTTTTTTTAGCTTATTTAAAGTGTTAAAATTTTTTTTAAAAAAAATTCTATTTTATTTCATAAATTTGACCTATATCTATTGTTATATATTAAAACTTTTTTTGATAAATTAATGCTTAAAATCTCTTTAATTTTTTTTTTAATCTAAATAACCAAAATAAAAATTCTTCCACTCTCTACTAATGACCTATACTTCAATGAACTTGACTTGAATAAATCGTCTCAAATAGAGCCCTGGACCCAGTTTAATTCGGCATATTTTGCTAAATCTTGTTTAATTGGACATATTTTGCTAGAATAACTTATTTAAAGTTTATAAATATTATTTTAAAACTATTTAAAACACGTTATTTTGCGTCTTTTGGGAAAGATAAAATCTGGGCTACTTCCCATAAGCCCCTTTTCGGTGATCGGGGGCGTTCAAACTAGGTTACGCATACTTCAACTACTTCTTTGAGGCCCTGAAGTTGATAGTCGGGTAAATCCTCTCAATAGTCATATCTATTAACAACCCAGATAAATCGAACTCAAAACTTCTTAAATAATACATCTAAGAGTTTTAGTTAACCGTTGGACCACGGTGGCTTCCCATAAGCCCATTTGAGTTCATTGAAAGTGTCGAAATTTTCAAAAATACCATAAAGCTCCGTTTTATTTTTCTATCCCAACAATTATCAAATTTTTTGTAAAACTCGAACTCTCATAAATTCTATTATAGTAAAACTCTATTTGAATCAACTATAATGAACGACTCTTAATATTCTTAGTTTAAAGTGGGAGATTTCAAGTGGGATTCAATTTTTTTTTTTATCTAAGGTGCTGTAATTGCATATAAATCAACTACTACTAGGTGGTCAAACGGTTAAGTAGGATTTTTGAGTATATTATTCAAGAGATTCTAAGTTTGATTAATTTAGGTTACTAATAGAGATCCTCATTGATGGGATTTACTCAACTATCAATTTTAAGTTCCCGACTGATTAGTTAAAGGTAAAAAAAAAAAAAAAAAGTTGCATACAAACCCAACATCTTTTTGTTTGAGACAAATTGTATAATTAATTACATTAATATTTTTTCTTTTCTTTTCTCTTATTTAATTAAAGGAGTTTATAAAATAAGTGGGGAGCAGGATGATCCACTCCCTAGATCGGATTATAGTTTAAACATCAAATCGGATTACACTATTACCAAACAATCAAACAAAGCGGCGGCAGGTACGGATTCGTCACTCGTGGGATCGGCCCCACCTTTCTATTCTTAGCGTGAGTATGACGGTGACGCCACGTTTCACATCTCCGTTTGGCCATTATTTCCTCTAACATCTTTTCTACCAATAATATTTTGCCAGCTCGTCGGACTTATACTAACTACGATGGGTCGAAGAATCTCCCCGCGATTATTTGTTGAGTCTGAGACGTTTCCTCCGTCACCATCACTCCAAACTTCCAAAGTAAACACGAGACAAAAAGGGAAATTACAGTGCCATTGACAGACTTCTCTGTAGCCACGTTTTGCGGAGGAAGTCCAACCGCGCCTGCCAACTCTTCTGCATTATTTTGGTGGCTAATTACAAGGTGTTCGGTTCCAAATACCCTGTATTTTTTAAAGAACTGAAATCAGAACTGATGGTTCCTTGAAATTTAGAACCAGAGCTGGAATTGACGGTTCTGGTTTCTAGATACTCAGAACCAGAACCTGTAACATCGGTTTCAGTTCTGGGTACCTTATAAAATTTATGACCCCCTAAATGCTTTTAAAATAGCTAAAAAACTCTTAAAAACTTAAAATACCCCCCATCTGACACTTGTTAACAAAAGTAAAATTACAAATTATAAATTCAAAATTACAAACTCCATAACTCTATAAAGGTAGATTTTCAAAAGTTAAACCAACTTACTTTAAATGTTATGAAATATAAACATAAGTGTATTCACATTACTTTTTCTACAAAAGTTTTTATTAACCCTCATAATCTTTAATTTTATTTTATATTAGTCTCAATTCTGGCCTTCTGGTTTCTTGCCTTAGGTTCCTTGGCCTTCCTAACTATAGAAACCGAGCCAGGAACTGCTACGATACGGTTCCAAAAATTTAGAACTGGAACCTACTTGTTGACGTTGGTTCTGAGTATGAACGAGGCCAAGAACCCCAGAGTACCCATTGCCAATTCGAGTTCTAAGGCAAGATTCTTTTGAACACCCCTATGACTAAATACTGTTCTTCCAAGTTCATTTCAATCATAAAATGGAACTATAACAAGAATAATGAAGTGATAGTAATATTAAATGATATGGCATCTTATATGGAAGGCATTAGAACAATGAAGTGTTTGAAATGCTGATGAACCCCATGAAGATAGATAACATTATTGCATTTGCAGATAAAGATAAACACATTAAGCAATGAGGTCAAAGGAACTCCGAGAGTTGAATTCTCAATGTGGTTTTACTGTTGATACTAATCAATCTGCTGATTACTTAAATTGCAATGTGATATTAAAAGCGAAGCTTTCTTCATCCTATATATATATATATAGGAAGTGGAAAACCTAGTGCACTTCAAAACAATGTTCTAAAAATCAAGTCCCGGTTCACGGTTTGACCAATCAAATAGCCGGTTTAACCGATTGTTTAAAAAGTTTAAATGCTTACAAACACACCCCTGAAAACTTTTCAATCCTTATAGGTTTGAAATATAGAAAATACACTCCTATGATTAGTTCGAGTTTTGACTTTTTCGACCAAATTCTGGCTGATTTTGACTGCTAAAGTTCAATCTGACACCACCACCTGAACTACAATCATCCACTCTAACCTCAGAACTTGGCAACCCTCCGTTCGTCAGCCGTGACTTACAAATATCATCGTTTTGGATTGATTTTTTTGGCCAAATTTTAGCTGATTCCGACCTCCAACATTCAATCAAACACTATCACCTAAACCACCGACCTTCATTCTACAAAACCCCTATAACCCCGACACTGGTCATGACTCCCATATTGAGTTGAATTTTTTGACCAAATTCTGACTTATTATGGCATCGAAATTTCAATCCAAGACTACCCCTTGAACCACCGCCCTCCACTCTATAAAAGCTATTTAACTTTGACATTTATTAGCTCCTTGTTCATCGATGATTAAATTAGGGATTTGGGTGAACAGTAAAATTGAAATTTTGGACCGAAAAAGAGGTCGGTGGATGGGTTGGACCAATCCGACTGACTGGTCCGGTCCTGTTTAGTTTTCAAAACATTTCTTTATAGAATTGCATTATGTTGGGTCGGGGCTTCGAATCCCATGTATGAATGGGTAGGATTGCCCATTTACCACATCGGATTAGAAACAAACAAAAAAACCCCAGAGTACGGACTCCGTTCCGCGCGTGAGCTTGACGGCGATACGCTTTTTCAATTTCTTTCTTATTATTTATTAATTTCTCTTTACAACGTGTCAAATATTTTTCGGTAAACTTCGCTTTGCATAATTTGTCCAATTATTTTCTGCCATCTCACCCGAACGCAGTAAAATTGTGATCCACAGGAGAATTTCTCCGCGATACCTTCTAGAGTCCGACTCCACTCTCACTCATCGTCGTCTCGCCTATAACTAAAACGGCAAAAAGAACACGAGACAGTGACGGTCAACATCTCTATGCAGCTGCCATTAACAGAAGAAGAAACGTCGTTTCGCTGAAATGTGAGTCTTCTATTTGACCTAAATTCAATGCCGATAATTTTCTTCTAATTTTTTGTTAGTTTTATGAGGTTTTTAGGGTTTGATTATGTTGTTTTCTTTGTTTAGTTTATTGTTGATTCTTCTCAGCTATGGAGTCTGCAATGATGGTTCTTCCATTAAATTACGCCTCTCCAAACGGTAGGCCTCTTAAAGTTATGTTTATAGAATGGTTTGTCGGTTTCATTTGTGACTGTTTGCTTGTACACATTGTTTTTTTTCACGGCTTAAATGTAAGTTATTTGGATATTTGTTTTGATTGTTTGAATATCTCTATATGATTGGCTAATTTACGTGATAGTTGTGAAGCCATGAAATTGTTAATGTATATGTTTGTATTGTGGTCGAAAGACAAGTTTTAAGAATAATCTAGTTATATGTTCGTGTTCTTTTGTGAAGTGTTGAATTGACTATCAGCCTACGAACTGGTAAGGAAGGGACTAAGGTATTGACCTGTTTATTGCTTCTTCAAAGATGTAAAAGAAATACAATATGTGTTTGGTCTTTCTAGGGTTCATTGGTTTCCTCACTTTGAATTCTGAAAACACCCAATTCTTGACTTTTATGTTTTGACAAAGAAAGCATTTATAATTATCTCAAATTATGTTTTCCTCTTTTTTTCTCCTTGGTTTGGTGCAATTTAATGTGAAGTGGTTGCTTTTAAGATTTTTTATTTGTCTAGCATGGTTGATTTTTTATTTATATTTTTCTAATTATAATGCAGTTGCTCATTTTCTGTTTGATTTATGTATTATTTCATTTGTTTTGATAGAGTCGTATTCAAAGGGACATAAAAGAATTAAATTATTGAGTGATGCGAACACTTATGGTTGTACTTCCGCATCTGTGAAAAATGAAACAGAAGAGAAGAAGCCAAAGGTTTCACAGAATATTGTCGATTATTCTGATCCATTTGCCATCTCAAATTTGCTTGATAACTTAGATTCTGGTAAATTTGGGAGTGTAACAAAAGACATAAAGGACCTCATAGATCGGAAGGTTCGAACATGGGGTACTCTTTGTGCCAAAAATCCTTTACTTTCAAATATATTTGTGAATGCTGAGAACCCGAGTAAGCAGGCTACAAAATTGGCAAATCAAAACCCTATTCGAAATATCATTGATTTGGAAGATGATACAGCGGCTGTAGCTCATCCATTAGTCGTAGTTCTTTCAGACGATGAAGATGAGGAAGACAAGAGGCCTTATAATCCTTTTCGCGAGGTTGTCTTGACGCAGCCTCCTGCTGGACATTTTTTAACAAAGGACATAATGGTATGTTTCTCTAACAAGCTAATCTTTGATTTCTTTGGAATCGTAATGCTGACAAGGATATATCACTCAATACTTTGATAATCAACTGTGAGCATTAAATGTAATGGGTAATCACTCTCCAAAAGAGGAGACATGTAAATATCAATGTTTTGTTTTTACCATGCAAAGAAGTGACTGAGATGAGAATAAAATAATATGTTTGTGTGTTCAATAAGGAGTTCTATTCCTTGATATTTAATTGTCAAATTTAGTATATTTTACTGTTCCGATGTCTTTTATATCATCTCTGAAAGTGCTTGTGTTGTTACCGAATTAAGGTTAGGGGCTATGTTGAGAACATAATTAAGGTTGGGGGCGACACACAGAAGATAAATCAAATGAAAGAAGAAAGTTTAGTTGGTGAAATTGCCATCAACAAAGATCCGGGTGTTTATGTTGGTGTCGAAGAGGATGATGATGATAAGACCAAGGCTGAAGATGATGGTTTGGGGGATATTTGGCAGGAGATGTCAATGGCATTAGAATGTTCTAAGGTACTCTGTTCTTTTTAATTTTATTTATCCTTTATCTATTCATTTCTGTTACGTTCATTTTGCACTAAAAATTTTGATTGTACAAGGACATGTAGGTTATGCTATATTCTTAAAAATTTATATGTTATTTAATTTTTTAAGTAACCTGTATTGAATAATATCTTTCCAACTTATAATTCTTTTATTGTCCTAACCATTCACCCATAAGTTCCTAAGTTATTGCAATACTTATCATGATTTTGCTGCGTTTGGTAGGATGTGGTTGAAGATAATTCAGCCAATGAACACATGGAAAAAGATGGAGAGGATTGTGATCATTCATTTATCTTGAAGGATGATCTGGGCTATGTTTGTCGTATTTGTGGAGTGATTGACCGAGGAATTGAGAGCATAATTGAGGTCCAGTTCAATAAGGTAAGAGTATTGTTGTTTATTCATTATGTTCAATGCACCTCCACCTTTTTTTTTTTTTTTTTTAACTTTTTGTTAGCAATTATCTATGCAAATAAATATATGGTGATTCTTCCTATAAATGTTGATGTTGAGTCTGGGTAATACTTTATTTTTGGTTGGGTAAGTGCCTTTGGAGGGTTGAGAACATTTTTCATAAGCTATTGCACTTGATTTTGATAATGACACTGAGTTGAGTCAATGCATTCAATTGCCTTTCTTGTTTAGCTTTGGCTTAATACATTTGTTTAATGCCTAGAAGTGACGGATTGGGTTGGAAATAACCTCACCTATTCTTCTTCTCTATTTTATAGGACTACTTGGGAGACATGACATTTACACATCCCTTTATTCTCTGCTGCCCCAATTATTTATGTTTTGTTCTCTGAGCTTTAGCTTGATTTTATTGTAGTCTTTGGGTGCTTGTTAATTTGGAAACTTCTATATTAATATATTAAGAAAAAGCCCGAGTTTTTCTTAACCAAGGTAGTTGACTCAATTGTTTTCAATTGAGTTGGTGACTGAGTAAATTTTCTTCTTCTTATATCAAAATGACCGTAATAGCTTTGCCTACAATTTTAATAATATTGGAACTTATAGGGGTAAGAGGGTAATAAATCTGATGTTTTTTCATATGTTGGCACAATATTGCTTGTGCATTTTTTGTTGGGATATTGTAGCTCGCTTTCCTATTTGTTTCCATGTGATTTTATTCCTATGTTATTTATCTCGAATGTATGTTTTCTGCTACACGATCTCCGAACATTTTTAAATCCCTACACATTGCATGGCCATCTGGGCTTATAAAATATATACCAGAGATAGTGTGAAATGCAAAACTAACTGTTATGATTTTGGGTTACAATAGCTTTAATTTAGAAGTTAGTTTTGTTAAGCATACAACCTGACTAGCATAGAATGACTAAGTTCTTAAGTTCTATTCGATGTTGCATTTGCATCTCATTGGAATTAATTTATGCAAAATGATTGGGCTTGATGGCTTGTTTAGTAGTTGTCCTTGCTTGCTGCCTTAGATTTTGATTTTTCTTTTTGTTAAATTTAGGTGAAAAGGAGCACCAGAACGTACATGTATGATTCTTGGAATGGCAAAGGCAGAGATGCAAGCAACATAGATGGAGTTAAGTTGTCTGAAAATGACTTGATGGTGACTGACATTTATGCTCATCCAAGACATATGAAACAAATGAAACCTCATCAGGTAGAAGGATTTAATTTTCTTCGAAGCAATCTGGTGACTGATAATCCTGGTGGCTGCATTTTGGCTCATGCTCCTGGATCTGGAAAGACGTTTATGATAATCAGCTTCATGCAGAGCTTCTTAGCTAAGTATCCACAGGCTAGACCACTGGTGGTGCTTCCTAAAGGAATTTTGACAACATGGAAGAAAGAGTTTCAGACATGGCAAATAGAAGATGTTCCACTCTTAGATTTTTATACAGTGAAAGCTGACAGTCGGGCTCAGCAATTGGAGGTGTTGAAAAAGTGGGTGGAGCAGAAGAGTATTCTTTTCTTAGGGTACAAACAGTTCTCTGCTATTGTTTGCGACTCTGAAAACAGTAAGACAGCAGCCACTTGTCAAGAGATACTGCTCAAGCAACCTTCAATTCTGATTTTGGATGAAGGGCACACTCCGAGGAATGAGAATACCGACGTATTGCAATCCCTTGCTAAAGTACAGACACCTCGAAAAGTTGTTCTTTCCGGAACCCTCTACCAGAATCACGTGAAAGAAGTATTCAATATTTTGAATCTGGTGCGTCCAAAATTTCTGAAACTGGATACCTCAAGGGTTGTGGTAAAGCGCATAATGAGTAGAGTACATATTCCAGGTTTGAGGAAGCAGTTCAAAGCTGGTGCACATGCTGCTTTCTATGAGTTGGTGGAGCATTGTCTTCTGAAGGATGATGATTTCAAAAGGAAAGTCACTGTCATACAAGATCTTCGTGAAATGACCAGCAAGGTCCTACATTATTATAAGGGAGATTTCTTGGATGAGCTACCTGGACTTGTTGATTTCACTGTGGTACTGAATTTGAGTTCCAAACAGAAGAGTGAAGTTTCAAAGTTAAAGATGTTGGGTGGGAAGGGTGGCAAGTTCAAGCTTTCTGCTGTTGGGAGTTCTGTACTTCTGCATCCAAAATTAAAGTCCCTTCCTGAGAATAGTGTCCCAGCAGATGATAAGATGGATGAGGTTTTAGAAAAACTAGATGTGAAAGATGGAGTCAAAGCTAAATTTTTTCTTAGCCTGTTAAACTTGTGTGATTCTGCTGGTGAGAGGTTACTTGTCTTTGGTCAGTACCTTCAACCCTTGAAATTTTTAGAGAGATTAGTAGTGAAAATTAAGGGATGGAGTCTAGGGCGAGAAGTCTTTGTGATCTCAGGTGAATCAACTGCTGAGCAGCGAGAGTGGTCTATGGAGCGGTTCAACAATTCTCCTCATTCCAAAGTTTTCTTTGGATCGATTAAGGCTTGTGGAGAGGGAATCTCACTGGTTGGTGCATCCCGCATTATTATTCTTGATGTTCATCTTAATCCATCAGTAACTCGCCAAGCAATAGGCCGTGCATTTCGACCAGGCCAAACAAAGAAAGTGTATGCATATAGATTAGTCTGTGCTGATACCCATGAAGAGAAAGATCATGCCACTTGCTTCAAGAAGGAACTGATCTCAAGAATGTGGTTTGAGTGGAATGAATATTGCGGTTACAGAAATTTTGAAATGGAGACAGTTGATGTGTCTGACTGTGGTGATCTCTTCCTGGAGACTCCACTATTAAGGGAAGATGTTAGAGATCTGTACAGAAGGTTAGTACTCAATTTATCCTTAACCCCAGTCAGAGTTCCCTAGTATGATTATCTATGTTCCGCCTTATAACTCCTTTTTGGTATATTTTTTCAGATAGATTCCAGCATTTGGAACTGAAGCAGTGAGTAGAATGCCATTTAGAAAATATGTATTCCGTCTACGTTACGAAAGCATTAACTTTTGTGTACAGGACTAGAGAAATAGGAAATGTAAATTTGTTCAGCTCAGAATTATCATTTGGATTTCCTTTCCTTTTCTTTTCACTTTTCTTTCTTCAACCTCCTCTATGAAGAATGAACATTGCTATCTGAGTATAGAATTGTGGTACTTTCTAATTGAATGCTTGCAGTGTATTTATGGGCCAGGATTATCTATCCTCCATGATGGAGTACACTAGCACCATCAGACAAACGAACCGCACCTCTACGGACCTGTGTGTCTACAGTGTAAGGGATCAGACAGTTTTGCTCCTCACAGTGCTCATACCACAGGATTATGTTTGGGATAATATTATGTTGACAAATGAATCTCACAAACTTTCTAAACTTAATGTGACACTGAATTGATATTATCACGTCAATTCATAATTTTGACTAGACATAAACAACCGTTTTTGTTCATCGTATACCATAGGACGGAATGATCGTTCCTTGGAGATGGAATGGTGTTCCTAATCCAAGGAACGACTATTCTTCCATTAATAATTGTCATTTTTTCATAAAAGAATGACCATTTTTTAGTTTTAGTCTAAAGGAGTATTTGTCTAAGTTTATAAGTTGGTTAAACTAGTTTATAAGTTCTAAAATTAAGTTGATTTGTTTGTTTATAACTTTTTTGAGCTTATAAGCACTCTGTTTATAAGCTAGTTTGACCAAATATATTATTACATTATTCTTATTTAATTTTAAAATTTTATAGTATATCCTTATTTAATATAATATTATTTTTAATCATTTTATAATAAAATATACTTATAAATCATATTTTATCAAATACGTTAATTATTTATTAATTACTTATAAATATTTTAATCAAATATATAATTACTTAAAATTTTAAATATTTATAAATACTTATAGATTATAAACTAATTTTCTTAACCTCCCGCAAACACCCCTTCGATCATTCTGCTACCGTTGCATTGAAAAAATGTGAATAAATATTATTGTGAAAAAAAAAAAAAATTGTCTTAATGGCAAGGGCGGGACTCATTGGAAAGTAATTATTATCTGTGTCCCCAAAGAACATCTTTTTTGTCCTTTCTCTCTCTCTCTCTCTCTCTCTGTGTCAGACTCAGTACCATTCCATTTCCCACCGAGTCCAGAGTCTCTGCAGCTTCCTCTTCCGAAACAAGCAGACCCCGCTTTTGAGTTTCTCTGCATATATCGAAAACGTATACCAAAAACAAATAGCTTTTACGACTTTATTTGATTCTTGAATGATTAACTTGCTTATTGCTCTTGTTTGTGTAGTACGTTATTGAAGGTTGGTTGAGTTTGTTTAGAAATGAAGCCGCCACTGACGGTTTCTCCGCTAGCTTCCGTGTCCGGTACTCTCTTCATCTCTTTTTTTATGTTATCTGGATTTTGTTGATGCAAGTTTTTGTTGCGTACAATGCGTGTGTGTGTGTGTGAACTTCGTGTTAACCATGTTTGTCGTTAGGATTTGTTACGGTAACGTTGCTGTAAGCTGTGTAAGCTTACGTTTTTCCATGATCAAAACATCCGTTACTTAAGTGGCCAAAATATATGTAACAGTACCGGTAGCGGTACAGGTACTTTAGATCCTGCTTTATTTTGTATTTTGTGCTTGTTTATTTTATGATATGCATGTTGATGGTCTGTTTGATTGGGCACATTGTTTCCATATGCTTCAGTTGCTATTTTTATGTTTATTGTTGCTGTTTCTGATTGTTTGTTCTTTTACAGTAAGTGTCACGGTAGTTTTCAACTATGTTGATGCTTAAATCTTCTAATATAATTTATAATTTTGTTGATAGAGTCATATTCCAAGGGACACAAAAGAATGAAAACGTCTGGAGATGCAAAAGATTCCAGTTTAACGGCTTCCCCTTCTACTACAGAAGATGAAGCGAAAGAGGAGACAACAAAGATTTCTCAGAACGTTAACAGTTATTCGGGTCAATTTGCCTTTGCTGGTTTGAAGAATTTAGACTCTGGTTGTTTCGGAAGTGTCACAAAAGACATAAAAGGTCTTATGGAGCTGAAGGCTCAGGTATGGGGTCAGCTTTTCAGAAACAATCCTTTGCTCTCGCAAATGTTTGAAAATGCTGAAAAGAACTTAAGCAAACCAGCGTCAAAGTTGAAAATCCAGCAAGCTCGTCCTAATGTCATTGATTTGGAGGATGAGTGTGCGGCTGTTGCTGATGTTCCGTTAGTAGTAATTCTTTCAAATGATGAAGATGAGGGAGAAAGGAGACCCTCTAATCCTCTTTCTGAGGTTGTCTTGATGCAGCCTTCTGATGGACAATATCATACCGAGAACACTGAGGTAAATATCTCTTGCAAGTGTAAATCTCGTAACTCAGAAAAGTTATATGTCTATTAGTGCTTATTAAGTGGGCACTAGTTCATTGATTTTATTTTACATATTTCATTGTTCCAATATCATCTACATTCTGAAAGTGTGTCTGTGTGATTACCAAATTTAGGTTAGGGGCTATGCGGAGAGAACCATTCAAGTGGAAGAAAGAGTAAGTTTGGCTGTTGAAAGTGATATTGAGAATTATGAGGATGTTCATGTAGAAGAGAATAAGGTAACGTTTGAATTTCACTTTATGATTTTAACTTTTAAAGAATTGAATATGAGAATGGCAAGTGTGAAAGTATATTTTTGTTTGTGCTTGTTGAAGGATAAGGAAGCACCATTCCTTGGTTGTAGTTAATATACTTTATTGGTCCAATGTCTCTTATATCCCATATGAAGCTCTGATTTGTGATTATAAAATTTAGGTTCGGGGCTATGCGGAGAGAACCATTCAGGTGGAAGAAAAAGTAAGTTTGGATGGTAAAAGTGATGCTGAGAAAGAGAAGGATGTTGGTGTAGAAGAGAATAAGGTAACTTTTGTTTCCACTATTTATTTTAACTTTTTGAAGAAGTAACTATGAGAATCGTGAGTGTATATTTATATGTTTGATTGTGCTTGTTGATGGATAAGGAAGCACCATTCCTAGGTTTTCGTTAATATATTTTATTGATCCAATGTCTATCTGAAACTCTGATCTTGTGATTACCAAATTTAGGTTAGTGCTTATGCGGAGGAAACAATGCAAATAGAAGATAAAGTAAGTGTGGATGGTGAAATTGTTGTCCAGAAAGATAGGGGTGTTTATGTTGGTGTTGAAGAAGATGATGATAACCAAACAGAGATTGAAGGTGATGATCTAGGGGAAATTTGGCAGGAAATGTATATGTCATTAGAGCTTTCCAAGGTACTCTGTCTTGTCAGTTTTGATTATGTTTTATCTGTTTCTATTTTATGATCATTTTGCAATTAGAGGACTTCTTCTTTTTGTTCTTGGTTAAGGATAGTTTGCATAAACTCTTTTCATTTTTATGCTATTATGTTGTGCAAATGTCCTGGGAAGTAGGCTTAGAATTTTCTGTAGAGATGACTAAGAACTCATTATTACTATTGATCATAGACATTATTACTGTTGATGGTTGTTAGTTGAGAGGAATTTGGGAGGTATTCAGTCTTCTAGAATTATAATTGTGTAGGGATATGTAGGTTATGCTATCTTCTTAAATCTACTTATATTGTTTGATTCTTTGACTCACTTTATTGAACGATATCTTTCCAATTATATATTTTCATTATCCTGACCATTCATGCTTAACTTGCGAAGGTGCTGCAATATTTACTGTGATTTTATGCTGCTTCTGGTAGGATGCGGTCGAAGATAATTCAGGCAAGGGACACAATAGTGAAGATGGAGAAGACTGTGATCATTCATTCATCCTAAAGGATGACCTTGGCTATGTTTGTCGCATTTGTGGAATTATTGAGAGAGCAATTGACACCATAATTGAGGTCCAGTTTAGTAAGGTAAAGTTATTTTTGTTTATCATTTAGCTCTTGTTTAAATTTTCCACTTTGATGCCTTATTAGCTTAGTATCCCTGCTGGAAATTATATTCCCTTGGGTTTTGATTTGTTGTTTGTTAATAGGTCAAAAGGAGCAGTAGAACTTACGTGTATGATTCACGAAATGCCAAAGGCAGAGATTCAAGCAGTACAGCTGGAGTTAAGTTGTCTGAAGATGCTTTCTTGGAGACTGGCATTGCTATTCATCCGAGACATATGAAGCAAATGAAACTCCATCAAGTGGAAGGCTTTAATTTTCTTTGTAATAATCTGTTGACAGATAATCCTGGTGGCTGCATCATGGCTCATGCTCCTGGATCTGGAAAGACCTTTATGATTATTAGTTTCATCCAAAGTTTCTTAGGCAAATACCCACAGGCTAGACCACTGGTAGTCCTTCCTAAAGGAATCTTATCTACATGGAAAAAGGAGTTTAAGACATGGCAAATTGAAGATTTCCCGCTTTTTGATTTTTACACTGTGAAAGCTGATAGCCGGGCTCAGCAATTGGAAGTGTTGAAAAAGTGGGTGGAGCAGAAGAGTATTCTTTTCTTAGGGTACAAACAGTTTTCCACTATTGTTTGCGACTCTGAAACCAGCAAGACAGCAGCCACTTGTCGAGAGATACTGCTCAAACAGCCTTCAATTCTAATTTTGGATGAAGGGCATACTCCAAGGAATGACAATACAGATGTATTGCAATCCCTTGCCAGAGTGCAGACACCTCGCAAAGTTGTACTTTCAGGAACCCTCTACCAAAATCATGTGAAAGAGGTGTTCAACATTTTAAATCTAGTTCGTCCAAAATTTCTCAGACTGGATACCTCTCGAGCTGTTGTGAATCGTATAATGAGTAGAATACCTGCAAGGAAGCCATCCAAAGCAGGTGCGGACACAGCTTTCTGTGAGTCAGTAGAGCACTCACTTCTCAAGGAAGATGATTTCAAAAGGAAAGTGAGTGTCATACAAGATCTACGTGAGATGACCAGTAAGGTCCTTCATTATTATAAAGGTGATGTCTTGGACGAGCTTCCTGGACTTGTTGATTTCACTGTAGTACTGAACCTGAGCTCCAGACAGAAGAGTGAGCTTCCTAAGTTGAATACTTTGGGCAGAGAGGGCAAGACATTTAAGATGTCTGCTGTTGGAAGTTCTGTTTTTCTGCATCCGGAATTGAATTCCCTTCCTGAAAATAGTGTCCCTACAGATGATAAGATGGATGAGATTTTAGTGAAACTAGATTTAGGAGAAGGTGTCAAAGCTAAATTCTTTTTTAATATGTTGAACTTATGTGAGTCCGCTGGAGAAAAGTTACTTGTGTTTGGTCAGTACCTTCAGCCTTTGAAATTTTTAGAGAGATTGGTTGTGAAAATTAAGGGCTGGAGTCCAGGGCGTGAAATTTTTGTGATCTCAGGTGATTCAAGTGCTGAGGATAGAGAGTATTCCATGGAGCGCTTTAACAGCTCCCCTCACTCAAGAGTTTTCTTTGGATCAATCAAGGCTTGTGGTGAAGGAATCTCATTGGTGGGGGCATCCCGCATTATCATTCTGGATACTCATCTTAATCCATCAGTGACCCGCCAAGCAATAGGCCGTGCATTCCGACCAGGCCAGAAAAAGAAAGTATATGCATATAGATTGGTGTCTGCTGATACTCATGAAGAGAAAGATCATACCACTTGCTTCAAGAAAGAATTGATTTCAAGGATGTGGTTTGAGTGGAATGAGTTCTGCGGTTATAGGAACTTTGAATTGGAGACTGTCGATGTGAATAATTGTGATGATCCCTTCTTGGAAAGTCCACTCTTAAGGGAAGATATAAGAATTCTATACAGAAGGTTAGTACTCTCAATTTATCCTTAGCCGCAGTCAGTTCCCAGATACGGTTTCTAACTTCAGTTTTTTATATCTTTCAGGTAGATGCTGGCATTGTAGGATTAAACACAGTAGACTAACAATCAGAATCTATACTCCATCTAAATTTAGAATTTGGAAAGCTAGGTAAGCAAGTTTCATACAACAAAATAATATTCTTTTGAAATGATCATTTTTATTTGTCAGTCCGAAAATCTGTTACATAACTCATTGGAAGCTTGAGGATGTTCTGCTGCTTTTGTTAGTAAACTGCTAAGTTAAAACGTCTTGTTTCAGACATTTTCAGCATTGTTTGTTGTCAGAATCAACAGTATCTGTACACAGAGAAGGTACAAACTTTACTACATAGAAATGGGAAATATAAAGTTTTTCATTTTAGAAATTTGCTTCGCTTAGTAGGGATTTCTTTTATTTTCTTTTCTTCTTTAACATCATTTATGCAAAATGGTTTCTGCTATTTGAATATAGAATTATGTGCCTGGCTATTGTTACCCTTAATATATTAACGTTTGGGGTCTACATGTTGACCTAAACATCTTTTCAATCCACTTGTTAAAAAGGTAAACCTTAGGGGGTGTGAGTGTAATTAACTCTTTCCTTTTTATATTCTTTAGAACTGGGTGGAAGATTATGCTTTAGTTAGACCTGATTTAATGTCGATCTTTAACTGCAATTTGAAGGGATATGGATTAGGGAACCTACATAAAACTGGAGTTTCCAAATTGAAATGGAAGATTTTCATAATATCAGCATTTGATAGTTGACATGTTATTACTATTTGGGACCCTGAACCTTTTTAAATATACACATGGCAAAGCCTTCACTTTCCTGTCCTTTGTCCTTTAAAATAAGGGCTATGCTCCAGGAAAAATCCCTGCAATTTCCACGAAGCCTGCCTAAGACAAGTCATGTGAATACTGCCATGGAAGTACTTCATAAAAATACTTCCAAGTGGGAAGTTTCTTATTTTTGAGAGAGTTCCTCCTTCCTCCTTCAGTTCACCTCTGGCATTATTTTCTTAGAGAGCACGGAAACGGCACCCTCTTGAAGGCGACAGATGAAGCGACGGAGAAGGTAAAAAGTATAAAACTAACTACCTAGATTGATAACAGAGATGTGAAAAACAAGCAAAAAAACATTGCTTATTTTAACTAATTAGGTAAGAGAGGAAGAAGATAGTATAGCTCTAGTAGTCACACACTTGAAGAGAAAGCTTCAAAACTTTCTAAGTATTTTATTATAACACGCCAATGGAATCTGTCTCCTTCTCTCTGTTGCTGTTGCTGATTGTGAAATTGACTTGGCAACAATGAACACCAACCAAAAGACAATTATAGGTATCTTAGAGGTTATAATCAAACCATCAAAATGACAAAAAGCCAATCCTTACCAACTTTATTTCAAATCAGGACATCTTTTTTTTTTTTTTTTTTAAATCCAATACCAAAGTTATAGCTAGTTGTACACCTTTTCCTCCCACATATTGAACAAAAATTATGTATCTTATCTTTACAAATATGCTAACCAACCAATTTCTTGATATATTACAACTGTGTTCTACGTCTTCATATCCAGAAGACTACAAATCTTTTGGTTTACCATTCACAAAAGCAAAGATCGACGAACCTAAAAGAACGGTCAAAAGCCTGAGTTTTTCTTCTTACCATAAGAATGAATTTGAGATCCATCCGTGTGAGCATGCAAAGCAATCACTTTTCAAGCTACGAAATCGTGTAATAAATGGGAAGAACTGAACCTGGACTGCCGGTTCCCGTTATTTACACATTCATAATCTGCTGTTTCGGCCCCTACAGAAGATGCTGCAGCATTGTATATATCATCTCCTCTCATGGCAACGAAACTATGATGGGTTCCACCAGACATCGGTAGGTTACCACCCTCGCAGTGTTGTAATCCTAATGTGAGAGACACCCCGCTTCCACTCCCGAACCGGCCCAACTCTGACATGTGGTAAGCAGCAGCAGCAGCTGCCATGTACCTATCGTTGCCCCCATCTGAATGAACCATTGGGTCCTGAAAGAGACTACATTCATCAACACTGGACCTTTGTTCATCCCTCAGTTTCAGTAACCCATACTCCGTTTCAGCTCCTCCACATGTCCGGCTATGGAAACTGGCGCTTGCCATTTCAACATCGGGAACATGATCGGATTTGGACTCTGTCATTTGTCCAGTACTGCATCTCTCAGTTGCTGTTGAACTCCCACTTTGTTGCAAATCTTCTTCCCTGTCCTCGGAGGTCATCATATCACCTTTATTTGCTTTGGCTGCATTTTCAGAAGAAGAATTAGAATCCATCTCTGCTTCGGCAAATTCTTCTTTATACATCTCTTCAACCATAGGCTTCCAAAGACGAACCCGTGCATTTATAAACCAATTTGAAACCTGAGCAAGACAACATATTTCGTCAATTTACAACGTAAAACATGAAGATCAGATGTACAGTTTTGCGATATCTTCCAATGATACGCATGATAAATACTGTCGGACTAATGAAATTATCATGACAATGTCTCAAGTCTGCCTTGAATACTGATAATAAGATGATTAATTTGTTTTACCTGACTTCTAGTCAAGCCAGTCTGTCTTGCCAGCATGATTTTATCGGAATCCTTCGGGTAACTGGCAGACATCAAACACAGCAATCAGTACATAGAAGTAGTAAGAGATCTATGCAGGAACAAGCAAATTATGAAAAAGGAAATAAAGAGTAAAGTTTAAGGTAGGGGATTACGGATGAAGGAAATGTTCAAACAGCCAGGCACGAAGAATCGAAACAGAGCTTTCAGGCAACCCCCTCTGTGGCCTCCACGCATGTTGTTGCATCATACCAAGTTGCTGAAGTGCTCGCTGTTGCCTGAGCTGCTGATCCACATATCGGAGGCGAGTTATTCCAACACCTCTACCATTTTCTGAAGTATCTTGCTCTCCAAGGCTTCTACGGGTTGCCTGAATTTGGCCGGTGATAGCATCACGCAAGCACCGGAAGTGGCGGGATATAGTCTGCAGAGCCAATGCGGTGTATGGTTTAGCAGCCCCGCATCCCGCAATCACATCAAACGAAGATACCACAATCTGCATCTGGTGATAGTACTGCTTGTACCTTCTATCAACCTGTCACAATAGGATAACCATTATAAGATCTCATAAAAATTAGAGCACAAAACCAATGCATACAGAAATAAAATAACATGAGATGTGGTAGCTTAATTGCACCAATCCACCTAATAAAAATGGACCAAAACAAAATCACATTTAAAGCACAAAATATTAACATTTCTGATAGAAGTCATAGAAGTATTGGCCCTATTAAGAGGAAGTCTTTGACTACCTTCTCAGAGCACTACCAGTAAAGACTAGCTAAGCTAGGTTCCCTCTAGTGCAAGAAGCTCCTAGTCAGAAACTCAGGCTACCACCAACAATCTTAGGGACAATTCCATAGTATTGGCTATAATAAATGGCGGTTTCTGCTTCCTCGACAGCATCAGTAATCAACAACACTACTTACAGGCAACCATGTATCTTATGTTTCTTTCTTCTCTGATCAGTCTCTGCACTGAGTTTATTTTACTCTTTTTAATTTAATTCCAGTGTCAAAAATATCAGCTTTCCAACTTTCTTAAAGGATTTGGTTGAAAAGATGATGATTGTTGCCATAGCAAAAGGCTTGGAGAACTATATATTGATCTTACCTCATCCAACATGGACAAAAGCTTTGTCAACTTGTTTTGCAGTTCTTGTTTTTCAGCATGTGAAAGCTCATTCGGTGGGTTTCCAGCAGATTCTTGAGGATTTGATGGTGCATTACTTGAACCCCCATCACCCTCCTTGGAACTTTTCATCCGCTGCTCATGTGTGCTTTGGCTTTTCTCACCATCAGGCTGTTTCAGAGCTTTTCGAACATTAACAACTTCATCTAAAAGTTGTTGTGCCGCCTTGAGGTACCTGGAATTGGGGATGGCTCTTGCAACACTTGACATCCCATAAGGAGATACATCACCTTTATTCTCTTGGTTACCTCCAGAGAAAGCAGGTGGCAAATATTCAACATTTCTTGCTTGTCCATCTCTAGAAGAGCCATTCCTGCTACCCTCACCTGTAATCGATGAATTGGAACTCAAGAATGAAGCAAAGCCCGAATTAGGATTTCTGTAGGGGATGGAAGGCATTTGGATTCCAGATGGAATTTGTGTCCCCAAGCTAAGGGATAATCCTTGACCCTGCAAATTCTGTCCACCTTGAAGAATATTGGTCGGACCACCCATTGGGTGCATAACTAACATCTCATTTCTACTGTCCCTCCATGCGTTGAACTCATGCTCCCCAATTCGTGACCCACCAAGATTTGAGAAGATTTCTTGTTGATGTGGGGTTGATTCTGAAGTTTCCACTGACTGAATATCAATGCAATTATTTTGCTGTTGAGAACTTCCAGCTAGCGAATCCGGGTATGACCCTGAATTCATGTACATCATCACATTACCAGGAAGAACCGGTGCCTCTGAGTAAGAAACCGGCAACGAATCCCTTAAATAGATCATCGGAGCAGCCTCCCTTTGATTATTTGAACTAGTGTAATAAGTTGCCATATTTGTATTATCTCAACAGATTCCTGCAACAGTGTTCAACTCAGATTAGAGGCTAACTATGGGAGCTGAAAACGGAAATTAAAATGATTTCCCATCACCAATAATTATTAATATGTTTAAGATCTGATTTTGCTTTAACAACTTATCTGCCATTTACACAAAGCTTAAACGAACCATTACAAAATTCTTACACAGAAGGAGCAATCCATCAAAACAAATTAGCTCAAACTGATACAAACAAAACCCCAGATATCCATTATCATGAAAAGAAGATTCTACCAGTGGCTTAAAGGAGCTCATATTCTCAAGCTTACAGTTATAAATCTTTGTATGCACCTACTGAGAGAAATATCCAACAACTTCGTGACAAAAATGATTTCTTTAGTTAATTTGAGCACACACAGCTAATAGTTTTCAGTGAATCTTATTTCTTCATCAACTGAACCAAATTAAAACAGGAAACAAACCCAGAAATCCCCTTAAAACAGAATTATGAAGAAGAAACAAGGAAAAAGTTGAAAGCAAACCATTAAAAAAGCATAAAACATCCCTCCAACGAAATAAGAGAGAACAAAGACAAATCTCTAATCTGTAAGTAAATCCTAAAGGATTTTGAAAAATTAAAAAAAAAAAAAAATAGTGAAGTTTACTTTCTTATGATCACCATCATCATCAGCAAGAAGAGAGAGATGAAGAAAAATAAATAAAAAAGAGCTATCCATGAACAGCAAGCAAAGATAATGAAGAAAAAGTCAAGAAAATAAGAATAAAAAATTACCTGGAAACAAGCAACAGTTGTGGGTGTTGTGGGGAACAGAAAAGCTTGAAGACACCACCAGATCCACTGATAACACAATCTTCACAAAACAAAACGTTTTCTGATCCCAAGAACCCAGTACAACAACAACACAACCCTTTACTTTTCATTGAAAATATTGAACATAATACAACAACAAAGAAGAAGAAAAATAAAAACTTTTTTTTTTTTTGGTGTGTGTTGTTTATGGGTTCCAAGAACAAGCTAAGTAATAATAACAGTAGTAATAATAATTCAATTTTCACTTTTGATCGTTTTTTCTAATCATTTATTCCCTTTCCATCAATCCCCACGTGAAAGATTCACACGAACACAGTTCTTGCTTTTCTCTAAAAGAGAGTGATGATAAAGTTTCTCTCTTTTGAAATACTATTCAATCTTTTTATCATGAGCTTAGCTTTTCCTGGTTCTTCCTTCAAACCCAGCTGTAGTATGAACTAGTTGTTGCTCAACTTGCTTCTGCTTCTCCTTCTTTCTTCTTCTTCTTCTTCTTCTTCCCTGGTGTTGTTAGCTGATGATTTGTGTGTGGTGATGAAGAGATTATGTTTGGTTAAGAGTTCAATCTTCTAACCACCAGTTGGTGGACCTAAAACCCTCTCTTAAACCTCTTCTTCTTTAATCTTAAAAATTCTTCCTTCTCTCTATGGCTTGGCTGTCTCTCTCATCATCCTCAACTCAAAAAAACTCTCTCTCTATCCCAAACCTCAAAAGCATATCATGGAAGGTCTCTGGTTCTCTTGTTTTGGTTTTTGGTTTTTGCCTGCAGTGCAATATCCACCATATAACTATTATTCTATTTATTTTATTTTATTTTATTTCTTTGTTTTTTTCTGATTTATTTTTTCTGATTTATTTGTTATTTTAAATATGAAAGGCGCACCACCAGCAACATTAGGTGCCCATATCACTGTTTTTGTCTTTTTCTTTTAACTAATGATCAATATTACATATAGACCCTTATGCTTTTTCTCTATCTCCCTGTAGTTTTATTTTTTTGCTCAATCACCCCCTATTATCATAATTCCCATTTTGCTCTCTTAAAAAAACATTATCATTTTATATTAAAGTGTATTTTAAAACCCTAATTTTTTTTAATGGTACTTAAAAAAAACTAATTATTGTAATAAAGGTTTGTATTAAACATTTTAAATTCCGAACCATCATTTCCATTAGCTAATATTAAAAGACAAATTTTTAGCCAAACTTCCTTATAAAACACGAAAGATTTATCTTTTAGTGTTAACTAATAGTAAATGATGATACAAATTATAAAAAAATAATAATAATATGTTTGTAGATGCTTTTTTTTTTTTTTTTTTTGAGTAACCGAGGGTGTTCGAGCTAGCTTTTACTCACCTTGACTAATTCTTCGTGGTCCTAAAGTTAATAATCCGGTAAACCCTTTTGTGGTCACCCTTATTAAGAAACAAGGGGAATCGAATTTGAAACTTCTTGAGTAATAAACCTAAGAATCTCTATCGCCCCACTCAACCACCCAAGGGTGGTCTGTTTGTAGATGTTTACATCAGAGAAAAATTATATATCCAACTATTGTAAATATTTTACGATCTTCGTTAAAATAAAAATAAAAAAAATATATATTTAAAAAATATGATATTTATTTTTAATATTTGAAAAAAGAAAGTAATGGTTAGAAAATTGTGTTGGGGGGTGACAAGGATGTATGATTAGAAATGTAGCATAGCATTGGAAGGTATTGCTTTGCCTAACCCACTAATAATGTGATATTCTTTTTCCCTTGGGCAAAAGAAATTAATGATTTTAGCTTTATTTTCCTTTCATTTTCATCCTTTTTATAGTTACAATATGAAAGGCATTAGGCATTCCCTAAAGTGGCTATCTATGTTAGTGGGGGTTAAGATTCCAATTTCCAAATAGTGGCTTCACCTTTTTGAAATAGTCAAGACCTTTAGGTGATGTTAAAAAAAAAAAAAAAAAAAAGGAAAAAGGAAAATAATTTGGTATTTATCTAAATTAAAAAAAAAATGGGAATCTCATATTATTAATTATTTTTTAGCATTAATTTTGACAATTGTTGTGATTTTTCTATTGATAAACAGGTTTGGATAGAACTCACTCCCAAAAGTTAGTCAAAGGAGGAGGATAGCCTACCAATTTGGCGATGTGGGATAAATACAACCTCTAATATCCTCCCTCGTGCTCGGCATGCACAAATAGGGTCCAAACTCAACTTTTAACACTCTCTCTCACACTCTACGTGCACGGCTAGGTCTAAACCCACCATTATCCTAAACAAACGTAGCTCTAATACCATACTTCTAACACCTTTTCGCACGCTCGACGTGCACGACCAGGTCCAAACTCGCTATTGCCCTAAACAAACGTGGCTTTGATATTATGATAAACAAGCTTGGGTTGGGCCTTAAACAAACGTAGCCCTGATACCATGATAAATGAGCTTGGGTAGAACGGGCTTGGATAAAACTCACTCTCAAAAGCTACGACTCTGTTTGGTTCACTATTCTGATGTTTTTTATAATAGTATTTTAGAAAAAAGTTAAATTGAGTTATTTTTACCAAAAAGATAATTATTAATGTTTTGTGAATTGAATAAAATAGAATTGGATTTTGAGAATATTGAAACAAATACATTTTTGGGTTTTTAGGATATAATAGTGGAATAGGCTAGAATAATAATAGTGAACCAAAGGGGTCTATAAGGAGAAGAGAGTCCAACCATATATATATATATATATAATTAGCGATGTGAGACAAATACAACTTCTAACGTTTATATTTAAAATAGCTTTTCTCAAAATTATTTAGTTTATTTGTAATTATTTAGGTTATCTTTTGACAATTTTTTTTTTTTTTTTTACATAATTAAAGTATATAGTGTAAATATATTTGATAAATTATTGCAAAGAAAAGGTTTTAAAATAAGGTGAATTTATGAATTGAAATTGCCCAAAAAAATATGAAAAGTTCCCAAACAAACATCCATTTTATAAAAAGGAGTTCAATTTAAATGAGAATACTTTCCAAATTTGATGAAGTTATGACTCAATATGCCTAGTTTTCCCGAGAAAAACTCCAAGAAAATTTCTCAAAACTTTTCAATTTTCTGACTAACACAGACCATCATCAACTTCTCTTTGATGAAATAATGGGAGGTAAATTGGACGGTGATGATGATGATGATGATCATCATGATGGATCATCTTGATTTTGCATGATAAAATCATTTAACAAAACTGGGTTTGTGGACCCCTTATCACAGTGCCCAGATTTATAATTTGATGATCAGAAAAAATAATAATAATATTATTATTATAAATTTTCATGTCTTTTTCATATTGTTATTGGATAGTGATTAAAGGAGTAGGTCCATTTTGAGGTCATTCTTTTAAGCAAAAATTTATATAAATAAATTAAGAGTAAATAAGTTAGTATTATTTTTAATTAATCATATTTTTATCCCAAATATTATACCAACCCAAATATTAAATAAATAAAGTTGAAGGATGACACACATGTTTTAGTGATTTTAAATTCCAAATTGTATTTACCATATCTTAAGCTGAAAAATTATGCAATAATAATAACACAAATGGGGTCGATTATTGCTTGTTAGTTTGTTATTAGTAAATAGTAAGTTATGGGCTATATACAACTCGAACGTTAAATTTTATCAATTCTCTGGAGCTAGATTTGTATCTATATGAATCGATATTATTCCATTCTAGTTCCTCTCCAATACCTCCCAAGGAAAATCTCAAATTAGATCCCAAATTGACCCTTTTTTTTCGGTGATCGGAGGTTTCTAGGCCAGCTTACATATCCTTTCAACTAATCCTTCGAGACTCTGAAGTTGACGACCGGGTTAGCCCCTCAGTGACCACCCCTATTAGCGTATGTGGAGACTCGAACTCAAGAGCTCATGAAACCTCTTTTTGCTCTTTTACTATCAGATCACCTAGTGGTGGTTCAATTGAAGAGTTAGTGTGAGTTTATTCGTTGGTTACTCGGTGTCCCATTTTTATGTATCCAATTTGATATCTTCGTTGGTTACTCTCCAATACCTCCCAAGGAAAATCTCAAATTGGATCCCAAATTGACCCTTTTTTTTTTTGGTGATCGAAGTGTCCAGGTCAACTTACGCATACTTCAACTAATCCTCCAAGACCTTGAAGTTGACAACTGCGTTAGTTCTTCAATGATCACCCCTATTAGTGTATGTGGGGACTCGAATCAAGGAGCTTATAAAATCCTCATTTTGCTTATTTTACTATCAGATCACCTAGTGGTGGTTCAATTGAAGAGTTAGTGTGAGCTTATTCGTTGGTTACTCAACATCCCAGTTTTATGTATCCAATTTGATATCTTCGTTGGTTACTCTCCAATACCACCCAAGGAAAATCTAAAATTAGATCCCAAATTGATCCCTTTTTTTTTTTTTTTTTTTTTGGTGGCTGGAGGTGTCTAGGTCAGCACGCATACTTCAACTAATCATTTTTTACCCTCAAGTTGACGATCGGGTTAACCCCTTTAATGACCTACCCCTATTAACATCTATGGAGGAAACTCGAACTCAAGAGCTCATGAAACATTTTTTTGCTTTTTACTATCAGATCACCTAGTGGTGGTTCAATTGAAGAGTTAGTGTGAGCATTTTCGTTGGTTACTAGGCATTCCAGTTTTATATATTTGATTTGATGTCTTCATATCGAAAATCAACAAATTAAACGTTTCAATTATACTATTGAATCATTCTAGTGACTTATAAAAGGGGAAACCGCGTTTTCCATTTTTGTTAAACACATTGTCTAGCTTGCAAGATAAAACAATTGCAATAATTATAGCTTGAAAAATCAAAATAATGTTTGCTAGCTAACGATTACCAACCTCATTAGCTGAAATTTAAAGGAAGTGGGCGATTGAGTAATTAAACGGAAAATCAGGGGCAAACAGAAATCGAAGAGAAAAAAAAACCTGCAGAGTAAGCAGACGACTTGACGTAGGGGCTAAATGAAGACGTATGCCAGAGACGACACGTGGTCTTCAGGTTCGTGAAAAGGCAATCTAATGAAAGTAAATTATTAATAAAATAATAAAAGGGAAGGATTATGATTGGGTGAAAAGGAGTGAAATTCTAAGATTGAATCTCAGACGTATGATTCCGTAGGTGGTTTCTGATCTGATCCACTGACACACAAACGGCTGAGGCTATAGTGTTTACTTTGAACTTTGTTCTATTTATTTATTTAATTTATTAATTATTAATTAATTCATATACTAAATTAAATTAATTGTACGGGCATATGGTTGGTGCCTAACTTCCCTTCCAATTTGAAACTCAATTATTTTGATTATAAAAATTTGATTTTGTTACAAAGCTTACGACTAATCTTCGGGGGAGACTGGAATAACAATCTATCGTTACGGTCCTTATTTAAATCGTAGATGCTTAAATGGAGAATCGAACATGAAATTCGTGTGTCTATTCATACTATCCCCAATTTGCCATAATCAATCTGGACAACGAACGGATGGGATAAGTTAGGAACTTCAACATTAAAGTCTTTTAAAACAATTAATTAATCTTCATAACTAAGACCTTAATATAAAATGCAATGTGCCATAAATTTGGAAAGGTTTTCAGACATATATATGGGAGACTAACATAACAATCCATTTGAAATTCAATTATTTTGATTATAGAATTTGATTTTGTTACAAATAAATCAATTATAAAGTTAGGACGGACACTAGCTTACGACTAATTCCTCGGGGAGATTAGTATAACAACTCATCGCTACGATCCCCTTATTTAAATCGTGGTTGCTCAAATGGGGAATCGAACTTGAAACCGTGCGTCTATTCCACGCTATCTCCAATTTGCTAATCATTTGGACAACCAACATATGGGTAAGTTAGGACTTCAACATTAGAGTCTTCTAAAACAATTATTAATCTTCATAATTAATACCTTAATCTAAAATGTAACATGCCATAAATTTGGAAGGTTTTCATACTATATATAGCTTTGTTGACCTTGGTGCGATTGTCCAATTAAGATTAGTCAAATATCCTCACATAAATACTAAATTTTCTTTTAAATAATATTTATTATCGAATTTCAACTAGGCATTTTTTTTAATAACTTGGAGTGTATTTGGATCACCACGCATACCTTCAACTAATTCCTCTAGGGCTCTGAAGTTGATAGCTGAATAAATCCCTCAATGGTCCACCCCTATTAGTAAGCTCAAATGAATTAAACTCAAAACCTCTTGAGTTAATACACCTTAAGAGTCCTAATTTGACCGTTGTAGCAATGGTGGTTAAGATTCTTGTTACATTAATATAATAATTTGGTAGTACCGTTTCATATAAGTATTGCATATATTAATCTCAGAGTAATACTATATATACAATATTTTTTATATAATATTATGTGATAAAATATGATCGGTTAATTTTAAATTAAAATTGTATATATAGTATTATTCATTAATCTCAACCTCGATGAATTGTTCGGAAAGAAATGATGCAAGAACACTATTCCATTTTAGGGAAAAAAAAATGTATAAAAAAATAATAAAATAAAAAATAATTTTATATTTTAACCAATGTTTTTGTACCATGTTTCATGCCAATAGGTTTAATTATTATTTTTATTATAAAATTAAGCCAGTAGTAGCTTGCGTGACATGCCATTAAAATAAATATTAAATTATTATTAAAAATCAAAAGGAGTGGAGTGCCCATTTAGAATAACTGGTGGCCAAATCAAAAACGGTTTTAATTAATTAAATTAAATTAATTAATAATGAGATTTTAAAACGCAAAGGATATTCATTGGTTGAGCCTTTTATACCAAACTGTAATTAATAAATAATATAAGCTAAGCCCGGGCCGGCACGTTGGACTCTAGAAGCCGAAAAAATAATATGCTTTTATTCAATAAACTAATTATTAATTCTTTATATTATTCTTTATTATCAACTCATTCAATAAATTAATTATTTTTATAAATCGAATTTGCCAACTGTAATCTTATTTATTTAGGATGAGTCGGTTTTTCATATTTAATTATTTTATTAATTTATTAAAAACATGGATTTCCAAGTTGACAAGTAAATAAATTAAAAATTTCTTTTAAAAAATATGTAATATTTTTTTGGGTCAAAGACACAATTAACAAAAAAAATTTATGAAATACTTTATTCTTATATCAATTGAATTTATTCATTTTATTTTATTTTATTTTTTGGTGATCGAGAGTGTTTAAACAGTCTGTGCATACCTTAACTAATTTTTCGAGATCCTGAAGTTGATAGTCTAATAAATCAAATTACTATCTTTATTGACAACCCAGATAGATCAAATTTAAAAGATTTCTTAAACAATACACTAAAAGAAGTCATAATTGACAGTTGAATATCAATTTTCTTCACGTATTATGAAATAGTTAAATAATCTCGTTAATATAATAATTATTTATATTAGTTAGGATGTAGTATCGCTTAAATATGAAATAAATTTGTATCTTTTAGAGACCATTAAAAATCCCAAAATAAATTTTTTTTAATAATCTCAAATTTTTGTTAATAATTATACGTTTTTTTAATAGTTTTCCAAAATAATTATTTTTATGCAATTATTCATTAAAAAAAATTATATTAATAGTCAATGAGAAATTGACACGTTGAGAATTTTGTGGTTGACAAGTACGCGGAAAACTCCATAATTTTAACAGTCAATGAGATATTGACACGTTGCATTTGCAAATATTAGTGAAATAATTTTAATTTAAAAATGTTAAATTTTTTTCTGGTGAGGGAAGTGGGGCCTCTTCTAGCTTTAAAAAATCAGACCATTTATAAATACAATAAATTCCCCAGTTCCAAATCCATGACTTAATGATATAAGCGCTGACGTGGCTGGGTCCCATTGGATAATGGATGTGGGAGCCACAAGGGACTCATAAGTCTAAGAGAGTTTCTTGTCTTTGTGTTTGGTTGCCTGTGCATGTTTTGTTCGGTTGTTAGAATATCATTAACCCCCCTGATGTTTAACTGAAATTTAAATTTCCTCTAAATTTTTTAGACAACAAAAACGAAGTATCGTCTAGTTTTATATGTTAAAATAAACGGCATAAAGGCAATTTGATTAAATATTTATTAACTTATAATAGTTTAAGTTTTAACGGTTAATCGACAGTAGGGAAATGTTTGTTATTTTAGAAAGAGCAAACAACATATTCCTACCTAAAGTTTAGCAAAATCTCAAGTTGATACCCTTAATTGTATTTATTCTAAATTTCCACCCTTAAATTAATACAATTAGTGACTATTGGAGATGGTTAGAAACGGTGAGTGAGTTCAGCAAGTGAAGGTATGAGTTTTGTAAAAGAGGTTACGAGGAGTCTAATAGTGGTATCGGAAGTGATTTTGCACTTTGAAATCAGCAAAAAAAGTCAAAAACCATTAGTATGGATGCTACTAATGTTAGCCGTTTTTTGCTAACATGAGCACATCTTCTACCAAAACAAGCGCTGACACACTTTAGCATGCTAATATACGCTATACTAGAGTGAAAAGTTAGAAATCTATTAAAATAAAGGAGACGACGTTAGTTTAAGGGTGACAATCTGGAATAAATACAATCAAATATGTCAATTTGGAATTTCGCTAAACCTCGGATGCGAAAATATCATTTTCTCTTTTAGAAACTATAAGGGGACTTTTACTATTACATGGAATCTCATGAGTTGATGCAACTTAAATTATGATGACAATTATTGTACCCTTTGGACACTTTTGAGCTCTCTTTTAACCTAACCTTAATCTTGGGCATTTCTACTTTCACTTTAATGCATAAAAAACCAAACATGGTGCTCTTGTCTATGAATCCTAAGTTTGGTTTGTGTCAGCTTGCAATTAATTTCTTCATTTGAAATTTTGGTTGAATAATTGGAAAGTGAAAATCCATTCAAAATCTCACTATGATTCCCTCTTTTTAATTCAAATATACCCTTTTGAATATGATCGATCTACTTTTTTTTGTTTTTTTTTTTTGTTTTTTTATAACTAAGGTGTCCAGATTAACTTACGCATACCTTGACTAATCATCAAGAGAGACTTGCGCATCAACTGCTATAGTTCTCCACTTAAAATTGTAGATACTTAGAAGGGGAATTGAACCTGAGACTAGGGGTGTTCAAAAAAATATAAAAATCGAACCACCCCGTTAATGTTAAAAAACTACAGTTACGGCTTCAAAAATTCAAAAAATAGGATTTATGGTTCGTTACATTCGGGAAAAAATAAAAATAAAAAGCGGTTAACCAGCTTTTATATATATATAAAAAATAAAAAAATATATATATAAATAAATATATATATATTAAATAAAAATAAAAATATATATTATATATTAAATAAAAAAATAATTTCATTTTGGACTTTTATTTGTATCAATTTTTAATGTATTGTCGTAGTGGTCAATGGATATGTATGAATGTTTAATTTTTATTTGGATATATATTGTTTATATTTACAATTTAATTTAGGAAAAAATTAAAAAAATAAGTTTTATAAAAAAAAGGAAAACCGGTTAACCGCTTTTCTTAAAGTGGTTAACCGCTTTTGAACACCTCCCTACCTACGACCATACACTTATCCACATTATCTCTAATTCATTTTAACCATATGGGCTACTCACGAATGAGTTCGATTAATCTATTTGATAACAACTTATCATGTAATGCTTCGAACTGGGTGGGGGTATGGGCGACTATTCATATCGATCTACGTCCTTATTTCGGTATGTTATAAACATGTTTTCATGATTTAAAACAGAAAAAAAAAAAAAACGATCCGCGAAGCTATAATTATTCCATTAATTAAAAGTAGGGGAGGTTTAATGAAATTTTTGTTAACACAAGGGATGTGAATTAATTTTCTTCAAACTTCAAGAAAGTTAGCTCATTTACTATTTCACCCTAATCATAATATATGTTTAATATTTAGGTAGGAGTAGCTAGTTTATGTCTTTTTATATATGAATATATGACTAGTCAGTAAGCACAGACTGACCCACCCCATCAAGTTTTATGAAGAATAAGTAAAACCCATTGCCATTGATTCAATTATTTTATTTTATTATTTTTTAAATTTCGATACAATGAATGTAGATACGAACTAATCTTCCAAGACCTTGAAGAAAACGATCAGAAAATCCCTTTAGTGGCCTCGCCTACTAGTATCTGAGCAGACTCTCTCAATAGTCGCTCTATTAGTATCTGGGAGGACTCGAACTTAGGAATCCATGTGGTGATTCTGGTTCACACACGCATCCTCATTAGCTTATTGTATGAGTACCCGTTACAACAGATGAATGTACATCGAGGGATACATGTTTATGCGAAGTATGTTGAATTAACACATTTTTACATTTTTATACATACTTGGCGTACATTTGTCGAAAACAACTATACATACAATAAGTAAACAAAGGTATACATGTATATCATATTCGTTTGACATAATACATTCTTATTAGCTTGAACTTTCACCAATATATTGAAGATCTATAAAAGCTCCTCCCATAATCATATTTCCTCAAAATGCAATTCCTTTTATTAATTTCTTTCACAAGGACCACAATCAAAAGCTCAGCACAACAAAAACTCAGAATAATGGGGCCTCATAAAAAGCTGCATTCAAACACATTTATTAATTAAGGTTCACATTCATGCATTCATGAATTTAACTTTCTACAAGTGAAATTATTGGTCACAGAAAGTGATTAATTTTCTCTGTGAAAAAAGGACAGAATTTCATCAGTAACTTGCTCAGCTTTCTTTTGGTGTATAAAATGATGTCCCTCCTGGATTATGACTACTTCAATACCAGGTACAAGGGCCTTAAATTCTTCTCCCTGTATGTAATCTTTTATCCCAAATGATTGACAGCCTGGATTTTTGTCACCCGTGATGAATTTTGTAGGCACTCTGATTTTGGCTCCTTGCCATCCTCCTGTTAGTTCCCAATTCCTGAATCAATTCATGCAATGTCAACAGTTTAGAACTAGAAAAGTGTCCAAGTCCTATACCGATTAAGCACATTCAAGTCTATTGGTTTATAAGATGGGGATAATCCTCCCATTCAACAAGAGCTTTATTAGTAAGGAGTCAAATCCACCTAAAATTCTATGATGATTACAAAGTTAAGGCCTAATTGAGTTGAGTATTTGACCAACGGGTGAGGAGTTAGAGCCAACACTATAAGGCATGACCTAACATATGGGCTCGACCGTGAGGGGAGTGTTGGAGTCCTACACCGACTAGACATGTTCAAGCCTATTGGTTTATAAGACGGGGTAATCCTCCCCTTCAATAAGGCTTTATTAGTAAGGAGTCAGACCCATCTCAAATTCTATGATGATATTAAAGTTAGGCTTAGTTGAGCTGAGTGATTGACCAGCGGATGAGGAGTTAGAGCCAACACTACATGCATGACCCAACATATGGGCTTGACCGTGAGGGGAGTGTTGGAGTCCTATACCAACTAGACACATTCAAACCTACTGGTTTATAAGAGGGAGTAATCCTCCCATTCAAAACCCACCTTGAATTCTATCAAAAAGCAAATTAACTTACATGGCCAAAGCGCGGTAGTAGTTCAAGGCGCCAGTGAAACCAGTTGTGTTGAATTTATTAGCAGAGAGTTGTAGTTCTTCAATGCTAACCCAGTCAAGTAATGAAGATGGAGTCTCGAGAAAGTCTATTACATCAACACCAGGAGGAGCAGATAAATGATCAGGACCATCCAAAAGTAAGAACTTCTTCAATATTGTTAAATGACAGATTACATGATTTATCCCTGGTTCGTTCAGATTAAGGAACTACGTCCAGATTCAAACAGAGAATTACAACGGCAACTCACTCTAGCTCTCAATTCTTTTTCACATTAGGTTTCTCACTATTACAAAATACAGCTTATCCGAATCTAACCCGACTCAGGTCCAAATATTAAGAAGGATCCACTCCGAATGAGTCGTAGTAGACAAACAATCCATCAAGGCTAAGAGAAGTATACACCATATCCAAGAATGATGCTGTGGGCATCTTAAGATGCATATTGAAAACATGTTTTCATGTTTTCATGTGGCCTATCACCGATGCTTTTGTTTCCAAAAATGTGTTTCATGCAGCAATACAGCTGGTTCAGTATCAACAAAAACTGTACTGTTTCTTGAGAAAGCTAAACAAACAGAATAATAACGAAAGCAATAAAAGAACACCAGGGTTTATAGTAACAGATATCAAATAAAGTTTTGGTCATCTCTTAATTACCTGTTCTTCTCCAAGCTTGTCTAGCAGGCCAATCAAATCTCCAACAAGGTGGAAAACTGTATAAGATGCGGGGTTCTGAGGGCAATCAGAGTCGCCATAGCCTCCCATATCTGGAGCAACCACATGAAAGCCATGTGCAGCCAAGTGATTAATCTGGTAATTCCAGCAAGACCAAAGCTGAGGAAAGCCATGAATGAGAAGAACAAGAGGTCCTTGGCCTTTCTCTGCTATGTGCATCCATATCCCATTTGTTTGAATCCTTGTATGCTTTATGTCACTCATGGTGGTGATCCTCCCTTCTTCCTGATTTTTACTTTCTCTTATTAATTGATTTGTTCTTGATAACTTTAGAGGATTGAAGTTTTCATATTATTTTTCAATTATGAATGCTTGACTTTTGTTCCCACCTTTTGAAAATTACACATATGCTTGCAGGGTACGTTTACTATGTTGTTTAGAAAATTCAGCATTTTATTACTAGGTCAACCAGATATTTAAGTATTAGGTACATGTTTTTCTTGATAGATTAGGTTTTTTTTGTTTTTGGGCAATGCTAGCTCAGCGAGGAGATAGCTCAAACAAACGTGGCGATGATCAATAGTGGATTCAGAAATTCTTGTTAGGGTGGGCCAAAATAAAATATAATAAGCATATAATACTCATATTATATGTTTTTAGTTGAAATTGTCATAAAAAGAAAAAAAATTGAGGGATGGACTTCAATATACTCTAGATCCGCCCCTGGCTATAATATTATAATAAAGGGATTTGCACCGAGTTGACGAACAATCACTATCATTATTAGTGTTTATTAGTATGGAATAGAAATTGAAATGAGGGGTGGCCAAGTGGACAAAATTTTCAAAAAATGGTTTGATGAGTGGCTCTGATTTTATAATAAACAGACTTGGGTAGAACTCATTCTCAAAAACTAATTCAAGGAAAAAGGAAGCCCAACTAGGGGTGGGATAATCCAGTTAACCGAATCGGTTTATCCAAACCAAATGTAAACTGAACCGAATTTTCTGGTTCTACATTCTAAGCAATTCAGATTTTCAAATTATCCTTTAATCCTTAAAATTCTTCAATGTTTTATTTAAGTCCCTAAATTCAAATATTTATTATTTTATATATAATAATTTTTTTGCTTTTATATTTAGGGTAAAACCGGTTTTTTGAATTTCACAAACCGAACCGGTTTGTAAAAAAACCTAATTTTCGGTTTGTTAGATTCGATTTTTGGATTATTTATCCCAACCCCTAAGCCCAACCACATATATGTACCGTTCAAGGGGAAAAAAATGGAGTTTTGAAGGATTAAAACTATAATGCTTTTCCCTTTTTTAACAAGTTGAGCTAATGCAAACATCTAGAAATAAAGTTATGATAATTTTGGACCAGCTTTTTTATTACTTGGCCAACCAAAGATTTAAGTGTTAGGGACATGTTTTTCTTGAAAGATTAGTTTTTTTTTTAATTGGGCAATGCTAGCTTAGCGAGAAGAGAGCTCAAACAAACGTGGCGATGATATTATAATAAAGGGATTTGCATTGGAATTGAAGAACAATCGGGCGTGGAATATTAGTGTTTATTAGTATTGAATAGAAATTGAAATCGGGCATGGCCAAGTGGTAAGGCAACGGGTTTTGGTACCTTAGAATCAAACTCTAATTTTTGTTTTGATAAAATTTTTAAAAAATGGTTTGATGAGTGACTCTGATACTATAAAAAACGGATTTGGGTAGAACTTACTCCCAAAAACTAATTCAAGGAAAAAAGGAAGTCTAACCACATATATGTACCGTTGAAGGGAAAAAATGGAGTTTTGATGGATTAAAACTATAATGCTTTTCCCTTTTTCAATAAGTTTTGATGGACCATCTTCTTTAACAAATAAAGTATAAAGCTAAAGTAAGACTACTCATTTTTCATAAGAAGTTGTGAATAGTTCATGCCATGAAAGTTGTGTTCCAATAATGGATCAATGTTCCCCTTGAAAGATCATCCAATCAAAAATAGGTTTATAGTATGGGGATGAGATTTTTTTTTTTAATTCAAAATTTATTATTTAAATTAGAATTCAAATTTATGGCCATTGATTCATTGAAATCTAATGGATTTAAGATGAAAGTTGGAGGTGGTTATTTATATTACCACCTCATCAATTTTTAAACCATTAGATTGTAATGAATCAACGGTTGAAAAAAATTATTATCATGTCAATTTTGACCATTAAATTGTAATTAGGTTTTTTCTTTTACACCCTTTTTCCCAAATCAAGCTTAATAAGGTTTTTCTTTACACATTTTTTTCCCCCATTGTTTTTTTTATTCAGATTCACCCTGTTATGTTTTCCATAGTTTTAGTATTATATTTTTATCAAACAAACAAATATTTAAAATAAAATGAAACGTTTCAATGATTATGAAAATTCAAAATTTGGTTATGAAAATTTAGGATTAGGGTTTATGTAAGATTAAATGTTAAAAATTAAAACAAAAATATAAAATAGAGGAAGAGTATATTTAGAAATTATAACGTTATTTCTTGTTTTGGTGGGAGATAAAAAGCATTTCCTAGTGCGCATAAGTTGGCCCTAAACATCCCCGGTTATTGAAAAAAAAGGTTGTTTTTGTTTCCCTATTCTCAATCCTATCCAAAATACATATTTGTTTTAATATTCTCAAAATCAAATCCTTATTCTATTCAACTCAAAATATTTAGATTTTTTTCAAGCCCATAGGTTTGTTAATTTAACTAAACACCCATAACAATGAAAGTTTATAAATTGATAAAATCACCCCCACCTACCCACGTATTCTCGGCAACCGGCCACCACCGTCGTAAGGTGGTCGAAATCTATCAAAAAGGCGTATGACCGATTGGATGTGGCCATAGTGCGCCGATGTGGCCTTTTCCCAACAAAATTTCTAGCTGTTGATGGCCAGATCTAGCTAGATTTGGTCGGAAATGACTGCCAAATCTTTGGACATGATCTAGCCTGCTTTTGGCCAAATTACAGACTACCAGCTAGATCTAGCCGATCGTGTGCCATTCTGACAACTTCCAGCCACTGTCCGATGGTGATGGTTGGCTGTCGGCATTTAATGGGTGGGTGGGGGTGTTTTTGTTAATTTTAAAACTTTTATTGTAGAGGGTGTTTAACTAAATTAATAAATGTAAGGGGATTAAAAAAATAATCTAAATATTTTCAGAAAATATTTTCCAAAAATTTACCAAACATATTTTTCATATTCAAATCCTATTTTTGTAATACCAATCTAACTCAAAATTTTTCAAAATACTATTCTAAATATTCTACCAAACACACCCAAAAGCACTTCCTAAATTGTATTCAAAATTCCAATTATGTATGGTCTGGTCTTGGACCAATTTAATGGGCCTGGGCTGGCTCTCTTAGTAAGATAAATGGGCGTGTCTTAAGTGGACAAAATCAAGCCCAACCCATAACCCAAGTTCCAATCTCGTATAAAAGATGCGAGGTTTTAGAGATTTTAGGTTCTTTCACTTTCTGGTTTTCCAAACTGAACGATGGGAAAGAACAAGAAAAACAGAGAAGGAGGCCAAAAGAGCGAACACAGTCCTTCCACTGTGTTCGTTAACAACTTGCCTTACTCCTTCACCAATTCTCAGGTACCTTTTTAATATAATTATCGACCTGTTTGGTTCCTGAGAAAGCTCAGTGTAATAAAAATAAGAAGTTCTTTTAAGTCTTTTGTTAATCGTGTTTTAGTTAATTTCGTTTTGTTATATTTTAAAAACCTAAATACAGCATTGAATGTTGCGCATGACGGAGCTCTTTTACTTATTATAAGTGTATTTTTTTTTTTTTTTGGAATAATCTGCTTTGATTATGTTGTTACTTAGCTAGAAGAGACGTTTAGTGATGTGGGACCAATCAGGAGATGCTTTATGGTTACAAAGAAAGGTAAGTTGATGTGGACCTGATATCTTATTATTTGGTTGTAGTTTAGAACTGAAAGTGTAAGCTTAGTGAGCTACAATTTGTGACTATAATTTGGAAATATCTTATTTTAAGTGAGCTACAATTTGTAAATATAATGTGGAAATATCTTATTTTAGGAACTTGATAGTAGATTATTTAAGGTAATTGCGTTGTTACGCATTCAATTGTAGCTTTTAAGAGCTTCAATTAAGTTCACAAAGTGTTTTCAACTCTGCATTCGGCTTAGTGATGGGGTGATGGATTTGGGGTTAACAAGTAATGTTTTCTAAAGTGTGTTCCAATTCTTTTAGCCCATGGTATGTGCGGTTGTTTAAATTAATACATTTCTCCTTTTTAATGTTCACAGGCTCAAATGAACACCGAGGATTTGGTTATGTTCAATTGTAAGTTAGTTATACATTTTTTCTTTGATTGAGATTTAAGTGCATTTTTCTCTTTGATACTCTTTCTTCACGGTTGAGCAGTTCATCACAGTTTATTCATAAAAGCATCATAAATTGTCATTCATTTATGGTTTTGAACTATCTTGTTTCCTTTTTTGAATTAGAAGCTTTAGTTTCATAACAATGCTGTGGGAAGCACCGAAGATATTGCTAATTTTCTTTCGTCTGAATCCTCTATTGAGTAATTGATATTCATTTGAAATAGATTTTTTTTTGAATTATGACTGCTTGGGGTGAGTTCATGATTGCTTATACCTTAGCATATGTACATACTTGTGCATCCATGCTGTTTCTTGCTTCTGGTATTTACGTGAAAATTCTGTTGGTTTCTCATGGGTACTGTTGCCCTTGCCTGCATTTTGGGGATTGGTTAATGAAAAATGCAAACCTGATTTGATATTTCTGCTGTTGGATAAACAAATTTGACCATTTGGAGGTTCTCTTCTTTCTAATTTGTTAGGAACTTTTACTGATTTTCCCTTCAAACTTGATTGGAGATGTGCTTCAGTAAGTATTAGTTTGATTCCAGATGGAAAATTACACAGTCCCTTAGCTGCCTGGGTAACATGGCAGTTTTAGTTTTTATTACTGTTAGTTGTTCAATTTTGCTGTTACTTGATGTGATGTTAGGAAAATATATAAAGGTGATATGCTTTTAAGGCTTACTTTTTTGCTTTGTTTTCTCATGTGTTGTAAACGCATCCATTTGCAGTGCTGTTATGGAGGATGCTAACCGTGCCATTGAGATGAAGAATGGTTCATCTGTTGGAGGTCGGAAAATTGGAGTTAAACATGCCATGCATCGTGCCTCGTTGGAGCAACGCCGCTCAAAAGCAGCTCAAGGTTGTTATCATTCACATTGGTTTTATAATTTTTGGTATATTGTGTCTTGATATTTCATATTTTACTAAAGGCTTCAATTTTTTGGTAAAATTTGTCCCACATTTTTCCTCAATGAACTAGTGGTTCAGTCAGATGATATAGCGGAGACAAAGAAAGATAAGGATGGTTCAACCTCTGAGGCAGAGAAGCTTTCTTCAAACTTGCTTGATACAGGTCTTAAACCATTTACCTTTTATCAAAGTTTGTGGTTTGCTCATATTTCTTGTTTAATTTTTGCAATTTTTTTTTTTGAATGAAATTTCAGACAAAACCATGAAACCTAGAAAAGCAGCAAAACTTTCCATTGACCTAGCAGATAAGGAGAACTGTTCAGAGAAGCAGAGGTGACTGGTTTTTTTTATTTTTATTTTTATTTTTAATTTTGATTTCATGGTCTGTGGCCTTAGTGTTGAAGTAAATTAAAATATCATCAGTTCCATAAAGTCGTAGTTGTTTCACCAATAGTTTTCTTCCATGAAATTTTTTCCGTGTAAATTTTCTAAGAGGTAGAGGTTTACTTTTTGGTAGAAGTTAAAAAGTTCTGCTCATAATACAATTATATCAAGGAATGTCAATTACAATGTTCAAGTTTTGAAAGATTGCCACTTGACTATTTCCTTCTCTTCCATGTGATGCTATGCAGGGTTGCCAGGACTGTCATATTTGGTGGTCTTCTTAACACTGATATGGCAGAAACTGTCCACCATCTTGCCAGAAGTGTTGACGTGGTCTGTTCTATAACTTATCCTCTTCCAAAGGAAGAACTTGAAAAAAATGGTTAGTGATTTCTTTATATCTATTTTTGTTCTTAATTTGGGGGCAAGGGTGGGGGTGGGTGTTTGGAAGAGAAACTTAGACAATTTAAACATCTCTCTTTATGTACTTCGCATGCCTTTTGCATGTGTAAGCGTCATTTAGATGATATTTGAACCTAGGCCAGATATTGATTAAGGAATGGTTATGCTTTACATTTGAAAGAATTATAAAATCAATTTTGTGTTGAAGATTTTAATTTCTTTCACATTCACTACTTTTTCATAGTGTCTATGTCTTTCTCAATTTGATTCACCTAATTTCTTTTACTGCTTAACATGTGGAACCATGTTGATGTTTTGGGGAAGAGCAGAGAACAGTACCTTTTTTTATGTTGTCTAAGAACATGAAAATAAATTATTTAAGGGATTTATTACTAGCTGTGATGATGTATCATGTCAACAAATGGAAGTGTAGTATTTATCTTGCATTTCTGATAGTCTATATGCTTGTGTCTGGCATATTGATGTACCATTCTAATATGCTTAATTGGTTCTGAGCATGGATTCTTAAATGCTATCTCAATAATCTTATTAACTTAACTGGGATCTATGAAGTTAATGTGTCCTATCATGTTAGATTGTAGTCTTGTAGACCTTTTGGTGAAACATCAGTTAAAATGGTTTCCTGTTTGAACATTGCAAAATGAACTGGAACTAGTGTATTTTGTCTTTCTAGGATTCCTCTGATAAATGGGCCCCTTCTGACATTCTTCCAGGTCTTGCACAGGATGGATGCAAAATGGATGCTTCAGCGGTACTTTATATGAGTGTTAAATCAGCTTGTGCATCTGTTGCCAAGTTACACCAAAAAGAGATAAAGGGAGGAATCGTTTGGGCACGTCAGCTTGGTGGAGAGGTAAAGAAATGAAAATTAGGTTGCTGCCAATGTAATGTTGCTCTGATTCTCCAAATGATATATGTGTTAGTTCAAGGGTGATTTTAAAATTGCATTACTTTATATTTTGCTTAAGGTTTGGTTGATATGCTATTCAATTATTATGTGAAATTCCAATAATTTTGTTTTTTTGTTTTGTTGTGGTTTAGGGCTCCAAGACTCAGAAGTGGAAAATTATTGTCAGAAATATCCCTTTTAAGGTTGTTCTTAGTAATAGTCTTCTTGCTTTCTCAAAGTTCTTATTAGAGGTGCTTGGCTTCTGAACTAGTTTGCTGATAATTAATACCAGGCTAAAGCAAATGAGATCAAAGAGAAGTTTTCATCAGTGGGGTTTGTGTGGGATGTATTTATTCCCCAAAATCCTAATACTGGGTATTCTAATTTTCCAGAATTGTCTTCATATATAAATATAAATGTCATATTATTTCACTTCACAATTTTTTTTTTTTTTTTTTTGCTTTTATGCAGGTTATCTAAGGGTTTTGCATTTGTGAAATTCACATGTAAACGGGATGCAGAAAGTGTATGCTTCTGAACTATGTTTTAGTCTTAGTACTGAAATATTAAGGTTTTTGGAGGGTCAACATACTTCCGTCTTATTTCTATCTGTTATATCAGGCCATTCAAAAGTTCAATGGGCAAATGTTTGGTAAAAGACCAATAGCTGTTGACTGGGCTGTTCCAAAGAAAATCTACAGTAGTGGTGCAGTTGCTGTTGCATCTGAAGACGGTAATTATGGCCTTTAACTAAATTCTTGGTTACTTTCTATTGCTTGTCTGTATCAACTAAACTTGAAGAATGGTTATCTAAACTTTTTTTTTTTTATGTATATTTTTTTATTGACAAATTACTGTGTATCGAATAAAAAGTTTTGAGTTGTCTTTTCAAAGGATGGAATTATAATGATAAGATTATTGGTTAAACCAAGAAGGTGTCGCATAGATGGTGCCAGTGGGTTTGCAATTAAATTTGGATAAGAGGTATCTGAGCCCAAAAAATAAAAAAAAGATAAAGAATGGAGTCTCATGACTGAAAGACTTTCACAAATCTTGTTGATCTGTGTGGTTGAATTGCATGTATGGTCGAAGTGCACTGCTTGCTTAGGAGGCACTGCTATTTATTAAACCAGAAACGACTTTTGGAAATTTACTGCTGTTTTTGGAATTCATTAATATGTTAGCAAATGATTGAGGTATATATTCCTCTTACAGGGCAGCAGAATGAAGGAGATGAGGACAGCGACACTGGTAGTGATGATGATGTGGAGGACGATGATTTGAATTCATCTGAGAAAGAAGACAAGCCTTCTGAAGTTGACTTTGATGAGGAAGCAGATATTCTAAAGAAAGTACTTCAGAAGATCACTTCGTTGTCTGCAGACTCTGTTCCTCCTATTGGTGATGATTCTGCACTGCCTGAGGAAAATGAGGAGCCGGGCTCTGATGAACCTATTCATGTGTCAAGTAAGTTATCCAATGAGTCCAAAAAAGTATCAGAGGCATCTGAACCCGAAAACTCTGGCAAAAGCAAATCAAAACCTCTTAACAAGACGGACGAAGAAGATGATTTACAAAGAACAATTTTCATAAGCAACCTTCCTTTTGATGTTGAAAATGAAGAAGTAAAACAAAGGTTTTCTGGATTTGGGGAAGTGCAATCTTTTTTCCCAGTTCTTCATCAAGTCACTAAGTAAGAATTTGATTTTCAGTTTGATGTGTTTCTATGTTTTGTATTCTTCAAGTTAAACCAATGATTTCCTTGTGCTTGCTGCAGGCGACCAAGAGGGACTGGTTTCCTCAAATTCAAAACAATAGATGCCGCAATGGCTGCGGTTTCAGCAGCAAATGCTGATTCTGGCTTGGGAATTTTTCTGAAAGGCAGGCAACTGACAGTACTGAAAGCTTTGGATAAGAAATCAGCTCATGATAAACAATTGGAGAAGACCAAAAGCGAGGATCATGACCACCGGAATCTTTACCTGGCAAAAGTTAGTATCCTTAATCCCTTTCTCTTTTTACCTGAATTTTCAAATTCATGCTGTTCTTGCAGTATCAATTTTATGATGCAGGGCTTGTCTCAACATGAAATGACTCTTTTTTCTCCCTTTTCCAAATTTTAATAGGAAGGCTTAATCCTTGAGGGGACTCCAGCTGCTGAAGGTGTCTCAGGTAGTGATATGTCAAAACGGAAAACGTAAGTCTTTTCTCCAATAATTTAATGTATGAGTTACATAAATTCAGTTAAATTCATTTTTTATATTTATATTTCCTTCTCCTCTTGTTTTGGATTTTTTTGTTTCTCTATAAAAGTGGTGTTAGTTTGTTTCAAATCCTTTCCTGTAAAAAATTAAGTTAAATCGTTTAATTCTCAATGGAGAAAAATGTTACATGTGGTGTGGTTGTTTATTTGCCAGATTTAGTTTTGCATTCTTAGTGCTGTGAAGAACAAAAACAACTCAGTCAACATTCCTGTCATTGAGTGGTGCTGATTATAATTTCAAATTCCCTCATGAAAATTTGAAATGCTTTTTGGGTGCATTGTAGGTTGCACGAGAAAAAGATGACTAAGCTTCAATCTCCTAATTTTCATGTTTCAAGGACAAGACTGGTTATATACAATTTGCCAAAGTCAATGACTGAAAAAGAACTTAAAAAACTTTTTATTGATGCTGTTATCTCACGCGCTACAAAGCAAAAACCTATAATTCGACAGGTTTGGTACCTTCATCTCTTTTTTGCTATACATTTTATGTTTAATATTATGTTTATATACCATAAGATCATTTTTTTTCTTTTGAATACTGGTATGCAGATTAAGTTCTTGAAAAATATGAAGAAGGGAAAGGTTGATACAAAGAATTACTCCCGAGGAGTTGCTTTTGTTGAGTTCACTGAGCATCAACATGCACTTGTGGCCTTGAGGGTTCTTAATAATAATCCTGGTAGTGTATTTTAAAATTTTACTATATCCCAAATTCTTCTTATATATGTTGACTGGTGGCCATTTTAACATATGCATGTTTTGTTATATTTCTGCTTGGTTTACCATTCTTTTTGAGGATGCTGGTGCTATGCCGGAAAGTTTTTATCAAAATGCAGGAACTCTATTACATTTAATCTTAAAATGTTCTCTGGCAACTTGTAGAAACTTTTGGTTCCGAACATCGTCCAATTGTGGAGTTTGCTGTTGATAATGTTCAAACATTGAAGCTACGGAAAGCTAAGATACAAGGTCGACAGCAGCAAAATGATGAATCCCACTCTCTGGATGCCACCCCGAACAAAATGGAGACATCTAGAAAACGGAAATCCAATGGTGACAATAGAGCTGCGAAGGATTCAGACCATGGTGAAGAGGATGAAGTGGCTAATAGCATTCCTGATGAAGCTACTACTGGAAAGCATAGAGCTGGCAAGAAGCAAAAGCTCAATCCAGCTAGTGCAAAGGCAGAAGTTCCTTTGAGAGAGAACTTGGAAGGGAAGACAAAAGGCTCAAAAAGGAAACAAAAGGATTGCCAAGATGGCCGAAAGCCTGATGCTGGAAATTCAGACAAAGGTAAAATGACAGCCAATGATCTACACAAATCAAATTCTTCCGAGAAAGCAAATTTCCGTCAAGGTAAGAGGAAGCAGGAATACCAAACAGAAAGACACAAGGGAGATAAATCAATGAAACAAAAAAGGCCAAAAAAGAGTAAAAACCCACCGGGGCGAGATGTAGTAGATAAACTTGACATGCTGATTGAACAATACAGGTCAAAGTTTTCACAGCAGAGTTCTAACAAAACCGACGGTGGTAAGCAAGGTTCTAAACAGCTTAGAAGATGGTTCCAGTCATAATTTTGGATAGGTTTTGTTCCTCGTTAGAGTTGACTATACAATCGCTTCAAATGCGAGTCTTGTTCGAGTTTTTCGGAGAAGTTGAATTCTATAGCCTGTTGTATGTTGATTATACTGATCTCTGTAATTTTAACAGATGTTGGATCTAAGGTCTTATACACAAACTTTTATCTGTAGTTAACTTGTTCTGGGGAGGAAGTGTCACTAAATTTTTTGAGTGAAGGTTCAATTATTTAGTTTATTGCTTTGATTCACTTGTAGAATGTGATTCATATTATGATATTATTGGTATGGTAAAACTTAATTTCTCACTAGAATCCGAATCAGCATTTTATGACCTTGCAACCAACATTTTTGTGATCATTATATGAAATCAATCAGTTAATAAAAATGGGTTTGGGGTCAATTTCAACAATTCTGTTCTTTATCTTGATTTAGGGAAATACTAAACTTACTGGTTCTGGACACCGAAAGGATATCCCGATTGACGTGAAGTGCGACGTGGGTAGTCTCTATCCTGATCGCATTGCACTCCAAGTTAGTTGGGATATCCATTCGTAAGTAGAATTCGGTAAATGTAGTCTTATTCCTTGATTTAACTAAGCTAAAATGAAATTGGGTATCATTGCAATTATATGTTTCTTCTTTGAATGAGAAATGAGTTCATAAATACAGTCAATAATTTTCTCTTAATATAGTTGTTAAATGAAAAAAAAAAAAAAAAGAATAAAATTTAAATACAGTATTTTGTTTTAGAAATGAGTCCAAATGTTTTTGAAAACATTTCACGATACAATCATTGTTTTAAAACCCGGACCGAAGGGCAACCTGTTTTGCTACCTGGGTCACGAGTCAACCGGTCCAATCGGTCGGTTGGACCGATGATGTAATAATTTTATTTTTTAAAAATTACATATTAATCTCTTAAATTTTAATATATTTACAAAAATTCCCCTAAAAAGTTCGATTAGTCCCTAAAATTTTTATTTATTTCAAAAATGCCTTAAAAAATGATCAATTAATCCCTAAACTTTTGAAATATCTCCAAAGCACCCCTTTAAAATTACAAATTAACTCTTATACTTTTGCAATATTACAAAAAACCCTTAAGACCTAAACCGGACCGGAGAAACTGTCGGGTCCCGGTCGCTCTGGTAGGATCGGCCAGTCTGGTCTGATTTTTAAAAGAGAGGATACAATCTAAAAATTAGTGTAAAATTAGAAAAATAATTAACATTTATTTTAAATATTTAAAACATTAACATATAACTCAAAAACTTGAATACTATTTTAATTTTTCAAAATTATTTTCGGATCACAAATCAAACGGCCCTAAAGCACCCAATTTCCCACACAACCACCATAGGCCATAGCCATATTTGTTACAATTGCATAATTTTGTCAGTTGAGATCATGAGTTACATGCCCACATACATTACTCACCTTTCGATTTCTCCATCACATTCAAACTCACCCTTTCTCTCTCTCATTCCATTTCTTAGACATAATAAGTTATACCTTAAAGCAAATGCATGAAAATTATGTTACGAGATTGCGTACCAGAAAAAATACATTCGAGATTAATAAAATAAGAATAAGATTATATTAACATAAAGAGACATGATATTTACGTGGTTTGATATAACTCGTCTCTATCCATGGATGAGTACACAACACCATAAACCCGGTATAATTAATAGAGCGAAAACAATCCTAGTTTCTAACCACGCTCAACCCAGTATCTAGAGTGGAAACGATTCCAGTTTTTAAGACGCTCTCCTATGGTGTTTAATAACCTTTTTATTGAATACCATGTGTTCTTATATTCTCTTATAACCTTGAATTGGTCATTACCTTTATATTTATAGGTAGTATATGAAATATTCTTTTACTAATAAAATTCATATTCTAACTCCTAATAAGACTCCTAAATTATATTCATATTTACAATTATATTCTTTAATAGTTTTCTTAAAGACATACAATTTCACGTAAGAACAAATTGAAAAACGAGCCATAATATTCCCAACAAATTAAAGCAAATTAATTGACGGTTTTTGCTTCACATCACATGCATTTTTATGCCATTTTTTCTGATTTTATAATATATATATCTTGAGTAATGCTACAATCACCGAAGTAGTACACCGAATTTATGCACCGAATGACGTAAGCAAAATCCTGACCGTTGATTAATATTAAGTTAAAATTAATCAACGGTTAGAATTTTTGCCACGTCATTCGGTGCATTACCATCGGTGCCTGTATTATTTTCCATATATCTTTTATCACCGCCCACTTTACATTTTGGTGAGATATATTGTTAGGGAAAACACTAAACTTACTGATTATGTATACCAAATGGACATCTCAATTGACGTAAAGTATGACGTGGGTAGTCTCTATCTCGATCACATCGCACTTTACGTCAATTGGGATATCCATTAGATAACTAGTATTAGTAAATATAGTCTTATTCCTTGATTTAACTAGCTAAAATGAAATTAGGTATCATTGCAATTATCTATTTCTTCTTTGAATGAAAATGGGTTCATAAATAAAGTCAATAATTTTCTCTTAATATGGTTGTTAAATGAAAAAAAAAAAAATACTGAATATAAAAAAATCATATGAAAATAAATTTGGTTAGAAATGTTTTTGCAAACATTTCCCAATACAATCTAAAAATTAGTGTAAAGTTAGAAAAATAATTAACACTTTTTTTAAAATATTAAAAACATTAACATATAACAAAAAAATTTGAATAATATTTGTTGCAATTGCATAATTTTTTTGTCAGTTGAGATCATGAATTACATGCCCACATACATTACTCACCTTTCAATTTCCCCTCTCTCTCATTCTATTTCCTTAGACATAATTAAGTTTACCTTAAGCAAATTGATTGATGGTTTTTGCTTCACATCACATGCATTTTTTTTTTTTTTTGTTATCGGGGTGTTCGGGTCAACTTACGCACATCTCGACTAGTTTTCTGACCCCAAACAAGGCTTCCAAAATAGGACAAACGTTGCGATTCGTGTCAAATAATATTAATAACTGTTCTTGTGATTTGAACCTGAAGCTACAGGGGGAGCAAACCCTTTAGTCCCAAGCATTTACCATTGGTTAACCCATTGTTGGTTACAATTTAGGGGTGTTCAAAAGAACTGGTTGGAACCGGAACTGGCAATGGGTACCGGGGTTTGGTTCTGATTTCTACCCAAAACCGACCGTCAACGGGTAGGTTCTGGTTCCAAATTTTTGGAACCATTATCGTATGCTTCCGCCTTCCCTATAGTTAGGAACTAACCTTAGAACCAGAACTGGGAACCGAGACTAATATAAAATAAAATTAAAGATTAGGGGTGTTAATAAAAAACTTTTGTAGAAAAAGTAATTCATATTTCATAACATTCGGAACCGAACCAAACCTGCGATTCGGCTCGGTTCCAAATTTCAAGGAACCGCTGCCTTCGGCCTTCCTTCAAAAATGTAGGGTACCCAGAACCGAACACCCCTAGGTTACATCACATCACATCACATGCATTTTTATGCCATTTTTTTTGTGATTATATGTATATATTTGATCACCGTCCACTTTACATTTGGTGAGATATATTGTTAGAGGTCAAAATCTATGTCAACTTCATCAGTTCATCATTTTCATTTGGTTACTTGAAAGAGAAGGAACAAACATATTTAATTAACCAATTGCATATTTCTAGTTCTACCATACAAAACAAAAGCAGAACAGAACAAAAGAAGAGAAAAAACAGTAGCACAAAGGTTCAATTATAGAGCCAAAAAGTCAAGAAAATTGGGCAGTTCTATTGGCATTTGCCAATCCTTTGCTAATTGTTTTTCTACTACCTTTGAAAAAAAAAAAAAAATAACCCCATTGTTCAAAGCATCCAATGTTGTCTTCACCATGCAAGAGATTAAATTAATGATATAGTGAGAAACAGTTCAAGACAAAAAAAGGGCACTGTTTTGCTGCACTATAAAACCATATTTCAGTCTCTACTTTCCACTTTTGTTCACATTCTTTGCTCTTTACACACTTCATTTCACATTGTTTGTTCACCTTAAAAATGGAAGCTGCTAACTCAGCTTCTTCCAACTGTTTCTTGCTGTTCTTTTTCTTATTCTTCTTAGTGTTGTCTCTAAGTCTCCAGGTGACACACTGCAATGTCAACTATGACAAGAAGGCTCTTATCATCAATAAACAGAAGAGAATTCTCTTCTCTGGCTCCATACACTATCCCAGAAGCTCTCAAACTGTATGCAAGTTTTATTTACTAACTTTCCCATTTCCCATTTTCCAAGAAATATGAACTTATTGGTTCTAATGAAACGTTATGCCATATAATGCAGATGTGGGAAGATCTTATAAAGAAAGCCAAAGATGGAGGTTTGGATGTTATAGACACTTATGTGTTTTGGAATGTTCATGAACCTTCTCCTGGCAATGTAATTTGCTTCTCTTCTTGCTTTTAGTTGAATACATACTCAAAATCATTTTCGGTTATGTATGTTATTATTCTCCTGTAACTATCTTAAGATTCTCGTTTTCTCTTTTCTGGTTTGCGGATTTTAGTATGATTTTGGGGGGAGAAATGACTTGGTTCAGTTCATCAAGCTGGTTCAGAAAGTAGGCTTATATGTACATCTCCGAATAGGGCCTTACATATGCGCAGAATGGAATTTTGGGTGACAACCATCTTCTCATAATCTCTAAAACCTTACCAGTAATATCTTTATCTTCTGCATCCCAAGTTTTTCATTTTTGTTCCATTTTTTTTTCAGAGGTTTTCCAGTATGGTTGAAGTTTGTGCCAGGCATTAGCTTTAGAACAGATAATGAACCTTTCAAGGTTTGTGTTGTGTGTAAGAAAGTATATATATATAATGAATACATAAGGATAAGAGAACCAATGAAAACTCTATGTTACAGTCTAGTTTCAAGTATTTCACAGTCCTTGGTTTTGCAGAGAGCAATGCAAGAATTCACCCAGAAGATTGTCCAAATGATGAAGGATGAAAAGCTATTCGAGTCTCAAGGTGGTCCCATCATTCTCTCACAGGTATTGTTTTTGGTTCTTTATCTTTGGTTTCCCTGTAAATTCTGGCATACTAACCCTTTTAACATATACTGTTAAATTAAATTTCATGTAGAATACTGTTAATCTGATTTACGGTCTATTTTGTTTTATCCATGAATACAGATTGAGAATGAGTATGAGCCTGACAGATTGGCATTTGGAAGTGCTGGTGAAGCTTATATAAACTGGGCTGGAAAGATGGCCATTGGATTGAACACTGGAGTCCCATGGGTTATGTGCAAGGAATTTGATGCCCCAGATCCTGTTGTAAGCAAATTATTTCCTAAATAATTTTTTTTGGTCCCATTTTAGCTTCACTTATATATAATGAAAGAAAAATTTAACCTATCTTGTTCTAAATCTGGTGACAGATAAATACATGCAATGGTTTTTACTGTGATAGTTTCTCTCCAAACAAACCCTTTAAACCAAAATTATGGACTGAGAATTGGACTGGCTGGTAAAATTTGCTACTACAGTTACTATATAAATTGCTCTGTGCCCAAATAAGTTTAATAAAACTCTAGAACACATTTTGTAGGTTCACTGAGTTTGGCGGGCCGATTTATCAGCGGCCTGTTGAAGATATAGCATTTGCAGTTGCTCGATTCATTCTGAAGGGAGGCTCTTTTGTTAATTATTACATGGTCAGTTTCAAGTTTTTTGATTGTCATACATAAAAGAGAAAATCCCTTTATGCTTTTCTTGATTCCCCAGAAACCAAAAGGAAAATATGTGATTGTGATGTGAACTTTGCATCAAGTAAAGGTTAAGCTTTTTTTTCTGTTTTTAAGTAGCTATCGTTTTTTATTATTCTTGATTGAGTCAGCTACAAGATGCTTTCTTTTTGTAGTATCATGGAGGAACAAACTTTGGAAGAACTGCTGGAGGCCCTTTTATTACCACCAGCTATGACTATGATGCTCCCATTGATGAATATGGTAAGAAATTTGAGCCCTTTTTTTCCAGTATCCTGAATCTGAAAGCCTAATAATGTATGAGTAAGATAGTTTATTGACTTCTGACTGTATATATGATAGGGTTGATCAGAGAACCAAAGTATGGACATTTAAAGGAACTCCATAAGGCTGTTAAGTTATGCGAAAGAGCTTTGCTTTCTGCAGATCCTTATATCGTGTCCTTGGGGAATTATGAACAGGTTTTCCATTTCTTTTCTATAATAAGATTGGATGAAAAACTTCATTAAGCGTGATCTTGTTCCTGACACTGAACATTTTCTGCTTCATTTAGGCACATGTATTCTCTTCGAAATCAGGAGGCTGTGCTGCTTTTCTATCAAATTTCAATTCAGAGTCAACTGCAACGGTGACTTTTAATAATAAGCACTTCAAACTTCCTCCATGGTCTATCAGCATTCTTCCTGATTGCAAGAACGCTGTCTTCAACACTGCCAATGTAAGGAAAATTTGATGATTTTATCGACAATCAATGCTTTTATTTTAGTTAGCAAAATTCATACCTTTAATTCAAGGAGTAATACTACATTTACAAACTTTCTCTTACAATCTTGATGTAACGGTTGCAATTGGTCAGTTCACAAATGGGTTCCTATTTGCTCGTTATGGGTCCCACCTACCAATTTATTGGCTGACTAATTACGAGCTGTCACGTCAGGGTTATCAAATAAAGTTTGTAAGATTAGATTGTGAACCAATCTTTATCCTTAATTCAATATGCTCAGTGAATTGAATTCAGTTCGAAATATAATTGTTTCAGTGACACATTCTACCATTGCAGGTCAGAAGTCAAGCATCCAATGCGCAAATGTTGCCCACAAATGTTAAGTTGGTCTCATGGGAGACATTCAATGAAGATATATTTTCAGCTGAAGATGATTCAACAATTACAGTGAGTGGTCTCTTGGAGCAGCTAAATATCACCAGAGATACCAGTGACTATCTTTGGTATTCGACCAAGTAAGATAGAATAATAATAAAATTTCAATCAAAATATACTGCTGACAAATTTATCACTGAAACTTTTCCAATTTCATGATATTTCCAGTGTCGATATAGGATCATCTGAATCATTTTTACGCGGCGATCAGCATCCCACTCTTACCGTAGGATCAAGAGGCCATGCTTTGCATGTATTTGTGAATGGACAGCTTTCAGGTTCACTGTTTAATTGCTTATTCTTCAGCATATATCATTATTTGGTTTCTGTCAGAAGTTAACAAAATTTAGTGCTCTAAAAATTATTAGGCTCTGCTTCTGGGACAAGAGAAAACAGAAGATTTACTTTTACCGGAAATGTTAACCTTCATGCTGGAGTTAACAAGATTTCACTGCTGAGTGTAGCAGTTGGATTACCAGTTAGTTCTCCAATCCTCATTTTGAATAAAGACTAATTCTTGTTGAATGCAGTTTGGCCGAAATTAAACTTTTCTTGTTGCTGTTTTTGAAGAATATTGGTCCACATTTTGAGTCATATCCAGCAGGAGTCCTAGGACCGGTTGTTCTCCATGGACTTAACCATGGAAAGATTGACTTGTCCTGGCAGAAATGGTCATACAAGGTCTGTGAATTTCACCTCTATCCCTTTTAATAACTTTTCACTTTATTCAATGAACTTTCTGCCTAGAAGTACTTCTATTGTACAGATTGGACTTAGAGGAGAAGCAGTCAGTTTATGGAATTCATTTCAGTTAGTTGATTGGACACCATTATCCTTAGCACCACCGAAACAGCAGCCATTGACATGGTATAAGGTAAGGAAAATTGAGAAATTTTGAGGATGCTTACATTATCCTGATACCAAAATGTTCCATCTTTATTCAATAGATAAGTGTCACCGGTAATACCCCTACCCACCTCGCCGAATGAGATTCGGATTTGTCTTTTACCCATCTCAAATAGTGGAGTCTAAAGTATGTCCTGAGTTAGTACCCCAGACCTGAAAATATGATATCCAGGTTTGAGTCGAAAGGATGCGCTATGACCTCCACTATTTGAGATGGGTAGAGACAAATCCGAGCCCCATCAAATTAGGACAATACATTTATGTGCTAATACTAGAACTTGCAGGCTTATTTTGATGCACCAGTAGGAGATGAGCCTCTGGCTTTGGACATGGGAAGCATGACAAAAGGTCAAGTATGGATCAACACACAGAGCATTGGAAGATACTGGACTGCTAATGCTGAAGGCAACTGCGGAGGCTGCAATTACCCTGGCACATATAGGCCAGCAAAATGCCAATTGGGTTGTGACAGTCCCACTCAAAAATGGTACAAAATTTCTGAACCAAAACTCATCAAAACTCAAATTGACATTCATGTGAACTACAATTTTCTTTCTTGCTGATAGTTTCTCATATTTTCCATTTTCAGGTACCATGTTCCCAGATCTTGGTTGAATTCAAAACACAACTCACTGATAGTTTTTGAGGAAATTAGTGGAGATGCATCAAAGATTTCTCTGGTAAAAAGGTTGGTGAAGAGTAAATAAGCTTCTTTATCAGTGCTTAAAATCAGAGTACATATACAGTGAGCTTGTATGATGATGTGATAAAACTCCTTAAAAGACTGCCCTGTTTTAAGCACTGATGGGTACCAAATTCTTGTTTTGAGAGGCTGAAATTATAGAAAGTTTGATATTATTTGTGGCTGCTAATATTTTATTAGACCATTTCTAAATATTTCTCAATAAAATTTTTTACAATATTTGTTTATGTTAATAATTATATTCAACTAGTGTAAAACCATTGGGTGGTCCAACGGTCAACTAAGACTCTGTATATTCTTCAAGAGGCCTTGGTTAGATCCACTTAGGTTGTTAATAGGGGTAACCATTGAGGGAATTTATTCTTACTGTCAACTTCAAGGCCTCGAATGATTAGTTGAGGTGCGTGTAAAGCTTGCCTGAATACCCCCAATCACCAAAAAAAGAAAAAAACCTTCTCCATTCTTCATGGAGAAGTAGATTCAATACTATATAATTATAATATGATATTATAACCATTATTTCTAGCTACCCAAATAATAAAATTTATTTCCTGAAAAAAATAAAGATCCCTTTCAAAGACTTGGACACACTTAGCCGAGTAGAATATAATTATCTTTTTGAAAACCGGGGTGCTTCTGACCAGTTTGTATATATTTTAACTAATTTTCGAGGTCTATTGAACATTTTAATAACGAGTAGAATATACTATTAAAATGATGGAGACGAGAAATAATGCAAAGCTCTCACTTCTCACAAAGTAAAAAACTTTAGCTCACTCTTTTCTTGGTCCGCCACTAATGCCCCTATGTGTACAAATGAGATTCATAGCAACTTGTATATATTATTGCGAGTTAACGACTTTTTTCCACCGAAATAATGGTTTAATGACACTTTTTTATCTACGACTTTTTAAAATATCACATTATTATCCTAAATTTATATTCCAACAGCGAATATAGAGCAAACCCGTTCCAGACTGTTGGAGCTTTTGAAGAGGAAATATCGATTAGTTTTTTGGTGGTGGAAGGTTGGATTTTGGTGGTTGGGATTGATCAGAATTTAACTTCAGAGGGGTAACTGTGCAAGGTTCTAGTCGTTCGATTGTCGACGATGGACGGGGTCAACTAGAGTAAGGTTTAAGGGATTTTAGTGAGTAGTGATCGAGAAAGTGAGTAATAGTGGTGTGGGGTCGTAACGATATCGGAATCGAAAATAAAACATAAATTTAAATAATAAAATGATATTTTAAAAATTTGTGATTGGAGAATTGCGTTTAACCCATTATTTGGGTGGGAAAAAGTCGTTAAGCTCATATTATTGCTCCCAAAGTCAGTATATGCATATGAAAGGAAGTAAAGCATACATGACGAAGAGAAGGGGCCTAAACGCCTAAAGCATCACCATTATCTTTTTACTATATATATATATGTTTCCTTCCTCCCAAGTTTCCTCCACTATACTTTAGCCGAATGGCTTTCACATACCTAAGGTTTACTATAATGACAAAATGGTATCCAAAAGGTTTTAAAATAATAAATAGGTACCTTCCATCATGTACTGTTAGTGATTTCCGTTTAGTAACGGTGAAAAGACTAGAATGCTTTTAAAAGTTTGATATTTTAGTTTTTTATAAATTTAAAAATTTCTAAAAAACCCCCTAGATTTGCTAATTTAACTAAACACCTTTAACATATAAAATTTTTATAAAATAACAAAAACACCCCCACCACCCGCAGTGCCAGATTCTGGCCACCACCGTCCGAATCTGGCCGAAAAATTGCGTTACGAAATAGACCCGTCGGATCTATGTCATAACAAGTCGATTTGGCTAGAAAAGGCCAAATCTACGACTAGATCTAGCTATAAATCTGGCTTTTTTCGGCTAGATCCGACATGGATCTAGCCGAAAAATGTCGGATCTAGCCGTAAAAGACCAGATCAACACGTTACGACACAAATCCAACGGGTCTGTGTCTTAACGCAATGGGGGTGTTTTTGTATTTTATAAAAATTTTATATATTGGGGTGTTTAGTTAAATTAGCAAACCTATAGGGTTTTTTAGAAATTTTTAAATTTATAAAAAACTAAAATATCAAACTTTTAAGAGCATTCTAGTCTTTTCACCATTACCAAACACAAATCACTAACCGCACATGATGGAAGGTACCTATTTGTTGTTTCAAAACTTTTTGGGTATTAATTTGTAGTTACAGATAGGGGTGGGCAAGGGACCGGTCCCTTACGGGCCCCAGGCCTGGGCCCGTTTGGGACTAGTCCCAAATGGGACTAGTCACTCATGGGCCTGGGACCGGTCCCATGCCCATGAGAAAAACCAAGACCCGGACCAGGCCCTAGGCCTGGCCTGGGATCGGGTCCCATGGGCCCCTGGGACGGTGGCCCTGGTAGGACCATCCCCATGGGCTTGGATAATTTTTTTTTCCCCCCCTTCATTTTTTTTATATTTTTGGGGCAAAACGAAATTTTATAGAGGGTTTTTAGTATTTTTTTAGGGATAAAATTTATAAATTTTTTGGACCTGGAAGATTTTTTTTTTTTTATAAATTTTATAAAATTTTATTTTAACCCTCGTAATTTATATTTATTTTAAAATTAATAGGGGGTTTTATGTAATATGACAGGGATTATATTGAAAAAATACAAAAAAATTTGGACCCACGGTGGGACCGGTCCCAGGCCCGGGCCTTGGAGGAGGGCCCGGGCCCTCCTCCTTAGGCCTGGTCCCGTTTTGGGACTAGGCCTGCTATGTCTTCAACATGTCAGACAAATGGAATCGCAGTTCGAGGCTAAGCGTCCGGGCCCAAAAGCCCAGCTCTAGTTACAGCAAACCTTGGTTCGGCCTTATACTTTTTCGTAACCTGCTATGTCTTCAACATGTCAGACAAATGGAATCGCAGTTCGAGGCTAAGCGTCTGCTGTGTTCATCGCTCCAGTCCACATTCCCTTCCACTAATGAAAAGCCAAAACCCAAAAAGCTGGACGAGAAAGATGCAGAGTTTGGTGCGACGAATCACCGTTTAAAGTGGGTCATTCCGTACAAAGACTTTTCCTTCTCATTGGGTTTACTTTTTGACGTTTACTTAAACTATTATTATCATACCCTTCTCCAACAAGTTGTCATTTGTTTAAGTATTCTGCAGTCTACAGACACTCCCTCCATTACTTCACTCAGCATGAATCACCAACAAACATTTTTTGCTTAGTAGTTCAATCAAACTCTCTCTCTCACTCATTCATTCTCAACTGCACTTGTTTTTATATTTTCTCACCATTTTAGCAAGCCAAAAGCTTAGTTTGTTTGAGAGATGGCGACGCCAAAAGAACACATTGAGGATATTCGAAGAAATAACTTCTGGATCGGACGTGAGGAGCAGAATAGAGTTGTGTTTAAGATGTTACACAAAACTGTTAAACTCCTTTCTGCTGAACTCTACGCCAAAGATGTGCATTTTCTTATGGAGCTCATCCAGGTTTCATTACCCTATACATAATATACATATATTATTATTATTATTCCAGTATGTTATTCCAGTATGGTGATGAGTTTGATAAGTAACAAAAGTGATGTTGATTTTGGTTGACAGAATGCCGAAGACAACGAGTATCCTGAGGGTGTTGATCCATCACTTGAGTTTGTTTTAACCTCTTGTGATATAACTGGCACCGGAGCTCCAGCTTCATTGCTTGTATTTAATAATGAGAAGGGGTTTTCTGCTGAGAACATGGAGTCCATTTGCAGTGCTGGTCTCTCCACTAAAGAAGGCAACAGAAAACGTGGCCAAATTGGGGAGAAAGGTATTTTTACCATGCACTCATTACTCATTCCATTTTCCTGATGCTATATCATGTGATTTGAGAAACACAAAAAATATTCTTCAAGACTAGTCTTGTTTCCTTTTTTAGTGTTCCTAGGAAACAGGATTAATGAAGTGATGTTATTTTCTATAATATCCAATGCATCTTATATTCTGCTGGTAACTTGCATTTCAGGAATCGGATTCAAGAGTGTATTTATGATCACCGCTCGGCCTTACATATTCAGCAATGGCTATCAGATTCGATTCACTGAAGAGCCCTGCCCGCACTGCAACATTGCATACATGGTTCCTGAATGGGTTGAGGAGAAGCCAACTCTTTCTGACATCAAGCAAATATATGGTTCGGCTTCCACCCTCCCAACCACTGTCATAATCCTGCCCCTGAAGCCTGACAAAGTCAAACCTGTGAAGGAACAGCTTTCGAGTGTTCATCCTGAAATTCTGTTGTTCCTTACGAAAATCAAGCAACTTTCTGTCAGGGAACATAATGAGAATCCCGAGCTCAATACTGTTAGTGCCATTGCTATCAACAGTGAGACTAACTTTGTGACAAGGAAGAATATTGATGCTGAGTCCTATACACTCCATCTGTCTGCAAGTGGGAACAAATTTGAAGAATGCAGCTATTACATGTGGAGGCAGAAATTTCCTGTCAAGGAGGAAAGCAGAGTGGAAAGGAGAATGGACATAGAAGAATGGGCGGTCACTTTGGCTTTTCCTTTTGGGAACCGTCTCAAGAAAGGAACAACCTCTCCCGGAGTCTATGCTTTTCTTCCAACAGAGATGATTACAAACTTTCCCTTCATAATTCAAGCAGATTTCCTTCTTGCTTCATCGAGGGAAGCAATACTATTTGATAACAAATGGAATGAAGGGATTCTTGACTGTGTGCCCTTTGCTTTTGTTAAAGCAATAGAATCACTGGTCAAAACAGAAAATGCTCCAGTATCTAATTTGCCTCCAATGTTCAACTTCTTGCCGGTTAAAAGCTCTTCCTATCAAGAGCTGAATGCTGTAAGAGAATCAATTAAAGCAAAGCTGGTTGAGGAGAACATTGTTCCGAGTGAGTCAAACTTGGAGCAGAAATACTTCTACAAACCCCGTGAAGTGGGAAGGCTGATGCCCGCTTTCTGGAAAATTTTGGACAAGGCAATGGGTCAAGGCGTAAGCTTGAATAATCTCTCATCCCATGGTATATATATTCTGAATTCTGCATTCGACAAGGAAGAGTATAATGAGGTACTGGATTTCTTAGGTGTGGGATCAGTTAACAACGAATGGTATGCAAAGTGTATCCAGAGTTCGAATCTTGTATTGGGAGTGTCTGAGGATGTTTATTTGGAACTTCTCATTTTCCTAGCTGATAATTGGTCATCCAATTTCAGCTCAACCAACATTGGAAATATATCCTTGATCAAATATGTTGATCTGAATGGGAATGTGGCTTTGTGCAGTATTAGTAGCCTAGCGAAGCCTGGCTGTAAGAGTGTAGTTTGTCTATCAAAATACTTGCAGAAGGATCTGTCATGGTTGATTGATTGGAACAAGGAATTCATATTTGTTGCCAATCGTATTTTTATGCCAAAGAAAACTCATTATGCTATTCGATCATGTTATAAGAAGCAAGATTTATTGACATGGCTGACAGACTGCGTGAAGGTTGTTCTTGTGAGTGTGTATGATTATGCACGTGTTCTTATTGATTATCTCAATAGTGACCGGAAGCTTGTTGTTGCCTTTGCTCATTTCTTATATCACTCTTTAGAGAATCATATATCACGAGAGGAATGTTGAAGATTTGTGTCGAATTATGCCACTCGTTGATAACTACGGGAATGTGAGCACAAAAAGGAAAGGGGTCCTTGTTCCTGCCAATGGAAGCAACTGGGTGAATCTGATTGGTTCAAATCCATGGAGACAACAAAGCTATATTGAGTTGGGGGAAGATTACTTGCGTCCTTACTGTTATGCTGGGCAGAGTACCCATGGAAAACAATTCTTAGAGTTCCTGAAATCAAATGTTGGAGCTTGTGATATCCCCGATATATCTCCTCCCGATGCAGGGATTCCAGCTGTGTATTCCCCACTCACCAAGCAAAACGCATTCTTGCTCTTAGATTGGATTAAGAACCTGAAAAATAATATCCCACAGAAGTTGTTGACATGCATAAAGGAGGGTGGCTGGCTGAAAGGTCACTATGAATGGTTCTTCCTAGTTATAAACCGCCATCGGAGTCATTTTTTCTGACATCATCATTGGGAACTATTCTGCAGAATGGATCTGTGCTTGTTGACATTCCCTTGGTCGACCAGAGTTTTTATGGTGATAGTATACACAATTACAAGGAGGAGCTGAAGGCTATTGGAGTAATGTTTGAATATTCAGAAGCATGTCAATTTATTGGGGAGCGTCTCATGTCGCTGGCGGCTTCCTCCAATGTTACTAGAAGCAATGTCTTGTCAATACTGAATTTTGTAAAATTTCTGGGGGAAAATTACCTTCCACCTGAGAGTTTAATTAGTAGTATCAGAAGAGGAAGTTGGCTAAAGACGCACCACGGTTACAAGTCACCCGTTGGGTCTGTTTTATTTGATCAGGAGTGGAAAGTAGCATCACAAATCAGTAACATTCCCTTCATTGATCAAGCTTACTATGGTGAGGAAATCCTTTGTTTCAAAAAGGAGCTCCAACAGCTTGGTGTTGTACTTGGCTTCGATCAACATTATGCGCTTGTCATTCAGCACTTAAAATCGCCTCTGTACCTGACTTCACTTGCAGATGAGGCTGTGCTTTTGGTTCTGAAAAGCATCCGCTATTCAAATTCCTCTGTTTATAACCTACTTGTTCAAGCACTTCAAAGTACGAAATGCTTGAAGACAACTGCTGGTTACAAGTCTCCACGTGAATGTTTTCTGTTAGATCCTGAATGGGGTTGTCTTCTACAGGTTTTCAATGATTTCCCAATACTTGATCTAAAATTCCATGGAAGTAGCACATCCTCTTGGGTAAATGAGTTGAAGCAATTAGGGGTGTTGGTGGATTTTGAGGTGGCCGTGAAAAAATTTGCCAGCATTTTTCAGCAAAAGGCCCGTTCATCGTCCATTTCAGAAAACAATGTTCTGTCCTTTCTCTCGTGTTACAGAAAGCTGGAGGGAATGTCTCGTAAATTTCCTCCTGATTTTAATGAAGTGCATCCGTGATGAAAAATGGCTGCGGACTCAGTATTGTGTTGATCCTGTTAGATCTCCACGAGAATGCATTCTCTTTTGTCCTGAATGGGAGTCTATATCTCCTATCGCCATGCTTCCTTTTATAGATGACCGTGACAGTTGCTATGGCAAAGCCATTCATGAATACAGAGAAGAGCTGAAGCGTATGGGAGTCATTGTGAAACTTGAAAAGGGTGTGAAGTTTGTAGCTGATGGTCTTTGTAGTTTCGTGAATCCCAGCAGCCTCACTCCTGCAAATGTTCTTGCATTGCTTAAATGCATCCGGATATCCAATGAGAAGAAAAACTCTTTGCCCGAGTCTTTTTACAAAAAGGTTTCTCAAAAATGGTTGAAGACTTACGATGCAGCTAATTATTATAGCCCAAATAGATGCTGCTTGTTCGATTCCGTGTGGGAATTGTATTTGAACCGGAGAGATGGACCCTTCATTGATGAAGAGTTTTATGGTTCTGAAATCAAATCTTACCGTGAAGAGCTTAAGGCAATAGGAGTAATTGTTGATGTTGAGAAGGGATGTTCGCTGCTTGCGGACAACCTGAATTCTCACTCTGACTTTGCCACTATAGTTCGAATATATGAATACTTGGGAGAAATGAAGTGGGAGGCTAATAATGAAGCTGCAAAACGGATTTGGATTCCAGATGGAAGTGAGAATGGACAGTGGGTCAACCCTGAAGAGTGTGTTTTACATGATAAAGATGGTCTGTTCAGTTCTCAGTTGACTGTATTAGATAAACACTATGAGCGGAAGTTGCTGAGCTTCTTCACCAAAGCATTCAGTGTTCAATCCAATCCTTCGGTTGATGATTATTTCAAGCTTTGGAAGGGTTGGGAAAGCTCAGGATACCAACTGTCAAAGGATGAGTGTTATGCATTTTGGCGTTGTGTTGTGGGTTGGAGTACGGAGAAACAAAAACTTCTTGCTGACAGCTTGGTGAAGGTGCCTGTAGATTCAGGCTCAGATAGAATTTTGTTGCTCAACAAGCAAGATGTTTTTATTCCTGACGATCTTCAACTTAAGGATTCATTTGAACAATCCTCTCGCTCATTATTTGTCTGGTACCCTCAGTCCAGCTCACCTTCTTTACCTAGGACTGAGTTGCTTGAAATCTATTGGAATCTTGGGGTTCGCACAATCTCTGAATCTGTGCAGAGAGAAGAATTATCGTTGGAAGATGGTGTGGAACTCGAGCAGGTGAATCCAAGTGATGTATCAATTGGCAGAGGGCTGGTTAAACTCATTCTTGGCTTCCTTACTGATCTTAAACTTGAAGGGGAAAAGAGGCATGAAGCTGTCAAGTGCCTCCTCAATCTCACTGCTCTGAAGACTCCGGAACCAATTACCGTGAGGTATAGTTTATCATTGTCATCAGGTGAAATTGTGGATGCCAGAGAAAGCCGAATGATTCGATGGGACAAAGAGAGTTCAAAGTTCTTCACTCAGGCGGTGGACAGGTGTTGTGGGACACAAATTCCGCTTAGAATATGCAACCTACTTCTCAAAAGTCATATCAGAGGGTGTGTTATGGGATAGAGAAGAGCTCATAAGTGCACTCTCTGAGCTGATCAAGTGTGCTTTTCTGGTGGAATTTGATGAAGAAGCTGTTGGGTTTCTTATGAAATCAAAGAATTTGCAAATCTACGAGGAGGATGAGAAGTTCTTGGCTGCTGAATTCCCTTCTGAGTAAGTATGCTTGAAATCTCATGATCTGTATCCTTGAAATTCACCCACAAGATGTCTGTTTTCTCCTCCAATTTTCTTTCGGATGTGTTTCTTTTCACAAGTATATAATGTTGCTGCTGGAGGGTATCGCTGCTAAATGCCTATCTAAAGAATTAGTATGTTGATGTACTGTATAACTTGTTCTGGACCTCTGTTTCCATTTCTATTTCCCAACTGTGTAAGACTGTTTGTAGCTTAATGTATATTGTTAATCTTCATTTTGTTCTTGTTGTGAATTTTATCTGCTGGTTCCATCATGATCATTGGGAATTAACTGGAGATTATAACTGAAGTAAAAGATGATGATATATTTTGATAATGGTTCATTCATAAGCACGGCAGTTTAAGAAATAATTTCTACTGCACAAGTCATAACTTTTTTTCTTTAAAAAAAATAGAAGTTTATTGATTCAACAGTAGGATTTTAATTAAATTTAGAATATACAATGACACGAAACTGAGCCTATATCTAATAACTCATACAGGACCAAAAACATTCCTTTAATCAATCAATTTGATTAATTTCTGAAAGTATATTTGCTCGCATGGTAGAAATAAAGCCATAATATTCATAGGAGACAGATAGTTGATGACATAAAGTTGCTAACTTCGCAAACCAAAAACAAAAACAAGTGAAAAAGCTGATCTCTGCATGGATGTTCCTAGCTGCAGAACTTATGAATTACGTTCTGGTTTTGGAGCAACAAGATGAGCTTTGTCATGGCGAGAGCTAGATGGATGGTATAACATGATGTAACGTTCATTAGACTCTTCATAGCAGCTGGTTTTCTTCCCTTACACATATTCATCCTAAATCTCTTTCCTTTCTGTCCTTTCTCTTTTGTCTTTATCCTCGACGCCTGGATATAAGTTAATATTTTACTTGTAAATTGGCTTCTCAACTCAGCAATAGCTTAAAGGGAATTGAAATATATATACGTACCCGGTTGGCAACGATCTCACCGCTGTCGATATGTGATTGTGTGTGAACTTTGCATCAAGTAAAGTTTAAGCTTGTTCTGGCAAGTGAAAAATAAACACCAGCTACAAGAAATTTGAGCCATTTTCTTCCAGTACCTGAAAGCCTAATACTGTATGAGCAAGATAGTTTCTTGACTTCTGACTCGTAGATATGATAGGGTTGATCAGAGAACCTAAGTATGGACATTTAAAGGAACTCCATCAGGTCGTTAAGTTATGCCAAAAGAGCTTTGCTTTGCGCAGATCCTTTTATCGTGTCCTTGGGGAATTATGAACAGGTTTTCCATCTTCTCTATAATAAGATTGGATGGACTTGACACTGAACATTTTCTGCTTCATTTAGGCACACGTATTCTCAGAATATGCAACCTACTTCTCAGAAGTCGTATCAGAGGGTGTGTTATGGGATAGAGAAGAGCACATAAGTGCACTCTCTGAGCTGATCAAGTGTGCTTTTCTGGTGGAATTTGATGAAGAAGCTGTTGGTTTTCTCATGAAATCAAAGAATTTGCAGATCTACGAGGACGATGCGAAGTTCTTGGCTGCTGAATTCCCTTCTGAGTAAGTATGCTAGAAATCTCCTGATCTGTTTTCTCCTCCAATTTTCTTTTGTGTTATTTTCCATTGCATGGATGTGTTTCTTTTCATAAGTATACAATGTTGCTGCTGGAGGGTATTGCTGCTAATTGCCTATCTAAATGATTATTATGTTGATGTTACTGTATATCTTGCTCTGGATCTCTGTGTCTGTTTTCATTTCCCAACTGTGTAAGACTGTTGTTCATAGCTTAATGCATATTGTTATTATCTTAAATCTTAATTTTGCTCTTCTTGTGAATTTTATTTGCTGGTTCTATGTTAAGTTGCTCTCATGGGAGACATTCAATGAAGATATATTTTCAGCTGAAGATGATTCAACAAATTACAGTGAGTGGTCTCTTGGAGCAGCTAAATATCACCAGAGATACCAGTGACTACCTAATGTCACGGGCTGGGAGTTTCACACCCAAAAGGCTAACCTATTAGGTGGAGGGACTCCCCCCATTTATAAGCCCAAGACCTCTCCAATACGCTTTCAATGTGGGATTTGTTACATTCTCCCCCACCCAATTCTGTGATGCCCTCGTCACAGGTGGGGCCCCCTGCCTACCCATCCACCTCACTCTCGTGTGGACCCACAATCACACGTGGACGCCCCAGCGTGGGCGCTTGACGGGACATCGAAAGACGGATTGGGTCTGCTCTGATACCACTTGTCATGGGCTGGGAGTTTCACACCCAAAAGGCTAACCTATTAGGTGGAGGGACTCCCCCCATTTATAAGCCCAAGACCTCCCCAATACGCTTTCAATGTGGGATTTGTTACATTAAATGTGACGCCTCTCAAGCATTTCATCAAACACTTGGTGTGCGTCACCCGGACAATCTAGAAGCTTCCGGAATACTCTTGTGTATGCTAGAATATTGTAATTAATGTGGTAGTTGGTAGATATTAGTTGGTAGGTGGTAGTTTGGAGTTAGCTAATCTCCATCGTTGATCTCAAGAGATCTTGACCGTTCATTGTATACTCAAACTACTATAAAAGGGGGAGGCCTTCATTTGGCCAAACCATCCAAGAATTGTAAAGTTCTCTCAATTAGTAAAGAGTTCTCTTCTAGCATCTCTTGTGAGTTTGTGTGAGTGTTTTCTTACTTGTAGGGCTAGGAGCGTGAGCAAGCAAGGCTGACTTAGGGCAATCGTCGAGAGATTAGCACCTAAGGCCGAACGAGTCCGAAGGGAAGCAACCGGGTCGTTACACTAAGCTTTGCAGAAGTAGGAGACTGCCCTTTTTTAACCACTGATTGATGGGTACCAAATTCTTATTTGAGTCGAGTTAGCATAAGTGTTTGCTTTTTTTTTTTTTCTTTGATATCCGGAGGTGTTTGGGTCAGCTTACGCGTATCTCAACTAATCTCTCGTGACCTTGAAGTTAACAGCTAGGTAAGCCTTTAGTGGTTATCCCTTATTAGCAGTTGCTCTGTTTTAAAAATCGGACCGGGAACCGACAGCTTCTCCGGTCCGGTTTAGGTCTTAGGGGGGTTTTTGTAGCATTTCAAAATTATAAGGGTTAATTTATAATTTTATAGGGGTGTTTTGGAGATATGTCAAAAGTTTAGGGGTTAATTGGTAATTTTTGGGGGCATTTTTGAAATAAAAAAAATTTTAGGGACTAATTAAAATTTTTTAGGGAAATTTTTGTAATATGTTAAAATTCAAGAGAAATAAAATTGTCGCTGACGTCATCCGTTTAACCGGTTGGACCGGTTGACCTGTGACTCGAGCAACAAAACGGGTTGTTCTCTGGTCTGGGTTTTAAAACAATGAGCAATTGTGAGAATTCGAACTCAAAACCTCTTGAGTAATACACCCAAGGATGTCAAGCGAACCGTCAAGCTACCTACCTAAAGTTGTTTTTGAACTTCATGAAAATGTCTTTCATTTAAAATCCGACTATAGTTAAAGTGATTCTAATCTTATAAACTATTTTAGATTTTCATTGTCGTATGCATGCGACCAAATCTTTGATTCAACATCAAAAACAAAAATCATTAAAGATTTCTCTATTAAAAGGGTTGGCGAAAAGTGAATCAACTAGGAGCTATTCATTAAAATAAAAACAAAGAAGCTTGTTTATCACAATGCTTAAAAGGGACATATATACAATGATGAACTTGCATGAAGATATGAATGTGACAAAACACTTTTCCCATAATAATAATAATAAAAAAAAAATGAAGTTTAGAAAAGTTGCACTCCCCCCCTTTTAGAACCATTGGTGGGTACCAAATTTCTGTTGAAATAATTAATCTGTCCCTTTCTCCAAAGAATAATACTGTACCAACAACCCTTTCTTACAAACTTTCTTTCACAACCCTGACATGACAACTAGCAATTGGTCAGTTCACAACAGGTTCCACATGAGTCTCATATAAGTCCTACTAATTAATTACGAGATGACCAATTGCGAGCTACCACTTCAGGATTGTGAGAAAAAGTTGTTGGTGTAGTATTATTTATTATTTTAAAACCCGGACCGGAGGCCAACTCGTTTTTCTGCCCAGGTCACGGGTCAATCGGTCCAACCGGTTGGACCGATGATATTGGCGACAATTTTATTTTTAAAAAATTACACATTAATCCCTCAAATTTTAATATATTACAAAAATTCCCCTAAAAAGGTTCAAGTTAGTTCCTAAAATTTTTATTTATTTCAAAAATACCCCAAAAAATTATCAATTAATCCCTAAACTTTTGCATATCTCCAAAATACCCTTATAAAATATTATAAAAACTCCCCTAAGACCTGAACCGAACCGGTCCGGTTTTTAAAACAGAGGTATTATTCTTCTTCCAAAATCCCCATTTTTTTTTTTCACTCAAAGTCTTTGCAATTAAGGCAAGTTTGAATTCAAAGACCAAGAAGTTGATGACTCATCTAATATCCACGATTTATGTAAGGGGTTTTGACCGATTTAAGTGGGAGCTCATGCTATGAAGGTGGGTTATTCCGTTAGTCTCTTTCAAAGATTAGTCAAGATATACATAAACTGGTTCGAAGAAAAAAATAATTTTTAACGATTATCAGGTTTGATAAGGTTATGGATCTATAAAAGAATTTCTACCTTTATAAATTATAAATACAAGATATAAATATCACACAAATTTAATTTAGCCTCAACTATTTAAGTATACTATTCTAAAAAAATAAAGGAAAACTATATACGCAACATCTTCCATAAATAACATTAATTATATTAAAAGAAAAAAAGAAATTAGGATGGAGTAATTACCAATTAATGAGATTAGATAAGGTAGTGGAAGAAATTAAATTTTAATTAACAATCAATTTAAAGATCTAACGGTCAGCAGTGGCCCCTGCCTTCCAAATGAAGTTTCAAAAGTCAACAATTCGACCCCACTAGATATGCTGACGTAACCCATTGCATTCAACCACCTGTTACAATTTTTTTTACGTGGCAATCACTAAAAATATTTTTTTTGTTGTGTTCGGTAGAGTATTTAAAGTAATATTTTTGAAAAAATTGAATCGGATTATTATTGCGAGTATATGATTTAAATTTAAAAATATATTAGTCAATTTTTGAAAAATATTTTCAAAAAATATTTAGGAGTGCGTTTGGGTTATTATTTTTGATAGGATTTTGAGAATAATATTGGGTAGTTTGATAGAGAGTATTACGAGATAAAATTTAAAAATTTATGAAAAAGCCTCTAAGTTTGCTAATTTAATTAAACACCCTAATATATAAAATGACCAAAACACTCCCACCACCTGCAGTGCCCGATTCCAGCCACCATCATCGGAATCTGGCTAAAAATCGCGTTACGACACAGACCGGTCGGATATGTGTCGTAACACGTCGTTATGACATTTTTCGGCCAGATCTACGGCCTGCTATGGCCGCGACGACCAAAAAATGCCAAAACGACGACCAAATATGGCCTAGATCCGTGGTGAATCTGGCCGAAAAAGGCCAAATCGGTGAACTTCCTACCATTTATGGTCAACAGGTAGGCCGTTGTATAGATTATGGCTACCACCAACGGTGGTTGTCGGAATCTGACAAGTATGGGTTGTGGGGGTGTTTTTTGTTAATTTTTAAACTTTTTTTTCAGGGGTATTTAATGAAATTAATAACCTTATGGAGCCTAAAAGGAATTAAAAAAATAGGCTAATATTTCTGGAATAATGTGTCAAACATTATTTGAAAAATCAGATCCAAAATATGGATAATAATAATGAACCAAACACGGCATTATTTTTAATCCACTACATTTGTTAATTTAGCTAAACACCCCTTACAATAAAATTTTTAAAATTAACAAAAATACCCATACTCATCCATTAAATGCCAGAAACCAACCACTACTATCAAACGGTAGTCGAAAGTCACTGTAATGAAGTATGATTGATTGGATTTGGTCGATAGTACACCAATTTGGTATTTTTCGATCAAATCCACAAGTGCACATTGATTACATCCAACTAGTCATGCACCATTTCAGCAGATTCTGATTATATTCTAACGGTGATGGCCAACTGTCGAGAATATATAGACAAATAAAGTGATTTTGTCAATTTATAAACACAATTTCTCTAAATTAAATGATTTTTTTTTTTTAAAATTATTTAATCTAATCGTCGTGTTACTAGATGGGCCACGACATGTAACATGCGTGCTTGCTTTTTGAAGTGATGACGCGGCGACATCACAGAGCAAGACCTGAGATACGCGAAAAGTAAATCCGGTCGTACGGAATCCGATTCCGAACCTAAGCCAAACTGGAACTTTCCAAAACGTTACGTGAACACAACGCTGCCATGTCCCCATCCCACGGCTCTCCACGTCAGCTCCTCTACTCCATGTCCAGCTAACTATATACGTAGACGCTGCTGACGTGGATCATCACTCATCCTTCCTTTTCTCTTCCCCAAAATACCCCCAACTTCCTCCCTGATTTTCAATCTTACCCTTTTGTCTCACTCGTTTTACTCACAACAAACGTTGATTAAAACCCCTTTCACACGTTTCAACCGTACCTCGCAAAACACCTAGACAAAAACATTAATCGTTTAGGACGTGTTTGGCTCACATCTTTTTATTCAAAAGCGATTATTGGATTTTACAACTGATAAAATATATATATAAATATATATATATATATATTTATATTTATTTATTCACTGTTGAGTTAACGACTTTTTTTCACCCAAATAATCATTTAATGATACTTTTTTATCCACAGACTTTTAAAATATTACTTTATTATCCAAATTTATATTCTGACAACGAATAAAAAATAAACTCAGTCCAGAATGTTGAAGTTTTTGAAAAGAAGAGATCGATAAGTTTTTTTGTGGTGGAAGGTTGGATTTTGGTGGTTGAGATTGATCGGTATTTGACTTGAGAGAGATAATTACGTAAACCTTAATTACTCGATTACGACGATTGATGGGGTCGATGAGAGTAGGGTTTGAGGAATTTTAGTGAATGATGATCGAAGAAGAGAATGATGGTGGCGTGGGTTAGCAACGATGCCAGAATTAGAAACGAAAAATAAATTTAGATAGTAAAGTGGTATTTTAAAATACGACTACTAAGACAATGTCCTAAAATCATTATTTGTGTTAAAAAAAGCAATGTTTCGAAAACCAGACCGAACCATGACCCGTTCAAGGTTCCGGTTTTTGGTTTGACCAATTGGATCGGTCGATTAGACCGTATTCTGTAAAATCCTTGAATGTTTGAAATTTATCAAAAACACCCCTATAATACTCTCTTAAGGTTTGAAATCTATCCAAAACACCCCTGTCACCCAAAAAGATTGGTGATGGTGGCGACAATGACGATCGATGGCCAATCGAGGTTTGGAATCATAGGGCTTTTGATGTATACTTGCCGACGAATCTGATGGTGGTGCTAGGAGTTTCATCGGCCTCGGAAATCGCCAGAATCAACAAAAGATGTCTGACGGTCACGTAAAGTTCAGGTGGACAACGAGCGACGAAGGTTGGACGACGGCCACTAAAAATGGCTGGGTTTCGTTGTGGAGATGCCGTCAAGTCTAATGGCGGTGTTTTCTCCCTCGATCGGTGTCAGAATCTGGCGGGATTCAGCCACGATTGGACCGCGATTCGACACTATTCCGGCGGTCCAACCGCCGCCCAATTCGGTTTAAACGTAAATAGCGGTTTTTACATAATTTCGGACCGGATATGCCATCAATTACCTGTCGAATCGATCCAACCGGATGGTCCGTTCCGGTTTTCAGAACACTTAAAAAAAGTCGTTTACTGTTTGCTATTTTGAAAAAGCCGAAGTCCTTAAACAGTCAGATGTCAAACCAAACACGGCCTAAGAGTGAAATAAAAGTTTGAAATATGAATTTTTTAAGAATCTCTCTTGGCTTCGCTTATGTCTGGTGTATTCTCCATCACTACTTGTGCAGCTGTGCTCATCAATGGCCAAAGCCAAAGCTCCTAGGCGAACCCTCGAGTCTTACACAGTCAAATCCATCAACAAAACAATTAAACGTAAGTTAACAGATACTCATCCTCTCTTATATTTTTCAGTAGTAAAGTAAAATTGAAGTTTCAATTATTTTTTTTTTTTTATTTTTTTGTTCTCAGCCGGCGACTGCGTTTTAATGCGTCCGTCGGATCCGTCGAAGTCGTCGTACGTGGCGAAGATCGAGGGGATCGAATCCGACGCGCGTGGCGTCAACGTGAAGGTGCGCGTGCGCTGGTACTACCGGCCGGAGGAGTCGATCGGAGGCCGCCGGCAGTTTCACGGTTCCAAGGAGGTGTTCCTCTCCGATCACTACGACCTTCAGAGTGCCGATACAATCGAAGCCAAGTGTATGGTCCACAGTTTCAAGAGTTACACGAAGCTTGACGCCGTTGGAAACGATGATTTTTTCTGTCGTTTCGAGTATAACTCCTCCACCGGAGCTTTCAATCCCGATCGTGTCGCCGTGTATGTCGCGAGCTTGTTTGGTTTTTCGTTTACTTATGAAGATTTTTTCATGAATTGGTTTATGTTTTGGTCTATGATAAAGGCCATTTTGGTAACTTAGTGATAAATTTGGTTTAATGAAGCTGAATTTTGCTACAAATGTGGAAAAAATGATATTTTTTATATGATTTTGTTCTAATATTATGAAATTTAATTACCAATTATTTTTGCTTCGTTTGATATGTTTGGTAGGATTTTGTATATCACTAATAAAAGCTTCAATGTTGAGAGCACCAGACAGGAATGTGCTTTTAAGTGTTATGATGAAGTTTTGAGTTGAGATTACCTTAGTTTTACTGTATTTTTTTTTTTTTTTTTTTGGGTTACTTTTGTAGTTTGATGTTTTATCTGTAGATAGTTGTAACTGAAAAAGTTATTAATGTTGCAGATATTGCAAATGTGAAATGCCTTACAACCCTGATGATCTAATGGTTCAGTGTGAAGGTTGCAGCGATTGGTAAGTTAGTTGTTTAATTCGTTTAAACCCTTTTTATGCCTTTTACATTAAGGGTGTGAATGAATTTTAATAAAACAACTGGTTTGCTATTGCTCGGGAATAATTTGGAGATTTTCATGCCCATGAAACTGGTTTTCATTTCTTTTCTCCTTTTTTTTTTTCTTTTTTTTTTTTTTCAATTAACTATTACACAAAAATTAAACTTGAACTCATGTTTCACAATTATGTATGTTCACGTATTTAGTAACATTTATCTGATTTTAGGAAGTCTGGCAACTTGCTTTGCCGCTGACACCACATGTGGTGGAAACATAATTGAATGTTAATCTTAAGTCATTAATTATTGAATTTGCTTGTCTTGTTTTTTTTGCAATTTTTCTAGTTGAGATAATTGTTAATTTACAAAATATAGATATGTTGAGGTTTTTGTAGGAATCACATGTAGTATTTTTTCTATTCACAGTCTGAAAATGATTAACGTTTAATGAGAAAGAAACAAAGAAGGGTGAACCAGCTGTCAAGGTACAATTATACTTGTATTGGTGAAGACAGCTTAAAATAGTGGGTTCCAGCATTGACTGATTGATTTGTTGTATTTTGTCTTGTTCTACTTGAAATTAAGGGGGTTTTGCGAATTAGGTAGAGTGGAATTGTGCTTCAACTGTTCACCTGTGACGACCTATATATTGTCACAGTTTGATTATTAGGCAGCTTTTAAGTAGAAGCACAAAAGATTTGGGAACTTTGCATTGTCTAAAAGATTCTTAGAAGCAACTTCATCACAAATTCACTGTTATTTCCTATGTATTTTAATTTTAACTTGATTTTTCTTTGAATGACTGATTGGAATGGACTACCTGCAAAGCAATTGCCAAAGACCTGCCTACTTGTTGTTTTTTATATTCTTAGCTTGTACTTTTGCATGAACTGTTAGTTGCTATGTAAATACTTTGCCAATGATAATATTCTGAAACCTGCCCATATCAATGTGGCAGGTAATATTTGGAATGAGCAAGTGCTGTATCTTTGGAGATTAATGATTGTTTGGAAAGTGTGGAGGCTCTTCACGTCTTTTTGCAATTGTATATAAAAAGACTGGACTTTGTTCTTAAATCTAAAGCACCTAGTTACTTATAACACATAATTAGGATTAAATTTAGAGGCAAGAAGATTGGAAATATAACCTTAAGAGTAGAGTGGAATTGTAAATTTGACTGGATGAGAACTGAGCTTTTAGGGATGATTATATATTTAGTTGAGTTAGTGATATACAAATGTTAATAGGCACAACTTCCTGTGGGTTATACCTCACAGTGTATAGCTTTGGTTGGATGAGAACTGAGTTACCATATGAAACATGTACTATTTGATTTGTTTAAAGGGAGGGGGAAGTCATAAGGGTGCTTTTTTATTTACAATGTGATTTGGTCTTTCAGTATCTGGCTCTCCAATTTTCTTATATAAAGTTGATTCAGATTTATGCCTATTTTATTGGTTCTTGCTGTTACCAAATGGTTTCACGCATCAAAAACATTAAATTTATAGGAAAAATGTTATGAAATTTTGTGTTTAAACCTTTACAGTCTTCAGCATGTTACTTCTGATTCAGGTTTCATCCTACTTGTATAAACATGACTGTTGAGGAAGCTAAAAGACTTGACCACTTCTTCTGTGAAAATTGTTCTACTGAAGGCCAAAAGAAGTTGCAGAATTCTCATACCACGGCCAGACACTCAGATACTAAGGTATTCCCATTTACTGAGGTTATATTCAAGTAGTTATATAAATTCTCAATGCATATATAATAACTATTGCAACATCAACTAGACGAGCGCATGGAGGCATGCATGGTTTGTTTTACTCATTCTTTCTGCAGTTTCACTCATCAGTACGCAGCGGTTATGTTAATATGTTTAATCATGATATGGAATACCTACTATTTCCGATTAGGAATGTCACGCAGATATGTAATGATAATTTGCATCCTTGTAATGAAGATGTTTGTTTAATCATGATATTGAACCTTGTATTAAAGGCCGGTTCATTCATATATGTAATTTCCACATAGTTGTTACCGTTGAATGGCTTTGGCTGTCAGGATCATATTTTTAAGGCCCTAGATTCTAAGGTTCACATGACGTTGATTCCAATTCACTAACATTGATCTCCGATGGAGGTGTTTCAGGTGGATACAAAACGGCGTCGGAGGTGATAGTAGGAACACAAACAAGTGCAGAATCATACCCTGTTAATCTTTGTATAGGCCTTCAAGCTGACATGGAGGAAAACTACACCTGCCTGACAGAGTTTAGTGCTTGTGATTAGGTCCAAGAGGCGAACTGGTCTGAAAAAGCTTTGTCTGAGGGACAGACAGACAGACTAGACAGTAACCTCGTTTTCCGTTGAAAGCCGATGATGTGTTTAATTTTCTGTAATTATGTAATGTAAATTCCCCTCCTTCCTTCCCTGTGTCTGGTTTCTTTGTTTATATATGACATAGGTTTGTGTATAAAACAAAGTATTTAGACTTGAAGAGCAATAGATGAAAACCTTAAAAAGGTCTTTCATACAATGTTTTAAAACCCAATCCGGGTTGAGAACCCGGCAAAGTGGCTGGGTCCCAAATTGACCGGTTTAATTGGTTTAACTGGTGGGTCAAATTGGTGTTCAAAAGGTTTGAAATCTAACAAAAATATCCCTTTAAAAATTATATGTAGGTTCTCATAGGTTTAAAATCTTACAAAAACACCTCAAACACCATTGTTGGGTCAACAAATAGGTTCTGTTTTTGGTGACGATAATACTTTATATTACGACGAAAACACTTTTCTCAGCCTCTTGACCCAAACCCATCTCACCCCTCCCCCCTTCAGCTCCTCAATTGCCAACAACAATGTGCTGTTTTGGATGACAATGTTTTACGCTTTTCGATCGATTCATTCATTGAAAATCGATGCTGCTATCACCATTGCACGTATTAGTCATTTCTCTTCAAAAACTCTAACATTCTAATCTTCAATTGTTTACAAATTGATATCCTAATTTCTAAAGTTTTCAATGAATAGAAAAATTTATAACCCTGAGCCAATGAAGGATCTATTTCTTGGTTAAGCCAGTTCAACCAATCAGGTCAGGCCGGCTCAAGTTTCAAAACAATTATTTCATATGTCTTCTTTGATTTGTTTTATTGGGATTCTTTGCCAATAGTGAAAAGTATTCTTTAAAAAATGTCTTAAGTAGGTTGAAGTGGTTTCATGCGTGACGAAATATTGTCACATTTGGCCTTCATCCATGAAGAAGGCAGCCAATAATTGTATTTAAACATTTTTTTTTTGTCAAAGAATGATGAGATAACGCAAAGAAATTTATCTCAGAAATTTTATCCGTACACTATACAAAATTTGGTACTAACTTGTCTTTGCTCGCTTCCACACAATTACAACGCCGTAAAGATCAGATGACGCTAGTAAGTTTTCTCCATGATTCCACGCAACCCCTACGACTGGAAATCGATGGCCCTGCAGTTTCAAATCGTTTGGTTACTTGTGAGAGCAGATTGGTGAATAAAATAGAGAAAATTAGAAGTGATCGAAATGGACCTGTAGTTTGTTCACACAAGCATGCTTTGGCCGAGTCAAATCATAGAAGTAGACATTTGAATCCTCACTTCCAGCAACTTCATGTTACATGTCATAATGTCAGCATAAAATAAAACATTTATTTATGTAACATCGAGCAAAAAGAAAAGAGGTAATACTACGCTTATAACTCAATCTCACAAACCTTCTCTCACAATCCGACGTAACAGCTCACAATGAGTCCTGTTTGTCTAATTGCGCGCTGTCACGTCAGGATTGTGAGAGAAAGTTTGTAAGATTAGATTGTGAGTCAATCTTGATTGAAATAAAAGATTCATATAAAGTTGTATGCATGAATCCCACTCTTGACAGAATGCCGAGCAACTTCCATAATTCAACATCATTACAAGATGTATCTCTTTCCCCTACATTTGATTTTAAATTGTTGATTTCAGTGGAACAAAGAAACTTGAGATTAACATACAAACCTATATATTCTCCTTTTTCGAGGGAAAGCAGAGGACAGAAGGATACTCGAATGCTGTGAACTCGTGAAGCTAATTTGAGGGAGCAACGAAGAGTAAGATAACCTTGTATTTCCAGAGCAACACTGCAAAATCAACGTACCAGTCTTCTGTAAGTGCTACAGACTAAACTTTAATAGCAAAAGGCATGTCCTAAGTACCAGACCTGAAGAAAGTCAAGCTTCCATCTTGAGTACATGTCAGCAACACAGGACCCCGTGCCAACAGAGAGAAACTCCGGTACTGCACGGTTGTGACTGGAGATTTTTGCTTGCCTGTAGATCGATTACGATGGGAACGAGACAATGCACCTGAGTGAGAGTCCATAGTTACTGAGTGTATGCATCCCTGCATATATTAACCCATTTAACAATGTCCAAAAAGGAATATGAGTTTCACCACTAAAGAGAGCAACCATATACAAGATATACCTGGCCATCCCCACAGAAAATTAGCTGACCAGTGTGATCATGATCCATAGAAGTAACTTCACTGTCGAGGACCAGTTTATTAATAATTCTTCCAGTGCTGAAATTGAACACCTGGAAAAAATACAATCAAGTGTTACCAATCAAATGATGGAATGTAACTTGAAATGAAAATATGCCAACATTAAGGAGGATGTGTATAGGGAAGAACAGAAGACTCTCAAATCTACATGTATCCTGGTTTTAATATAGCGTCTTTTTGTTCCCTTAACAAAATCAATAAAACATATAAGTTTGGATCTCCAAGAAAAACAAACCAAGAAACCAATATATCCAAGAAGTAAGATAATTTTCTTTCTTAATATGCAGAATGCGAAGGTTTGCAGAGATTACAGTGACTTCTTTGTTTGCATTGCCAACCGAAAGGAAATTGTTATTTACCTGCACAAAGGACAAAGGAAGAAAATGAAAAGAGAAATTGAAATGGTCAAGTAAGTGAACATTCAATTACGATATGAAACATGTATGCCAGACAGAGGGGGAGCAGTTGGTTGCAACATGACTCAATCTTGTGCACATGAACTACTAAAAACAAGATATTCAAAAATAAAAATAAGTTTATATGTTTTAAGTGAATAAAGTTCTGAGTGTGTACTTACAGGGTGAAAACGAATACATAATTGTGGAGAAACTCCATATATTACTCGAATGCAAATGCCTTTTGATAACTCCCATACTCGCACAGTTTTATCCATTGACGATGATGCAATGTATTGATTGTTTGAGGTGAAATCAAAGTCTGAAAATGTATTAGCACTTTAGGAGCATGGTGATACAAAAAATATTGGACCTGAATTTAATTTAACAAAGTGTATATAAAACTCCATTCACTTTAGGAGCTACTAATTAGGCAACGAACAAGAATGCTTATGCTTAGCAATCACATTTACCACTCATTTAATCAAATCTTAAAGAGGTATGTAAGATGACATCCACATTGTAAATGACAGAAACTAGAAGACAAGGGCATGGCTGCAAACACTTTACTCAAAAATTTACAAAAGACTACAGAAACAATACCAGTTAATCCAACCTGTGACATCTTTTGAATGTCCATTTAATTGTTTGATGATTGAAGGTGATTCGGAGACAGTACACACTGTCAAGGTTCCATCTGATGCCCCATATGCAAGTAGATCAGAACTCATGTGCCCAAACTTCAAGACAGTAACTGCATATATAAAACCAATCAAGCTTGCTTCATTGAGCAAGATCAAAATCTACCACTCAAATTAATGACAACGATGTCAAAGGTTTGATGGGCAAAAATACCAGACGCCTTGCATTGATCAAAGATGCAATGCATTCCTACAAAAGAATATCCAGGTTCAGGCCCTCGACGACGTAACTGATCATTGTCACTTGCAGTTGAGCTAAAACTTGTTCTATGACTTGAAGCTAGATTGCCATTTCTCAGGTCCTGAAAAGAAAGGAAATAGCAACCTTACCATAATTACAAGGTAAAAAATAAAATGAAACTAGAATCTTTTAACATGACCTTCTGTAAGCATAAAATTACTGAATATTTATAAAAAAATAAATACTTATGTACTGGAATCTCATACCATTTAATGATTCATAACAGCACCATATGCATTCAGAAGGAAAAATAATGGAGGTTTATTGAAATTACACATACCCTGCTAGAACTCCAACTTTCCACCTCAAACATTAAGGAGTGTGGACTTGGAGATGGAAGCCATCGCCCACTGATGCATCAACGAGTAAATTAACCTGATGTCAGAATTATGTTGAAACATAAATTTAAAACAGCACCACAAATCAGAGAGTTGCATAGCCATAAGACTTCTTCAGAGGTTCGACTACAAGGCAAAGCAGAAAAACACAGGCCTAAAAAAGAAAAAATTAAAAGTAAAACAAACTACTCAGTCATCACAGCTCTGTCAATCGTCCAAATAACAGACTTTTCTTTGACTGAAGAGCATGTCAAATATTCTTTAGTTTTGTATTTGTGTGTGTGTGTGTGTGTGTTGAGTAGGGTTTTGTTTATGCTTGTATGCATGCCTATATTTAAAGACTGGAGCCAACAATCAAGGAAAATAACTCATTAAGCTGCTCACAAGCACATGTTTCCTTGAAATAGCAATGAAAGAATGTGCTTTTGTTCTATCTTGGTATCACATTATCACCTTCTGGAGCATTATAATACTTTTCGGTTAAATTCAACCTTTTTGTAATTATGATATCCAACTAGAATTTGAAGTGTTCACTTCTCGTGGCGAACTGAATTAGAATTAAAAAGAAAGTCAACATACAAAATCCAACTCATAAGTAAAATTTTGTCAACCTGTTTCCTGGAGTGCTAGCCTGGCTTGGTATTTGCAATTCCCAATTTCTTGGTCTGCGAATGTAAGTTACGGTAGGCTACATAGCCTTTTCCATTGCATCTCCAATCCTTCAAAATGGACCAATTTAGAAAGCAATCGCTTATACTTACATAAATAATGACAATATAATTGCTATTGCTTACTGTAAACAAAATGAAGTAGCTAATTTCCTTAATATCTATTCAAATGAAGATGCTCATAAATTACTTGCAGATGAAAGGAACGTGATTTGTAACAAGATCAACAGAAAGTTCCCAGCCATCACTTAGGGGAACATTTCAAAACATTAGAATCTCTTTTACGATATTTAATTAAACCCAAAATAACAGACCTTATTCAAGAATTTAATGGACTACATCAATTTAAATTGTTCACATTTCTTAAAACTAAAGCACTTCATATCATCCAATCACACTATATTCATTTCACCACTCTCCCAGCAAAAGCATAAACACATCAAACAATCATCATCCAACCATAACAAACGCTTATAATTCTACTCTAAACATTCAAAACCATACACATGACCAAAATTAAACATTAACTGAATCATGATAAATTCAAAAAAGTGTTCCTAAATTAGCTCAAATCACACACTAAACATCCAAAATTTCCACTTTCAAACACAAAAATAAGCAAGCCACGTGGAAACAATACCAGTCGGCCACGGACACCGGACTCCGCTTTGCGGAAAAGAAGGAGACGGCTAATGCCGATATAGCCGGGATCCAAATCGGCACTCGCTGGTTGAAGCAAGCAACTGAACAATTCTGGATCCATTGAATTTACATTTTCCTTGTTCATTCCTATCGCTATTTTTGTTGTTCTCCTCTTTAGTCGTCGTTGTTGTTGGTGTTGGATCCTCCTCCGCCGTTATATCCGATGCGTCGCCATTCATTCTGAGAATAGAGATCTAACAACCGTATAATTCAAAGTCAATGGATTTGATTGAGGAATTAATTCATTTATCAAAATTGAGGTGAAAATGAAGGAAGAGTTGAATCGGTACTGTTGAGCACCTTGAAATGAAAACGCCAAATCGAGATTTGCTTGGTACTTTTATAAGTTTATTATATACGGTTCGTTTGATAAACCATCAATATATAACCAGTTACAGAAGCCAATTTAATTTTACTGTAGCATTATATAATATTAAATGCTAAAAGAGTAAAATATTTCAACTAAATTTTTACGTCTAAACCATGCCATAGCATCACTGAAAATACTGATTATTTACAGTGTGATCTTAATTACCTAAGCCTTCCTGATTACCTCCATCACCAATGGTTGATCCTTTACAGAAGTGCAGTCACCATTTGTGATGTTGTACGCAATGTTGGATACATGTTCCTGTAATTTAGTAAAGGATTAATAAGCAGAAATTTTTGCTATAAATAGAGTTTACTTGTTCTGAAATTTCAAATACCAGAAACAAAAACGTTAATAATATACCAGTGGGATCGTTCATAGACATAAACGTGATCTGAAAATACTGTTAAACAATAAATTTAATTTACGGTCAAGACTATTTAAATTTATCTCTTAGACACGGGGACACTTTTAACTTAATTTTATAACTTTAACCCATATATTTATATTTCGAACCAAGAAAGATCTTGTAAGAATATCTCATTTATCGGAGAGTTATATATATATATATATATATATGACACTTTTAACTTAATTTTATAACTTTAACCTATATATCTATGTCTTGAATCAAAAAAGATCTTGTAAAAATATCTCATTTATTGGGGAGTTGTTATATATATATGACACTTTTAACTTAATTTTATAACTTTAACCCGTATATGTATGTCTTGAACCAAGAAAGATCTTGTAAGAATATCTCATTTACGGGGAGTCGTTATATATATTACACTTTTTACTTTATTTTATAACTTTAGCCCATATATTTATGTCTTGAATCAAGAAAGATCTTGTAAGAATATCTCATTTGTCGGGAAGTTGTTATATATATGACATTTTTAACTTAATTTTATAACTTTAGCCTATATATTTATGTCTTGAACCAAGAAATATCTTGTAAGAATATCTCATTTGCCGGGGAGTTATTATGTATATGATACTTTTAACTTTATTTTATAACTTTAGCCCATATATTTATGTCTTAAACCAAGAAAGATCTTGTAAGAATATCTCATTTGTCGGGGAGTTGTTATATTTATATGACACTTTTAACTTAATTTTATAACTTTAGCCCATATATTTATGTCTTGAACCAAGAAAGATCTTGTAAGAATATCTCATTTGCCGGGGAGTTGTTATATATATGATACTTTTAACTTTATTTTATAACTTTAACCTATATATTTATGTCTGGAACCAAGAAAGATCTTGTAAGAATATCTCATTTACGGGAGTCGTTATATATATGACACTTTTAACTTTATTTTATTATTTTAGCCCATATATTTATGTCTTGAACCAAGAAAGATCTTGTAAGAATATCTCATTTGCCGGGGAGTTGTTATATATATGACACTTTTAACTTAATTTTATAACTTTAGCCCGTATATTTATGACTTGAACCAAGAAAGATCTTGTAAGAATATCTCATTTACGGGGAGTTGTTATATATATATATATATATATATATATATATATATATATATATATATATATAACACTTTTAACTTAATTTTATAACTTCAGCCCATGTATATGTCTTGAACCAAGAAAGATCTTGTAAGAATATCTCATTTATCGGGGAATTGTTATATATATGACACTTTTAACTTAATTTTATAACTTTAGCCCATCTATTTATGTCTTGAACTAAGAAAGATCTTGTGAGAATATCTCATTTATCGGGGAGTTGTTATATATATATATATATATATATATATATATATATATATATATATATATGACACTTTTAACTTAATTTTATAACTTTAACACATATATTTATGTCTTGAACCAAAATAGATCTTGTAAGAATATCTTATTTACTGAGGAGTTGTTATATATATGACACTTTTAACTTAATTTTATAAATTTAGCCCATATATTTATGTCTTGAAACAAGAAATATTTTGTAAGAATATCTCATTTCTCAATGACTTGTTATATATATATATATATATATATATTGTGGAAGGTGATAAATGATATTAATTAAAGGAGTTGAAGCGTAGAAGGCTCCCTCGAGCATTGTAAAATGGTGTCAAACTGTCCACAAACAAGAGAACAAACTTGATAAGTTTTCTTTGGGTAAACTCGATAATTGCCTTTCTCGCGATTCAAATCTATTTAAATTTATCTCTCAGACACGTGGACACTGCTAACTTAATTTTATATCTTTAGCCGATATATTATTTACTAGTTAAAATAAATTCACGTATTTGACTATCTTGAATCAATAAAGATCTTGTAAGAATATCTCATTTATCATGGAGTTGTTATATATATATTGTGGAAGGTGATAAATGATATTAATTAAAGGAGTTGAAGCGTAGAAGGCTTCCTCGATCATTGTAAAATGGTGTCGAACTTTCCACAAACAAGAGAACAAACTCGATAAGTTTTCTTTGGATAAACTCGATAATTGCCTCTCTCGCGATTCAAATACAAGATCCTTGAATACAACTAACCTCAGTGATTAAAGAGCTTGCCATTCGGCCACAAGAAGAGAGACGGGGTTAACTAATTTAATAGATAGAAAATATAATTCACCTCCAAATTTGAGATGTTGCAGTGAGAATGTAACCAGAAGTGTAATTGTAGTATTTATAGGTATAAACTTTGCACTCAGCCGTCTTCTTTATCTCGCTAGTTTTCACTCCAATAAACCACTTGATTAGAACCTGGTTTGTTTGGAGTCATCCATGGCACTATCACAGCTCTCCCCCTTATGATCTCCTTGTGTTATATGAACATTTAAACATCAAAACAGAAAAATCAAATAATGAAGAATGAAGATATCTTCTTCCAAAAATTATTTTAAAAAAGAAGAAAAAGAGTACCTGCTGAGGAGCATTATAGCCAGGAGGGACTTGAAAGACATCACTATCAAGAGGCATATATCAACAGTCTATGCAACAGGAGGGACTTGCACAGAATATGAAACAGGCGCAGTTCTTGACAAATTAACAGAGAGAACAAGGTAGTGGACCAGACACCAGGCCTTCCATGGCCAATGATGCATATATAGGTAATTGACAAGTTAATACATGTAAATAGTGAAAGGACTGTGATGTGTGGTGAAACTCTCTTTATTGACTATCCAAAGGGAGCTGCATTTCAGATGTTTAAAATTTCTGGGCAAAAGTCAAATTTAAGATAGCAGCACTTCGTTCAATGAAACTTCCCCATGTCTCTTAATCAAAGAGAGCCACATTTTTTATATAAATTTTTCATTCTATGGTTGAGTTCATCTTTTTCATTTTAGATTTTTTTGAGTTCATCTTACTTGAACTGTCAAGGATCTCTTTTTTTTTTTTTTTTTTAATACTTTTCTGGGTAGTTGAAATATAATTTCTGGCAAGGATCTCTTTAAGGATGCCTTTTATTAAGGGGTAGAGGATTGATACATAGAGAATTTTGCTGACTGTCTGAATCAGTACAGAACACTGCAGATGGCCGGGCGGCACTCTACAGAGATTTACTGAAATTATTTCTGACTTAAATTTATGGTTTTATTCCAGAGAGTTTAGTAAACTCAAGTCTATATATGCTGATGATCAATAGTCATCAACTTGATTCCAGTATCTGTTGAAAAACCATTTCTGATCAGCTTCCACTGCATATCCATCTTGATTCCGGTGCCAGCTAAAGTAAGCATGAGTTCGGTTCTGGATGTCAAAAATGTCGTGTCCATAACTAGCTTCACGATAAGCTGAGTAATCCGGCTGTGGCTCTGTCATGCTACAAACACAGAAGAAGAAGAAAGAAAAGCCATTATGTTTAAATACACAATAGGGACTGATTATTATTTATACTGTGATCTTACTTTGTTGCAAAGCCTTCCTGGTTGCCTCCGTCACCAATGATTATGTATGCGGGTGCAGATTCATCCCTTACAGGAGTACAATCACCATTGGTAATGTTGTATGCAATATTGGATACACGTTCCTGTAATTTAGTAAAGGAGTTGTCAAGCAGAATATGCAGAAATTAATCTCAAATACGAGAATCAAACAGTAGTTAATAATAAATAAGGCCGGCCGGGGCACGCCACTTACCGATCGTTCATAGGCATGGACGTGACCTGCAAATACTACATCAACTTTGTACTTCACAAACCAAGGCTCATAAACAACTCTCATGGTTTCTCCTTCCATGTAATGAACGTTGTAGCTATTATAAAATGAAGCATGCATAATAACAATCAACCATGGCGTCTCGCTTCTGTTAACATTTGGTAACTCCTGTTTCAGCCACATATACTGAGGAGTGTATATACCTAAAGAGATACATAAGAGATATATATGTATTAGAGAAAAGGTTGAGCAAGTAAATCACATAATTTAAAGAGTAGGGAATCATTAGTAAAAATATTGAATAATACCATTGATATTCTATAAGTTAGTGGAGATAGAGTAATACTACACTGACAAACTCTTTTCACTAACTTTCTCTAAAAAATACGACGTGTCAGCTCACAATGAGTCTCGTCTGTCAAATAATGAGTCCCGTCTGACCAATTGTAAACTATCACATCGCGTTTATGAGAAAAAGTTGTGAGAAGTATTTGTCAACCTATCTTTATTCGTGAAAATATGGTAAGGAAAAAGTTTGAACAAATTCTTACTAACTGCTGAGTATGTAGACAGGACTATGATGTATGCTGGACCTCTCTTTATAGAGTACCAAAGGGGAGAAGTACTTCCTGATGCTTTATAAGGCACATAATATCGATTAGTGTAAGGCTTAAAAGGTATTGGCTCGCCCTGTATAAAGATACAACTTTTCTGTTATTAATTTCTTTTTCCATTAAACTTTTGAGAGTTTCCATAAACATATATAGTAACAGATGCTTACAATTTCTGGGGCAAAGTCAACATCGTGATTCCCTGCTGACCATATCCATGGTTGATAAGCAAGATTTCTCTCAACAAACCTTCCCCATGTATCCCAAGTGGATACTTATCAGCATAAGAGAGATCTCCAACATACAACACAGTTTTTCCATTATATGGATTATTCTGATAATGAGCAAGTGTGGTGTTTGAATCATAGGTCTGACCAAGATGCCCTGCAATTAACCATCCCCGATTATAGTTATGAGACAACTGCACCAACATATAGAAGAACATATATATATCTTCTGGTTTCAACTAGCTATAGTTTCTACTGACCAGTGAGACCAAATGTGTAAGCGACATCAAGGCCAGCTTTAGGAGGAGTTTTAAACCAGAACTTCCGTGAAGTTTTTCCTCCTCCAACCACATAGTAGTATTTGGTGTCGAACTGCCCACAAAAGTCACACAAACAAGACAACAAACATAAGATTTAAGTACTAATGCTCACAAATGAAACTTGTTGGAGTCACATGACTAGGCACACTCAACCGTACTAGTTTATAAGAGAGAATAATCATCTCATTCAGCAAAGCTTCAGTCCCACTTCAAATTCTATGTCAGATTTAATTGAGTTGAGTGTTTGAGCAACGGATAAATCAACAGGCATAACCCAACATATAAACTTAACTGTGAGAATGAGTTCTGGAGTCTCATACTAACTAGGCACGATCAAGCCTATTGATTTATAAGAGAGGGTTATTAGATAATAAAAGAAAATCCACCTCCAAATTTGAGATGTTGCAGTGATGAATGTAACCAGAAGTGTAATTGTAGAATTTATAGGTCAAGACTATGCCCCTAGCCGTCTTCTTTTTATTGCTATTTTCACTCTAATAAACCACTTGGTTAGAACCTGGTTTGCTCGGAGTTATCCATGACACTATCACAGCACTCCCCTCATGATCTCCTTGTGTTATATGAACCTATATTTGGAACAATTTCATGTCAAATTTTATAACACATTCAAACAGTAAAATCATATAATGAAAGCGTGAAGATATATATAAAGAAGAAGTACCTGCTGAGGAGCATTGTAGCCAGGTGGGACTTGAAAGACATCGCTATCAAGAGGCATATCAACAGTCTCCTCAAGTTTCCTGACAAAACTGCTAGTTTTACCTCCATTACACTACACTGCCACGTTCAAAACCAAACACAATAATATAACTAAACAAGAAGACGAAGAAGAAGATCCAAGCACACCCATTTGTTCTTGTGGCTAGAATACAACGTTCATATATATATATATATATATATATATAAAAGACATTTGGATAGGAGTATATTATATTAACGGAAAGAAATATCACCTCGAAGATTATTGAGAACATTTAGAATATATGTTTGATTGGTTCGAATAAATTGATGAATAATATGTTTGATTGGGAGGATGAATGGGTGGGTATGTTATATAGATTACTAAATTGCTCTCATTTTTAAATATTAATATAATAGGATTTTTTATTATTATTTTTTAAATTATTTCTTTTAACCCCAACATTTGAAATTTTGCTAAAACACTCCAGTTATATAAAACTTTAATTTGTAGCAAAATCACCCTCACCCACTCCAAGTCATTGCCAACAGTCAGCCACCACTGTTGGCAGCCACTGGCAGTCGACGAAATACCCCACGACTGGTCACACATGATCGGCCGTGTGTCGGCAAAGCCGAAAATGGCTATGGAGCAAAAATCCATGGTCAGAAAATGACCAGATCTATGACAATTTCATGGCTAAAGATGTGGTTGTGAACACGGCCATAGAAATGCCAGATCTGTGGCCATTACCATCCGCCAACATTTTGTCAACAATCATATTTTTTAAAATTAAAATATTACTTTTCATTTTGTCAACTATCGTGTTTTTTTAAATAAAAAGATCGATATCACTTTTAAATCTTTCTCCAATCTAGTTGGAAACTAATGCTATCCTTTTCATGTTATTTCTGTGAGTTCTAGAAGTAACATCTTACCCCCGGTAATGTTATTGAAGCTCAGTTCAGTCATCCATTTTAGAACATGATTAAAGGTCAGGGAGGATTATTATTTACTGTTTAGGATGTCGGGATATGTGGCTCGTTTTCCTAATAATTTTCATGTAAAATTATATGTCCTTAGAAAAACTATTTAATAATAAATATAATTGTAAATATGAATAGAATATTACGAGAATGTAAGAAAACATGATATATTTGATGTAAGAGTTATTGGTAATCCGTCGAGCGTGGTTAGAAACTATGATTATTTTCACGAGTAGTATACTCTTATATATCATATATATATTTATGAAATTAATTATAGCAAATTTCTCTAATCCGTAAATATAGACGGATTATGCCGAATCACGTAAATACCGTGTCTTTTTGTGTAGTGTGATTTTATTTTTATGTTCTATGTTATATGATTTAGATAAGGAATGGTACATTGTGATGCTTTGTAAGGAACATGATACAGAAGAACACACGGAAGTTTGAAGGGAAATTAGCTTAAATCCCTTAATTCCAGGAACACAAGGATGCCATTTATTAGGGGTAAAAGAAAAGAACATAAGATTGATACATCTTGAATGTCTGAATAAGTACACAACACTTGAGCAAATAGTTAGAATTTAGAAATTAATGCTTGCAGGAGGGCTTGTCTGAAGGTTCATCAACTTGATGCCAACGTCTGTTGTAAAACCACTGGTGATCACATTCCTTTGCATATCCATCATCATTCCGGTGCCAGCTAAAGTGAGCATGAGTATGATTCTTGATGTCAAAAATGCCATGGCCGAAACTGGGTTCACGAAAAGCTGAGTAATCCGGCTGTGGCTCTATCATGCTACACCACACAAAACACACGTTATGCTTAACTAATATATATGTATATTACGAACTGATTATTTATTCTGTCATTGATCTTACTCGTTATCTATGCCTTCCTGATTGCCTCCATCACCAATGGTTATGTAAACAGGTGCAGATTGATTCTTTACAGGAGTGCAATCACCATTTGTAATTCTGTATGCAGTGTTGGATACACGCTCCTGTGATTTAGTAAAGATTGTCAAGTTAAGAGCAAAATTAATAAGCAGAAATCTATTATATATGTATGTGTGGGAGAAGAAGAGCACTTACAGATCGTTCATAGGCATGGGCGTGACCTGAAAATACTACATCAACTTTGTGGTTCACAAACCAAGACTCATAAACTACTCTCATGGTTTCTCCTTCCATGTAATGTTTCACGTAGCTATTATAAAATGGAACATGCATAAAAACAATCAACCATGGTGTCTCGCTTCTGTTAACCTTTTCTAGCTCAGCTTGCAGCCAATAGTACTGAGGAGTGGATCTACCTAGAGAAATTGAAAACAAAGATCTGGTGAGTACAGAAAATTGTATGGAAGAAGTAAATACAATTCGATCATGGCAAGTTTCTTACCAACTGCTGAGTATGAAGACAAGACTATGATGTATGCTGAAGCTCTCTTTATGGAGTACCAAAGGGGAGTAGTACTTCCTGATGCTTTAAAAGGGACATGATAACGGTGAGTATAAGGCTTAAAAAGAGTTGTTTCGCCCTGTACGAAGAAATAGACAAAATTTTCTGTTGTTAATTTCTTTTTCCAGTAACTCTTTCAGAGCTAGCACAAAAATATATATAAAGAGATCGATGCTTACAATAGCTTGGTTAAAGTCAATATCGTGATTCCCTACTGTAAATAACCATGGTTGATAAGCAGCATTTCTCTCAACAAACCTGCCCCATGTATCCCATCTATTATTGTCGTAATATGGATACTTATCAGCATAAGAGAGATCTCCAACATACAACACAGTTTTGCCATTATGTGGATTATTCTCATAATGAGTAAGTGTGCTATTTGAAGCAGAAGTCTGACCAAGATCCCCTGCAAACCATCCCCAATTATAGTTATGAGACAACTGGACCATACATATAGAAGAACATATATATGTCTTATGGTAATGCTAGGTCAATAATCTAATCTCATAATCTTTTCTCATAACCCTCGACCTGGTAGTTCACAATTATTCAACTCGCAAATGGACAGATGAGGCCCATAGCAAGCAGGTAAGACCCATTTGCGAGCTGTCACGTCGGGAATTGTAAGAGAAGGTTGTGAGATTGGGTTGTAGATCTAGCATTATTCATATCTAATAATGCTAGATCAGCAACCTAATCTCACAACCCTCGACCTAGCAGTTCGCAATTGGTCAACTCGCAAATGGACAGGTGTGACCTATAGCAAGCAGGCAGGACTCATTTGCGAGCTAACCAATTGTAAGTTGTCACCTCAAGAATTGTGAGAAAAGGTTGTGAGATTGGGTTGTGGACCTAGCATTACTCATATCTAGTAATGTTAGGTCCACAACCTTCTCTCACTACCCCCGACCTGACAGTTCACAATTGATTAGCTCACAAATAGACAAGTGGAACCCATAGCAAGCTGGCATGACCCATTTGAGATTGGGTTATTGACCTATCATTACTCATATCTACTTTCTGCTTACCAATGAGACCAAATGTATAAGGGACATCACGGCCAACTTTAGGAGGAGTTATAAACCAGAACTTCCTTGCAACTTTTCCACTTCCAACCACATAGTAGTATTTGGTGTCGAACTGCCCACGAAAGTCACACAAATTATCAAGAGAAAAACTTAAGATTCAACCAAAGCTCACAAGCAAAACTTAGTATGGGGGGTTACTATATGAAAAAAGGAAAATTCACCTCCAAATTTGAGATGTTGCAGTGATGAATGTAACCAGAAGTGTAATTGTAGTATTTATAGGTCAAGACTATGCCCTTAGCCGTCTTCTTTTTATTGCTATTTTCACTCCAATAAACCACTTGGTTAGAACCTGGTTTGCTCGGAGTTATCCATGACACTATCACAGCACTCCCCTCATGATCTCCTTGTGTTATATGAACCTATATTTGGAACAATTTCACGTCAAATTTTATTAAAGATTCAAACAGTAAAATCATATAATGAAAGCGTGAAGATATATATATAAAGAAGAAGTACCTGCTGAGGAGCATTGTAGCCAGGAGGGACTTTAAAGACATCGCTATTAAGAGGCATATCCTCAATCTCCTCAAGTTTCCTGATATATCTGCTAGTTGTACCTCCATTACACAACACTGCAATGTTCAAAACCAAGCACAAAAATACAAATAAAGAAGAAGAAGAAGATCCAAGCACACCCATTTTCTTGCTTGCCTTGAGCACAGCCTACGAACTCAACGTATATATATATAGTAATATTTTGCATCTATATGTGAGATGTAATATAATATATTTCTCTTTTCTTCACATGTTTATATATTTGTGAGATGAGATATATGTACAACTCATCAATATAATAAAAAAATGAGTTTACACCAATAATTGAATTTCATTTCATATTATTAAAAACTTTCTCTTTCTACCCCAACGTGGCAGTTAGGGATGGAAAAAATCGGTTAACCGGTATCTTAAACCGAACCGGTTTTCGGTTTAAAAAAAAAAATTGAACCGAAACCAGTTTAAAACCGAACTGAAAATTCGGTTTGGTTAACCGATTAATTATAATGGGCTGCATTTGTTCGACCCACTTCGGTCAAACCCTCCACTTTGGCCCTTTTTTTTTCCAAGTTTTTTTTAACTTAAATTAAAGTTATATTTATTGTAATTGAATAATTTGAATTCATATAATTTTAATGTACATCAAGTATTAATAATTTAAAATTACATTAGTGAAGACCTAGGGATAAATTTTTAAAAAATGTGCAAAATATAAAATTTTTTTTTAAATTGAATTTTGGAAAATACGCATTAGTTAAGACCTAGGGATAAATATTTTTAAAATTGAAAAATATAAAATTATTTTTTTATTCATTAAACCGGTTCAAAAATCTAGTTCGGTTAACCATTTTTGTTATTTCAAAAACCCAAAAAAACCAAATTTTCAAGCTGGTTTTGGTCCGATTTTTCGGTTCGGTTTTTTTTTTCACTCCTAGTGGCAGCTCGCAATTAGTCAAATCGCAAATAGATCCTGCCTACTCACTAGAGATCATGTCTACCTAATTGCGAGTTGTCACGTCGGATTGTGAGAGAAAGTTTGTAAGATTGGGTTGTAAGCTAATCTTTATTCTCTTATTAAAGGTACAATCGAGTTCAGCAACAAGACGTTTGTATCTACAAGGTCTCTAAGGTTTCCATCCCTTATTTAGTAATTATATAGTCGAAACTATTATCTCTCACATATCCATAAATAATTTAGATAGTGTTGATGTGTGATTTTGACACCAACGAAACACACGTGTGAAATGTTGAGCTGGCCCAAAAGACACACGTGAATGTAAAGGAAAATGATAGTAAATGCAATGAGGACAGTTTTTAAAGTGGTTCGAATGCTAAAGTAACAAGTCATACGTCTACTGATGCTTATATTGATGATAAGGGTCAGCTCGCGTTAGCTGACTGACTTTACAATGGTAATACAAGGTATCAAATGTTGTCTTTTCTAGAGAGAGAAAGTGGCTGGTGCAGAGTAAAAATGTGCGAATCTCCTTAATGAGAGAGGAGCTCTCAACTTATAGTGGGATGCATTGAGGTAATGATCACTGAATCTGTAAGTTGGTGGGATGATCCGTGCAAATCCTTCTTTATGTCACATTACCCATCTTCAAGAGTAATTCACGTGATTTGCTGCAGGGATTGGACACACGTACATCCTCTAACCTTTCTTCGCCTAGCGCACTCCACCGTATCGACAGAGTGTCGCTTGCATCATCACACGACGCGGCTGTGCCAAAATGTCAGTAAACTCTTCCCAAGATCTGACCCTTCGCACTTAACTGGGCGCCACATCAGTCCTATTTTCTCAAGCATAACAGATAATTATGATAAATTAAAGATCTTGTAGATAGACGTACAGTTTCATGTTCAATTTTCCAGTTGAGTGTTCCGATTTAATTGGGATAAGGTTCCACGGGAGTTTGAGCGTATTTTTTTAAAGTTATTATGTGATTAGCGGGCTGAAAATCCGGTAAATCACATGCTTAATATTGTGTCTATATTTAACACGTGAGGATATCATTTATTTTATTGAAATCGAGATCATTAATTAAAGCAATCCCATGTGAGAAAATATTACTTCTAAATCCTCTTTAATTAAGTGAAAAATAAAATTATCATTTTCGTGTGTGAAACCCGAGTTCTATTATCTTATTCTACTGTTTATTATATTATTATTTTCGTGTGTGAAACGCGAGTTCTATTATTTTATTATATTGTTTATCATTTTGAGTGATGAGATTATCGTGGAGTGAAAACGAATATGAAATTGTAATAGATATTATAAATTTATCTAATGTGTCACGTTATTTAGTATTATCAATATTATTTACAGATCACAATCCAAATGGTTTGATGATTATAAAAAAACATATGAAGTTTTAATATGATTTCTCAAGTTTCGATTCTCTTTAATGATAAAAAAAAAAAAAAAAAAAAAGATCTAATATGGTCTCTCGAGTTCAAGTCTCTATGACCCCTAATAGGATAATCATTGAAACTCTTATCTAACCGGTAATTTCAAGATCGTAGAAGATTAATTAAAGTGTTCGCAAACTCATTCGGGAGGATTAATTAAGTTACGCGCAAGCTGATTAAAAAAAAATATCATTTATAAATTATTTATGTTTACATGTTGATGCAACATAAAAAGACATCACTTGAAATAAATAAATATATAAATAAAACTCAAGATATTACTTAAAAGTTTGACATTATCTTGCAGTTTGGATTAAGATCTATTGATAGAAGAGAAAATTTTTGGTAGAACATGATAATAGATTTATTTTATTGGTTTGTGGAATAATTAATTAAGGGAGTATTCTAAATTTGTATAAATACAGACACAGAATATTAAAGAGGCTAGCCATTGTATTGAAGTTTGGACCAAGACTCACAATGAGTTTACCAATAAAGAGAGCCAGGTAACTGGACCAGACTCACCGGGCACTCCATGGCCCATGATGCAAAAGAAAAGCTAAAAAATTGCATATTTTTGCAGTGGGCGCGGTTCATTTCAAGTAGTGTTAAAGTTAGGATAATACTATTTTCATAAATCTTTCTTACTAACTTTCTCTCACAAACGTAATGTAACAGTTCATAATAAGTCTCACTCATTCAACAATAGATTCCGTTTAACCAATTGCGGGTAACCACTTCGCGTTAGTGAGAAAAGCTTGTCAGTCTATCTTTATTTGTTGAAGTTATTTAACCAATGGATAATACTACGCTGACAAACAAATCTCACACACTTTCTCTCACAAACCTAACATGGCACTGAGTTGGTTTTACTACGTCAACGCACTGCTTTAACTAGATATGAACGGTCGTTCCTTAAGATTGAATGGTCGTTCATTGTATAAGGAATGCTCAATCCATGAGAAAGGAATAACAGTTCCACATGAATAATACGACTTTGACTAAACATGAACAGACGTTCCTTAGGGATGAACAGTCATTCATCATATAAGGAACGACCATTCCATGAGGAAGGATGGTCATTCCATCATAGCATGGCGGTTCCTCTAGGTGGAATGGCCGTTCCCATTCCAAGGAACAGTTGTTCCATCCAAGGAACGATTGTTCCATCTAAGAAACGACCATTCCTCCATTCATAACTGTCGTTTCTTAGTTCTTTGAAATCATTCTGAGATAGTTCTGGTGGGGGCTGTCAACTCAGATGCCACGTGAGGTTTGTGAGAGAAAGTTTGTAAGATGTGTTTGTCAACCTCAATATGCACAAATTACAGATCATTCAACAAAGCACTGTATTGCACAGCACTGCCACATTCAAAAACTAAACACAAAACAGCATCAAAACCTGCAAACAAGAACCATGGCCTTCTTCAGCTTAATCGTTTTCACTTCATGAAATACAAAAGAGTATTCAGAATAAACAGATTGGTTGTCAACCATGGACATAGTCTTTCTCAAGAAAGATTATCATGATGTAGAAACTCTGTACATTTGTTGACTCCAAATTCATGGAAATGCTGTCATGAATAATCGAACACTAAATGGAGTTTTGTGATCTTGGGTTGTTTATTAAGCCCTCAGTGCTATGTATTTTTGTTTCATCTTATATTAGTCTTGTGATAATTGAAGTGTATGTTCCAAAACGATGTCTTGATTGCATTCATTTCCCTAATCACATGTTTTGAATACAGAATACACAGAAGTTTGAAGGAAGCTTGCTTAAAACCAACCCCTTAATTCCAGGAATTTCTGTAAATTTCTGAGAGCAGAGGCAAAACAATGATGTGTGTCAAGTCTATAGAGATAATTGAAATAATTTACTCACTAGGATTTTTGTTTTTATTCCAGAGAGTTCAGTAAAATAAACTTTATGCTGGAGAGTCATCAACTTGATGCCAATATCTGTTGAAAAACCACATCTTATCGGCTTCCACTGCGTATCCATCTTGATTCCGGTGCCAACTATAGTAAGCATGAGTTCGATTCTTGATGTCAAAAATGGCATGGCCGAAACTGGCTTCACGATAAGCCTGAGTACGCCGGCTGTGGCTCTGTCATGCTACACCACAGAAAAGAAAAAAGGCCATGATATTTTAACTATATGCCAACAAATGGAAAACACATCACACAATAGAGGACTCATTCTGTGTATAATATGATCTTACTTGGTTGCTAAGCCTTCAAGATTGCCACCATCACCGATGGTTATGTATACAGGGGCAGATTGATCCTTTACAGGAGTGCAAATTCCGTTTATGACAGTGTATGCAATGTTAGATACACGTTCCTGTAGTTTAAGGAAACAAGTTAAACCATGCACATGTTATAGGAAACTGGATAACACCATATACAATATTCATACTTTCAAGACATTAATATTAATAAGTTATAGAAGGAGCACTCACAGATCGCTCATAGGCATGGACGTGACCAGCAAATACTACATCAACTTTGTACTGCACAAACCAAGGCTCAAACATTACCCTCATGGTTTCTCCTTCCATGTAATGATAGTTGTAACTATTATACCACGGTGAATGCAAAGTAACAATTAACCATGGCGTCTCGCTTCTGTTAACTTTTGGTAGCTCACCTTCTAGCCATTTATACTGAGGAGTGTATTTACCTAGAGAAAAATGAAAAAAACGATAGTCGGTTAAGTGGAAGAAGTAAATCATATAATTTCCAGAATTAAAGCTCATTAGATGAAATGGATACAAAATCAAGTCTAGAAGTCAGAGACACACAGAAAATCCAGCAAAGGATGAACAAACACATCGCTATGAGTTAAAAATTACCAACTGTGCAAACAGCCCTCTTAACTCAGCAAACTCTTATTTGATTTAAATGATCATATGAATCGCTTCATAAATTTGATTAGCATGTGTTAAGATCCCACATTGGAAGGGAAAGGGGTGGGCACCCTCCCGTGGCAAGCCGTTTCCCAAGGAGAGTTACCCAAGCCCATGAAAGACCCATGGCCCTAAACCCAATTGTTCGAGTTATTGGAGTGGGTTCCTATCAATTGGTATCAGAGCATGATCCTGAACCTACGTGGCAGCGCAAGCATGGCAAGCTGACCTTGGGCCCGGATTGCTATCCGAGAAAGGGTATGGAGGCCCAAGGGAAAGGGAATGGGGACCCGCGTAGTCATCCCAAGGGGTAAAGATCCCACATTGGAAGGGAAAGAGGGAGGGCATGTGGGTTATAAGGACTTGGACACCCTCCCTTGACAAGCCGGTTTTTCCAAGGAGAATTCTACTCAAACCCATGAAAGACCCATAGCCCAGCCCAATTGTTCGAGTTATTGGAGTGGGCTCCTATTAGCATGACATGAGAAACAAACTATTCATTACCAGGCTTCGAGTTGCATTTACACATGAAGTAGAAAAATCACAACCCTCTGGCCCTCCCTATAAGTTTGTTTCAAACAATATTTATACCACTGAAAAGTTCTTGCGACTGCTGGTTGGAAATACATTTTGCTGCATACATATATTATGCACAATTCAATCTTAACAAGTTTGTTAACAAATACATTTAAAATATCCTTACCATAGGATGAGTATGAAGACAGGACTATGATGTATGCTGAAGCTCTCTTTATTGAGTACCAAAAGGGAGCTGTACTTTGTGATGCTTTATAAGGGACATGATATCGGTTAGTGTAAGGCTTAAAAGGTTTGGTTTCTCCCTGCACAAAGATACAACCTTTCTGTTGTTAATTTCTTTCACCAGTAACTCTTTGAGAAAATTCCAAGCATATTTATTGTTGACATAGCAAGCAATGAGATGAGAGCTCCCACAAATATATTAAGAGATGCTTACGATTTCTGGGGCGAAGTCAATTTCGTGATTCCCTGCTGTCCATATCCATGGTTGATAAGCAACACTTCTCTCAACAAACCTTCCCCATGTATCCCATCGAACATTGTCGTGGTTCGGATAGTTATCAGCATAAGAGAGATCCCCAACAAACAATACAGTTTTCCCTTTCAGTGGATTCATCTCATAATGAGTAAGTGTCTTGTTGGAATCAAAACTCTGACCAAGATCCCCTGCAATCCATGCCCAACAGTTTGTCACAAATAAAAGTAAATACAACACAACTGAGCAAACATTTAAAAGAACATCTACCGAAGAGACTATTAGACCATTCATAGGGAAAAAGCCACTAATTATAACCAACAATGGGTTGACCGAATTGGTAAAGGCTTGGGGCCAAGAGGGTTTGCTCCCCCTGTGGTCTCAGGTTCGAATCATAAGAACGATTGTTAACATTGTTGGCCACAAACCGCAGGGTTTGTCTTGTTTTGGAAGCCTTGTTCGGGGTCGGAGACTAGTCGAAATGCACGTAAGCTGGTCCAGACATAACATGTAGCTATTCTAGCTAAACCACTTTAGATTCTGTGTAACCAGTAATCTTCCCACATTATGTTTATGTTTACAGTTGACTTGAACAAAAACAATTACAGATGTTCAACTAGCTTCTACTTACCAATGAGACCAAATGTATAAGGGACATCAGGGCCAACTTCAGGAGGTGTTATAAACCAGAACTGCCGTTCAGTTTGTCCAATTCCAACCACATAGTAGTATTTAGTGTTGAACTGCCCAAAAGTCATACAGACAAGAAAACAAACAGACCACATAAATAAAACTCTCCCCACCAAATTAATACAAAGATAAAGACTATGCATATACAGAACAATAGAACATAAGCAATGCAGACAGAATCATTTAAGATAAACCAAAATAAAATAAAATTCACCTCCAAATGTCTGATGGTGCAGTGATGAATGTAACCAGAAGTGTAATTGTAGAATTTATAAGTATAGACCTTGCCCTCAGCCATCTTATTTTTCTTGCTATTTTCACTCCAATAAACCACTGAGTTAGAACCTGGTTCGTCCTGAGTCACCCAAGACACTATCACACCCTTCCCTTCATGATCTCCTTGTGTTATATGGAACCTAAATTTTGGACCAGCCGCATGTCAAAAATTTATTAAAGATTTAAAACATACCCATTAAATCATTGAAGAAGAAAAGCGAAAACATGAGAAAAAAAATCCCATTTCTTCAAAAACTAGATAATCCCAGCAGCAAAAAGAAAAAAGAACCTGTTGAGGAGCATTATAGCCAGGAGGGACTTGAAAGACATCGCTATCAAGAGGCATATCAAGAGTCTTCTCAACTTTCCTGACAAAACTGCTGGTTTTACCTCCATTACACAACACTGCCACGTTCAAAACCAAGCACAGAAACACAACAAAACAAGAAGAAGACGAAGAAGAAGAAGATCCAAGCACACCCATTTTTGTGTTTATTCTGTCGGCCTAGAATTGAGGTGGGTAGGCAACGAACTCAACACATTGTGGTCGTCTTCTTCCTCCTCTCCTTCACATGTATATATATATAGTAATACTGTATATTTAGAAAGAAATCTTATCGTTTTGCCATCAAACCCGGGGAATATTCAGAGCTAAATACGAATATGTAGATTAGTTGTCAACGGTTTTGAATGCTCACAAGACAAGATTCGTTTTTGCTCAACTTAGTTTATAGTTGACTTTGAGTCACGGCAACGTTGTAATAACAGCGATGGAAATTGGGAAAGCACACCGTTTTGCCTCTTACACAAGTTTTTTATACCATGCATGAATTGTTGAAAATTTGAGTTAACGATAAAACCTGAATTCAGATAGGAAGAGATTGGGAACTGGGAAAAGTCAAAGAAAGAAGCAATAAAAAATTATTTCCATCCCTTTTCCTGGAGCGTGTGTCCAACAAATGCTTTTCCTGAGAATTTGACAGTGAACACCCTGGGTGGTACGTTGGGACATTAAAAACTCTTTGATATAGTATTTAAGGAGTAAACGACTTTTGTTTGTCTTACCGACAGTTTCCCACCCAAAAAATTCTAAATTACCATTTTTTCATCCAACGAATTTATATTACGATTCATACTTAAAATATATTTCACATTTTTTCATCCAACGAATTTATATTACGATTCATACTTAAAATATATTTTACTTTTTTAACTGATATTCACGAGTTATCAGGAGCTAAAATAAAAAAAATTTTTCAAAATAGATTAATGGTGATGACCGATTGAATATTTATCATCAAAATCAACCGAAAATCAGTTAAGAATAAGAAATTCTAGCTTTACAGTAATAGAAAACAGTCAAAAAATTAAGTATCAACGTGAGAGAGATTTTATAGAGAAGAGACCGAAAGTTCAAATAGTGATAATGGATAGATTTTTTGTTGCTAGAATCAGCTTTAGATAGTATCATAACATTAACTTTGGGTGATAATATAATATTTTAAAATTTTTTAAGTGAGAAAGAACCGTTAAGGCAAACCTTGGGAAGGTAGTAAAATATCCTAGTCATAAAAAAATTGAAAGTAAATAAATTCATTCACCTAACAAATGAAATTCTTATTATTATTAAAGGTCCAGTTAATATAAGGTCGATTACAACAAGATTAATAAATAATAATACTCAATTCTATAATGAACCAGAAGATGATAAGAGATAGCTTAGATAAATATGCCATTGAAACCATCAAATTAAAAAATTTTGTCTTTTATAAGACAGCTAGAAATTTGCACAGATGTTTACAGATAAACCATAGGTCCATAGCTAACTAAAGTATTTTACTAATACGTCGTCCTAACATGTCATTTGTCTTTTATGAGCAACTAGAAAACAAAATTTTTTTTTTTTTTTTTGGTATTTGAATCAGTTTGTACGTCAACTAATCTCTCAAAACTTTAAAGTTAACGGTCAGATAAGCCTATAGTGACTACCCTTTATTAATAGTTATGGGAATTTGAATGCAAAGCCTCTTGAATAATACACTTAAAAGTTATAAACGAACCGTCAAACTACCTAAAGATAATTCTATGAATCTTCATTATCTTATTTTTGGTTGTTCATACATAAATTTGCACCAACCAGAGTGATCTGATTAACCTTGCCGAGATTGGAATCGATATATGCGTGATTAGTGAAAATCAGCAATGAATATGAATGAAATGAATTAAAAACAAAGAGATTTTTAAAGTGATTCGGCGAGGTTAACAGTCTATATCCACTGTGTTTTTGTATTTGTCGTGAGAGCTTACAATGCTATTTTTATCTGAAAATCGTAACCCCTTTTACATCGTTTGAGGGGATTTTTGTACAAGATTTATACAAAGAAAATAGCGAAATTAAGAGGATTATAATTGATCTGAATCACAATTTCGATATTCTCACGATTGGGAGTTGTGATTGCACAGTGATCGGTGTTGATCAAGTCATTCCTGTAATATCTGAAATTTGAAGTAATCTAGAGATTGATTGAATGATTCCTTGAATCGTTCGCGATTAACTTATGCTGAATCAAGCTATATCTTAACGAATTTATGCTAGGTTGATCAATTATAGCTATCAAACTCATTCTAGGTTAAACTATATTCTTGAGTTGGCCCGAACTTGACGGAAAAATAACACACAACACTTGGTAATTTTATTGGGTCGGTCTAGATTCATAATTCAAGACCAACAGTTTTCAATTGCCCAGTAATGACAGGAAGGTAAGGTAATAAGTTTTGGAATGTGAAAGAGATATCATTTAATAAAAGCAGCCAGGATTTGCAGTAATGATGCAGAATGGGTTGACCTATAGGGAGTAGGAGCCAGTGGTGGACCAGATTTACCGGCCATCCATGGCCCATGATTCAAATCCAATAAGTGACAAGAGAAAATAGGCCCGCACCCCACCGTCACGGGTGGCCCATTTGGGAGTATCTTGACTCTGACTCTTATCACTTCACTTTTTATCCTCTTTCACTTTCTATAGGCTTTACTTTTCGTTTTTTTGTAATCATGCATGCAATCTTCTTTCTCAACGAATCTTTTATTATTATACTTAATTTCTTAAATGCAATAAAGACCGCACTTGTTCATGTCCTACCAAGAAAAGTCCCATTCTCGAAGTTTCAGTTTATAAAGTTTAAACTATCTCTAGTAGTTTGAACTATCTTTGTAACGTTGTAAAATTTGCTTAACTCTTTGTGCAGTTTCATAATGTTTCTCACCAACAATTTGAGGTTGGAGCATAGTTGACGTTGAGTCTAAGGGATCTACTGCGGGATAGATCCCTTTGACAGCTAATCCTCTTGATAGTACGGTAGTAGCATCTAAATGTGCAAATATCGTGACAGGAGCAGGGTCGGTCAAATCGTCCGCAGGTATATAAACTGCTTGAATAGAAGTTACGGACCCCTCTTTGGTAGAAGTAATTCTTTCTTGTAAAGAACCCATTTCGGTACTAAGGGTAGGTTGATAACCTACAGCAAAAGGCATTCTACCCAATAAGGTAGATACTTCGGATCCCGCTTGGACGTTTTGACGGTTTATTTGAGACTTTTAAATATATTATTCAAGAGATTTTGAATTTGAATCCTTACGACTACTAATAAGGAGTAGCCACTAGAGGCTTACCTAATCATTAATTTCAGGACCCTGAAAGAATAGTCAAGGTGCGCATAAGCTGTCCCGAACACCCTTGGATGTTTATGAAGTTTATGATATGGTTTGTTGCATGCATGTTGGAATAATGTATATGCTTGTTGATTTATTGATGCTAGAAAGAGTATTGTGTAAAGAAAATAAAAAGGATCATTAAGGATGTTGTTAAATAGCAGATTGCATGCTTTCGGCTGTCATTGTAATTGAATATGGTTCTGGATGCTCTTAGGTGTGCACATGTTGGTTGGACTATATGTATATTAGAAAGAACAATGTTATCCTTACAATTGAATTATATAACCAGGCAAAAAGTAAAGGACAAAATAGTTATTTTACATAAATTTAGTATATTTTTTTATTGATTGTACGATCCAATTGTAAGCAAAACATGATTGTATTAGAAATGTTGGGTTAGGTTTCAAATGTAGTGCTTGTTGGAGGTTGAAATTAGGGGTGTGGAAATCCGGTTAACCGAACCGGATTGGCCATATTACTAACCGAACCAGTTATTCGGTTCAAGGGATTTTGCAAACTCAAACCGGACCGGTTTATCCCTTGAACCAATTACTAACCGAACCGAATTTTCAGTTCGGTTAGCGGTTAACCGATTTATAAACCGGTTTTTGCAAAAAATATTAAATTTTATTTTAATTTAATAATATACTCATTTCTCATCTCTAAAAACAATTAACACATAACATAAAAAGACCATTTTCACAAAAAATGTAAGTAATCTCTGTAATTATATGTAATCTATATGAATAATCTTAAAATTGAAATCAAAACTAAAGCATTTGCATTGAATTCAGCCAAAAGTGTTCTTCCTAGTAGTAGTACCAAAACAATGCAGCAAGCCAGCAACATAAAAAGATTGTTAAACCAAAGTAATGCAGCCAAATACATAACAAGATTTCCATTTTCCAGCAGCCAAAATCCAAATACAATAATACATAGCAACATTTACAACAGACAGCAGCCAAAACTATACAATGCAGCCAAAACAATGCAGCCAAAAGTCCAAAACAATGCTTACAAAAAATATTCCAGAGACCACCAAATACAACCAAGTACCAACACCTCTTGGCTCTTACAAACATTTTCACCACCATTATAAATACATAAAAAGTTTACAAAAAGCTAACAACAGCAAACCAAATTTCCAATTTGCCAACAGCCAAGAATGCCAAGTCTGAAGTCTCCGAACTCCTGAGTCCCAGGTCCCAGCTACTAAACCAACTAGCCGAGCCCATAAGAAATAGAAAATTAAGTATGCCAAATTGCCGATTAAATTATCCACACATCATAATATCATATGACACATATAAGACTAATTAAATTACATTAACTGAAAGTTATATACCACATATACAGGACAGTTGTTCAATACTTCAATTATACAAAGCACGATTGTTTTCCAATCTCTAAAACAAAAATTCTACACAACATTAGACAAATACGTTAGACAAAACATGCTACAAAATATGTTTAACAAAGCTAACAAATAGTCAAATACAAAGTTATAAAAAATTATAAGTATTTGCTAAATTTTGAAATTAGGTTTCAAAGAAATTGATGGAGGTTAACCTGGAAATTCCAACAACATGCATGCAACTTCTAAGAAGCATGGTTTCTGTATGTATCAGACCAGTCCAAATCTACTTTAATTAAAATCAATGAATGCAAAGACTTGAGATACATAAGAAAATGAAAGCTCTCGGCTGAATTTAAGACTTTATAAATACTTTATGAAATTCTTTGGTGTATGCCCCACTTATAGACTTTTATGAATACCACCAAATACAAAAATAAATTAGGTGAATAGTGACTATAACATTCTTCTAAAGATATTTCCTTACAGCTTATCAGTTCATTATAAGATTCATCTCAAATATATGATTCAAAAGTACAGTGACTTAGTGAGTTGGATCAAAGTTTCAGACTTTAGTCTTTTTAATCCATAAAAATGAAACCAAATTAATTCTATATGATAATAAAAAACTGTCAAGTTGCAAATACGTGTAATATGATTAAGTTCCAGGTTTAAATAATGTGAAATATTGTGATGGAAGATTGAAAATAAACTTTGAAAGCAAACTGCAAATACGTGTTCAACAGAAAATAAAATTAGTAAACTCATAAGATGCATTAAATCTTACATTGCTGAATCGATGGAGTATGGATGCCGACTGTGAGAATGGTGAACTGGAGTATGGATGGTGACGTCGAGAATGGTGAACATGAGAAGGCAACAACGATGGAGAAGAGAAGGTGAATAGATGGCGGTGAAAATGGAGAAGAGAAGGTGAATAGATGGCGGCGAAAATGGAGAAGAGAAGGTAAGTACTGAGTAGCATAATAGGTGATGGCGAGAAAGAGAATCTGTAGTGTTTAGGCCTTAGGGATTTAGTTTCAGTTTGAGAATGGAGAAGAGAAGGTGAGTAGATGATGGCAAAAATGGAGAAGAAAAGATGAGTACCATGGTAGGTAACGACGCGGCGAGAAGGAGAGAGTCTGTAGTGTAAGCGTTAGGGATTTACTTTTACACTTTCTACTTTTTTAGTAATATATGGTTTTACACTTTTACTTAAGTTTGACTTTACTTTAGTCTTTAGGGCTTAGACTTATTACAATTTACAATATTACTTTTTTAGGTTTTAAGGATAACCGGTTTAAAAAAACCGTTTCGGTTAACCGGTTTGGAAAATAGGCTAAACCGGTAACCGAACTGAAAAAGCGGTTTGGCCTATTTTTCAAACCGAAATCGGTTTTTCAGTTAACTAGTTTTTTAGACCGGTTCAATTCGGTTTCCGGACTATTTTTCGTAGCCCTAGTTGAAATTGCATGCATTTGGGCTGGATATCGTATTAGAATAAGAATTAATTTGTGTTGATGGGCTTAATTGAATTTGTGGGCTTAATTAGTTTGATGGGCTAGCCTAAATTAAATTAATTGAATTAATTGCTCAAGCCTTTTGGGCCCAAGGCCTAGTTGTTTGGTTTTCAAAGGAAAGGCTGGGCTACCATTGGGCCAAGCCATTGTTCCAGTCCAAGGAATGTCTTAATCATAATAATCAACAACTTCCACCAAAAGAGAAAAAACGTTAATTACACACTAAGCTATGTAACAAATACATATGACTTGTACGCTTAACAAACATTCTTTTATTTGTCCTTTTTTTCTTTTTGAATGATCGGAGGTGTTCGGGTCAGTTTGTACACATCTTAACTAGTCTTCCGAAGTTCTAAAGTTGATAGTCGACTAAATCCCCTTAGTAGTCACCCTTATTAACAACCTAGGTGGATCGAACTATTCTTTTATTTGTCTTGTTCATAACATAATACACTATCCAATCTTTTTTTTTTTTTTTTAACTTTAATTTAATAAGCTAATTAACTGTTATTAACTTATATCTTTATGTGGTAATTTACCTTTGGGTGACCGAGTGGTTCGATAGAGACTCTTGCTTGTATTATTCAAGAGGTCTTGAGTTCGAATTCCTTTTTAATTGCTAATAAGGATAATCATTGGAGCTAGGGGTGTTCAAAACTTCAGTTAACCGATTTTGTGAACTAAATCGGTTTTTTTATTTAGGAATTTTCTTTAATCAAAACCAAACTGGTTAATCGGTTTTAATTTAATATTTTATAATAAACCGGATTTTTTAATTTTAATTTAATATATTTATAATAAATCGGTTTATAAAACCGTTACGATTAACCGGTTTTCATATTCTCATAAACCAATAACCGAACCGAAAAATCGGTTTTTATATTTCTTTGAACCGAAACCAAACTAGTTTTTCGAAAAACTGGTTTGGTTCGGTTTTTGTATTTCTTTTAATAGCCCTAACTGGAGCTCTTTAGGGTTTCAAGGGATTACTTGATGTGTGCGTAAATTCGTCTGGGATACTCTCGGTCATTAAAAAAAAAAAAATTTGCCATTATTTGGGTTTCAATAGCCTTAAATGTTACTAATTTTAATATAAGTAATATTAGTTTTACAAAGATACATATAAATGGGACATACAAAGACAATCCCCACCCTCGATTTTTATGATTTTTTTCTCTCTCTCTTTTTTTGCTTTTTCTTTATTTTTATTTTTTAACTGATATCACTTTGTAATCCTCTTTATATGAGTCTTTGTAAGGATAACATTTTTCTTTTAATATTTACAAAACTGATAAAGACAGTTTATTACAAAACAGAAATGGATTCCGAATTCTAATCCAACTAACATTCAAAACCGACAGGTCATCCCCTCTATTCCTGGACTCCCAAAACTACACGACAATTGAACTCCACAACCCAATCCCATTAGTAGTCCAACAAGCCAAGTAACCCACCACTCCCACTCTTCCACGTGTCATCTTCCTATTTGTCCACCCCTTCCCCCTTACCTAAGTAACCACCTTCCCCTTCCCCTCTCACGACTGTTAGTTTTTTCAGCCCTTTATTAAAAAAAAATATATATATATTTTATATAATTATTATTTATATAAATAGCTTTCCCCTCTCTTTGGATCTTCATTATTTGTTGTTGTTCTCTAAAACATGGATGTCAAAGCGGTGTCGTTTTTGGTCCTCTTGTCTCTCCTCTTTGTCTCGGCTATTTCGGCCGATACCTTCTCCGACGATCAGGTGATCCAGCAAGTTACGGACGGCGCCGATGAGCTCTTGGGAGCCGAGCATCACTTCGAGCTCTTCAAGAGAAAGTTCGGGAAATCTTACGCTTCTCGGGAGGAACACGACCACAGGTTCAGCGTGTTTAAGCGAAACCTGAGACGTGCCGCGCGTCACCAGAAGCTCGACCCGACCGCCAGTCACGGTGTGACTCAGTTCTCCGATTTGACTCCATGTGAGTTCCGAAGGACTTATCTCGGTTTGAGGAAGTTGAGGCTGCCTACGGACGCGAATGAAGCACCGATTTTGCCGACTAAAGATTTGCCTGAGGATTTTGATTGGAGAGAGAAAGGAGCTGTGACGCCTGTCAAAAATCAGGTTTTTATTTTATTTGATTTTTTCTTTGTCTGTTTCATTGTAATATTTAATATTTTTATTTTGTTTATATTAGTGGATTTGGTGTTTATTACGGATTTTTTTAACTAAATAATTAGAGAGCAGGAGGTTGACTTTCTGATCTTCGTTTTTATGTACTGATTTAGGATATGGTAATTTGTTAAATGCTCTTTATTATGATAAGATTTGTAATAATATTTATAAATTTTGATGTTTTATAGTAATATTTATTATTGTTATTTTGTTTATATTACCGGATTTGGTGTTTGTTAGGATTATTTTAAGTAAATAATTAGAGAGCAGGAAGTTGATTTTTTTGATCTGGGGTTTTTTTACTGGTTTTGAATGTAGTAATTTGTTAGATGATCTTTATTATGGTAAAATTTATAATATTTTCTTATATTGAAAATAGAGGTTTTCACTGTGTTTGAGGAGGTGAGTTATTAATAAATTTTTTTCTTTTTTAGTATTTGTTTTCATATTAAGCTCTTGCATGATGGGGATGACTTTGAATATTCTTTTAATTGATCTTTTATTGGAGATTATTTCTCAGTGGTGCTTATTTTGAATGCAATTGTGATGAATTATGTATTAATGATGATTGTGTTTGGGATTGATTAGGGTTCATGTGGATCATGCTGGAGTTTCAGTACTACAGGAGCTTTGGAAGGTGCTAACTACCTTGCAACTGGAAACCTTGTTAGCCTTAGTGAGCAACAGCTTGTGGATTGTGATCACGAGGTTTGATTCATTGTTGCCTTATCTTTTTATTGCTCTATTTGCATTTGTGAAGAAGACTTGTGTCATATAGTTTATGGTAGATATTGTTGACCATATGGCATAATGTGACATTGTGTGACACCGGCTTATTCTTCCTCCCCCTTGAACCTGCTTTTATTATTGCTTGATGGTGGGTATGACTAAGATTCCTCAAGGATTGCAAGATATCTAATTTCTCTTGGAACTAATCCTCAATGAAGGGAGCACCTGTACTGCTAAAGAAGCCTGGTTCAATGTGGTTGGGCTGGAAGTTCAATTTCTTTTTCTTTAGTGGTTCCTTTTTTACTAGGTCAGGGGCACTGCAGAACATGCTCTTTGTTTCCTGCAGTACTGTGTCTAATGCCCTTTTGATTCTGTTGTGTGATTGTATAGAGTTATCTTGCCATGAATCCTCTGTTTAACCCTTTGTGATTCCACCGTATTAGGCCACAGTTATATAAGCTCATCTGATGCCCATTTATTGTTTAAATTGATGCAGTTTAATGTGTTCATTAACTTTTGCTCACATACATGTTTCAATGCGATAAGCTTGTATATTTAAGTGACTCATTAAGCTTAGATTATATTGACTCTTCTAATTGATATGCAGTGTGATCCAGAGGAGCAAGGTGCTTGTGATTCTGGATGCAGTGGTGGGCTCATGAATAGTGCCTTTGAGTACACACTCAAAGCTGGTGGACTTATGCGAGAGGAAGACTATCCTTACACTGGTACTGACCGTAGCACCTGCAAATTTGACAAGACTAAGATTGCTGCCAAAGTGTCCAACTTCAGTGTTGTCTCTCTCGACGAGGATCAGATTGCTGCCAATCTCGTGAAAAATGGTCCTCTTGCAGGTAATTAACTGTTATAGCTTACAGTTATATGTCTCAAGGAATTTTTCTTTGTTGCCTATCGTTTTACGGTAATGGTTAATGGCTGTATTTCTCATAACTTTACCTTCATGTGAATGCAGTGGCCATCAATGCTGTGTTCATGCAAACATACATAGGAGGCGTTTCATGCCCATACATTTGCTCAAAGCGTTTGGATCACGGGGTGTTGCTTGTGGGGTACGGTTCAGCTGGCTATGCTCCAGTCAGGATGAAGGAGAAGCCATACTGGATCATTAAGAATTCATGGGGAGAAAACTGGGGAGAGAATGGTTTCTACAAAATCTGCAGAGGTCGCAACATTTGTGGAGTCGACTCCATGGTATCAACTGTTGCTGCTGCTGTTCGTGCCGACTCTGAGTAGGCTACAAACATTTCTGATTTGTATATAAGTTGGTTTAATTCCATTTGGGAAAAACTTGATTCAACTTTTAGCTTTTGTCATATTCCCATCAAAGCATAAGATTGAAATTCTTTATGCGATTGGGTTGCTCAAACCATTTAGAGTGTTTTATTTATGACATCTACTGCATCTTCATCTGTCTTTATTGTAAGAATGCTGTATTATCTGGATTTAACTAAATATATGAAACACATGATAGCAAGTCACTGCTATGCTTTAAATAAAAAAGCATTTTATTTGTATGCCTCGTTCTGAATACCCAAAAGTAGGGGTGTTAAAAAGAACCTGTTGTAACCGGAATCGGTGTGTATCTTGGTTTTGGTTTCGGTTTCTACCCAGAATCAATCGTCAATGGGTAGGTTTCAGTTTCAAATTTTTGGAACTGTTACTATGCGGTTTCGGTTCCGGTTTTTATAGATCGAAATCAAAAACTGAGACTAATATAAAATAAAATTAAATATTAGGGGGTTAATAAAAACTTCTGCAAAAAGGGTAATTTGAATACATTTATATTTATATTTCATAACATTTAAAATAAGTGGGTTTGACTTTTGAGAATCTACTTTTACAGTTTGTAATTTCGAATTTCGAATTTTGAATTTATAATTTGTAATTTTATTTTTGTTAACAAGTACCAGGTGGGGGGGTATTTGTAAGTTTTTAAGGGTTTTTTTGCCATTTTAAAAACTTTTGGGGGTCATGAATTTTATAGGGTACCAGAGGAAGGCAAGGCTGTTATTCTGAGTTCGTTTTGGGTTTTGGGTACCTAAGGCGATTCTAGTTCTGGTTCCAAATTTTAAGGAACCGTCGGTTTCGGTTCCTTCAAAAAGTGCAGGGTACCTGGAATCGAACACCCCTACATAAACGTGTAGTAGGTGGCCGTGGCTCGTGTAAATAATTACAGTTATATTAATTATTTACCATTTCAGCCTTGTCATAGTATGGCATTACCATGTGTTTAGAATAATCAAATATAATCTTACAAAGTAGATCTCTATTACTTTTATTTTTATACCTATATTTGGAAGTATCCTTACTAATAACGTTTCTTGATAACATTCAAATCCTTATTTTCAAAGAATAATTTCTGGGTTTTTTATTTAAAAACCGGTTAACTAGTTTAGAGAACCCGTAATTCAGTTCGGTTTAAACCGATTCAAGCAGTAAATCAGACTTGGCTTTGATTCAAATTTTTGCTTGAACTAGTTGTTCGATTGATTTAAAAAAAAAATAATGCTACATCCACAACTTTTTTTCATAAACTCTCTCACAATCCCAATGTGATAGCTCATAATTTATCAGTTTATAATATATCTCACCTGATAAATTACAGTTGACCAATTATGAACTATCATGTTAAGATTGTAAAAAGAAATTGTAAGTATAACATTACTCGTTGAAAAATGATTGATTTTTTCCACGATAAAGCTACAACTACCAAAAAGAACACATTGAATTCATGCACCAAATGACATGACACAATCCTAACCGTCGATTAATTATAAGTTAATATTAATCGACAATCAAAATTTCACCATATTATTCGACGTATAAATTCGATACACTCCTTTTAATAACTCTATTATTTTCCTTTTTTCCCACGGAGCTTCTATACATAAGGATCATTTTATTCTTCGCTCTGGCCCACTGGAATCAAACCGAAAGTGCAAACTATCTTAATTGTTCCATCGACTTAGCCCGCAAGATTCCAAACCGAAAGAGCACAATCATCTTTTATTGTTCACTTTGGGCCACAAGATTCCTGTGTAGTTCTATAATACATTAGCACATAAATAAAAATGAACAATAAAATCATCTTCACGCACAAAATCTATATATACCAAAATCACATTTAATTAATTATTTATTCACACCATAAGATTTAAGTTTTATGATATTTTTATTTTCATTTACTTTTTATTTTATATAAATAAAATGGCTGAATAAATCAAATATGCAATTGTTATAAATGGCACTAACTGGGCTACCACATACAATGCCGCTGGCCTAATAAGGAAACTGCTTATTCCTCCCAATAACAAATAAACCAACCATTAGAAAGGGGCAGTGCTCGCACTGTCGAAAGCTCCCTCCAATTCCTTGTACATGATTCATGCCGATCGATCTTTTTTATCAACGTTTAAATGAAAAAATCAACACAGATCCATAGCTATGCACACTCTTTAACTCCAATAAACTTCCGACAGAAACAACCGTTATTTGATGGAGCGGATCATTCATCTTCATCACCGAACAAAGGCAAACGAAAATGGATAGAATTTGTAACCGTCTCCCTCGTAGAATTTGTTCTGGAATTCCACCCAGTGAAGACGCAAAGCATGAAGGAAAGCACTAAGAGTTTCCATCACTAGCAACACACCAACAGTTGCAAAAATAAAGACGATGATGCCAACAATAAGGATAATTACATTGTTGAACCTGTACAAGAAATTAACATAATGTTATCAAACCATATTATATATATATTCAACATCCTCTTGGTTGCTTAAGCTTGAATCCGTACCTGTCTAATTGAGGGTAATAATCCAGAGAGGTAAATGAAAACATTAAGAAAATTGAAGGTCTCAAGATGAATTCCGGAAAAAAGAAGTACGATTTTCCAAGACATTTAACTTGGTCGATTGTTCTAAATTTAATGACAGTATTATCTTAAACCGAACTACTGTTATTGTTATCTATTGGTGTAGTTACAATAATATTATTGTTTAATCATTCTCATAACCTGCTGCTATTTTTGACAAATAAATAAATAAATAAAGCAGTATTTAACAAATGAATTGACTTACCCCCAAGCGAGCATGAGGACCTTCTCATAGAATACACTTGACAGTTCTGAGTGGGCAAGACTGCAGAGGGTAAATAAGAACACGGAAAAGAAATGCATAATTAGCCTCCATTAACAGAAACAGCTCCAATTGCACAAAAAGATAATTATTATAGTTATGATATTCAATGAAGTGACTATAGTCTATCAAGTGGAATAAGGTGGAAGTTAGTGCATTATCATATGGGCACTTAAGATAGGGGTATCTGCACATACACATAAAAGGTTGAACTGATTTCTACTGTATTCAACCTCCATTAAGACATGGAAATATTATTCTAATTTAACAAAGACAACTGACAAATTGAACTTGCAATTACATACCTCAAAGCCCATAAACGAAGGTATGAAGCTGTGTTTGAAACTGCTCCAAGTACAAACTCGATGGTGTGGATGAGTTGATGTACAAAAACTTCACTGAACTCAAATTCTTCATGACCATGGGAATCATGGTTAGCTTCTGGTTGAAGAGAATCGTCGTCAGTGGTCTGAAGTAATGCATATGATTCGCTTTGGTGCCTCTGAATAAACATAACTATCAGAAGTGGAGCAAAAAGAAAAGACAAGAAATCTCTAAAACATATAAAAGGAATCAGGAAGAAGAAATCCTCCGGCTTACCTCTTCATGTTGCTTTTTCAAAAGAAAAGGCTTTGGAATCAGCATCCATGGTACAGAAACAAGAGCCAGCAATAACAACACTAACTGAAAATATAAATGCACAAGATCAATAAGTGGGATTCCAAATATGCATGGGAAAAATCTTGAAAAGGGAGAAAGAGCCTACCTGAGTTGTTTTTTGTCCAGGAAAAAGCTGGTTTTCCCCCAACTCGTCAGTAGGACTCAGGAACATGTATATCATAACGTGATATAAATCAGCTTTTGAACCAGTGCACCACTTCACAATGATAAGGAGCGATAGATAGCCAAACAAGCTGTTTAAAAATATTAACTGTGGAATAAACTGAAACCTGGAATAATGCACAAAAAAAATACCATCTTTTAGTTGTACACTACAAATCACTCTGAAAGCTCAGGAAGAGCATAGAAGCCACTGAACCAAGCTGAGCACCAGACTAGCATATCAAACTTACCAGATGTTCACGCCGTTTTTGAAGAACTTTGCATTGAAATAACTCAATATGATTCCAAGGTCCATCTGGGCCACCCCAAGAAGAATTGACATTTTCATCTTCAAAGAGTTGAGAAAGGGCAGCTCACTTCGGGAACCATGCCATACCGGATCTACACCAAATGGGTAAGCTTCACGTACTTTAATTAAACCAGCCGTAGTAGCATCCCTGCCAAAGAAGTACGCAAAATACTGTCACTATCAGCACAAGAATATAAATAGCATATATTTTAGTGGGAAAATTTTACAACATTATATACCAAAAGGTGTTAGTCAGATACCTGCAAGAGAGATCTCTGCACGCATATGCTGAGGGACCAAATAATTCAAATGGGACTGAGAAGAACTCATTATAGACCAAGCCAGTGTAAATTGAGAACAGCGCCATCATTAGAATGACATAACGGCCACCAAATGTCATTTCTGTGATATCTCCAAGCTTCTGTAGTTTACAAAATTGTAATTTTACAATGCATAGGGATAATGTATACTGGAAAAATAAAACAAAAAAACTGCCAAGCAAAAGATGAAAAAATAATTAAGCAATGAGATTACCTGGCCTGAAAGTTTCTTCTCCCTGATTATAAAAACTAAGGTTGCAAGTAACAAACATATTCCATGTCCCCAATCACCAAACATGACAGCGAAAAGAAAGGGGAATGTGACAATAGTGTATACACCAGGATTTGCTTCTTGATACTTGGCCACCCTGCAATTGCATGTCATCACGGAATTTAATCCCTATTAATTTGATCTCATTTGGCAACTAAATATACAAAAGAAAAAAAAAAAAAAAATATGAACATACAATTATTATATAAGTTCACATCAGCCACATGCACATGGAGTGTCTGCATAATAAATACACATACAAACACAATACCCAGAAAGAAATCCATAGGATAATTATCTCCGGAAAAAGATTGAACTGAGACTATCAAGATGAGAATGCATATAAGATTCTATTAAGAGTATACTAAATATCCTCTACACTTCATATAAATCAGAAACTCATAGTACTTAAATATGCAAACACACAATGAAGACTGTCCCCTTAGACTTCAGCATAGACCAGGAACTATTTTTCGGGAGCTTACTCTAAGTGTACCAACTGTTCTACAGCTTAACCTTCCTATGACATGTACTCCCACAATAATATTATAGAACAAAAGTAGGAGCTCCAATTGCAATATTCCACAAAGAGGCTGAGATGAGAAATATATATAGCTTTGAAATTTGAAGGAATCCTGCCCAAAAACTTTATTTATTTGTGGTTTTTCGTCTTTTTCAGTTGTTGGCTAATTTGGACAAGTTATTATCCGATGGGGCTGCAAGATATTTCTCAACAGATGTTATGATCATTGAACATTGCAGAAGCTTTAAGGCCAAAGGAAGTCCTCTGTTGCATCTTGTCACAAGCCCAACAGGAACGTGCTGGAACCTGATGTGAAGACAAAGTCTCACTTCCTCATCCAGCAGTAGTTCACAAGAGACCTATGACCTCATGCTTGGTACTTTTTGGGTTTTTTTATTTTTTATTTCCTTAGTGGACAATTCCCCAATAAATGGTATCAAGAAGGTGAAATAGATTCCTTCATTTGGGGCGAGCTAGGAGTTTATATACTATTGTTGGGCACTTATCTATCAACTTAAGCTTTGTGTTAATGAAATAACAGAACCAGGTTAACTAAGTTTGAATCCTCCTATTGCATGATCAAATTTAGAACAACAAATTTACTTTTTTTTAAGAATCCAGCTCACATGAAATGTAAATGGGGATAATCTTAAAGTAAAACTCACCCATATGCATCAACAATCTCCTGAAAAGCAGAAGTAAATTTGTTTGTGCGAAAATAGGTCGGTGGTGCTTCCTTTGTATGCAAAACCTGGAAAATGGCTCCAACTTGTGAGTTGGAGTCAAATGCAGCCCGATTCAGTGCTTCCTGAATCTGCAGAGATGAGGTCAAGTTTTGTTTGTAAGTAATCAACACAGTATCTTTCAAGTAGATCAATATTATAATTTAAGCTGAACCACTGTGATCTCTGCTGAGAGCTTGTAGAAACAAAAGGGAAAGCATTTACCTGCTTTGTGGCAAAAACAGGACTCCACCCCTCAGCCACAAGACACTTTTTTGTCACATCAAGGCTAAGCATGTTCAAAGTGTGATAGATGGATTTCTCCTTCTTCACCTTCACGAGTTCAAAACAAAATATCAATAAATGATTGAACACAATCTAAATCACACAAATTTAGCATGCTGTACACATTAAATTGATCAAATCTAATGTAAAGAACAGAAAGATGAAAAAAGGTTCACAAAGTAATAAAATATTTGACAGACCAAAAGGTTCCACTGCTCAAATTGGTCTCCAATAGTTTGCAACAAATTGCCACGGTGAAGCAGCCCAGCATCTATAGTAGTCTTCAGTTCTGAAAGTCTTCCTGAAACCTAAAATTTGAACAAGTGAAAAGTTCAGTTCTCTGCCTGAAGGATATGAATGCAATTATCATACTTGAACATATTATATTTCTCTAAAGAGATAGAATACTTAGTAAGCACATCACAACCTGATTTCCTGCCACTTCTTTAATTCCAAGTCCCAATATGATTCTTATTCAAGAACATCAAGAAAAGATATAGACTCATCTTATTCTAAACACTCACTTATAAATAGCAAGTCTTTATTTTAGAAGCAAAATACTATGTAGAATTTAATGCCCCAATATATAAGAAAAAGAAACACTAAAACAATCAAGCACCAGTCCTGATCAAGGACTGCATAAAAAAAAAAAAAAAAAAAATATTTGCAACAGCATCAAACTAGAGTGCATTGCATACCTCTGTGATTCCCTCAGCTTGTTTCTCCAGGTCTTCAGAGAAAGGATATCGATTTGCCCCAAAAGCTTCACAAATTTTCAGGATTTTGTTCTTCACTCTTTCTCCAGAATAGAAAATCACAAATACATTTTTCTCTACCTGCTCATTGGCATTAACAAATCAAAGAAGAAGCTCAAAGTGTTGTAAAAGAGATAAAAGGATAGGAGTGAATTAAATTCAAGGAGAATCTAGCAAATCCTAAATGTTCATGCATCAAAAGCTCAAAATAAGCATAATGCTAATGAGCATATCCTCATACTCAAACTGGAAACTAGACTACATTCTTTAACACTTAAACTAGAAAACTAGAATAAATTCAAAACCATATTGCGCGCATAAAACACACAAAACCATAACATTGTACATTTGAAAAAGACTAGCCTGAAAAGGCTCTGTTCTGAAAATATTTTCCTCTCAAAATGAGCATAGCTGCAAAGGGTCAACCACTACTACTTTCAGATTGTGGCAATTACAAATGCAGGCCAAAGCAAGTACTACATGAACTTGGGGGCTTGGACCCTGTAGCAGCCACAGGATTGAAAAAGCCAGATTCAATTAATTGCGATTCTGGTAAAAGAAGCCTGTGTGAATCTGTGTGCATTTTTGTACACATTATTTTTTTCTCTTTTTGGTTTTGCAATTGGAAACAAAGTATATTATTAACAAAAGAGATCAAAAGCATACATGTAAGTGGACTAGTAGTCAGAAAGGGGTCAATGAGGAAACCTGTAACTTACCTAAGATACTAGGTATAGAAAGGCCTAACTAGATGTTTGAAAACAATTGACAGAGCAGCCCCGAAAAACAGTTCCCAAAGAAAAGAAAACTAGAAGGTTAGGAGATTGCTGCTTCACAATTCAAATGAATGAAGAAAAAGGATATTATATTCAAGTCTGGACGCCCAGCTATATAATAAAAACAAAACAAAATTCTAATTACACACTTTCATCTTTTAGAAGTTTAATTTAATTAGAACCAAAAATACTTGGTTTTATCAAAAATAATAATAATAAAAACATATACAAAATGTTTGCTGGGACTCACCTTCTCTCCAGAAGCAGGATCAATGACAGGTTCCTCAACAGCAACCTGCTTTAAGAACACATTACCCCTAGTAGCACGAAAAAGAATTCTCTCAAATGCCATAGATTTTTCTCTAGGAACAAGACCAGCAAGAAAACCCAATTGTATTTGCTTCGACAGATCCTATAAAACAGACAGAAAAATTGTCATGATGAAATATAGGAGCATACAGATGGCACCAGTAATCAGAAGAGAGAGAGAGAGAGAGAGAGAGAGGGAATTGGCGTCTGTACTTTCTCTTGTAATAAAGGTGTTTCAATGGACTCTTCAGCAGTTTGCCGCAATTCCATTCCTCTCTGCTCAGCTGTGACACTGCTTAGAGCTGAAGAAAAAAACTCACCAGCCTACAAGTTCATAGATGATGAATAAAATAAAAAAAATGAGACCATAGAGAATAACTGATCCAGCTTAATTAAGAAATTCAAGAAAACAAAAACAAACAGATTATTTAATGTTTAGCCAAAAAAAGCAAGGTAAAAAGAGTTGTTTCTGAGTAACATCCAAATCTTAATAACTCAATAATGATTGTTGAGAACTCAATATATGCCTCAACAACTTTCTAGAGCTTCACACATAGGCACAAGAGTCCACAGGACATAATGATTCAAAATTTAAAATAACAGGATGCTATTGCACAGCTCTTTCACAAATTTTCTCAACAAGGAGCACTGAGGGCTGAAAACAAAGCCGTACCAAGTATATCTATCCCTTTACAGGCATGTCACTTAATTGAAGTTGTCTAAACTTCAATTAAGTAGAAGAACTTATCATACTCCAAAGAACAAAAAGTAACTATTCCAATATTGTTAAAAACTTACCAACAAATTTTACCTAATTGATTTCTCCTAAGTGTTAGCAAGGAAACATTCTACTCTCTTTTCCATGCCCCATAATGAATTTTGTTGCTTACATTAATATCATAAAATCTATTAAACCAATTCGATTAGAATAGATGTTCATGATCTCATGTCATGTGTAACACAAGGCTTTAGAACTAGTACAATAATCCATGACTATGACAACAAACAAAGTTGTACCTTATGCAGAACGAGCTTGTATTCTACAAGTTCACTATATGAGCGTCGCAGTTTTTCTCCATTTGCATTCATTTCAACCAGCTCTGCCTCAAGTTCTCCAAGTTTTACCTAGCACACCAAAAACCAAAAAGGAGATCATGTATAACTGATTAAGTTACCGCCTTCATTTCCATTAAAAAAATAAAGATCATAACACACCTCTAGGTCATCTATATTGTTGTCAGCTCTTGTTGTAGACTTTATTGAAGGTGTCAAACCTGCTTTAAGCATTTGATCTTTGAAAAAACGTAACTTGCGCGCCATCTCCCCACATTTTTTAATCTTCAGAAGGAACATAAATCAATAACAGATGACAGTACATCAAAATATTAAATTTCTATCCAATATCAAGGCAACTAAAAGTAAGATCATTAAACACTTAATGATTTAAGATTATTTTCGTTTTTGTTAATCATCGATACTTTGCACTTCAATATGACACAGAATAGCTAGAAGCATAGAAGATGAGAACTAAAAATAAAATATAATAAAAAAAAAATGAGCACAAACCTGAGCAGCATAAGTTCGTTGAAATGGACTCTTCTCCGCATTAAGCTGAAAGAATAAATAAATTGAACACACGACATGAGCCACATTCCAATATTCAAATCACAACTTCCCAATAAAAAAATAACTTCATAATCAGTCTCATCAACAAACAAAATTGCAAAACCACCAACAATTCTAGGGTACAACTCATTAGCACCAGTAAAGTACAAAAGCAGCGAAACATTCAATTCAACTCTCACAATCAACACAAATAAAAGAAAATTTCAAACAAAGAATTATCACCTAAAAAGACCTAGTTAAAACATCAAATTACTTAGAAAAATGGAAGTAAAATTCAGAATTAGAGAGAGTACGGACATCTTTGAACTGAACGAGGCCGAGTTCGCCGAGATAAGAGACAGTGACGTGAGCGGATTCGATAGGGATGATGATTTGGACCAATTGCATCGGCTCAGACCGGAACAGATCCATCGGCGGACAGCATCCGCCGCCTCCTCCGTGCCTCTCCGCCATTACCGCCGCAGCGTCCGATTCGATTCAATTGGATTCGATCAGGCTCTCTCAACTTGTGGCGGTATGCGCTCAGTAAAAGACGCACAGAGTTCAAAAAATAGAGAGAATATAGGTGATTGATGAATTATAGGAGAGAGAGAAATAGAGACAGCAAAAATCGATTTGATAAGTAAAAGTTATGAATAATTACTTAATTAACACGCACGCAAGAGAGAGGAAGCTCAAAGGGATGTCGTTTTGTTCTTCTCTCCTGTTACGGCCACAACTGTAGTGTCCACGTATTTGTTTTGGATTTTTGGGATTTCTCCTTCTGACACTCACATGACTTTGGTTGGATTCTAACTTATTACTGTTGTGTAGTACTAGAACCTTCTCAAAAACGACATGTCGTCTAACTGTTTCTACATTAAAAGAGTTAACTATTTTTTTATAAGGTTGTTGAAAAGAACCGACTGAAACCGAAACCGACGGATATTTGGGGTTTGATACTGATTCCTATCCAGAATTAGTCATTAATAGATAGGTTTCAGTTTCAAATTTTTGAAATCGTTATTGTGTAATTCAGATTCTAAATTTTTTTGAGCGAGACTAATAGTTTCAAATTTTTGAAATCGTTATTGTGTAATTCCGATTCTAAATTTTTTGAACCGAGACTAATATAAAAGTAAAATTAAAGAGTTGAAGGGTTAATAAAAACTTTTGTAGAAAAAGTAATGTGAATACATTTATATTTATATTTCATAACATTTAAAGTAAGTTGGTTTAACTTTTAAGAATATACCTTTATAAAGTAATGGAGTTTGTAATTTTGAATTTATTATTTGTAATTTTATTTTTGTTAACAAGTGCCAGGTGGGGGGGTGTTTGTAAGTTTTTAAGGGTTTTTTTGTCATTTTAAAAACTTTTGTGGGGGGGAAGGGGGTAATTATAATTTTATAGGGTATCCAGAATCGGAATCAGAACCATTGTTACAGGTTCCGGTTCAGGTTCCAAATTTCAAGGCATCATCGGTTCCGGTTCCTTCAAAAAATGTAGGGTACTCAGAACCAAACACCCCTAATTTTTTTCCACCCAAATAATGGTTGAATGACACTTTCTCATTATTTTTAAAATATCACTTTATTATCAAAATTTATTTTTTGACCACGAACAGAGAACAAACTCGATTCAAATTGTTGAGGTTTATAAATAGTGGAGACCGATAAGTTTTTTGGATAATGGAAGATTAAATTTTAGTGATTGAGATTAATCGAAATTTTACTTGAGAGAGATAGTTATACAAATGCTAATTGCTCAATTGTCGATAATTGACAAGGTTAACAAAAATAGGACTTGAAAGGTTGATAATAATATGACGTCACAATAATTCCGAATTTAAAAATAAAATATAGATTTAAATAATAAAATAATATTCTAAAAAATCCGTACTAAGAAATTGTCGTTAGGCCATTTGCTGGGTGGGAAAAAATCGTTTACTCCATATTAAAACTGCTAAAACACGTGTCGTATTAAACCCAGATTATCAAGGACCCATTTTATACTTAGAGATTATGCTTCCTAACTGATTCTTAGCAGATGTTATGAGAGAACCCAGTTGTCTCTTTTTCTTATATTTTTTATTTTAAAGGGTTCCTAATATGGGTGAGATTTGAATATAAAGGAATTTAAGGTGACTCTGACTCCTCGTCCAATAAAACCTTGTTGAATGAAAAGATTATCTTATCTTATAAACCAATAAACTTGAACGTGTTTAATCGATATAGAACTCAAAAAACGAGAGATGGGATTGTACTCGGGAATCATGATTCCGGTTGGCTCCTTTATGAGCCAACTAAAGGTAAATTCTAGTTTGGCATCCAATGGAACATCACCATAGCAATACATAAAAAGGGTTTATGTGAAGAGGAATTTATAAGAGAATGGTGAACATTCTTGTAGCACTAAATGAAACATGGTAGCTAAACTGGAAAAATAACATATACAATCATGATAATGTAATTGACACAGATTACAGTTCTCTTATAGTACACTAAAATTAACCGATAGGCACGCCGTGCAACAGTTTCTTGTCAACAAGTTAAGCTTTGTATATGTAGGCTTTCCCATAACGAGTTATCGATGAACTCTGATCATATTCTTTTCACACTGTCACCGTGGACGACTACAAATCCCTCGCTTGCAAGAGTTGTAAGTGCACCTCTCAGCTGAATTACACAAGAAGAGTAAATATAATCATCAGTAAGTTCATTCTCTTCAACTCAGCTTGAGGGTGAGAGAAAGGGTGGTATATACTTACATCTTGAAGGTGAGGTTCACTTCCAGAACTCAGCTTCTTCAGCTCTTCCAGTAACTACAAATTGTTCAAGTTTTTTCAAGTGTTATTTTGTGGTTTTCATGAAATAAAAATACAATGAGGTTCACTTTAGGTAAATTAGCACACCTCCATCAAGCGCATTGAGGGTCCTCCAAGTTGCATCTTCTCCGCAATCAAGTTGCGTGTTGATGATACCAAATTATCACGTCTCATCCGTTCGCTTGCCGAAACTCCAGTGTTAATGAGATCCATGTCAATAGTTCCTTTAAGGAGCGTTAAAAGAATGTTATCAGATCCTGTTTCTCTGGGTTGTAAACAAGATCAGGCCAAATGGTGATACAAGTGCATTAAAAAAATTACCAGTAGAATGATCAGTAGCTGACTGTTGCATTGCAACTTCCAGGAGCCGAAATGCCTCCATTACATCACGCTTTTCAACCTGCTTGCTCGATAACGTAAATTTATTATATTCATGTTGAACCACAGTAGCAGTCAAGAAACAAAAGGGCACGTAATACTAACCCATTCTGAGAAACGAATGCGAGCCAAGGCCTCGCTAAGGCGTATCAAACTCTCAATTTGCCTGGGTGTTGCTGTTATCACCTGTTCAATTACCAATCAAGACACATGAAACTATGAGGCATTTTTACAAATTTGAAAACCAGAAAGAATTTGTCTAAATCTAAATTGCGTTCAAAGCTTTATCAAGACACTATATTTGAGAAGCTCTAGAGTACAAGGCAGTAATCAAATTGAACAAGATATTTGCCATTACATCAGGAAATTATCAAAAACAAACCACCTTGAGAGCAAAGTCATCATGTGTAGGAAAGAAAAGACACAAATTCAGACCATAGATCATTCTTAATGCCCCTAAAGTTACTTCATTGAGTGTTATAACCTTTAGTTGTATATCAATGAATAAAAAGAGAATTCTTTGAATTTACTAGATTCATTATCAATTTTGTCAGAAAAGAAGACATGAAAACTGAAGCAGGGATTGTCGTAAATAGAAAATAGCACCAAACCTTTTTGCTACTGCCAGGGAAATTCCCTCTTCTTCTCATTTCAACATATCCTCGAGTTAACTCTTCGGCAGCTTCATCAGATAACTGTGGATGAATATGCTTTCGAGCATAGCTCACATATTCAGTTAACGTAGCAACATCTAGAACACCCTGCTCTGCACTCTGCAAGTATATACAAGTGATCTACTGATGAGTGAAAAAATTGCCAGATATGGGCCCTGTAACAAGAGAATTGTGACAGTTAACCAGACCTCAGGATTCTCAAAGTGTAAAGCAACAATATGCCTGGCAAGACGTCTATCTGTCTGTTCATCAGCTTTGTCAAGAATTAAGTAGATCAAATCAAACCTGCGAAGGATCAATGGTCGAAGTGGTTCTATTAGAAATGGCCATCAAGTATTTTCAATAAATACTCTAGTAATAGTATGTATCGACACTTAACACAAAAGCACATGTCAATTTACTACTAGTTGCATGGGATATAAATGATATCTTCTTACCTGGACAACAAGGTAGGAGGAAGGTGTATGTTGTCAATCACAGACAAGCGAGGGTTATATCGTGAACCACTAGGATTCGCACAAGCCAATACAGAAGTCCTGGCATTAAGGGAAGCAATTATTCCAGCTTTCGCTATTGAAACAGTTTGCTGCTCCATCACCTGGGAGAATTGAAGTCAAATTTAAAACATCCATCAGAAGATATAGCAGGACTAAAATGCTGAAATATGTGAAAAGATTGATAAATGTATTTCTGAGGCAAAATGCCAAGTGTTATTTTCATGACAACATGCTTTACATCCCATCATAGAATAATTTCTTCTGTTCAATCAAGATTTCATACATTATTAGATCGAGGAAATCCCAAACAAGCACAAGCTCATGTTCCATGAAAAACACTTTCCTAGATATGAATTATACAAGGCACAAAAACTCGATTAAAACTGAGGAAAAGGAACCAACCTCATGTAACATGCTCCTTGCATTCTCAGACATTTTGTCGAATTCATCAATGCAGCAGATACCTCTATCACTCAGAACCAAAGCCCCACTCTCCAGAACCTATGAATTAAGTCATTAATATAGGTGATAGCAGGATGAAAAGAGGGTAGAAAGATCACATAAAAGATGCTATCATACAGTTTCCCCAGTTTCAGGATCTTTTGTGACATAAGCTGTCAAACCAACAGCAGAGCTTCCCCTTCCACTGGTGTAAATGCCTCGAGGAGACAGTTTGTGTATATATTGGAGCAATTGGGACTTGCTGGTTCCAGGATCACCAACAAGAAGGATATTGATATCACCACGGAAGCTAGCACCTGACAGCAACTTCAAAGCACTCCCGCCAAAAAGCTACATTGAGGTCAATAAATTGGACATCAGCATTGAAGTGTAGAGTCATATGATATTAACTAACATACTGGAATCTCTAGAAAGCAGTCATTACATTCAGATGAAAAACTGTAGTAATACCTGGCAAAGAAGACCTTTTTTCACATCATCTAACTCCCAGATATTTGGTGCCAAAGACCTGGTCAGTGTTTCATATATATCAGGTTGTTTCGACAGCTCTTTCAATTGCTCTACCTGCGATATCAAAAAGCACGTGCTTATTATATGAAACAGAAATTGAACATTTCCCAAAGGAGAAAGAGATACCTTTGACTCATCAAATTGGATTTCTTCCTCAATTCTAGGTTGGCTATTATCAACTTCCATGTGGTCCTCTACCAGCATTCTTGATCTGTCCGCTTTCTTTATATGGAGACAGTCAATATATGTCTGCAATAAAAATAAGTAACTCCTCCATTCAGACCATATCAATATTAAAGAGACTCAAATGAAGTGGAAGAGCAGATAAAATATATACCTTAAATAATGATTTCACAGTTCTCTGTGTTGGCCCAACTCGGACACTCATAGCCCTGTAAATCCCAGTGACCTGTTCAAAAATAGAAAGAAATAATCAGACATTAAAATAATCAGGAACCTTTTTGTGATCATACCACAAGATATATTGGGGCTCCACCTCAACTCTGTCACCTGGCTTTCCGGCATCCACCAGCTTGTCATGCATCAACAAGCTCACTGTATGTGGTGTTCCACCCTCAGGGATCTCATCAGGTGTCTCCTGGAGCCTCACAATTTGCTTATCTGCAAACCTGAGTTTTGAAGCGGTAAGAGTGTTATTATATTCTCATAGTTATGCTATAAACCATAAACTTCTGATTCAAAGTCTGTATTGTCTTAGGGTACAATTATGCCAATCAATTTAGCTTTTAGTAATAAGTATTGTACACTTCCACATCTCATAGTATTTCAACATTTGTGTGATGCATAGTGAAAGGAAATGCCAGAACAAACTCCTCAAAATATGAAAATCATTAAATTGAACACATTGATTAACTAGCTTAGTTCAAAGATCACCACAATTTGCTCAAACATTCAGTCAATCAGCTTAGCAAAAACTAAAGCTTTGAGTTACCTGCATCGATTGTGCACCATTGTCATAGAGTTTTTTGCCATACACTCTTGTTTTGAGCATTGCGTAGGCTCATTTATTCGTCCTGCTGACACACATAGGTCAAGCAAACAACATATAGTACAGAATTAAACCAATAAACAGAACAGTCAAAAGAATTTACCTCTATCTACCACAACGGGGTCTGAATAGTACCCACATACAAGACACCTAAACACGGCCTCCCTAATCTCTGGTATTATCAAACTACACCGAATAATCATCCCCTTCAACGAGACCATCTTCTCAATATCTAACCAAATAAAACCATACCAAAATTAGCCAAAATCTTCATTGCACAAAATTCAATAATAATTAAAAAAAAACTATAAAAAAACTAACCGGATGGATTGAGATTTCGCATCGAAGTAGAGCTCTTCAGATTAAAAATCCTAACTTGCACGTGCTTGTCAAACAAAGGATTAATCAAACTAACAATATCCATCAACACAATGTCAAATATGGCCAAAACCTCAAGAGGGTACCTAACCATTTTGTTATACAAATCACAATCATAATCAAACACATCATGTGCATCAACATCAATCCACTCTCCTTCCATTTCAAGAACCCTATTTATAGCCCTCATATACTTCCCTTCTCTATAAACTTCACTCTCACTACCACTCAACAACTCTGCACTCTCTCTAAAGTGCTTCAAAAACATCTGAATTGCCCCCTTCACATCTTGAACACTAATATTAGTGCCCCAAACGAAGGTAGGGGTAGTTTCGTCCATGTCGTCCCCGGCTTCTGAACTCGGTGGGGCCTCATCGGTCGAAGACGGCGACGTGGCCGATTTTCGTTCGCCAGATCTACGATTGGAACGAGATGGAGTTGTAGTTGGGGTCTCTGCTGACAAGCCGAAGCGGGAGTGGTTGGCAGGTGGAGTAGTTGCAAAGGCTGAGGGTGTTGAGGACCGGCGCCGTCCACCACCACGGCCGCGACGAGGGCGTGAATTGTTGGCTGGTGATGAAAATGTATTGTCGATTGGAGTCGAAAACGAGTCGTCTGGGGAAGACGGACCTGAAAAAAAAAGAAATTAGAAAAAAAAAAGGAGTTAAGAATAAAGAGTTACGCGATAAGTAAAGATGAAGTGTTTACCGCCATTGTTGAAGTCGGCGTGATCTGAATCGGAGGCCATGGGGACAAAGAGCGAGCCGGAGAGAGAGGGATTGGGAGTTGGACAGCAGAGATGAGGGCACAAAGTGTTTGTTGAGACGATTTGGCGGGAAATAACTCTGCGTTTGGCGCCATGTTACCATGGAACCGAACGGGCCGGGCGGAATGGTATAATGGGTCAACTGAGCCCATCTTAAATGAGCCTAGGACAATCTAAAGAGGAAACGGGCAGCCCGTCTTGAGGATGGCCCAGCTCAGCCCATCTTAAATAATTCTTCTTTTTAATAATATTAATATGCATAAAATAGATTGTTGTAAAATATTATATAATATGCATGGCCTATTATCCTTTTTTTTTTAGTAATCAAGGTGTCCAAATCAGCTTACGCGTATCTCAATTAATCATCTAACGCATAATCGTAACTAAGGTGTTTGGGTCAATTTACGCGTATCTCGACTCGTGCGTTTATCGATACTATCCCCAATTCGTTCTAACTATCTGGACTACTCACGAATGAGTATACTTTCTTTTTTTTATATCTCAATCAATAATATCTTAGATTGCAAATCTAGCTACAGGTCCATTGTTCTTTCTTTTCTCAACTAATCAGATTTTGTTCCCTTTATATGTCTTATAGCTAGCTTATAAAGGCTCTTATGGTAAAGTGGGATTGATTATGATGGGGGAAATGAAAATGGTGAAGGTGATAATTGATAAGCACTATTGAGACCCATCGAAATTAGGGAAATGGTAAGGTTTTCTTTAGTAATTTTTGTGCCCGAGTTGTTAGAGTCTCACATCGACTAGGCACGTTCAAGTCTATTGGATTATAAGAGGGAGTAATTTTACCATTCAACAAGGCCTTATTGGGTGAGGAATCAGACCCATCTCAAATTCTAACATGGTATCAAAGTCCAGGTTCAGTTTAGTTGAGCGTTTGACCAGCGGGTGAGGAGTTAGAGCTAGCAACTACCTCCAATAACAAACATGACCCAACATATAGGCTTGACCGTGAGGGAAAATGTTGGAGTCCCACATCGACTAGGCACGCTCAAGCCTATTAGATTATAAGAGGGGTAATCCTCCCATTCAACAATGCCTTATTGGATAAGGAGTCATGCCCACCTCAAATTCTAACACGAGTGAGTTTAATGCACCTCGACGCACAACTCTAATCAAGGTGTTTAGACCAGTTTAAGCGCACTTTAACTAATCATCTAATGCACAACCCTAATCAAGGTGTTTAAACCCGTTTACGCGCATCTCGACTTGTACGCTTTATCGATACTATCTCAAATTCGTCCAAACCATCTGGACTACCCACGAATGAGTATTTTTTTTATTTTTTATTTTTTTAAATCTCAATCAATAATATTTGATGATATGGGGAAGTAAGTCAACCCAATATTTGAGTGATATCTGAGATTGCAATCTAGCTAATAGATTCATTGTTCTTTCTTTTATCAACTAGTTAATTTTGTTTCCTTTGTATGTCTTCTAGCTAGCTTATAAAGGCTTTTACGGTAAAGTGGGATTGATTATGATGGGAAGGGGAGAGAGAATGACAATGGCGAAGGTGATAAGCACTACTGAGAACCACCGAAATTAGGGAGAAATGGTGAGGCAAAGGAGGGACACAGACCGAATAATCGACAAGTGTCGTAAAAAGCTTCTTTATATAGAACTATAATGGCCATAAAGTGAAACCACTCATCAGTAAATCTTTGACATTTATTATATCATCCTGCAAACCAAGAAGCTAAGACATTTCATACACCAAGTTCAGGCAATCACTGTGAAATACAGAAACTGAACTATCATGAACTGTTCATTATATTATTTAAAACTGCTGAGTTAGGTTTATGTCAAATCTGTTAGGTCTAAAATAGTGTAAAAAATTTTACAGTCTCACAGTATGAGTTTATCCTAACTTCAAGGTAACCATTAATTTCCCAGAAACTGGAATTTTTCTGCAGATGGAAGTTTGATGATGGCATCCTTTACTTTCACTGTGTAAGCAACTCATTTCCCAGATTAATTTTTTAAACGATGGATGTGATTCTCTTGTGAAATATTAATAACATAATATTATGCCATAAATGGTTGCTGTTCGTATGCATAAAACTTAATGGCAAGGACGAAGTTTATATGCTGATATATATTTTAATTTCCTGCACTATTAGATTCTGTATATAATTATAATAGCTTATTTACATTTATAGTAGTTTTGATCAACCACTTTCATTACCATACTTTGAATTTTAATAATCAAGATTATAAATTAAGATTAAATTATAGAACAAAGCATCAAAGCATACTTTTTCCAATGACTTTCTCACTATGCCAACACGAAGAATTACATCATGAACACAAAGTAGAACTTTTTATGTTAATTTATTCCCATGCAATATGTACAGGGACAGCTGATTATTAGACTAATTAATATATCATATTGTAACACCTCGAGTTTCTTTATATATCTGGTTATAATACGATCTGTTAATAACGAGTAGAAGACATTTGTCGTATCGTTAGCTCGATTGTATTGTAACAAGATAAACAAAAACTCTAATTAAAACTAAATTAAGTGACTGTTTAGGGTTTTGTTTTTGATCGGTTAATAACAAGAAGAGGATATTTATCTTATCGTTAGCTCGATTGTATTGTACAAAGATAAACAAAAACTCTAATTAAAACTAAATTAAGTGACTGTTTTAGGGTTTTGTTTTGAGATAAAGCATCTATAACATGGTCCTTCACTTAACTAAAAGCTAAACCAAAAAGGGTTAAAGAACAACATTCTCCTTTCTTAATCTATCTATAAATCATATTCTAATATGAAAAAACATCACTAACAAGTTTACTTTTAGGCTACTTTTTTTTAATATGATTAATGTTCCTGGCATGCTAATTGCAGGATCTCTTCCTACACAAGTTAAGGAGTTTCTTTTTGATGACCAAATAGGGAAAGCCATTTTTCGAAGCTCAATCTGGGAGGTCAGAGGAATCCAACAGTGTATTAAAAACTTGGAAGAATAATGACCTTCTCTGTATATATAATTTAACCAGCCGCAGCAGCAGTGGTTTCTTTTTTTGTTTTTGTTTTTTCAAGTACTGAAAGAGGATATATTCATATTCCCAGTGGGTATCAATTATCTTTTCGCCATGGTTAGTGTGATTATGAATGCTCGCAACTTTGTTATAAAATAATAAGCATGGCGCTTACGCAGTGGTTTCCAATTAAAGTTATTATCATGATCTGAAATTTCACAAGATGCCTAACTACTCTTTTTCTGTCTAAACCCTTAAAATATTCAACCTTGAGAGGCTTAGCTCCCATAAGTCATAGCCCCTACGCCCGATTCTCCTCAACTTTTGAGTTTTTATATGTACATAAATGCTGTACTATATATATATATATATATATATATATATATATATATATATATATATATATATATATATATATATATAAACCTATTGCATGCGAAAAGCTAATTAAATTGTTCAGATGTATGTGCATGCATATTGAATAAACATTAAAATAATCCAATCACTCTACCAGCAGCTGCCACTAAACAAAAAGCCAATTAATAAAGCTACCAAATAGTAGGCTATACTTACTGATAATTATGATCAAACAGGTGATTAAACTGTTTGAAGCCCTGAAAAATCCATAGAATACTGATAGCATGCTTCATTTTAGAACTGTTTATGTATACCTTGCAAGTTAAGTAAACAAGATTGCAGCTGGCATCTTGTTTGCGGAGTCCTTGACTCTCGACAGTGAGAAGTGTCCTCAGTGGCGGACAAGGCCCAAGTCCCCTGGAAAGGGGCGGCACGAAGAGGGTGAGAGCCCCGTTGCGCTCAAACCCTGTCACACCATGAGGCACTATCTACGAGTTGGATTGTTTGGGAATGCAACCTAAATCGGCAGTTAAATTCCGTCAAAGACTAAATATGAGCGAGAGACTAATAACAAACAAGTATCACGAGAGAAAGGTGAAAAGGATTTTGAAAAGAGAGTCAAAAGAAAACTCCAATAAAGGGTTCGAGTATGAACATGCCTATTAGAATCGGAAAGATGGTGAACTATGCCCGCAACGATATTGACGAGCAAATTATTCATTTGACTTGGGTATAAGAACAAATAACTAATCGAACTGTTTAATAGCTAGTTCCCTCCTCCGAAGTAGATATATCTTTGTATATATATCTACACACTTACATTAATAGTATATACTGAAGAGTTCAATTAATATTGGGCTGTATGTATGATTGTGTGTTGTGTGTATTGCTGATATATGAATATTTTGGGTTTGATGTCCATGTGCATTGGTGAAACAACCCTCAAAATATAAATAGAATAAAAATTCTCTGAAAAATTCTTTATAGTTTGTCTCTCCAAAATATATAAGAAGATGATATATATATATATATATAGATATATATATATATATATAGTCAGGGGTTCAACCCAGCAAAGGAACGGGAATTCGGGGGAAAAGTTGCTTTGAAGTTGATAAACAACAATTAACTGAAATAATCCTATACTTAGAAGAGAATAACGATAAAAAAATTCAACAAGAAGACAAACTGCAAAACCTATCAACACCATATCATATTATATATATATATATATATATATATATATATATATATATATATATATATATATATATAACAAAGAAGATCATATAATTGAAGCCTTGAAGTTACAAAAATAATCAATTAAGCTAGTTCTCTTGTTCTGTCCATCCTTCTAATATACTTTCTAGTTTAATAGTGAAGACCAATTATATATATCATACTTGGTAGAACAACAGCAATAATGATAATAAGAAATTAAATATCATGATGATGATGTTCTTAATATAAATAAAGCATTATTTATTGCGTTTTCATTAATCAAAGATACAACGAAAGCTTAATTATGATTTTGGGTGTGGGAATAATTGCGTACCGGGCATGAAAGGACTGAATGGGAATGTATATGGAGGAGGATAAACAGTTGCTGTAGGAGCTGGAGTGGTGGTGTTTAGATCAGTGGCAACAACATTGAATGGATTAGATTGTTCATGATCATGATGATGGGGCTCACTGGAAGAGCTGTCACCCACAGTGTAATTGTAGCTTTGATGATGATCATCAGGACCTTGATCATACAGAATACCCTTGAAAATATGACCTCCAATACTCACAGTTGTCTGATATGCATACTGATCAATTGCATCATCAATGGAGCTCACTCTAACACAATGAAATGTAGCATTTGAGCTAATTTCTGCTGGAAAATTCCCCACTTGTAACCCTATAATTAACAAAAACACATCACAAAAGTAGCATTAAATTTAAGTAAAACCAATTTAAAGACTAATCACATTCCAGTTAGCAGTAGGAACAGAAGAAACAGACTTTTTTTTTTGCAGCTAGGGCTATTGATTTAAGTCACTATTGATGGCGCATATTGAAGACACGCAAAATGATATGCATAGATCTAAGTGACTGTATACCTGATATTGATGAAGAGAGATTTTCTCTAAGCCTTTTAGGGTTTTGTTCTTGAAGATGTAGGTGCTGGTGCTGGTGCTGTTCTTGAATAGTAAGAAGCTGTTGATGATTCCTCTGGCGCCTTCTATAAGCAGGAATCCAAGTACTCTTGATGTGAGTTTGGCAATGAAAACCTCTCTTCTTGCAGCAAGTCCTGCACCTCATGTACACACAGTTCTTCTTCGCTTGGTTTCCACAGTCTTGACATCTTGTAGTCCCTCCTGATTCTTCACCTTGTCTCATCATCATCATCACCACCACCACCACCACCACCACCAATATTCATTACATTCACCACCCTTCACCACTCATTTTCTTCCACTTCGCCAGCAAGAGATTTTTTCTGGTTCTGCAGCTTATATATATGGTGGTGGGTATTTTCGTGTATATATATATAAATATAGTTTTATTTCATTCTGATCAGTTTATCATCATGGTTCATGTGACTTTTACAGACGAAAACTGATGATAATTTATATATAACCTAATACTGGAAGGAATTTTTTTGGTATTATGCACGAATTAAAGCACTTAAAAGAGTATGAAATAATAGAATAAAAACAGCACAACGCCGCCAAACCAGCATCAACCTACAATAATTCACCCAGTTTCCACACAAAACATAAACAAATAAATTAACCAAAGCAAACACACACACACACACAGAAAGCAAAATGAATTCTCTCTTTCTTTCTTCCTTCCTTTCTAACTTCCTTTATCAATAATAATAATAATAATAATGTTTAGCTGATCACATGGGCTAGGAGGCAAAGATTTGAATACTATTTTGGTGGTATGTTTTTGTTAGTGTGGGGGGAAGTGTAATAAAAAAGGGAAAAGAAAATTAACCAGAAACCGCCATGAGAGTACTAAAGGGGTAGCTTTGCTAGGTATAGCAATAGCATGTATAGGATTTAAACAGTGAGATGTTTTTGTTAGTGTGGGGGGAAGTGTAATAAAAAAGGGAAAAGAAAATTAACCAGAAACCGCCATCAGAGTACTAAAGGGGTAGCTTTGCTAGGTACAGCAATAGCATGTATAGGATTTAAACAGTGAGATGGATGAAGGAATTTACTGTACTTAGAGAGGGTTGGGGTTCACTTATTGGGATTTCATTTCATCTCAGATATCATAATCACTGTCAGTCAAAGAGACAGCTTTTACTGTTATTAGTCCTTGAACCCCATAAGAACCGGGTTAATCTCTCTTCTTTTTTCAAATTTTTTTAATTTCCCAGGCCTTCCTTCTTATTAGGGTTTTTAGCTAGATCCTCTCCTCTCTCTTGTACCTTCTCTCCTCATTCTGATCAATTAAAATAAAAAAATATTCTTGTAAATTTAGCATTTGAATAGAACTTTTTTCCACCTTTGGATTAATAATTAGTAAACTTTTAGACTATAATCCAATGGTTGATAAGTGGTAATGTTTGTAGGATTTTATATTTTATTTATTCATAAAGATTTTTATAGTTTAATATGTACATTGACAAAATGGATGTAATGAATTAAATTATGCATAGTTTTATTTAATATGATTCTCTGTCGACAGACATCATCTACTGCCCTATATGCTTTCCCATTAGGATGTCACAATAATCAAGAATATTTATTTGAAATTAACAAGGACCCCATTATAAAAACTGAAAAAAAAAAAAATTAAAAAAATATTAGTATTTAAACTAAGCCATGGAAATGAGTAATAAGGTTGATTACTAAGCATATAATATGTAAAACTAGGTTTGCTTTTGGTAAGTATTCTTCGCTCAAAACGTGTTTATTTTTAATCCAATGTAAACACTCTTGTGTGCTACTAACACAAAATATTTATAGGAAAACCCTTTTTTACAAGAACATTTTGAATTCACTCTTAGATTATATATCAATCTTGTTTTGTTGGTTGGAGTGAAAAAAGCAAAACAAGATTGATGTTAACACAACTCAAGCTCTTAATTGTTGCTTATAATGGAATGGATGGAGGGTCACAACACAACAAAGAAACAGAAATTGATTAATACTGGTGGGGCTAAATTGTTGATAGTGTTTGGTGACCGAGAGTGTCTAGGCCAGCTTGCGCACCCTCAACTAATCCCTCGGAGTCTTGCAGTTAACAGTCGAATAAATCCCCTCAATGATCAACCCTATTAGCAACTTAGGTGGATCAAATTCATGACTTATTGAATAATACACCAAAGAGTCATAATTAACCGGACCACCCGGTGGTGGTTATAGTGTTGTGATTGTTGTTTCTCATTCTTCACAAAGAAGAATGTTTCCACCCACACCACAAGCACAATTCTTCTTTCTTTGCTTTGCTAAAAGGGTTTTGCATATGCTTTCCTCCTACTTTTACTCCCAACCTTTACTTCACTTGGAAGGTGATAAGATAAAGAGATGACAAATCAAACTATTTCACTCTGTTTCTTCTCTAGCTTCTCTCTAGCTTTTGACCATGACTCTCTTATTATGCCGACATGAAAGTCGCGTTCAAAGATACCAGAGATAATATTACACTTACAAAGTAAATATTTCCCGCCATGAATAATGCTATACTTACAAAGTAAATATTCTGTGCCATTGAGATAATTTACTGTCTCAACATCTAATTGAAATAGGTAAACTTTTTCATTGAAGTGGGCAAAAAGCATTCCTTCTTCATGAAGCATTCCAATTCAAACTGGCATTACTAGTTTCTCAAAAGAAAACCTGGGAAGGAATGCACAGAAATGTAGGTTTTCCATGGTCATATAACAGCTGGCCATGGTCATGTATGATTATTAGAATCAGGCTATCATCATTCAAATTCATGGGCAAGAGACTCAACTCTACACTAGGTTACACAGAGAGTATAAATTGGATCTAAGGCGAGTTATGATCAAAATAACGCAGAACAGCAAGCAGATGGATGTAGAGGAAATGAAGATGTAAGCGGTAATGACAGTGGAAGGGCCATGGAAATGACTGCAACACATTATAGAGATAAAGAGAGAGCCTAGCGACCATCTTTTACATGTAAAGAACTTGCTAATATAGAAAAAAATATATATAAATATTGGTTTAGATTGACTCTGTCACACAGAAAACTCTGCCTCCAAGTTTTTGGGCATCTCTTACATGGAAAAAAAGATGTTACCGCAGAAGTCGATAAGTAAAATGAACTTCATTCCTTCAACTTTCACTCACTCAACCAAACTTTAATAAAAAAATAAATAGCTAAAACAATTAATCTCCCTCAATCAATACTGTTCTTCATTAACTTTCAAGTAACAATGAGTTATGCTCAAAAAAATCTCAATCTCCAAGTTCAGATCTCTCCACTTTCAAAGTATTATTTATGCTCAAACAAATCTCAGACTCCAAGATCAGATCTTTCCATATAATTTAACCCAACCAACCATCTCCTGAAGTTAAGTTCATCTCTAGAAACAGAAATGAAAGTTCACCCAGTACCAACAATTAAATCCATTACGAGAAAAATAGTATCATTTTAGTCTTCTTGGTCTGCAGAATGAAATTAGGCAGAAACATATATTGATTCCAAAATATGATAAAGCCAAACCAATTCAAACCAAGAATGAGCAAGAAATAAACCATAAGAGATTAAATAACTAAATATTTATAAACTTTAAGATTTGAGAGAACAATAAGTTTAATTAACATAACCTAACACATCATCTAAGAAATTCTAAACAAACTACAGTAATTACTTACAACTTCCCATACGGAATTCCTAAGAAATGAAATATGCCCAAATCAAAGTTGAGACCTTTATGACAAACTTCTTCATGAAGTCCCCCAACTTTACCTTAAAAACTGTGCTTCATTCCGAGTCCATGCTTTCCATGAACACAACCAGGCTTCATATACAAGAAAGGTGTCTTCTTTGAATGGTGCATCTTTGCAAAAGCCCTCTTCCCCAATTTCCTCATCCTCTGCCTTCCAAGCTTCCCACTCACAGACCACGGCACAAGCTCATCATCCACATCATCGCCGCCATCATCATCAGCACTATCATCCAAATCATTAACCATACTTATACTCTTCTTCTTCACCATCCTCCTCTTGATATGATACTTGTTTTCCAAGATACCCAACAAGCTGATCTCGATCAATCACATCAAGGTGGGATTTTTCCGTTTGATTCTCTTCTGGGGTTGATCTTGATGAAGAGAGTAAAGAATGCCAGGAAACAAACAACCCATTTTGAAAACTATCTAAAGACAGATTATCAATTTCAATATCATCCGAATCAGCATCAGATGGGTTAACAAATTCCCAATAAGAGAGATCATTACTCTCTTCCAAGGAATCTTCAGATGACAAACAGAAAAACCCATCAATTTCATGCTGCAAGCTCTCATCTTTCTGAGATTTCTTCGCCATTTCCATTGCCATTGCTCTCTGGTTTAGTTTTCTTTTCTTTTCTTTTTATCAAAACGAGATAAATTGTAAACTAAAATTAGTGATTCAATGGCGTTTGGAGAGCTGTTTATATATACGAGCAGACGTTGTGGATGATCGTTTTTGTCTACGTGACGTGCGAAAGAATAGTTACTCGTCCACGTCAAACCACCACTCGTTTTCAGACACGTGTAAAGATACAGTAGGTGAGTTGTTTTTTCTTTTTTGCTTTGGAATTATGTAAAATACAATTTCAAAATAAATGTATTACGATTATACACCGTTAGATTTAAAAATCTTTGGATGGTGGATATTACACCAAGATCTAACATGTATAAGCCGTATAAATTAGGGATGTTATGTTTACTTTATATACACCTTTTTGGGTGGAATTAACACCTAAATTACTCCATCCCATTTACTCCATTATTTCAAGGCCAAACGACCTGCGTATACCCCAAATTTGTCGTAACAACAAATTGGTACCTAAAATATTTAGAAAAGATAAATAGGTACCTTCCGTCATGTGTTGTTAGTGTTTTCTATTTGTTAATAGTGAAAAGACTAAAATACCCTTAAAAGTTTATATTTTAGTTTTTTTATAAATTTAAAAATTTCTAAAAAACCCCCTAGGTTTGCTAATTTAACTAAACACCCCCTATATATAAAAAGTTTGTTAAATAACAAAAACACTCCCACCACCTACAGTGCTAAATTCCAGTTACCACTGTCGGAATCTAGTCGAAAATTACATTACGTACTGCATCTGCTGTCATACGTGCCGATCCGGCCTTTTCCGGCCGGATCCGTGGTTGACTCCGGACCGAAAAAGGCCAGATCTATGGCTAGATCTAGCCGTCGAGGCCGCAAAACTCCATCTGCGGCGTGCGGCCGGATGCAGCCGGAAAAATGCGAGGTCGACACATTACGACTGTGATCAGGCAGTGCGTGTCGTAAGCAGTAATTTTCGGCGGATTAGCGGTGGTGGCGAATCGACACTACGGTGGTGGGGTGTTTTTGTCATTTAACGGACTTTTTATATATGGGGGTGTTTAATTAAATTAGCAAACCTAAAGGGTTTTTTAGAAATTTTTAAATTTATAAAAAACTAAAATATCAAACTTTCAAGGACATTTTAGTTTATTCACTATTAACAAACAGAAATCACTAATAGCACATGACGGAAGGTACCTATTTATCGTTTCCAAACCTTTTAGGTACCAATTTATCGTTACGACAAACCTTAGGCATGCGTAAGTCGTTCGACCTTATTTCAATACCGAAGATAACCATGTGTACAAAGGATGTAATTTTTTTTTTTTTTTTTTTTTTTTTGTGATTTAGGTGTATGAACCAGTTTACGAGTATCTTAGCTAAGCCTTATAACCCTGAAGTTAACGATCGGATAAATCTCCCGTGGCCACACCCTATTAACAACTAAGGTGAATCGAACTCAAAACCAAGATGAAGTTATCGACCGAATAAACCTCCAATGACCACCCTCTATTAATAACCAAAGTGAATCGAACTCAAGACTAACTTGACGTTAACAACCGGATAAACCTCCAATGATAACCCCTTATTAACAATCAAAGTGAATCAAACTTAAAAACTCTTGAATAATATCCCAAGAGTCCTTATTCAACTACTCAACCACCCAACCGTGAGTGGTTATTAAGGATGTAATCATGTTGAAGAGGGTAATGAACCCCATGGGTGTAATTAATGTTGTGTTTATCACTTGAATTGAAAAAAGACTTTGTTTAGTAACAGAGGAGATGCCGAGAAAAAAAAAAAAAAAAAAGCATGACGGCAGGCAGTTGGGAATTGGGATTGCAAGTAACAGATGTAAGTATCTCCTAATTTGGTGTCTTTTTCTTTTTGAGAATCGATGAAAGAATAGAATCTTGAGTGCTTCCATGCACACAAAGCTGTTTCCATCGGCCTTTGGGATGGAAGATAAGCTCCCATTTGGCATCTTTATCAGAATCTTGTTGTTTTATAAGATAAAAAATATTGGATATTATTTCTAGCATAAAAATAAAGAAAATGGCCCAAGAAAATTTGAAGCAGATTGGTACAAAAATGGGCATTATTTAAATGGAACAAATTACTTTTTCACTGCCAACCACTCAAGTAAAGTATAACAGGAAATATAAGCAAATTCGCCAAAGGCGTCTGGCATACATTGACATATAAAAGTCTTTTCCTGCCTATGACCATCATCTAATGTAACAAAAGCCCTTCAACTATTCTTGTCTATAAACAACTAACAAGAATAGCCCAAGTCAAAATTCTCAAATTGTTATTACATTGAAAATCATAATCAACTAAATAGAGATAAAAAGAAAAAATAAGGCAGAAAAGCCATTGATAGGAAAAGTAACCACCACAAACAATTAATTCGAAACTTAACTCTTCTTTTGTACCTTACCTTTTACCTGCAGATAATGAATCCATCACCACATGACTCCCTCTGCTGCAAAAAGGATTAAGCTGAAAAATGGTTGAAAATCTCCTGCTTCGACAGCTGAATCATCGAATCTGGGTGGGAGAACAAAGCAAGCCTGAAGCATCTGCTCCAACCACTGCAAGATCACAAACCGTGCAGAGCTGTCCTTCCTGGCTAGGCACAAACCTGGTGGTACAGTATGGGCAGGAAACATCCTTCTGCCCTCGGTAAATTGGCACGTATGTTGCTCCACATGTGACAAATGGGTTTCGGAAATCATAATTCAACTCATTGGCATCTGTCATATTCCTCTCTGCAGCCTGTAGCACTTGTCTGGCTGTCTTTGCTTGAGTCTCAATTGTGGGGTTTGTATCTAATAGACGCCTTGCAAAGTTAGCCGCTGTGGCAAGGTTCCTTGCCTTGTAGCAGACAGTCATTGCGTTTAACAAGGCCAGCCGTAAGTGAGGCATTTGAAGGCTGCAGTGGGTGAAGTAGGCAGCAAGCTCCTGCTGGCGCACTGGATTATCTTTCAATTCCCTCCTCTTAAGCTCCATTTGCAGACCAAGGACATACTCTTTCACTATGATAATTAACTCCTTGACTTCGTCAACTTCCCTCCTTGACTCAACCACAATCAAAGGAATTGTGTGCAGAATGCCGAGAAATAGTCGAAGAGCCTCAGTAAATTTCCCAGTTGTTGTGGCCTTGTAACCAGCCTTAAGCTTCTCTTCCAACTGAGAGAAATTAAACACAAGTGCTGGTGGTCCCCTAACATTTGGGCTGGCAGACTCATTCCAACCCCTTTCAACTGCAAGTGATATTATGGGAGCAGATGAGAATGCCCGTAGATAGCTATGGCTCCCAGAGTGAAGATCAAGAAACATAGACTTTAATGGGGCAAAATTCCTAATTCCTAGTTGCCTGTTCAGCAACCTCATAGCAGTATCAAAATTGCCAGCTGCCGCATGCTCAGCAGCAAGGGAGGACCTCTGAATCCAAATCTGGTTCACAGGCATACCAGGAGTTGGTGCCACAAAAACTGAAGACCGAGCATTGGCAGGAGCCTTAGGCGTGTCTGCTTCGGGTGGAAGCTCCAAATCTTCAAGATCCCATCCTCCCTCCTCATCATTTTCTTCAGCCACTTCCCCATCCTCCAAAATTGCTGCAACATCCCCATTCTGTAATCCATCAACATCTACCATATCCAGTTCCTCACCCCAATCAGCATCAGCAGCCTCTTCATCTTCTTCTACAGCCCCCCTTCCAACATTATCCAGCCCACCTTCAAAAATGCCCTTCATGACTCTAAGAAGAGGCCAATCACCACTACACATAACAGGAGATGGGGGCATCAAAAGAGAGGGTACTTTTCCCTCTGGCAAAGATGGAACATTATCTCCCAACTCAGCTGCTAGTCGCTCAGCCACATCCTGTAGCCCATGGACAGAAGCAGTAATATAAGCAAGAGGCAAATGGCCAGCATTCTCCAGAATCTTAATGCGTTCTTGAACATCACCCAGATAAAGAGCATTATGGAATTGACCCATGACATCATTCTTAACTTCAGCTATTTTAAGCATCTTGGACAGCTTTTCCATGTTTCCAGTTACGAGATACAGAAAAGATAACCTCTCAAAATTTTTGGTCCTCTGGTAAGCATATTCCACAATCCCTGCATTACCCTGGCGAAGAGCCTCCACACCCAATCTGTACCAGTGATCTTTCTCATCTATTTCCTTCGCTGATGCAACTGCAATTTGAATGTTCCCACTCTCCAGAGCCAAGTTAAAACGAGTCCTTTCGTCTTTCACAAAATGGAGAGCAACTTCAGGGAAGCCCTTCTGTTGTAGATAAGCAATCATTGCCTGACCACAAAGCTGAGAGTTCCTTATCATGCTCATGACATGGTCATATCTCTTCTTTAGTAGAGACAGCTTGAAAATATATTCTGTTGCATCAATAACTATAGCCCTGTTCTTCCCATCCCGATCCAAGCAAAAAATGGTGTTTCCAGAAACCTTCGTTATGTAGATCGGAACATCAAGGGTTCTAATAATACCACTATCTCCATTGGGGAGGCAATATTTAATATGATTTAAGGTCGTGTAAATAAAAACACCATTGTCATCCCAGGCTCCACTCTTTACACGAATTGTCTCATGAAGAGTGCACTGGTGCACCAGCTTCTTGTTAGCAATGATAATGGCATGTTTGCTGAGCAAAGCAACACTCTCCATATCATTTGACCAAACAACATACTTGACAAACGGGGTTTGCAAATCACCAAGAACAAGCCTCTGCTGGAGATCAAATATTACCACTCTATCCTCTGCCCTACACAGCAAGTTACCAGTTCCAGCATAGAAAATTGCATCTGCAGCAATTGGGAGAATACTCTTCTTAACCACCTCATTTTTTAGGTTCTTGACTAAAACTTGGTTGCTACTTTTGTCAAGAACAGCAAACCTATTCCGTGCAATAAAAATGGCTGAACCTCCTAGACCTTTCTTTGCCTCTTGCAAGCTGTCACCTCTACCAATGCTGTCTTTAGGTATAACATACAACTCGTACGATCCCCCATCCACATCTGAGCAAATAAGAACAGCATTTTCTGTAGGACTGTAAGAAAGGGTCCTTGGACTCTGATTAAGGCTTGTAGAACCAGGCCGTCGAATTGGAATAACTTGTGTATCTTTTTGAGATGAAAATTCATAATACCGCAAAAAGCGGTCTTTGGCATAAAACAAAGAATCACCACTCAGTGCAAAAGCAGGCCGTTCTCTCTCCAGCTTAAAGACAATCATGCCACTATCATGACCTGCTGCTAAAAGATTCATTTCCGGGTGTGATGCTAGAATCCAGAACCTATCATGCTCCCGGCGGAAAGTTTGAACTCCAGTGCGCTTTGTTACATCCCAAACACGAATACTTTTATCCTCAGAATTGGAAACAATTATGTCCTGTTTGGCATGGAACATTACACAAGACACGTTATTCATGTGCCCTCTCAAAGTGTCCACTTCCCAAGCCTTAGTTTCTGTAAAAAAGAAAAAATATTCACTTCAATAATCAAATTTATTAGAAGTAAATGTAAAAGGCTAAGAAAATTGTTAAAAATTCCTGATTCTTGTCATATTAAGAAGAAAAAGAAAGGTTGTACAACTGTTCAACATGAACAAATAACATAATGTAATTCAAACTAACCAAAAGACATTTTTGAAAACACTATATAACCTGCATACTAAAAACCACATAGTAATTGGCCAACAGAATAAAAAGCCAAAGTGACTCCAATAACTAATGTTTAAACAAGCAACGATAATTGGCATGTACCATTCATGCGCCACAATTTCACTTGGCGATCATCTGCTCCTGAAACAATCAGAGGGAGGGTGGGATGGAATGCAGCCCAGTTGACTCCTCTGTCATGACCTTCCAAGACATATTTAACAACAGCATCAACACCACCAAAAAGATCTGTGTTCATCTGACTCAACCGCAGAATGTCATCTGCAGGAGACACTGTCTTCTTTCTTAATGCGCCTATATCCCAAACACGAACAGTCTGATCCAGAGAGGCTGACACAACAAGGTCCTCTTTAGGGTGGAATGAGGCACACATGACATAATGATTGTGGCCGGTTAACACAGAAATACAAGTACGTGACTGCCAATTCCATATGCGGATGGTCTGATCATCACTGGCACTCACGATCCATGGGTACTCATGATGAAACTGCACAGTACGAATGTAATCAAGGTGTCCAAGAAGAGTAAATAGACACCTATGCATCTTATAATTCCATACTTTGATCTTGTAATCATCCCCTGCAAAAGTCAGCAAATTAAATACAAAGGTACAGCACACTAAAACCTTTCACAAATAAAAATTACAAACAGAAGATCACAAAAATCAAATCTCATCTCAAGAAGATTTACAAACCCATGAATCTATTCAGAGTTTAGCCACTTTTAAGTAATTTGACAAACAAAAAAATTCCAACCCTAAAAGAAACTCTCATCTAAAAGTTTACTTAATATTAGAAAATCAATTAAAACTGAAGATGCCAGCTAACTTAGACTGGATCAACAGATCATAAACATGAGACTCTAATTATGCTTTCAACCAGGCTGCAGATTTAAGGGATGAGGAATTATTAGTCCTATTCTGACATCAATGAACCTAATTGGCATTCTAAATGGACCATAATTTTCACTCTCTATCTCTCTTAACTACAATAAATAGAAATAAAGCACATTCTATTCACTTCATATTCGGCACTCGAATCAGATCCAGAGGATCTAAAAACACAAGCCAACTATATAGATACTAGTTTAGTATATCTTAAGTTACAAAATAAGATCCAGCGATAAACCAGATTTCAAATCCCAACTTTGTCATGATTTAGAAAACTTGAAGTAAAAGCTTCAGTCAGCTGAGCTGATCCCCGCTAGCATTATTCAACCATCTAAAGCAAGGAAAAAAGAAAAGCAAACACGACATTCCAAGGACCAATTTCTTTGATACAGCCAGTTCAATTATCATCCCAATAGATGTAATTCCATAGATCTATCAAAATTCAACAACAATCCACCAGCCAAAATGCTACCCCAAAAACAGTGCATAGATCAACCAAAGAATAACCCAAAAGCCAAATACATTGTAAATATAAAATCAACCATACCTCCAGACACGAATAAAGGCTGAGACTTGTGGAAATGGACACCACGAACTGGGCCATCATGCTCGTCAAACCTATCAATCAGAGTCCCCATACGATAGTCCCATAGCTGGATCACACCACTGTGAAGACTCGCAAGGATCCACGGTCTCTTACTGTGGAAACTCAGTCCCTTCACTCTATTACTCTTTGTCTCAAACTTGGTCAACATTTTCCTCCAATCAAATCACCCAAATCTATTCTAAACACACAAACAAACAAATTCAATCAAAACACCCAACAAGAATGCTCACTAACGCATACTTATCACGTATCCTACACACCAATTGATACAACTCGAAATTATTAATTCCAACAAAAATAGTAAACAAACAACATCAGATCTTCAAAAAACATAATCCGAACACTGACACCGTAACAATACTGAAGAGATTGCGAATTATCAGTGAACAAACAGAGGAATTGAATTATGGTTAGATCTAGCGAGATCGAGAGCTAGTAATAACGAAAATTGAAAAAAGGAATAGAAAAATTACCTCAGATCTGATCAGAACATGAACACGAAATGATCAATCGAACAACGAAAGAGAAAGGTTTGTGATAGAATAAGTACAAGAAATGAAGAGATCGATAGAGAGAAAAGAGCGAGGGTTTTCTTAATTTCGGTTTTTCGCTCTTAGATCTGAGTCGCGTTGAGTGTGAGAGTAATGTCTGTATTGTGTGTGTTAATTTTAGAGGGCGGGGACAGGGAGGGTATTTTGGATATTTATGAGGGTACGGTGGGGTGAATGATCTGAAATATTTCTCTTTTGCCTATTAATTAGGGGGAATTACAGCACCCCTCTCAGGTTTGAGAAATAAACACTTGAGCACCCTTATGTGTGTAAAAATTCTGATGCCCCCCAAAGGTTTGAAAATTTGTCAAAAGTAGCCTATTTTGGTGTTAAGTTTCAAAAGAGACAAACATGGTAGGAAAGTTGGTTAACTGTGAGATGGAAAATAATACAGTTACCGAAAAGAGCGCATCGAATTCATGCACCGAATGACGTGTCATAATCCTGACCATCGATTAATTATGAATTGGTGTCGGCGGTCGAGATTATGTCGTCATAATCACGACCATCGATTAATTATGAATTAATATTAAGCGGTCGGAGGATTATCGCATCATTAAATCATAAATTACGTACACTTCTTTCGATAGCGTAGCGAATCTCTTATGAGATTTATATAGATGGATAGATCTAAAAACAATACACTTTGAATTGTCATTATATATCTACGTTTAACTTAGTCTTGAAGACTTGCAATACACATCGTGTGTCTTAATAATAAGTTAAATTGTGACGATCGCACACTTTGTGTTACCTTAATTTTGAGTATTTTTAATACACATAATACATCGGTATACATCTTTCTAGCGAGGAAAGACAACGTAGAAATTTGTTGGCAACAAGTTCATGGCATAGATGATGAGCATTTATCGTTTAACAATTTTTATCTTAAAATTTAATTTTTATTTTCAAAATATTAGTTATTTATCTAACATTTTGCCCCCTCTCGTTTAACTAATTCCGTTAATCAAACTTGCTGAAGAGGGCTCTTTGATAATTTTTGGAAACCTCAAGGGACGTTAATGTTTGTTTTTTAAACGTAGTGGATCTGAGCGTTTTCAGTTTTCTCTTCCAAGGGTCTATGTGTAATTGTATAATATTTTGGATGCCCAAAAATTATTAATTTATTTGGAATGTGTTAGCTAAACAGAAAGTAATTGAATATTATTTGCGATGACGTGGATGCTATATATTAACGATAATGATGACCGTTAGATTGGAAATTTTGACGGTTGTGATGTTTTAGGTACTGCATAGGTGGTGTAGACTTGGATGTTAAGCAAGTACTGTTGAGAGTCAATCAACGGTCAAGATCTGTTATAACGTGTTGTCAGTCATATCAACATGACCATGAGGGGCCCGTTTTTATGGACGATTTGTTCCATCTTTAGAAGGTTTGCTGGGGGCTTTTTGGGGAATCAAATTGTGTGTAGGTATATTATTCAAAACCAATTTAGCGATTTCGTGAATCAAATCGGATTTTCCGTTCAGGAATTTTCTTGAATCGAAACCAAACTGATTAAGAGAAAAACCGGTTTTAATTTAATATTTAATATATTTATAATAAACCAGGTTTCTTAATTTTATATTTTAATTTAATATTGTTCTAATAAACCGGTTTTGGTTAATTAGTTCTCATATTCTCATAAACCAGTAACTGAACCAGAAAATAAGTTTTTGTATTTTTCTGAACCAAAACCGAACTAGTTTTTTGGATAACCGAAAAACCGGTTCGGTTCGGTTTCTACATTTTTTTTAGCACCACTAGCTTGTTTGGTTTTAGAAACACTATTTCTGAAGCAGAAAATAAGATTTATAGCTGAAGAGTGCATACAAATTATTGACAGAAGAAATGTACAAGCAGTCCTGCCAAAGCCTCTGCAAAGAAACCCTCAGTTGTTTCACATTATGAGAAGGTTTCTGCAAGCTTAGCTGCTGTCATGGTAGCCTATATATCACACAACATTTGCAACATTTTCGATGAAAAGATTACTATACTAGGTTCTGTAGAACACATTTCACAGGCTGTTTTATCAAAAATTTCCGGACTCTCATGTTCGCGGTGTTGTTCTTTCCTTCGATTTTTTGTTCAAAGGAGAAACTTCAATCTGCATTTGCATATCCAGTAAAATGTCACTGCATGGAACCCGTCTTCGATAATCTATAGATTATTGTGGCTTTCCCCGAAGTAATTGTACAAGCTCCTCGGCTCTTGATTGAATGCCTTTCAGATATTCGGTAAGAATGCGCTGCTGGTATGAACCTCCCTCCTAAGAGAAAGAAAGAAAAAATTATAGAAAAGGAGTATCAGCAGTGGTTAGTAAAATTTGAAGCTTCAGTCATGAGATATCCAAGGGTAAGGTGTGTCTCACCGTTCGGATAAGAGTTCGCTCAATTCGTTTCTTAATGACAGCATAAAATTCCTCCGGTGAAACTTCCCCTTTACCAACTGTCAACCCATCAATCAAAAGCTTGTTCCATTCTTCCTCAGGAGCTGAAGCACCAAAAATATACCAGAGGACTTGTCAGCAAAATGCAAAATCATAAGAAATGATTCAATTATTATAACCATCTTCAACTCCTTTTGAACAATCTAGACACTTGATCAAAATGAAAAAATAAAATCGACATATCTAAGAACATTGATGATGGTTCCATCAAGTGAAACTTATTCACTTTCTACAAGATCTACTAATGTAGCTCATTCGTTAAAATGATAGATATGACTTTCTCCCCTGAAATCTAATTAATTCTGGAGATGGTAGACACCTTTGATTACAGTCTCAAGAAACAGTTCAGCCTTCAATACCTCGTTCCCTGCATCAACACAGATAGAGATTACGAAGCATATGGGATGGAAATTATTGAAAATAAAAAAAATGAGACATATAAGTGTTAATGATTTATGGCAAAGAACTTTAAAAGGTGATGTCACATACATATGATCAAACTGGGGAGTTGAACTTCAATATATTAGAATAACTCAAACAAATGATGAACTTCATTTAAAATTCACAGCAGTATACTATCTCTACCATTGAGAACAACTTTATTGCTTATTGTTAGCTACTTTAGAGCACCACCAGAACTTTCTTTATTTTAATCTTTCTACTTATCTATTGAAGTCAATGTACAAACTTCATCTATTACAGCCTGATATGAACACTACCATGCACACACAAACACAAATTCCACTAAAAAAATACAAGCATTATGAATACAATTTGATGAAGATTCGAGCAGCGATTACTTCACCTCAATCAGCACCTTTTAAATACATGGATGAATTAACTAACTGAAAAGTTTTTATGTTATAAACCATTTTTTGTTTAAACAACAGAGTCTGTTAAAAGTAACATATGTAAACCAAAAAGGGTAATATATTACCTTTCTTGGCGTAACTACGTTTGGAGAGAACTGTTGCAGCATAGAGTTGCAAAACTTTTTGCAACATAGCCTCTAGTCCTGGCTTATCCCTATCTTCTTTTGACTGTAAAAGATCAATAGATTAATCCGTCACTAACTTCGCAAAAGTATCATGAAGACTCAACAGAAGTAGCATCTAACTACTATTCACTTTTGCATTATAGATTTGAGTAAACTATGATACCAAGTTCAACATTCAAAACACATGAAACAAGAAACACCATGACTGATTTTCCAGCAAACATCTTTTAGTATAGAATAAAATCCCATTCAAAGGCAATTTGAGGATGATAACCTCTGCTACTAGTAGATAAAACCAAAAAAATGTGGTTCTAATCCAGGAGCAATAAGAAAGCATAAACAAACTCACTTGTCGTAGTTGAGCATTTACTTCTGCAAGAAATCCTTCATCTAGTTGCCCTTCTTGCTCTCTTTGGATTATTTCCTAATTATCAGAAGGCAAAAGGAGTTACATAGTTCTTATACAAATCAATGAAAAACATAATGATCTTAATAATTTCATTCCCGGAGTAGATAGATAGAAACAGTGTGCGCCTGCTAATATTAGACTCCACCTAATTCTATAAAAGAATATCTGAAAAACCATTCCTGAATTATTTTTAGCAAAGATTGAAGGAGGACAAGCCAATTGTCATAAGGTTGTGTAGGAAAAAACTACCATCTCTATACATTTGTTTATATTTTTTTTTCTAGGCACGACTAGATGGTACGATTAAGTGTTTAAATTAGGGAACAAGATCAAAATAAGCTATTCTAATTGAAGTAGCGTAACAAAGTAGGTAAATCATCTAAAAGCGAAAGGTAGAGGAAAGCCAGCAGTTATTAGTGTTTCCTGGATAGAAAAATCATGTATGGGATCACATGGAAAGGGAAATGGATGTTGGGAGTATTATCTATGAACCCCATTAAAAAAAATTAACAGAAGGAAGCAAATTAATTAAACCAAAATGGAACAGGTACTTACTTTCTCCATTAGTTTGAGAGCCTCAGGATCTCTTGGAGGCCAGGTAATCTCTTCTTTTGCACCGACTACAGGTGTTAAAATCTCCTTGAGAACATCAGTAGCTGATTCTATCTTCTCCTGTGAGAGCAAAAATTACTGTCAAAACTATTTTTTTACTAGAGAGAGAGGGGTTGTTTGTCGTGGATGAACATCTAGAAGAATTAAACTATAAAGGCGTTGGTTTTGCCAAAGAAAGAGAGAGGGGTACATGAGTCTTATGGACAAGGAGATCCACTATGCTCATTACAGATGCTGCCAATTCCTCATAATCTTTCTGCAGGAGTACAAAAATTAATGTCAAAGGTATTATTACAAAAAGCAGGGACTGAAACGAGATCAATTTCAAGAATAACATCCAAAAATTAGAATTAACCAAGTCAAAAACCATGCTTTATCATCCTCTGATCTGCAGGTGTCAGTTCTTGCCGCCAGCCGTATCCAGAAACTCTCATTGAAAGCAAGGACATTTTCAACAACGAGTTGTTGAAGCTGTATGCCAAAAACAGGTAAATAAATTTATAGCAGAACTCAGTTCTAGTCAAGATTTTGTTTCAAGTGATATGATCCACTATCCACATTTTGTCAGAAAACTCCATATATATCCACAATAAACTTTGAGAGTAGGTTTCCAAATATTATAAATCGCATCCTCTAGTATAAACACCAAGATAAGTTGACTTGTGGCATCTGCATCAGGGAATATTACAACCTTTGCAATAAATTCAATGTAAATTCTAAACTGTGTGTAGTCCGGCTTCAGTGCCCCCCAACTAAGCATCAGTCAAACAATAGTGCTACTAGGATGCCACTATTAAATATAATAAATATTCCTGCCATATTGGAGAACATCAACTAATGAAAGCACAATTTAAAATATTACTAATAGAGAAAAGTATTAGGGGCTGATTATCTGAAAGAACTAGGGATAAACTTGCTAGGAAGTATGAGCTTACTTCTTTAGGATTTGCATCTCTGAGCATATCAATCAGTTTATCCAACTCTACAGTCTTTTTGAATGCTTCCTCAGCATCTTTACTGACTGCACATATCAAAGTTCTCCTGTTTTATTAGATTCAAACACGCCATTTCACCATCAATTGCTCCATCCATCACAAAAAAAATAAAAATGAACCAACGAAAAATATAATAACGCAAATTTTAATTTACACAATTACCTCCTCTTCCACTTGATTAAAGCAGTTGAAGAAAGCAGGTTGATCCTCGTCATTCGAAAAATCCTAATACTCCATCTCTGTTGAAGCATTGAACTCTGTATGACAAAACGCAGATTCATCAATCAAACACTAAGCAAACAACCAAACCAGCAAACAAAAAAAAAAAAAAAAATAACGAATTGTGAAAATTGGGGTTTGTAGAGAACAATACCTGATGTTTAAGAGGCATAGTAATGGACGGCATGGCAGAGAAGAGTGTGGTCATTGTTGTGATTGACGTGTACGGACAATGGCGGGAGAGAGGCCGGTAATGACCGTTCAATTTTGATATCCAAAAAGCTTGAAGCTAAATAGCCAGCAACTGTATTAATAACAGAAATGGAAGATTTTTGGTTGGGCTTTTTGGGGGCTTCTCAAGATTTTTGGCCCACAGTTGGTGCAACTGCTATTGGGTTACAAATGCTCAAACGACTAGTCGTTCTGCCTTGATGGATATAAACGACTATGGGCCATGAGCCCCTCATTTCACATTGTAGCTCCGGCCCGGAGAAGTGTATGGACCTTTTTTTTAATTAATTATGGACCTCACATTCTTATAAGATTGTCACATCGACACCATCGGGTCATGATTGTTTCTCAAATTCACACAAAATGTCTCTATTTAATTATAAAATCTAAGACCTTATATATTAAAATCCGAACTCTTTTTCACTAAACTATTCACAAGATATCATATCAGTATAAGTCGAGACAAGAAAACTTATCAGGTCCAAACATAATAAAGATTGATAGACCAAAAGGTCTTTCTTGATTCTATGGGAGCCTAACTCTAACCCGACTTTATGAAATGACTCAAGATGTGTAGTATAAGTGGGAGTCAAGTGAATAGACATATGAACATACAAAGCACCCATATTGAAGTGGTCAATTGGGTACAAAAGCCCACGTGAATAGACCAAATGGGCCAGTGGGGGCATATGTCACCCAAATCAAAGAACAAAATGTTGAAACAAGTTGAGTAGTTATATGCTCTGCCTTCACGGCTGATGGAGACTGCAATCTACCACCTAATTGATGACACCCAATTATTCTTAATTCTTTCAATGCCTTTTACCAAAATTTATGACTCAATCACCACCACCTACAACTTCAAGGCTTCAACTCTTTGTTTCAGATAGTAACTTTTTTTAGGATAACCAACGTGTTCAGACTAATTTACACGTACCTTAACTAATCTCTAGAGTTCATTAAACACTCTATAAGCCCAAAGAATCAGGTAAGCTACAATGCTATTATAGTAGGTGGCCTTAAGGTTTAAATCCAGTAACTCAAAAAATGAAGCAAACCCCTTTGACCTTCAGGCCAATCCTTTGGGGTTATTTCAGATAGTAATTTTGAATAGTAATAGATATCTTTTATGTCATTATTTAGGGAACTAATAATAAGTTTTTCGATAGTAATGATACCTGCCCCTTAATAATCTTCCGATGCATAAAAAGTTTTAAATAATCGAGTCTCTCCGACGATCTGAATAAACATACTATGACTGTCTAATGTAATCGATTTATAAACAACTTGTCATTGATTTCTTGAGGGAGACTTTCTTAACCCTTCTCTTGCTACTAGCCAGCCATAGATGGCTTCCTTTCACACCTAGCTTTGCTTAAGTCCAAAAAAGTGCTTTTTAACACATGGGTGTTCCATGCTTTTCCTCACCAATTAAGTTTTGAAACTTGAAAGAACAGGTTTGTTTGGAAAGTGCTTCCAGATGGGTTCTTAAGCACTTATTGGTAAGTCCCCATAACATTTTCTTTTAGGCCGAACGACTTCCACTTACTCAAAGTTTGGCATAACGACAGATTGATACCCAAAAGGTTTGGAAATGATAAATAAATACTTTATTTCATATTTTGTTAGCGATTTCTGTCCGCTAAAAGAGAGTATAGTAATTTCATCTATAGTCACAAAATTTTTAAATTTTAAATATTTTTCTTCATATCCATTCTCACCCCAAGCCTGTTTGCCAGCCCTCTTGCGTCATCGATCAATTTTTTGATCGAATTTAGCATTTTTTTACAAAGTTCGATGATAAACAGTGGCACTGGCCCTTGCTGGCAAGCATTGGGAATGGAGATCGATAGATATTCCAGTCTTTTCACCATTTTTGTTTTTTAGCAGATAGAAATTCCTAACAGAACATGACGGAAAATGGGTGTTTGTCATTTCTAAACCTTTCAGGTATTACTTTATCTATACAACAAACTTTGGGTATGTGTAAGTCGCCCCCCTTTCTTTTATCCCAAACAGTCCTCCTCTCTCTCTCCATGTGACAAAGTATTGGAACTATATACTAATAATTAATTGCAATATTCCAATCCTTTGCCTTGCCTTATCTCCTCTTTGGCTTTCTATGCTCACAGCTTGCATATATCTTCCTTGATTCTCTAAGAGATTATGCATATCCACCTCTAAAAAGTATTATTTGTCCTCTTGTGTTAGCGATTTATTTTCTTGTTTATATCATGGCGCAATTTAGTCAATAATTGAGGTAAGCCTTGACCACCTCCCTTTTATTTTTCTCAGTGTGGTAGTTGAGATAATTATATTAGAAGAAATATAATTAATTTTAAAAAAAAAAATCTCTGGAATGATCATGAAGCAACATGGAAAGTACGAACTATCTGACGGTTCGCATGAGACTTTTTGGTATATTATTCAATTGATCCTGAATTTGAATCCTCACAACTACTAATAAGGGGTAGTCTCCCGAGGCTTATCTGACTATTAACTTCAGGGTCTCGGAGGACTTTTGGAGTGTATTACTCAAGAAATCCTGAGTTTGAATCCTCACGATTACTAATAAAAGGATAACCAATGGAGGCTTACATGACCATTAACTTCAAGACCCTAAGAGACTAATTAAGGTGCTCGCTAACTGATCGAACACTCTTGGATACCAAAAAAAAAAAAATGGAAAGTTCATACAAATAATGGGTTCTTATGAGTCTTGTAAAAGGATGAACTATAATTAAAGTCATAGAGAAAAATCATTTATTCTAATTGGATTAATTGATTTATATGGATCAATAAGTATTAGGCAAGCATTTTCCACGGGGTAGTTTGGGTGGTGATGGTATCCTTAAAATTGATCTTTCATAAACAGAAGTCAAGACAAATTTTTGCAGCTGGTGTGGGCACTGAAAGAGACATTATTTATTAAAAAGGTTTGAATGACAGTTCATGATGAACTTCAATGTAAGAATGAAGAGCTTCAATGTAGTCCCCACAAATAGAAGAACACACCAATTTCAATTCACATTACAAATCTAAAATTGCAGCAGGCTGTTATAATTGAGCTTCACCTACTTATATGTAACATAAAGTAAAGAGTATTATCATTTACTGGTCATTTCTTTCAAAAATCAATGCTAGAAAAACCCTTGAACTTGATGAAATAATTTGATGTTTTTGTCTATTTTTTTACCTACCCTTTTGAGAGTTATACATACCCATTAAAAGAAAGGTAAAGATAGGCAATGTAATATCATTTTTTTTTTTTTTTTTTTGCATGACCTAGAGTGTTTAGGGTAGTTTATACGTATCTCAATTAATCTCTTGATATCCAAAAGTTAACAACTGGATGAGCCTCCGTGATCACTCTATTAGCAACCGAGGTGGATTGAACTCATGATTTTTTGAATAATATACATAAGAGTCTTAATTGACCACTCGACCAAGCAGTGGTGGTTAATGTTATATCTTGTTAAAGCATTAGAATAGTTTGATATTAAATGTGAATGAAGTAGCCTTTGGGGACAGTTAAATTTTCAAAGTTTAACAAGTTTTGAGACTAGATTTTTGAAATGGATAGGATGGGGATATAATAATCTAAGTCAATATCTTAATATTATTTTAACTTTAAAAGCGAAAGGATGCTAAAGATCAGATCAAGGCAGATTCCCCCTCTGTCTCTCTTTCTGTACCATTATTATTATTAGAGCAAACGACATGTTCCCGCCCAAAGATAACTAAAATCACAGTTTTCACCTCTCGTTCATTTATTCCAGATTTTCACCCTTAAAATACTCTATTAATGATTATGAAACTCTAACAAGTGCTATTACAAAACTACCCTTATACTGTCCCATCCAAACCACCCCATTCCCATTCCCATTTGGGTTTTGTTTTTTTTTTTGCCCAACTTCCCAACCTTTTTTCGACCGTCCTCTCCACCGGAAATCATCCCCCACCTAACCATTCGACTCATCGGGCCGCCTTCTCCAAAACCCCCATACCTCTCAACCCTGTTCACCTTCTTTTCACCGTTGATTGAAGGCCCTTTCCCTAGGGTTTGGTTGAGTTAAATGATGATTGAGGTTATGGTGCTTGTGTTGGGGTTATGATGTGGGTGGCGAGGTTTGTCGATAGGTTGGCACCGAAGGTTGGTCGGAATGTCCTACGGCCGTGGAAGAAGAGAAGTCGCTTAGATGGGTTTTGCGACAGCTGGGAGATGGTGTGGGTTTTCTGGCAGTTGGGAGATAGTTTGGGGTTTTGCGGTGGCTGGGAGATGGTGTTTGAGGCAGCAAAGGAATGGTGGTGGGTTGGTGGTGGTGGAGTTGAGGATGGATTGAGTTGTTAGAAAATTTTAGTAAAAAGACATAAATACCCTTTAACCATTATATTAAATGATTTTTGGTTAATTTAAGGGTGAAAATGTGGAATTTATGAAACCATGGTCAGAACTGTCTTTTCAATAAACCTTAGGTGGGAACATGTCATTTACTCTTATTATTATTATATGCTTTTAAATAACTTAAAAGAGAGAGGTTTGAGCCAATAAATGGAAGGATAAATGCTATAGCCATGGCCCCTCTCTCGTTATTGAGATCTCGATCTCTATTCAATTCTCTTTACCATAACATTATAATATTACTTCAAGAATATCAACTGTCTTTCTTCTTTCTCACTGTCTCTACTTATCTTCTCTCCAGAGATTTCTGTAAGTCAGAAAGAGTTAATAATAATCTGCTTATCGGATTGCTATCCCCAGTTTGAGCCCATACGCCCATAATATCTTTGTCAGTTTACCCCTACCAGTGTTCATATTATTATATATTCATATTAGAAAAAAAGGAAGGAGAATTGAGAATAATAATGAAGATTAGGTGTGATGTTTGTGACAAAGAAGAAGCCTCTGTGTTTTGTTCAGCTGATGAAGCTGCTCTTTGTCATGGCTGTGATGGTAGAGTTCACCATGCAAATAAACTAGCCAGTAAACATCTGCGTTTCTCTCTTTTTAACCCCAGTTTCAAAGACTCCCCTCTCTGTGATATCTGCCAGGTATATTATATATATCTTCAAAGACTCCCCTCTGTGTTTTGGATTTCTGATCTTCTTCTTCTTCTTCTTCTTCAGGAGAGACGTGCCTTACTGTTTTGTCAAGAAGATAGGGCCATTCTTTGCAGAGACTGTGATATACCAATTCATAAAGCCAATGAATACACCAAGAAACACAACAGGTTTCTTCTCACTGGTATTAAACTTTCTGCGTCTTCTTCTTCATATCCAACCTCCTCATCATCTAATTGTTTCGATACCACAACAACATCGAAAACCATGAACAAAAGCAGTGCTTCAGTTTCTAATTTGATACCATCAACACCATACAAGGTTGAAGATAACAATCAAATAAGCGATAATTGTTCAGTTTCAACCAGTAGCATATCTGAATATTTAATGGAGACATTACCCGGCTGGTGTGTTGAAGATTTTCTTGATCCCTCTTCATCTGCAGCTTCAAATGTTACGTGTAAGGTTTGCAGTGCACTCTATCTCTATGTAATTTTTTCAACACCTTTTCTAAATTCTCTTCCTGATGTTATTATTTTCTTTGTTTTCTGCAGACTTCTGATAAGTTTTTGTCATTTGGGGAAGAAGATCATTCAGCAATCTGGGTGCCTGAAGTTTTTGTTCAGTCCCCTCAAGTTCCATTGTATTGTCCCCAAAATGGCTTCACAGTTCCTCACATCAGTACTCAACCATTCAAGAAGCCCAGACACAGTTCGTAGAATTTCATACCATATGTTTGGTTCATTTGTTTAGAATCTGAGAAGTTGAAATCAGATGGTTTTTTTTTTTTTCCTTTTTCTCTGTTAGACACTCAGACCTAGTGTAAGTTAAAATTTCCAAAATGCTAATCTAAACCTTCAACCGATAATCCTAACAAAATCATATCTTTTGAGTTGGAATATTAAGTGGTTAAAACTTTGAAAATTTAGAAGCAAATCACTGTAGAGTTTTCATAAGTCATCCACCAAAATTGAAAAATTTTCGGCAAATTAATGCCGGTACGTAGAATTTTCACAAAGCACCGACAAAAATGTCGTCATTTTGTTTTCATCATGTTGAATTAGGTAATACCCAAATCAAGTTTATTGATTTTTGCCAAGTATAATTGCGGCCACATCACGCATCCATCAAAACTTAGACGCCGAACTAGAAATTTCTGTTAGGATTGACCAAAATAAAAACTAATTATACATTAACATTTTTGTTCATTAATATTTTTGTTAGGATGGGCCAAAATCTAAAAATTATACATATTAGTATTTAAAAAAAAAAAAATGAGGGTCAGCCAAAACTAGGCTGGATCCGCCCTTGCTTGGACCTAAAAGATGAATAGTATAGAAGCATTCGAAGATTGTAAAAAGTAAAATCCCAAATCTGCGTTTGTTTTAAGTTTTTAAACCCTAACTTATCTTATCGGATCAAGTGAAATATATATTTGTTTTAATATTGACTATTCAATTCAAAGGATTAATTATTTTTATTGAAGTCAAAACATTTAACAATTACATTTTTCAATAAAGTTTATAAATTAACAAAAATACTACCACTCATCCAACTATTACCGACAACCAATCACCATCAACCATCGTTGGACGATGGCTTGAAGTCGCTAAAATAATACATGACCAACTAGATCTAACAGGTTATGTGACAATCTAACCGTTCCAACCAAATCCATATGGTCCTTTTCGATCAGATCCATATGGTTGTCATCAACAACTAGATATTTGGCAGTAAATCTAACCGTTTCCACAGATTTAACCAAAAAATATCAAATCGACACACGATCGACGAAATCCAACCGATCGTACACCATTCTAACGACTTCTAGCCACTATCCGATGATGGTGACCGATTACCAACAATAGTTAAGTGGGTGGAAATGTTTTTATTAATTTATAAACTTTTATTATAGAAGATGTTTAGTTAAATTAACAAATATAAGAGATTAAAAAATAATCTAAATATTTTCAAAAAATATATCAAACGCATTTTTAGAATCTTATCCTACTTAGAATAAAATACTATTATAAAAACTTAAACAAACACAACCTTGTTTGCTTTTGAGCATGTGAATGATACTATAAACATGACCATTGTTTTAAAAACCGGACTACTCATTGGCCCGATCAAGGGGCCAATACATGGATTGATCAGTCCAACCGATTAGACTGATCAATCTAACCGATATATAGTAGTCACATCTTTAAACAATTCATTAATTGTTATAAATTTGAAAACCAATAAATACATCTCTAAAATTTACTTATAAGTTTAAAATAAAACAAATACACTCTGTAGATTTTATTATTAATTATTTTTTTCTCTCTCCCCATCACTTCCATCTTTCTCTTTTTTTCTCTCTCTCCCCGCATCACTCCCTATCACTTTCTTCTTTTTTTCAACACATTCGCATCTCTCTAGTCCCTAGTCTCTACTACTATTTTTCCCTCTTCTTCTCTTTCTCTTCATCTCCTTTTTTATATCTTCTAATCTTCTTCCTTACTCTTTCCCTTGTCTACTCTTTTCTTTCTTCTTCCTTCCTTCCTCTCCCCTTACTTCTCCTTCTTTACACGTAAATTTTAAAGTGAAGAAGAATAGAAGATGAAAATAAAAGATACAATTTGGTTTTTTTATAATGAAATAAAGAATAAAACGGTGCTACAAATTGGTTTAGAAATTAAGAATATGAATTTTTTAGAATCAAATACCCAAAAATAGCAAATCGTTTTAAGCCCCAGGCCGATCAGACCGACGATTTTGTACTGTTTCGCCAGTCTATTGTCGATCCAAAGCGGGTTTAATGACATTCCTAGTTTTTATGTTAACCCAGACCGAAGTAAAGGCTAACTCCCGGACAGACCAGCCGATCCGATCCAATCCGGGCTTTAAAACAGAGAACATGACCAAATATGATGAAGTTAATTGCTTTTAAAATTGTTATAGTACATTGACAAGAATAGTAGTGAATGAAAGTCTCATGAACGAGGAAATTGAAAAAATATTTATACAGATGGGAGAGAGACAGTTGCCTGTTTTACTATACATAACAACAGTGAGAAGACAGATCTCACACAAATATGCTGCACGTTCAAAATCAAAAGCAACATCTTGTATCTCGAACTTCAGAATGAACTCATTTTAACTTCTTTTTTTTATATATATAAAAAAAAAAAAAAAAACCCTTTGATTCCCCATTATTTTACAACCTCAGGGGAGAGGTGCACAAACAAACTATTGAATATTGATATACCTTTTAGACAGTTACATACAAGCAAAGTAATGAAAGAATTGCACCCGCTATTGCACGGTAAATTGCAAAGAGATAGAGGATAAGAAACTCTGCAAATGGAAGGAAAAGATGAACATATTAGAACACGATTTATACGAAATGGGTCTATCGATACATCAAATGGGGGAAACTGTAGTAGTCTAATGTCATTAATTGAAATTTCTGAATGAAAATGAAAAAACTAAATTGTGTTACCTTCATTTTTGAGGGAATAAATCTGCATTTTCAAGAAGTAAATGCAAAAAGCCTATCTGAAATTTTTGTACGACAAATTGGACACTCGGAGCAAGCAAGCGAACAAGATTTACACACTGCAAAAGCGCAATGTTGGTGTTTAAAGAAGACAAGTATGAAATGTGGTAAAAGTTAAATTGCTTAGAATCACTTACAACAAAAATGCCGGCAAGGAAGAAGAATTGCAGCAGTTGGTGATTCAAAACAAACTTTACATATGTGGGAGTTGGCATCTCCATTTCCCAGGTTTTGTTGCTCTTTTTCCTTCATCTCTTGCATTCTTGCCTGAAAGCAATAAATACAATGTTAAGTGGTATTCCGATAAAGGCGTTAGTTTTAATACTTATGATTTATCAAGCAGACGGCCCCCATCAGAAAATGTTACCTTCAGCCGAGCTACCAGGGGTTCTTCCTTGGGAATTTCATCGGCTGGTTTTGGCACATCAATCAGAACTTGCCTCTCTTTCGAGACAGTGTTACCATCAATGTCAGTTGCTTTGGGATCACTGACATGATCCTCTCCACTGCTATGCCTCTCAACACTATTTAACTCTGGGATAGCACCTCCTTCTTTCTTTAACTTAGCAACAAGCACCCACATATTTGCTAAATCATTTTCCAGAGCTTCCTCCCTTTTCTGGGCCTCTTCAACCTTTTTCCTGAATTCTTCTTCTAGTAATTCCCTTTCAGCTAACGCAGCCTCAAGTGCTGCTTCCCTTTGTTTCCTTGCCTGAAGTTCTATCTTTAAATCATCTGGATCAAGATTCCAAGCATCAAAGTCATCAAAGCTCGTCCCTGAAATGTCATTAGACCTCCCAGAAAGGCGGCCTTTCCTCGCAGGTCTTGTGCCTTCACTATACTTACGGTTGACACCATTAACTGTTTGCACAGCAGCACCTCTAGAATGTGCCAATTCTCGAGCAGCCAGCAATTCTTTTTCTAGTTTGGCATTCTGTAACGAGATCTTGGTCACTTCACCAGCCAAATTCTTCAGCTCAATAGCAGCGGCAGATGCAAGTTCCTTTGCATAAGAAGCTTCTTCAGCCAATTTTTGGTTCTGCACACGTAGTCCACTGTTCTCCTCAGAAAGTTGCACATGTTCAAGCTTTAGTTTCTCATTCTCAATCTCCTATTCAAATCAAAATAAACATCTATATTAGTTCAAAAGTGTAAGCACTGATAAAGGGAAAAAATATGCTTTAATACTAAATTGTTGTTAAAAATAATTCATAAATGCACTCCATAGATCATTATATAATGGAGTTTAGGGTTTTGCCCAATTACCCAAGAAACTATATGCTGAGGTTAAGATTTTGATGATAATGACAAAGAAAAATCGTCAAGCATTGTATGAATACAAAAGCCGATTATATATACAATACCCTGAAGATACTCTAATGACTTTCAATGGCCTTGAGCCAACAACTGGTTGAGGTACATAGCCCATATTCATATTCCAAACCTGACGATTCATGGTCAGTCTATACTTCTACCAAACTCTTGAAAGGTATTTAAACTGCAGAATGCGGATGCACAATGACCCACATCATCCTATTTGATTTTGATTGGCAGTGATCAAAATGATCCAGAAGAGTAGGAATTAATTTTAATTTGTGCATCAGATCATACAACTAAAGGATATTGAAGAAAGAACCAAAATTCAAAACAACCCAAAGGGAGTCAACCTGACCAACAGTCAGTAATTTTGACTCCATTCAGTTATGGTCAATGTAGAACTAAAATTCCTGCAAGACGAATAATCACCTGTGATTGAACTTTCCTTCTCAACTCATCAGCATATTCATCGGAGACACCCTGTTCAGAAGATCCAGATGATTTATCACTAGTCACTGAAGCCAACCGCTGCTCTAGTAGATTCACCTTCTCTTGCAATTCTTTGTTTTCAGAACACTGCAGGTAATTACACACAAATAAAGAGTAGCTTAGACCATAAACAATGAAAATAGTTTCATGAGTTGATAAATCAGATCGTATCAGCCCCAAGCAGAAGGATATAGACCAATACATCTGTGGGATGAAAAGAAAATAATTCCAAACACAAAATATAGAAGAAATTTAAAAGTGAATTTAACCTTATTCTGAAGTTGTTCCTGAAGAATACGGTTATCTGCTGATTTTATCTGCAACAATTCACCAAAATCAATTTAATCAAATGGCAAACGTGAAATTTTATATTAATGGATATGATATACCACATCTGTCATCATCTAAAAAAGAGAATGCCCACAGAATTACTATGATATAGCAAAGTTAGACCTAGCTTCAGGAAGAAACAATTTGAACTCAATACCCTCAGAACACTTCATCACATCAAAAAAAGAGAACTCACCTCCAGCTCAAAACCTTTTTCATTACATTGGGTCATCAACCTCATAACTGTCTGTTGCAACAGAAAAAGATGAAGGAATGATTATGCTACTAGCAAATGATCATACAACTAAAACAGGGTTAATAATAAAACAAAACAAAAAGGAAAAAAATAATAATAGTGACCATGATAAAATGAATGTAAAATACCTGCTGCATATCGACCATTGATGCGTTAGCCATTGAAGCCTCTCCACTCTCAATTATGCGTTGTTCTAAAGCCTGCATTTGCCTTCTCTTTTCTTGGATCTCTCGTTCCAAGTTCTGGATCTGTACGTGAAATCATGCAGAAGACTATTCAGGGCTGTGCTAAAAATATTCATGCTTCTATAACTGTTAACATTCTGCAAAATAAATTAGACGTTGCAGCCTGAAATACGAAGTGTTATAGAAGCGGAATGCATTGCAATCCCATTTCCATATTGATTCCCTGGCAATCTACTTGAAATACAAATAAAAATCCTTGAACACAAGGTGTTTTGGAAGAAAATCAGGTGCTTTCCAGAAAAAATAGTACAAGCAGCAGAAGCAGTGAGCATATGTACCAAATTAGGCTGACGTGAAATACATCAACTCTCACAAAAAAAGTTAAATGAAACATAAACCAGCTAACAGTCAAAGCATCAACATAGTACTATTTCTTATAAGAAAGAGGAGATAACTCCATAATAACCCTAAATAAGTTCACCTTTTTCTCTACATCATGCTGGTGACAGCAGTTTCAAAAACATGCATGAGCACACAAAAACCAAAGATGCATGTCATATGGATTAAGAAAAGAGAACATACTTGAACTTTTGAGTTCTCAGGATCATTTGCAGCCTGATCCATCAGGCGTTTTAGGTTACTGGTACTGAATGCAATCTCCCCAGCAAGCATCTTTACTTGCTCAACAAGTAGGTCCATCTGGTCCGATGTCATCCCACCCTAAACAAGAGACATCAACAAATCAATTTACAGTTATCATGTTAAGAGAATGATATTTACAAAAGCTATGGCCCTTCAAAAGAGGCAATTCTCAACTATTAAAGCAATGTGTATGAGATTAAGAAAATGAAATATCATAAAGGAAAATCTTTGTTGCTAGCAACAGATAGTCCAACATGAGTTGTCGAATTGAATGAAAACAATTTACTGAGGGGTGTTGAAGGCAAAATGACCTGAGCAAACAGAGCTTGGATGGCCCTGCTTGCATCGCATTACAAACACTTTTTGACAATATAGAATAACATGTGTTGACTTATACCCTAGATAAAGTGTGATAAAGAAATTAAAAAGAGCAATTGCAAGACATACTGCTGGAAGCTTTGAGCCACTGATAAGTTCACCCGCTTGAGTTGATTCAGTAACGGTACTGCTTGCTGGCGAGAATTCTTCATTCCGCTTGCTTGATGATCTTCGATGTTTAAAATCATGAGACATGTCTAATGGAAGTGCTGAAGTAGTTGTTGAGTCCTTCTCCTCTCGCAACAAATCCAACTATAGACAAAGGGAAGGCAGGACAGATACTTATTTTTAAAAAAGTTTCCACAGTCAAAAACCAAGATCAGTAGAAAAGAAAAAGGCAATAGTTTCATTCAAGCAAGGGCAGAAAAAGATAATTATATCACTAAAAAGAGAATGATGAGTCACAGATCAAAGGATTCTTATCCAGCTTGACTAAGCAAACAATCCCAAGTGTCATTATAGCCATAAGTTTCACAAAGCAACAGACATTCAATTTTCAGTTTAAACAAATCTTCACATAATTTTTTATATTCTTATTCGAATTTTAGTTAAATTAAGAAAGTCAACATGTTTCTCAGATTTGGAGAGCATAACTGTGATTTTATTGACATTATTAGAATGAAGAACTTACTTCATCCTCACCAACAGAATGACTCCGTTGATGACTCGGCACATCACTTAATCCAGGGATTGTATTCTTTGTAGAAACAAGTATGAGCTTAGTTAGCCTTTGGATTCTGCTCATAAGAGCAGCTTTGGCTTCCTCTTCCTCCTCCAATCTTGACTGCATTTTCACTTGACCTTCTTCCAACTATTAGATGAATGATAACAACAATTGTTACTATAAGTATTCATACCAATGCAATACACAACAGAAATCCATTTAAAATGAAAAAACAGAAGCAAAAACCTTTTGTCTTAAGGTCAGAATCTCTTCATGACTAATACCAGCAAGCATTCCCTGCCTCAGTTGATCAAGTTCTTGCTTGAGGGTTGAAATTTCTCTCTGATACTTCTTTATCAATGATTTCTCATCAATAATCTGAAAGCAAATGTCAAAAAGAGTGTAAGGCGAAGTGTGCTAAAGATGACAATTATTTTGATCCAAACCAAATCTAAAGGAGCATCTTTTTTGTTCAACAAAAAGAAGGGGACTGATGATGGGCCCACATGGTCATGAACACAACTTTGGTCGGGTTCATGGTGGTGACCAAAAGTATCATAACACAAAATTACCCTTTTATTAATCATAAGGAGTTTTATATGGAAATAGCAAATCAATGTTAAGGTTGTTTTTCATTCTCTGCAGCTATCATCCTCATCCCATTCACACCCAGATCATGGTCTCCTTCAAATAACTATTTCTTTCTCTCAGTTTAATTGATCTTAGTTTTAGATATTTGAAAGCAGAGACCACGGAAAGGTTGGAACACATCAAAGACAGGCCATGGGATCAGACCAGCAAAAGTTCTTCATGCCGTGGGTGGGAGTAGTAGCTTGAGGTGATAAAGGATACAGTGAATTAATAATACACCTTATTACGTGATGCATAGATTTCCACTCGCTTTGCCCTGCTTGCAAACTTCAGTGTATTATGAGTTTCTTCCATACTACTTGATGCAGGAGTAACCGTACATATAAGCTGTACAATGATAAAAATGTAGATCAGTTTCCTCACATTGTAATAAAGGAAAAACAGTAGCATATGGACATTACATAAAAAGGTTGTCCTAGAAAAAAAAATATTTACTCGAAAGTCAAAAAAGAATTTGTTAGAATTCAAACTCACCGAAACATGTCCATGTCCACTCAGAGAAGACTGGAGAAGACGAGTTAGCTTGGAATCCCTATAGGGAACATGAGATGCCTTCCCCTCACTCAACTTTCCTATTACCTTCACATTGCAAACACAATCAAATTAAAAACACAAAAAACGCTTACATTTAAACAGATAGTTAACAATCTCTGTGAAATATGTGAATGATTGCATAGCAAGTCTCAGCATCCATTCCCAGAATTATCAATTACTGGAAGATAAGAACTAAGTTGATACCCAACCTGTTTCCCTGCCAACTATCTCAAGTAGATGGCTGAAATCAATCATTAACTACAGGTTACTTGAGTGGTTAGAGGGATGACAATCAAGACATTATTTCTTCAACTTTTCTTCAAGAGAGAAGGCAGTTTGTGATCGCACATAATTAATAAATTATGAGAAACTTCATCAAAACGTAAAATAAATAACCTACAGTTCCCAGAGTTAGAAGGCTCTTGTTTATGTAAGATCCTTCTTTTCTCCTTATTCCAGTTGTTTCAGTTTTTGAACTTTCGGATCCAGCAAGATCGATCAAATTCTAACAAACAAAAAAAAAAAAAAATTGTAATAAGAACCATATTATTTAAAAAAATATTCTATTTTGACAAAAAAGGAATTCACCATACCAGTTGAGAGAATATCACTCCATCGTATTCATCACCATGGGCACTACTTTCAATCATCTGCAAGTGCAACAGCAAATTTGAGATGTCTGAAGGCAAAGTTAATAGGATCTTCTAATCAATACAGTTAGTTATATAGCTTCCAGTTCAAACAGTCCCATGGAAACCAAAAATTGAATTTTGACACATCTCAGTTTCCCATGTTTCAGCAGAATGAGTCATTGTCTCACAAATAAGTAATACTAGCTACTTTATCTTTTTGAGTTCTTCAGTTTCGAGAAACTATAACATTGCAGTCTTTTGCAATTTCAAATAGTGTGCATTCATAAAAGCAAAACTTGGAAATTGACACATAATCAAAAGAAAAGCAAATCGGAAAGCTAATTAATGGGACAAATTTGTATGAGCATAAATGTTTTGAGAGAATGGAAACAAATTGGTCCACAAATAAGAAAATGAGTAAAAAACAAGTATAAAGTTTCACAGATTGGCTTCTTGAAGAATGATTACCAGTGTAAATATGGTGTGACTGCGGCTACTGAACAAATTAAAATTATTTGAGCCAACATGACGATGTTCTGTCAGCAAGACAATTAAAAATATTAGGAGTAAAAAAATTCACTGTCAACATGATAAAGAGGAGAAACGAAAAACACTGCATAGGTAAACATACCTTCTCCAGCTGCAATGAAAGAAAGTGCATGCCCAGGAGACAAGACCACTTCTTCTTTTATCCCCTCAACATAGGTGCCCTGTTAAGCAAAATCAACATATATGGAATGCAATGTCATATACTTTTGGTTACCAAAAAATGTCATTTAATTTTCAAGATTAAGGTGGTTGGCTACTTATAGTGGTAGGGAGGAGATTATGGAAGGATTACATACAGGAAATCTTTTTAATGTTCAAGCTAACAATGAGAACAAATATTGCAAAGACGATAAAAGATTATAAGTTAAATATCAAAAAGCAAAAAACCTGAGCATCTTCTCTGACGCGCAAATTTTGACCAGTTGGATCAAGTAAGTCATTTATCACCTGATATAAGAAACAAAATTACCACCATATATTATATGATGTGCACTTAAATAACAGTAACTAGTTCGGACAAAACTACTAAAAACGAAATTTAGAATCCTAGAATTTGTCAAAAACAAGTCGTGTTCATAGTGATACTTGAAGAAAAGCTAATTCCAGATCACAAGTCCCACTGACCTCATTGTAGATTTCAAGATATGACACACGGAGTAAGAACTCGCTTCCTGGAGTCTGATGGAAAAATGATGTTAGTGAACCAAACTTCATTACAAAAGATAACTACAAAAGATAAAATACTAGAAGTATGCTACGATATACCAGCCAAGCAAAATCATTTTTTGTTAAAATAACAACCAATAACACTTCTGTTTTTTCAAATAACTAAATTGTATCATGCAATTAACCTATGAGATTCTAATAGACCATTGATTATCAAACTAGAGGAAAGAGCAATATGAATGAAGCATCAGGATAGTACCCAGTGAAGGTGTGACAATAAGAAAATTTGGAAATAGAGCTGCGGTAAGGGTGTGGAGATGTAACATGAGAAAACACTTACATCTTGGATGATGCTGAACACATCCTTTATGGCCAATGGTATAATTCCAGGAGAAGTGTGATCTCCCTGAGCACAAAACATAAGAAACAAGTCAAAGAATAGACAATTGATATATAAGCATATTCTAAGTAATATTATGATGCCTACCTAGATCCATAGTATGAAACTTATATTTAGTAACTATACCAGACCAACCAATTAGAAATGAAATACACAGATATGCAAAGAACTTTCTAGGGAGAAAACAAATAAAAGTTTATTGTAAAAGCATCCTGTTTCTCATATAATAACCTCGGCAATGGGATTCCAACTGTCCTTAAATCCTCACATGTCAAATCATTATGTATATAAACAGATATATATGTTGGTTTTATAGTAACGTAATAATCTAATTGAGTCTTTGAACTAGGGCTTATAAGCACTTGAAAACCCTTCCATTACTAGATAGTTTTTCTGGGCGAGTTGTATATAATATGTGCATAACAAATGGTGTGAAAGCCAAGTTAGTATTGATTTTATTAATGCAATGATTCTGCAAATCAATTCAATAATAATCATATCTGACTTAAAGCCATGTCCATTTTTACCTCTCAAATGTCTTCTATTAACTACTTTGCCAACAAAAAATAAGCAGCCATATGGTATGGTGTTCTGGAATGACCAAAATAATGACTAAAAAATTTGTTTTACATCTACTAATACAAACTCAAATGTTAAGAAAAGCTTCTCTAATAAACTCTTTTTCAGGTTTTCTAATATGTTAATTTAAAATAATGTAATATTCCCATATTATTTTGAAACTTCTATTATTTTTTTCTTCTATAACATAACCCTGTTTACTTAACAAAACTAACGGTTAACATAAATTTTGGATTTGCAAAAGGTTGTGATATCAACTAAATAACCAACAGCATTCCGTTAAAAACTCTAGTAATAAAAGCGCTAATTGAAGTTACACCAAACAAAGCCTTGAAACAAATATAACATGCCCAAAATATTTTGCATTAGAACAATAACCCAAAAAAGAGTTCCATGTCTGTCAGTTGATCCCTCAACAACAATACTAGTGTAAATAGAACAACTTATAGGAAATTGCACAAGACTTACATGCATAGTGTGCGTCTTCCCACTACTTGTAACACCATATGCGAAAACAGTCCCTGAAATGTTTCAATCCTCATTAATTAAAATCCACGCACCTAAACTTTACTTCATTTATGAAAAAAAAATCAATATCAAATCAATCAATTAATCCATACCATTAACACCTTCCATTGCAGCCTTGACTACAGGCTTTGCAGCTACATCATATACCTCCTGTGAATTCGCATGCGGTCCAAAAACTCTATCTACACAATTATCAATAAACATACTAATTTAAATTTACTCTCATTATCATAAGATTTGGAAAACAAGAATTAAGATTAATTAATTAAAAACAATACCAAATGCATAAGCAGTTGCTGGATTATACTCATTTCTCACAATTTTATCCCCATCCGCGTACCATGAGATCTCATCTCCTCTTTGAAACTCCCTCTCACTAATTTTTGAAGCAACAAATAGATAAAAATAAATTGATCAAACAATCACATTATCGAAAATAATGAAACTAAAATGAACGGTTTTGGTATTGTTTGACAGATCTAACAATTAAAACTCAGATCTACCATTTTACCTCAACGGCCGAAACCGAATCGTGACGGAAATGCTATCGCCGGACCTTTGCGGCGCATCGAACGGTTCGGTGATCAATTCCTCGGAGGGGAAGCTCACCGGTGGTGCTGCGCGTGCACTGTAACCGCGCGGAGCGGGGTACATTGACTCGGAACGTGAACGATTCGGCGTCATGGATCGGGAACTGAATCCGTTCCCCGAATTGAAGTAAGAAGAAGCAGAGGACGAGCACGAGCGAGGCATGAGACGGTTGTTCATGAACGAAGAGGAGGATGAGGTGGAGGAATACGGACTCGAAGGCTTACGGTGCGAGAAAGGTGAACTGCTACGAGCTCGTGAGGAAGACGCCATTGACTTGAGTCGACTCAGCGCGTCGGCAAATGAGAGAACGATTGAAGAGAAGAAAAGAAGGAGGAGGAGGAGAAGAAGAAGAGAATGTGTCAGTGAACTCACATGGCATGATACAGAAAAGCGAAGAACATTTGTTTTTCGTTTCTATTTTTATTTATTTATTTAATTTATTCGCTTTTTATTTGCGTTATAGACTTTGTGCTATGGAGAGATAGATTGTTTCTTCATCTTTAAGGCAAAGAGAGAGTTGCAGAGAGAGAATGAGAGTTGGAGTTGGAAGACTTGCAGAAGATTTCTCTTCTCTATAATAACTGGTGAGAGTTTGAGACCGATGAAATTAATTTTTTTTAATTATTTTTTTTAAAATAAACTGTTTTTTAAAAGTTTGAATGTTTAATTCATTTTTATTGGAGGTTAAATTGAATATTTGAATAGTAAAGTTACTGTTCTCGTGACGTGGCGGTAATGCTGACGTGGACGGTGGAGATGGGCCCGCGAAGTTAAGAAATTTTGAAAAATAGAGTTGCTAAAAAATGAGCGGGAATAATAGTGGGTGTTAACTGTTAACTACGACAAATCTATAATTTAATTTCTAAATTGTTTTAATAGCTGTACTCTCCCGAGTACTTCAATTGATGTACTCGCTTCACCTGGCTGACATGTCGGACTGAATTGTCGTGATTGTAATAGTAATTTACGGGAATGCCCTAGATATCAGGGGCGATAATTTGGGAATATTTTTGCAAAAGACAAGACAGAAATTTAGATGGGAAAAAAAATCTGTGGCTTCGTGGAGGCGGGGGGAGCGTCGTGGGAAAAAGAAGTATTGTCTACATTGGATGAGAGGGACGACATGTCGGCTTATTTAAATTAAAAATAATAAATTTGTTTTATAGAGGTCCCACATATTGCTAAATTCTTTATTTTTGTTGTTTTGTCTGAAATTCTCTGGTTCAAAAATATTTAATTAATTATTTATTTCTTTATAAATATATTGCCTCCGTTTTTATTTACAATAACATGTTCAAATGTGTCACATATGTTATAACATTTTGTTATTATTTATTATAATAAAACAATTTAAAAATATATTCATATCACATCATGATTTCAATTTATAATAATCATATAAATCTCGAGACTTGTGATTGTTATTATAATATGTAAAATTTTCAAAGATAAATATTTTTTAATTTAAATTTTTTACTTAAATTTTTTTTCTTTTTGTTATAATTTAAGCATCTATACCAGTTTGTACGTACTTCAATTAATTTTAAGGGTCTTATAATTAACCATTTAATAAACCTTCTCAATAATCACCCCAATTAACAACTCAAATTAATTAAATTAAGACATAAATTTTTAGTGAATGATATTTATAATTTAATGGATGTGATAAAGAATTTAGAGATAATTATTTTATTTGTTACATCAGCAACTCTTATATTATTATATTAATTTGTGTTTTAATTTAAGTAAACATTTAAAGCCCAACAATTTTTTTAAAATTTTAAAACTATCTTCTTCAATCTAGTGAAATAATTAATTTTCTATTTAACTCAAAATTCAATCTTATTTTATTCAATTCAAAACATTTAACTATTAGTTTTTTCAATAAAAAATTATAAATTAATAAAAGCATTCACACCACTTAACTATTCTCAACTGTCAGCAATTGTTAGGTGAATGGGGGTGTTTTCGTTAATTTATAATTTTTTATTATAAGAGATGTTTAATTAAATTAACAAATATAAAAGGTTAAAAAATAATCTATTTTCAGAAAATATTTAAAAAAAATGATCCTATCCTGTTTCATTAAATAATATTCAGAATATAATGAGTGCGTTTGGTTCATTATTTTGGATAGGATTTTAGGGATAATATTGGATAGTTGGATAAGGTTATAATTACGAGAATATGATTTGTAGAATATGTGTTTGGTACAGTATTTTAACCTTGATATTTATGTTGAATATTTGATTAATATGTTTTTTTATAAATAATTTATTAATATAATATAAGTGAACAGGTGACGTGAAGAAGAAGTGAAAGAAGAAAGTAGAAAAAGTGAAAGAAGAAAAGTCAACTCACAAATAACTTTAGACCTGTAATTATCTTCAAACGGTCATAAAAGGATCAAGAAGTGTCAGAATAATATTCTTAAGATTTTATTACACAAATATTCAATCAAACGTTATCTCCAAAATTGGGTTGAAAATGAAATAAAAATATCTAACCAAACGCAACCATATTATCCTAAAAACTTACTAAAACGCAACCTAAATTAGTTGATAGATTTAAGTATGAAAAGCCCCGTTAAAAAGAGGTAATTAAATTAATAAGCAAGGAGCTTGTGGACACGCGCAGGATTTCAGATCCAAACATAGGGCGATTAATAGACGGTAGGGATGCAAAGATACCTTCCCATGTGATGGGTGGCTTTCCCACCCTGCCTCGCTTTTCACACATAAAATTTGGTTCGTGACGTGACAAAAACCGTGGGGGCCATTTTCGTCTTTTGTGCCATCCTCGCAGGGCGCAAGTACAATCAATGAGGCTGCATCATCGTTGATGGATGACTCAACCACCGTACCTGCCCCGGTGCATTTAATATTTGCGTTCATGCATGTGATCGAACGGTAGCACCAACAACGACGTGCTCGTATGTACACTGGATTACGTAATTTTTCAATATTTACTTTGTTCGTAGAGGTAACAACTAACAAGTAGGGGTGTCTGGTTATGAGTATCCTGGATTTTTTAAAGGAATCAAAATCAAAATCAGAATCTATAGTTTTTTAGAATTTGAAATTGGAAACCGAAACTGACGGTTCTAGTTCTGGATACTGTATAAAATTCAATGACCCCTAAAAGTTTTTAAAATAGCAAAAAAACCCTTAAAAACTTACAAATACCTCTCATCTAGAACTTGTTAACAAAAATAAAATTATAAATTATAAATTCAAAATTACAAACTCCATTATTTTGTAAAGATAGATTCTCAAAAATCAAACCAATTTACTTTAAATGTTATGAAATATAAATATAAATGTATTCACGTTATTTTTTCTACAAAAATTTTTTATTAATCCTCTACTCTTTAATTTTATTTTATATTAGTCTCAGTTCCCGATTCCAGTTTTGGTTTCTAACTATAAAAATCAGAATCGGAAGCGCACAGTAATGATTTCCAAAAATTTGGAATCGGAATGTATCCGTTGATAACTGATTTTGGGTAAAAATCGGAACCAAATCTTGGGTACCCATTAATTATGGTTCTAATCGGTTTTTGAACATTCCCTAAAAACAAGGAAGGATGGGTTAAAATACGGTACAAATGATGCTATAATAACTTGTGGTGCAGCAGGGGTCGAGGTAAAGTTAAGGAACATCTTGGTACTTGTGATTGTGGAGAGAACGAAATGATGATGCCTTTAACCGGATGAACAGTAATTTGCTAACTGCTGGGATCCACGAGGAGAAGCATGTTGTATGATATGATGGAATAATCATCACACAAACTATCCATTTTTGTAGAGAGAATGTGATAGGCATGGCCCATATACTAGAAAGCAAATTTGAAAATGTATTTGATATTACCCTTTGGATTTCCTTTTTTTGTTTCTTTTATATGCATTATAAAGTATTTATTTTAAAGAGTAAACGATTTTTTTCACTCAAAAAGTTTTAAAATATCAATTTTTTACTTCAAAATTTATATTCTGTTAATACCCAAAATAATATTTTCACTTTCATTTTTTTAGTCGTCGGGCATTCAACAAGTTACCAGAAGTTAAGATAAAAAGGGTTTTGTAGAGTGGAGACCGATGGATTGAATGATGGTGATCGATTGAATATTTACTGCTGGAAATCAATTAAGAATATAAAACTTTAGCTTTGCGATGGCTGATAACTGACAAAAAATCAAGCGTTGGAGTGAGAGACTTTTTATAGAGAGGAGACTAAAAGTTCAAATGATGGTGATTGAGAAAATTTTTGTCCCCAAAATTGGCTTTGGGTAGTAACATAATATTAACTGTGGGTGAAAAAGTGGTATTTTAAAATTTTTTTGTGAAAAAGTGTTATTAAGGCAAACCTTAGGTGGGAAAAAGTTGTTTACTCTTATTTTAAATTATTAAATTTTTTTTATTTTTTTTTTTTTTTTTTAAAGAGAGAGTCTAACCATAGACTTATTCATAGCCTCAAACAAACGTGGACTTTGGTAGAACTCATTCCCAAAAGTTTGTTCAATGAGAATGGAGTTCAACTATATAGATACACTATAACAGTCTATCAAAATAATTTTCTGATCAGTTTGTGCCGTAACGAAATTTTTCGGCCTGCATTCCTATAGGCGGCTAACGGAATCGACACCGTGGTGGGGGTGTTTTTGTCATTTTATATAGTAGGGTCTTTAATTAAATTAGTAAACCTAAGGGCTTTTTCATAAATTTTTCAAATTTACCTCGTAATACTCCCCTATTCAACAATCCAATACTATCCTCAAAATCCTATCCAAAAAACTACACCAAACGCACCCTATAACTGTCTATCAAAATAATTCTTTATTTTCTGAAATTTCTTCATGTTCTCATTTATTTTTTACTTTCTTTCAACCGCTCTTAATCCACTCGATTCAACTCTATAATATTTCATAAATTAACTTATAATTGATTTTGAGTGGGATTAAAGAAATATTCTTTTTGAGTATGAGAAATGATTTGAGTAAAAATGGGTACTCAACCCATTGAAAATACTCTTGAATGTAGCTTTAATAAAGAGGTGCATTCTAGTCCCAGGATTCTTGGACACAATAATAGCTATTGAATTATCATTAATTTAAGTGTTATTGAAGAATAAAAATACTTGTACTCTATTACTCATCTATTAGTGGATGGCCCTCATTGATTTTTCTTATAATAAAAAATAAAAGCTACTAATCAGTAATCAACTTACTAATTTAAGGCACAATAAATTTGTGAAGTCACCAAATTCAATTAACATTTGCTAAACCAATTGAGGACGCAATGGCAGGCCCGACAAATAAGTTTTCTTTGTTAATTCCAATTGAACAACTGAACTTCTTATTTTACAATTATTTATCATAAATTAATAATAATAATAATAATATATTTTTATGATAGTGACAAAAAAGTTGTCTTTCACTTGACTTATCTTATTATATGAGAATGAGAATGAGTAATATAAGGTCATTTTATTATTATATATATATTATAAATGATATTTGAATATTAAAAAAAAAAAAACATTTAACAATATTCAATATATTACCCATCCATGGAAAACCTAGATGGTTAAAATAAATTGAAGATAGTGTAGATAGACACATGGTCTCATGTTTAATTCTCTATATGAGCATCCACGATTTAAGTGCAAGTTTTGGCTGTGTCACTATGTGTTATTACGCTAATCTCTTCTGAAGATTAGTTCAGGTGCACGTAAGTTGACTCAAACACCTTGGTTATAAAAAAATAATAATAATAATAAAATCAATATGTTATTCAAATCAAGAACATTATAGTAGCGTATATTATTATTTTTGTTAGAGTTATGAACTAGTATTTGATAATTATGTTTGGAATTAGAATTTTCTAAATACTATAATATGTAGGAAGTAAAATTGGTAGAGGTGCGCACAACCTTGTTAAAAAAAGAAAAAAAAATTCAATATGTTATTCAAATCAGGAACATTATAATAACCTATAATATCATTTTTGTTACTGTTATGAACTAGGTCCGTTTGGTTTGTTATTTTGTAAATAGTATTGGATAGTTGAGTAGGGTGATTATTACGAGGTAAAATTTAGAAATTAATAAAAAAAAACCCCATATGTTTCCTAATTTAACTAAACACCCCAATATATAAAAATTTTGTGAAATGACAAAAACACCCCCACCCACCCACAGCAGCGCATTTCAGCCACCACCACCTGGAATCAGACTGCACAGCGTTACGACGTAAACCTGGCTCCTGGATCTGGTCAGGTCGTGGTGTCGATTTGGCCTTTTCCGACCAAATCCACCATAAATCTAACCATCGATGTCCGCAAAGGCCAGATCTGACCGTCAGCGACAACCATTTCTTTGGTCGTCGCTGACAGCCAGATTGGCGAATTACTAGCCAGTTCAAGTCATTTGTACGTCGTTGTGATAGATTCCGGCTACCACCAACAGTGGTTGCCGTAATCTGGCAACTATAGGTGAGTGGGGGTGTTTTTGTTAATTTTTAAACCTTTTTTTTCATGAGGGTGTTTAATTAAATTAATTAATTTAAGGGGTCTAAAAATAATTGAATAAAATATAATAGTATTTCCTAAATAACGAAACAAACAATTATTTTGAGAATAGAGTATGAAATAATAAACCAAACGGGCCCATAATATGTGGGAAATGGGAATTCAATTAATCCTCGTGAGAATATGTTTATAAAATATAATGCACCAAAATTAGGGTTTCAAATCAATGAATAATTGTGTCTTAGGAAATAAAATACCATCAATTCTAAGGTTCTTGTTTGGACATCGAGTTTTGAGTGTTTCACACTCTGGCAAAGTTTGACATATTCCTCTATTATTTATATAATATTTGGATTAAGAATTGCTATATTTATCAAAATTTATATACCAAACAGTTGACTTATAAGATTTTACTAAGATTTGAACGAAACCTTATGATTTCTCACAAAAATTGATATGCTGTCACTTGTCACATTTAATTGGTATACAAATTTAGATACACATCATATTGAAAGTAACAAGCAAAGATGGAGCATTTTTTTTTTTTATTTAATTTTTAAATTTATTTAAAAATGTCTTCATGGGGTAGGTATGGTGGAAGAATGAATGAAGTAACTCTTTCTTCTTTCCTTAAATGAAAAAAAATAAGCCCACCAGCATTATCCAAATGCACCGAATGATGCTGATTGAGAACCTTGAAATTGGGAATAAGGTGAACGAAGGTGAGATGTAATTGTGGGTTGAATAGAGCCAACACAATCCCAGAAGACAGATGCGTTTTAACTAACTAATTAAGAGAAAGAGAGAGAGAGAGAGAAAAAAAACTATAAGAAAACTCTATAAATAGTAGTATCCTCTTTATTGTTGGCCACAGACCGTAGGGCTTGCCCTGTTTTGGAAGCTTTATTCAAGGTCGAGGGATTAGTCGAGGTGTATGTAAGCTGACATAAGAAATCGTCCATTATCATCAGTGTTTGCATTTCTGTCATCTAACTAACATGTATCAAAGTCCCACATCGGTTAGGAGATGAGGTTCTTAATTGCTTATACAGCAAAAGGACAACCTCATCACCCAGATGTACCTTCTCAGGATAAAATCATGCAACCAATGTCCAAAGCGAACAATACCTCTAGGAATCCATCTACCATGTGTTTGGATCCAACATACATAATTGGCCCTAGAAGGACCCCCTCGCCCCCTAGTGGTTATGATTCAAGCGATGAATTCATTATCGGTCGAGAGAATTATAACAAAGTATAGAGTCAAACAACTTATTTTTTCTCCGCAAAATCTTATATAACCCGAAAAATATGCAGAAAGAGTAAAAGCAAAGAATAGAAAGACAAATAAATATATTGGTGGTGGGTTCAACTTAAAAATTTGATTGTCTTTATTTTGATTGGCATATTGCAACCCTTCAAGTTATTCCTGGTGGTGGTCCAAGAGTGTGGACCGTGTGGTGTATGATTTAGCCACGATTTGGGATGAGGAGGTGAAGTGAAGTGAAGAAAGTAAAGGAATTGCACGTAAGTTAAGTAAAAGCTATAAGCATAAATTAGCTGTCATTTCCACCTTTGTGTGTGCCATATGATAATCCAAGTGGCTCACGTGCTTCCCTTCCCTCACCTGCCTTCATTTCGCATGTGGCGTGGGTGCCACAATTTCAGATCTTTTTCTTCTAAAGTTGTAAGTAAAGAAGCCCCTCCTAGCTTAGTCCTCTCTGCCTGGCTGGCTCCATCTCTTTTAAAAACATATGCTCTTTGCATGGGCTCATCTAGAGCTTAGCAAAAAGCCCTTGGTCGTTGGGAAGGACCGATTCAGGGACCGAATCGGGCCCTGGGGAGGATGATCGGTCCCAAACTTGGGCCCGGACCCGATTAATTTCAAAAACCCCCTAACCCAATTATCAAAACCCTTGATAAATTAATCAAAATCCCCCTATAATATAAAATACATAATAAATTTAGGAGTTGAAAATAATTTTACAATTAGGGGGCTAAATAAAATTTTATAGGCCCATAGACCCGCCCTAAACAAGCTAGACCCGAGCCTGAGACCGGTTCGAACCCTTACAAAAGTGATAGGCCTAAGATCGATCCCAACGAAGCCTTCATTTCGCATGTGACGTGGGTGCCACAATTTCAGATCTTTTTCTTCTAAAGTTGTAAGTAAAGAAGCCCTCTAGCTTAGTCCTCTCTGCCTGGTTGGCTCCATCTCTTTTAAAAACATATGCTCTTTGCATGGACTCATCTAGAGCTTAGCAAAAAGCCCAGTCGTTGGGAGGATCGGTTCAAGGGACCGAACCAGGGCCCTCCCTGGGGAGGATGATCGATCCTAGACCTGGGCCCGGACCCGATTAATTTCAAAAACCCCCTGACCCAATTACCAAAACCCTTGACAAATAATCAAAATCCCCCTATAATATACAATACATAATAAATTTAGGAGTTAAAAATAATTTTACAATTAGGGGGTTAAATAAAATTTTCTAGGCCTATAGACCGGTCCTAAACAAGCCAGACCCAAGCCTGGGACCGGTTCGAACCCTCACAAAAGTGACAGGTCCAGGATCGATCCTAGGGGATTAGCCCTAGTTGGGTCGAGCCTAGGACCATTGGGCCCAAGTTTTGCCCACCTCTTGGGCCCGCTCATCTCATGTCTCTTTACTTATTTATTTAATTTTTCTCTCCTTTTTTTGAACATAAAAATCTTGGAATTGAAATGAAACCATGAAATTTTGAATTGGGCCAACCAGTTTATACCAAATGGCCCAAATGCTGGGAGTTCTAAAAACGATGTCGTATCATAAATGGCTCACACGTCGGTCTCTTACTTCAGTAGCCTCATCCATCCAGAGCCAAAAGTACAGTTTACTTAAACGATGCTCGTCTCAGCCCATCAGCTTACGTTCTCTTCTTCGATTCTCGGCTCGCAATTACCCGAACATGGTACTTCTCTGCTCTCTCTTTTATGTGAAATCGTGTGAATTCAACGCTATGTTTGTCTTTCTGCTTGTGAGATTGAGGACATAACGGAAATGATCTTAATCTGTGTCACTTCAGGGCATTGCAAGTCAAGGAAGCTACTTCCGGAAACTGGGCTGTTCAGAGCTCTAAACAAGAAGAAACCAAGAAGAAACATGGCTTTGATGAGTAGTTGTAAAGATGATGATGGTGATGGACAAGTGGGTCTTCGAGCGGGTGAAGGTGAACTGCTTTATCTTGGAATGGACTTTGGTACTTCTGGAGCGAGGTTTGCTCTTATTGATAAACATGGGACAATTTGTTCTGAAGGAAAGAGAGAGTATCCAAAATATATGGTAAAATTCAACTCTAAACTTATCTCTGTTTGTTTGGAGTTTGAATAGTGTGCTTATCTAACTTCCAAGTTTGATCAAATTGATTTTTTGTAATTGGGTTTGTTCAGATTGTCGATTATTACTTGCAAAACTAATGTGAAAGTTAACAAGCTTGTTTGAATTCCATAGAAGTGATCTTGTTTTAAGAGAGCAAAATGGTCTTCCTGATTGGTTTGCCAGTTTACGTATTTATCTGGATAAGGATAATTAAATGTACTATTGCATGTTCTCATGATTAGAGGATCAGATAAGAGGGTTTTGTAGAGGGTATAACAGAATTATACTAGCTATTCTTGCCTCTTTTGGACTTTGGTAAAATAAAATTTTTGATTGAGCTCGCTTTCTGTATGCGGTATGCCCGGTGGTGCATTTTGATTTGTAGAGAATAAATATAGATCAAGGAGATGATGTTAGATGTGTTATTGCAGTGAATTACATTGCCCAGCAAAATTGAAACTGTTGTTAATTTCTATTGTCTAGAAAGAATGAAGAAACAATGGATTGGATTCGCTCTTGGAAGACAACACTTTTCTCCTTGCTTGGAGATGTTCCTATTGATCTCCGCCCATTTATATCTTCCATTTCCATTGATGGCACGTCTGCAACTACCATCATTCTAGACAGGTGGGAACCTCCGCGATTTATCGCTAATTCTAGTATTGTGTCTCTTGGCATGTCAAAATGGCTTTGATGTTATATGTATCTGATTTTTTCTTAATTTCTACAGCAATACAGGTGAACCTTTATGGAGACCTTTCCTTTACAATGAGAGTTGTCCTGATGCTTTACCATTTGTAAAGGCTATTGCTCCTGCAAACCACACAGTGTGCTCTGGCACCTCTACCCTGTGCAAGCTTGTCTCCTGGTGGAACAATGAGGGTGCAAGTAAAAAATCGGCAGTGTTGTTACATCAAGCAGATTGGTTGTTGTGGTTTCTTCATGGAAAGCTTGGAGTGTCTGACTACAATAATGCTCTGAAGGTACTTCGAGAGTTCTTCTTAGCATTTGTGATCTTTACAGCTGGTTACCATAAAATATTTCATCCTAATGACCCCTTTATAAGTCATAGGTTGGTTACGATCCTGAACTTGAGTCATATCCATCTTGGCTGCTCTCACAGCCTTATTCAGAACTCTTACCTTCTGTCAAAGCTCCAGGAACAGTTATTGGCTTGTTAAAAGAGGCCATCAGAACCGAATTGGGTATGTTTTCCTTCCATCTAAGTTCCCCTGGAGTTTGTTAGAAGAGGAAGTTACCTTCATCATGTTGAGGAAATAAATGGAAAATAGATGCAAATAACCAATGTTCTGAAAACCGGACCGGACAGTGACCCGTTCAAGGGTCCGGTTTCCGGTTTGACCGGTTTGACCGGTTGGATCGGTCGGTTGGACCGTAATTTATAAAATTACATTTTAGTCCCTAAAGGTTTAAAATTCATCAAAAACACCCCTATAATACTCCCTTAAGGTTTGAAATCTATCTAAAACACCCCTGTCATGCGAAGATTCTGGTGAGTGGTGATGGCAGCGACGATCGACGGCCAATCGAAGCTGGAATCTTGGGCCTTTTGATGTGTAGGTGCCGGCGACTCTGATGATGGTGCCAAGGAGTTCCATCGGCGCCGGAAATCGCCGGAATCAACAAAAGAACTCTGACGGTCGCGTGAAGTTTAGGTGGGCGGACGGCGGCGATGGGCGGGACGGAGACGGCCACTGAAAATGGCAGGGTTTTGTAGTGGAGATGCCGTCAAGTCTAATGGCGGTGATTTCTCCCTCGATCGGTGCCGGAATCCGGCGGGATTCAACTGTGATTGGACCGCGATTGGACCGCGATTCGGCACTATTCCGGCGGTCCAACCGCGGTCCAATCCGGTTTAAATGCAATTAGCGGTTTTTACGTATTCCGGACCGGAAATGCCGCGGTCCACCGGTCCGAACGGTCCGGACGGACGGTCCGGTCCGGTTTTCAGAACCTTGCAAATAACTATTTTTAAAGTTGAACTTCATTAAATTAATGAATTTTAACTTAGTTTGTATATATAGAACGAGTAATGCTACAATCACCAAAATAGTGCACCGAATTCATGTACCGAATGACGTGACAAAATCATGACCGTCGATTAATATTAACTTAATATTAATTGACGGTCAGGATTTTGTCACGTCATTCGGTGCATGAATTCGGTGTATAACCTTCTGTGGCTGTATCTTTTCCGATATAGAACCTAGTTGGATTGGTGTTAGACTCTTACTTAGCTGTGGACTTACAAGAACTTAAGAAGTATGAGATTGACACAGATATTGGAAAAGGCAAATTCATGGTTCACAAAGGTTACTGATTTTTAAAGATTAAGCTGTAGTGCTTATATAAAATCTGATATAATGTGAAATTGTAAGCTTGCAACTGAGTAATATCATGATGTTATGATTTTTTTTTTTTCAAATCTTTTTCTTTCTCTTTTAATAGTTAGGACTAATAATTGTGCAACAGACTTCCATAAATTTCTGTGATCATGTTGTTGCAACTCGAATATCTTCCAAGCTAGAAGCCTCAACTGTTCTAAAACCATGTTAAAAGCATGTGTATCCTTGCAGGTTTTCCAAAAGATTGCGCTGTATGCACTGGAACCACTGATAGCATAGCCGCCTTTCTTGCAGCAAGAGCAACAGAACCTGGGAAAGCTGTGAGAATTCTGCTGGACTTATTTTTCTTTTTCTTTTTTTTCATTGGTGCTGCCAATTGCCAAAATACTGTGAACCTTACTGTCATGGACATCCATATCGAATTGCTATTGTATAGTCTGTTCATATGCAACAAAAGTTCTCATGACAATTTATTGCTTTCCATTTTACATTACATGATTATGTTCATAATGTTCTGTTATGTGTTCAGGTCACCTCTCTGGGTTCAACTCTGGCTATTAAACTACTAAGCACTAGTCGCATTGAGGATGCACGATTTGGGGTTTATAGTCATCGCCTTGATGATAAGTGGCTTGTTGGAGGTGCTTCAAATACCGGTGGGGCTGTTCTTAGACAAATCTTTACTGATGAACAGTTGCAGAAATTAAGTGAACACATTAATCCCATGGAAGCCTCCCCTCTTGACTACTATCCTCTGAAAGCAGCTGGTGAGAGATTCCCTGTCGCTGATCCGAAGATGCTTCCCCGGTATGTATATATATATATATATTCTCATTCATACCCTTATCTTCATGTCACAATTTTGATCCCAAACTTGAATTCCTTGGATGGTTTGTTCTTGTATTGTATCAGGTTAAATCCTCGCCCGCAAAGCGATGTTGAATACTTGCATGGTATTTTGGAGTCCATGGCACGTATAGAGGTGCATTGATGATTCTCATCATTCAGTAATGCTCGTTCATATATATAATCCATCTTTATTGCAGACCGTCTTAAAATTTATAATAAACCCAGTAAAATTTATATATAGGCAAAGGCTTATAGCTTATTAAAAGAGCTTGGCGCAACCCAAGTGGAAGAAGTGTTCACCGCCGGCGGTGGTGCGAAAAATGAGAAATGGACCAAGATACGAGAGAGAGTTCTTGGCTTGCCGGTGAGACGGGCAACTCAAACAGAAGCTGCATACGGAGCTGCTCTATTGGCATTGAAGGCAAAGCAATCTAATATTTGAGTTAATACAAATTAAATAATATCATTACTGGAAGTAAAAGATTGGGATACAGCTATATGATGGTGTAAATAATATTTTAATGCGGCGCATTTAATGGCTGTATAATCATGATTTTATGCACCGTCGATGACGTAAAACTTTACGATTACGGCAGCTATTGATGTGGCAAATTAGGTAACAAGCTGATGTCCTCGTGCTTTGTGACCTCACGGCACCCGCATTTTCGAAGTCTGTGCCAATTAGACGGCTTCTCTAATGATTAGCAATTGTACAGCTGACGGACTCGGGAATCGGAGAACCAGATACTCATCCTTTATAAACCAATCGTTTAAGGGTGAAGTTACATTTATACCATTCATTACATTATTTTTATTTAGGATTTGAATCGAATAGATAATAAAATCGATAATCATGTTTATTTAGGATGGTCAAAAAAATACAAAAATTGAATTGAACCGATAATAAAATCGATAATCGAACCAAAAAACTGATTAACCAAAAAAATGATTCAAAAAATTTAAAAAATTGAATTTTTAGGTTCGATTAACGGTTCGGGAAAAAATAAAAAGCAGTTAATCGAAACTGGTTTTTTAAAGCGGTTTTACAAAAAATATATATATATATATATTAAATAAAAATAAAAATTATATATTATATATTAAATAAAAAATAATAATATTTTTAATGTATCGTTAGTAGTGGTCAATGGATATATATGAATGTCTAATTTTTATTTGGATATGTATTATTTATATTTACAATTTAATTTAGGAAAAAATAAAAAAATAAGTTTTATAAAAAAAAGGGAAAACCGGTTTGGTTTTGGTTTGGGAATTTTTCCAACCAACAAAACCTGTTCAGTTCGGTTAAAAAGCGGTTAACCGGTTCGGTTAACCGCTTTTGAACACCCCTAATTTTCATTATACCATCACTGTTTTATTAATAATTATTTTATTATAATATTAAAATTTTAAAATAATTAAAAATTTATGTAAAGGTAAAATATACCACATCATGGTGATGTAATGAAAATTATATAATGGATAATGTAAATATAGTATTATTCATGGGTTTAATGCAGTTTCGTCTCTCAAGCTCGGTGCTACATCGTTTCACCCCATTTTTTTTTTTTTTGTTCCGTGGTAAGGAGTTTTATTTGTATCTCAACTAATTTGTTTGTGTGGATCTTAACTAGTTGTTTGAATTTTAGGGGGTGTTTGGTTGACAGTAATATCATATTATTGGGGTAATGTCATCTTATATTACTTGATTATCACGTTTGGTTATCAGGTAATATAAGATTCCGATAATCTTCAAATACCAATAGTAGTTACTATTGGTAATATTAGAGGAAATCTGATTACCTCAATTTTCTTAGGTATTATTAGATTATCAGGGTTATCTTTTTTTGTTACAATTTTATCTTTTATTAATGAAAATTTTGGATAATAATGTCCTCATTTTAAAATAAATTTACATTAATATCCTATTTCAATTTTACCCTTGTTTAACTAAAATTTTGGACAATAATGCCTTTATATTTAAAACAATTTACAGACCACCACTGTCACTTAGCCACCACCACCACCACCACTGCTACCTAACCACCACCGTCGACAGCGGCCAACCACCACGGATTGCCGTCAAAAAGTCATCAGAGTCCCTAAAAAAGAGCGACTTTCGGTGGGAGGCTTTGATATGGCTGAAAACGGCCATATCAGGCCAGATCTGGTCGAAACGACTATATCGAAGCCTCTTGGTTACGGTGAGCTGTTGATGGGGACTTTCGGAGACTTCCAGCGGTGGTCTGCGGTGGCGGCAGGAGGTGGGGGTGATTTCATAATAAATTAAAGTTTTATATAAGCAGGGGTGTTTTAACTAAATCTGAAATATTGGGGGTTAAAAGAAATTATTCAAAAATTAATAATAAAAATAATATTATATTAATATTTGAAAAAAGGACAATTTAGTAATTTAAATAACATACCCACCAATTTATTCCTCATAACTAAACATATTAATATAACATACCCATCAACTAACCAAACACATTTTCCTAAAAATTCCCAGTAATCTTCCGAGGTAATATATCTTTTCAGTAATTTAACATTTCTGAACCAAACGCCCCCTTAAAGTTAAAGATAGAAATAGGTAAAAAATTCAGTCCAAAAAATCTTATCCCAAGGTTTGGTCTCATGACCCTATCTCACGACCAGTTTGGGCCTTGGGGAGGGGTGATCGGGCCTAGGTCAGGCTTGGGCTTGACTATACTAAATTATCAAGCTTACTTATGACTGGTCTTATATAGGCTAGGTTTGAGTTTGGGATCGGTCTGAGCTCTCACAAAAGTGACAACCCAGGATCGGTACCAACCAATTTGGAGATCTGGCCTAAATTAGGATCGATCCTTGAGGGCTTGAATCTCATTTGTCCATCTCTAATTAAAGATCAGGTAAATCTTTTAATGATCATCTTTATTAACAATAGAAAGGAATGAACTAAAAGAGAATTGAAATTTAATACATTTAACAGTTTTCTTTCATCTCACTTGATCGCCCAAGATGGTATTTTTACCCCAATTTTGGTAGCTGAAAGTGTCGGTTGACCAAAACCATTTGCCACTTTTCCTAAAGTGAAAATAATCAGATGTTTATCAAAACCATTAATCTATTTTTTCATGATTATATATATATCTTATGGGCCTTTATTTGGAGGTTTCACTTCAAAATCACATGGTAAATTTTTTTTACACAACCTTAGGGGTGAGTGTGTTACTATCGTTGAACCTTGAGGGGGTAAATGAAATGTCTCAATACTTAAAAACAATATTTATTAATTTATTTTTACATAATTTAGTATTTAATTTTTCAAATTAGTAACAACTCCAAAAATTCTTTTGAGTTTAATTAATAATGATTTGCAGAAATTTCTTTTAAATATTTTGTGAATTTACCTGGAGAAAATTGTTATTCTCTTAAATTTCAACCTGTTTTTCTACCCCATTAATTACTTTGAAAAACTATCTTTATCCAGTTTGACGATTTACTTAAAATTCTAAAGTATATTTTTAAGAGGTTGTGAGTTTGAATCCTTATAACTATTAATAAAAGGTACTCATTGAGATATATTATTTAAGAGATTATAAGTTTGAATTTGTACGATTATTAATAAGAGGTAATTATTGAAAGTTTTTTTAATCGTTAACTTCATATCTTGAATGAATAGTTAAAATGCGTAAACTGATTTGGATATTCCCTTAAAAACAAAGAAAAGATTTACTTTGAATTGTCCGGGATGGTAAATTATCAAAGAAAATGCGAAGAAATTCTTTATATTTTGTAAATTAATTATGGGATTAATTAAATTAATTAACCATTAACAGATACTAGAATAACTAGATCATGATTATTAAATTTCCTTTATTAGTTTTTCAATTTAGCCTTACTTGTCAGTTGTCACTTTGTCTCTTCGCGGTCGCACTGCACCTCTGCCTCTGAGTGAGCATGGTTTTTTTCTCTCTCCTTCTCTTCTGTACATGTATATGTACATACAGGGTAGATAACTTGGGTATCTGTCATGCATGGTCTCCATAGATAAGCTTTAGCTTTAGTTTTACTCTTCTCAATGGCCGGCGTTAGGTTAAAAAGAACCTTAAATGCAGAAGCTCCAGAGTTTTTCCCCAGTAGCCGAAACAGTAGCCAAGTCGATGAAGTTTCCTATCTTACCTCATATCTTCAAACTTCCCCCATTTTCTCCACTCGAAACCCTTACTTTCCCTACTGTAACTCAGAATGGCCGCTGACGTCATATAAAACTACCTATCTTTCTGGAAACATGACGCAGTTTGATGATTTTTTGCATGCGCCTGCGGGCGTAGCTACATCAACAGAACCAGTTCCTTTCTGGGTGAGTATGCCGGATGAGCAAACCTATTTGACCGGTGATGAAGCAGTGGAGGAGCCACAACTTTTGGTTCAAAACGGTACTTACCGAAGAAAAGCTAAAAGAGGGCCGTGCAGGAATAGGTTTCTTCTGAGACCAGGGTTTAGAGGACCTCATGATAGTCAAACTGATAGGCAGGAATGGAGGCGTAAAAGTGGGAATGGCGAGAATGGCGGGTACAGTCGTTATGGTCATGGTGAAAATTTTTCCAGGTATCCGAGAAATTTACATTACAGGGATACGCCGCCCAAGATGAAACATGCTGTGCTTCCTCTTGAAAATGATGGTCTAAAAACTACTGTGATGATCAGAAATATTCCCAATAAATTTACGTATGATCGTTCTCCATGTGGGCTTTTTTCTTTTCTCTCCCTTTCTTGTTCACTGATCCATACAGTTTGCCAAGTTTGTCTTAACGCTTTGGCTTTTTTCTTCAGTCGTGAAATGTTGATGAACTTCCTTGATGATCATTGCATGGTGGAGAACGAAAAGGCTATGGTCCAGAATTCAGTTGCAGCAAAAGAAGAATCAGCCATCGTGTCAGCGTTTGATTTCTTGTATTTGCCAATAGACTTCCAGTATGTGTTCTTCTCAAGTCAAGATGGTTCTATCTTAATAAATTTCAATACCAGAAACTTGTTCATTTACGGTTAATAAATTCCATTTATTAATGCAAACATGATGAGTTACATTTACTGCCTGTGTAATGCGTGCAGAAATCGCGTTAACAAAGGCTATGCCTTTGTGAATTTTACCCATCCAAGAGCTGCGTGGAAGTTTTATCTTGCATCTCACAATCAACCTTGGGGAGCTTTCAGGTCAAACAAGATCCGCGAGATTTCCTGCGCAAGACTCCAGGTATAGACCACAGTATTCTTTTGACAATTTTATATGTCAATGTCATCTCTCTTTCCTTTCTTGCTCTTTCTGTACAGGGAAAGAGGGAACTGGTGCTGCACTTTGAGAAGATTGCGTTTCCTTGTGGGGAGAAAGAAGAGTACTTGCCGGTATGTTTCACACCAGCGCGCGATGGTTCCAGGGAGAAGGTGAACCAACGCACTGTTGGGAGATGTGTAGGCGCTGTGATTTCCACCAGCAGAGCAGGCGTACAAGTTGCACAAAGTCAAAACCCTTTCTAGCTCTGACCTTTGACATGGTTCATACTTCCTTACTTGCTACTGTCACTTTCATTGTCACTGTCACTGTCACTGTCACTGTCATGGCTCCTGTATAAAGAAGGCTCCAAAGTTCGTTCAGTTCCTGTGTTGTAAATTAGTCTTAGTTTGGTTTAGTTTTTCTGTTTTAGTTCGGTTTAAGTAAAAGCTGTCCAGTTCGATGAGGAAGACGTACGGGGGTGGACCTTGCCACCTGATCCGGTTGATCATGTTTATGTAAGGACAGGTTGTGGGTTCCACCCTGAAGATATGGACGGTTGTGATTTAGTGCGGCAGCTTCCTGTGTTTATTAACCTTAATCTTATGTGTAATAAGACTCAATATCTCTTTTGCTTGAATCAATCTCTGTAATTTTCGACTATTCGATTCATGCCGCCGATTGTGCATGAGAAAAAAAAAAACAATCTAATGGATGAAGAATCGCGTGAAAAATGGGGTGTTGCGAGAATCGAACTCGCGACCTCTCGCACCCGAAGCGAGAATCATACCACTAGACCAAACACCCAGATCGATGGGGGTTGTACCAGTTTTAATATTTTGAAACTATAATACAGCCAACAGAACCCCGACTTCTAACAGATTTAGTATGGTAAAACCCATCCAAGAAAAATCTTAGCAGAAGGCAATGGCAACAACGCTCAATTTCTTGCTGAGGCCCTTATGCATCTCCACAACCTCTTCAATCCTTTCAAAGTTTCCCCTTCGTAGAGCCAGTCACCTCTCTTCTGTCTCCATTCCTTCTCTTCTCTTCTCTCAGTCTGTCTCCTTTTCTCGTACACCCACTAGAGCCTTTACTCCAACCGCTTCTTTGTCACAACTACAAGAAGAACAAGGAGAGGACCAGGATATTGATTATGAAATTGAGGAATCTGAAGCTGAGCATATATATGAAGAGGCAGAGAACGTTGGAAGCGACGAAAGGAAGAGTTTTGATAGTGGGAAGGGGGTCGAGTTACCGACTTTGACTGTGAAGGAAAAGAAAGAGTTGGCGTCTTATGCACACAGTTTGGGAAAGAAGTTGACTTGTCAAATAGTGGGCAAGGGTGGTGCTACTGAAAATGTCGTGGCATCTTTTATTGAGAATCTTGAATCCAACGAGCTTCTAAAGGTTAGCCTTTGTTTTCATTGTTTGTTTCTTTTTATTATGTTTCTGTTAATGGAAGTAGGATTTGTGAAAGGAGCACAAACATGCATAGATTTGTTATGGAAATGGTAGAATGTAAGAATTATTTTCCGGCTTTAAGGATGAATTTCCAGTTGCATAAGTGAAGTCATTAGGTTATTCTAATCAATATAGGAAAATTTCAGAAGTTTTTTGAATTCTTAAAGAGATATTTCTTATCCCATGAAATCTTAGTTGTTAGTACTTGTAAAGAGCTGCATTGTTGTTAACAGCCTATTTGTTCAATGAGAAGCTAATCTCGTTTCATTTCCCTTTATAGAATGCTAAACACCCCACATCCTAAACTTACTGCGAATTGGGAAAATCACTGACTGATAATAAAATAAATTTGTAGCTTTTTAGTGGGAAATATGGGGAGGGTTGAATAGAATTGTGTTCGGCTATAATTGAGCTAGATATTTATCTGACGATTCTGTTATCGGCAAAAAGTAGTAGGAATTGGCTGGCTAATTTACTTTTGTTCAATGTGTGAGTTATTATGCATGTTTGATAGAAAGCTTGTAAGCAGCTTCCATTGTAGAGTCTCTGGTTTTGTAAAATGGGTTAAGTCAAGAAAAGTTTTTGTTGCTAAAATTTATACGGACAGTGTTTAGGATAAATGGTGTTAAAGTACAGGAGATCTTCTGCTTCCAATAACCTGGGATCTTTTGTTGACGACATGCTGGTGGCACCATGGCAGGTGTTACATAATCAATGTTAGCTTTAGTGAGATGCACACGGCTAATTAATCATGCTTATTGGACACTTCCTCTATTCATACATGTATATGATGCTATTTTGGCTCGTGTTTCTAGTTCATCACATTATCTGCTGCTCTCAATTGAAACTGTTGGACTCTCCATTTGTTATACTAGTGAAGAATTCAGAGCTCTTTGACATGCCAGGCTAACACTTATGTTTACTTAAATGGTATAAATAGATTAAAGTTCTCGGAACTTGTCCTGGGGAATTTGAAGATGTGGTGAAGCAATTGGAGGAAGCAACTGGTTCTGTGGTGGTTGGTCAAATTGGTCGGACTGTCATTATATATAGGCCAAGCCTCACCAAATTGGAGTTAGAGGAGAAGAAGAGACAAGCTCGTAGAGTTTATGTGAGAAGAGAATCAAAATTTAAGCCTACATTACCAGTAAGAACAAAGATAACCCCCTATTCAGAATTCTTTGACATTCTTTTGTTTTGCAGATAATTGGTGTTGCCCCTTTTTCTTAATCTTTCTAATTGTCTATTTGATGTTTGCATGCAGAATGTTCGAGTGCCACGACTTTCTGGACGTGGACGTCGGGGAAGCAGCCGATTCTGAGCTCAAACTCCCTTGTCTATCGTTTCTTAGAACTCTGTTTACAGCGGCCCTGGTGCTCACATATGGGGATCTCTTGATCTTCTCATACAAGGACTTTGCTTGTTTGAGGTACTGTATCTGTGAAAACTCATCGTGGACTTTCTGGTGGCAAATATATCCAGAGAGACTTTTGGTTATGGAAGGGTGCATATGGCTAATCCCAGACCAGATATGATTTGCATGTGACAATAATTGGTTGGAAGATGGCGAGGTAGGTTTTATGTGATCCTTTTCGGGTGGAAATATTTTCGTGTAGTCAATAATGTATGTACTTAATATTTGCTTCTGAACACCAAGAGATTAATTGCCAATGAAATGAGGTGGTCTCATAATATTTTCTACCTCACCCTGAATAATGCTAAAAATTTCATACTTAATATAGAAGTGTTAGCTTCAGCTGAACTTTCAATTAGTAGAAGCTGTTTTTCTTTCTGTTATAGCAGAGGGGTAAGAAGGTTGAAATACAATCATCAGTGGTTCTGCAACTAAGATTTGCTATTAAGGATAACATCTAACTCCTTCAAGTAGTGCATTGATTCTCCTCTTGGTTTCATTTGAAGCAATAAAGACTTATGTGATGTGATCTTCGGCGGATAGAAAAATATATGCCCGAGTCTGAGTAGGCTTCATATCTGTTGTATATAAGCGCAAGTATATTCTAAGACTAAGCAGCTTTCAGCTTCTCCAGATTATGCTGGCTTAAATTTTCAGAGAAAAGTATGCCGGTGGGAGAAAGAAGGCGTTGGAGAGCGAGCAAAAACCGAGCCTGAAGATGATTTGAAACTTATGCATTCAGCGAAGTTATGCATTGATAGACCAAATGAATGTGCAGAGGATTTCAAGACTTACCCATTGGAATCCTACAAGTACAAACCAGCAGCCAGGCAAACCATACCCTTTGGTACTTACAAACTGGTAAATCGAAAATCAGGCGAAAATTATTAGTTGCTCAGAAGTTAAAGAACTTTTAGTATAGATTATAGGCAAATGAAGGATAGATCTTTACCAACAGTGCAAGAGCACCCAATGAGAAACATCCACTCATTGATAAGCTAACAAATTTAAGATCTCGTCCAGCCTGCACAAATAACCAGATATAATATGCTGGAATCTGAACTTAAATACATGGACATATAGGCAAAGTAAGAGCATTGTACAGCCGTAAATTTTATGTTCATATTTGATTAAGAATAACAATAATGTTAGGTCCATAATCTAATCTTATAACCTTCTCTCACAACCCTCGACATAGCAGTTCGTCATTGGTTAGCTCGTAAACGGGCAAGTGAGATCCAGGCGGACCCATTTTGCAATCTGACTAATGACGAGTTGTCACGTTAGAGGTTATGAGAGAAGGATGTGAGATCGAGTTGTAAATCTAGCATTATTTTAAGAATAAAAGTTAAGCTCAACTCCGTCTGTGATAATAGACTGAAAGACTGATCTATTTCTATTGGAGTGATTTCGATTAGCTTATAAGCAAGCAAATGAGATGCAAAAAATAAAACTGATGATGAAAAGATGCAGGAAAACTGAATTTTGAGCTTAATCAAACATATACCAGCAAGGTCCCCTCAAGGCTCAGAATGCAGGGTGTCACGAATAGTGCAAGAAAATATGGTACCAGCACTCTGTGCATCTGCATGGGCACAAGCACATAATATCTAGCAGAATCAGGCAGTTATCATCACTGTTTACATGAAAAAGACTATCGATTCTCACTGCATTCAACATAAATTTATAGAGGATGGACGTCCTCATGACAGATCAGTAGAACCTATTGCTGTAATTCATTAACCATTGAATCACTCAAAATTTGCAGTGGCAAATAGAACAACTAGCAAACAGAAGTGTACTTAAATAGTTAAAACAGGAACTAACCTCTCTTACGATTGTCTGATCAGGTGTAAAGAAATTGGGGAAGAACAAAGGTACAGATGTTCCAACGGCCGCTAAAAACAATCCAAGAATACCTCCAATGATTACAAGGGACTTTAGCAGCATCCGAGCCTGTTCGAAATCAGAACTCAAATTCAAGACTGAACATATAACAAATCACTTAGGAAACAGATTTTGAAACAAAACTTATATGTCAAGTATCTTGTCTATAAGGGAAGGAGAAGGAGATGAATTCCACACGAAATTACCAAACTCTCATTTATTCATGCTTTCAATACAACTAAAATTTTAAAGAAGAGGATGGCTGTAATGACAAATAGAAATGAGAAGTACTAAGTACTAACCTTTGCCAAGCTCCTTTTTATTCCATATAAAAACTCAGGCATAAATGATTGTGCCGTTTGAGACAGAGGCTCACCCCAGACTGAGCACATTAGGAATGTTTGAACCATGACCTGAGTGGCAGTAAGTTGTCATTATAAATACCATAATTTTTCATGGATATGGAGAAAAACAAGAAAATTAAGTTTCCAAAAATAAACACAACTAACTTGATGAGCAGCCAAGGTGAGTGTTCCCATCGATGTAGCAAAATATGTAATGAGAGTGTAAAAGGCCACCTGATAGACCAAAACCCTCAGATTCATATGAATAACCAATTATGGGTAAGTAAGCTCTAAGATCAGGAGAAATTAATATACCTTTGATATCATCATTACAAATACTGGAGCAGCAAGGCCAAATATTTCCAAAAGGTCATCGGGTGACGGAACGGAGAGTGCAAAACCGTTGTATCCTTTCTTGTTTAGAGACATAATCATCATATAAGCGGCAACAACCTGGAATGTGTCGTATGTAATTTGGTTAAAGTATGCAACAACAAGACTTGTGATAGCAAAAACTAACCATAGATGATTTATCTTGAAATATTCATTCAGCTTACTTGGGAAACCATTGTTGCCCATGCAGCACCCGCTATACCATAGCCTAAGAAGGTGCATAAAACTACATCACCAATTCCATTAATAACACTGGCAGCTGCCAAAGCCTTCAAAGGTCCCCAGGAATCTTTCATGCCAAGACTATCAACATAGAGAGAAAATCAAACCACTTCAACAAAATTAACATTGTAACCATTAGACAGCTACTGGGTCTTTCCATTACATGTTGAGAACTATTTTACACCAATGCTTGACGGTGTAACACATTCATTAGATTATTTGGAGGAAGTAACTGTATATTTTTACCTTGCACTTTGAGCAACCCAACCAATAAGAACTGCAGGCCATGCTAAGCCTCGAATCTACCAATAGAAAATATTCTGTTCAACTAAAATATCATTGAAACAAATCAAAGCAGACGATAATGTCACTGTTGAAGTGCAAAAGAACAATCAGTTCTACAAGAAGCCAAGGAATATCAAAGAAAAAATCTCATAACAATAAAAAAAATACATCATAAAAGATGCATAGGTAAGAGGATTCAGAGAATAATTACATAACAATCATTTATTAACCGAGGAAAACATGCAAAATTTAGGAAAAAGCAAACAAACCTGAGCATATGTGTTTGCCGCAGGTAAAATATGTGCATTCTTTGGTCCTGCAAAAGCTGAGAAGTAACAGGAAAATGCAAGAAATAAACATTTGTTAATTCTGGATAGACAGTATTGCAGATTCTCATTATGCATGATGTGGCGTTAAACAATCATGACAGAAAACCATAATACAATTAATCACCATTAATGTCAATCTGTGACCAAAAAAGAAAAGAAAAAGAAGGTTTTACCAGTTTCTATTACCAGTTAGAGCCTGTAAACCAAAGAATTTAGTAAACAGAATCATCAAGAAGCCACAAGTCAAGCCAACAAACAGCAAGATAGATATTTGATGCTGCACTACATTTTTATCCTGTAGAAATTCTTTTGTGTCAAAGAGTGCGGCAGATAACATAAAAAGTCTAATGGAAACAATCATTGAAATGGCATACCCACCACACGAACTATAAAATAGAAAATATATATTTCAACAAAAGAAAATAATTGAGAAAGCAAGAATAATGAGAAAATACATATGTTTCTGTGCTTTTTACCAAGCACTTGAGACTAGTTCAGACAAGAGCAAATCAATTGTAAATAAAACAATTTCAAATGTTTGAAAAATAACCTGTTTGGTGAGCGAAGTGGCCACCATATTTGAAGTGGAAATGGAGAGAAACATGAATATATAGCTCATATTGTCACACAAAACAGTTCCTGGACCTGCTCATTAAAAAAACAAAATCAAGCCTAGTTCCAGTTGCAATAGTACAACAAGAAGTAAAAACTTTCCCTTTTTGTTTAAATTTTTCCCATCAATCAAACAGAAAATTTCAGATCAAGCGAGAATGTTAAAGAAGTACCCAAAGCAGCAAGCTCAACAGAGCTTCCCTGACCAATAACAGCAGTGTCAATGAGACTCATCAATGGCCCACAAATCCAAATCCCAGTGGCGGGTCCTGTAAACATCATGATCTCTTTTATTTGATTCCATAAACTCTGATTTGCCAATCCATCTGTCTTCACCTCCACTGCTTCCTCTTCTTCTTTTGACAAAGAAACAGAACTGTTATTACCACCACTTTCACTCGCAAGTTCTTCATTATCATCAACAAGTTCCTGGCTTGAGCCAATGCAAGGTGTTATATATCTCTTGTGGGAATGTTTTGGTGTAAAAATGCATAGTTTTGAAGGTAAAAGAGAGGGCTTACAACGAAAAGATGATTTGTTAAAGGAGGTTAAAGATTGAGAGAGTATTTTGAAGTGGGTGGTTGGTGGAGAAACAAAATGGTGAACTAGAGTTTTGATTCGCATTTTTCAGAGAGAAAGTAGTTGGACTAGAGAGAGAAGTTAAGACCAATAAAGAAAGAACAACAGTTGAGAAACTCAAGTGAGAGTCTTATATGCAAGCAGTTTTAAGTCAAGGATTTGTTGGACCTGGCGGCTTGAGTTTGGCTCCATCTCCACGTAACTTAGATTCAGGTATCCCAAAGCAGATTAAAAAATGGTCTAGTTTTATTCATAATATGAAAAATCTCTTCTCCAAATAAAAATTTGACACCTTTTAAAGAAGGTTTTTGATGATTAAATTTTTCTCTTTTGAGGATCTCCAATAACCCTTATATGATTTTTGTTAGATGAAGTGATGAACATATAAATAACGTTATATCTTTCCACTATTAAGATGCTCTTGTCCTCTATAAACGTATATGAACTGTCAACAATTCGATGGTGAAGAAACTGAACGTGTTACTCCTCGTTCATGTCGGTCCCTTGGGGGAAATTCAAGCTTGTTAATTTACTCAAAGTCACTGCCAGCATCTTGGGATCTCTTCCTTTGAGAAATAAACTGAGCTACATACATCCATTCCTCTCTCTCTCTCTCTTTAATAATACACAGCAATCTCAATATGCGTTATGTGGTTAACATCAATGACAGATACGTTTATCTTTTTGGCTCTGGGAGAACTGGAACTCTACACGTTAGAATTTGTGTTTGTGGTTGTACATTAGGACACTGGTGCATGCGTTATCAACTCTTGTCTGTTATGTGTCTATTGCTGTGAGTTTTCCCATTTGCGAACATTAGAATGACTAATTGGCTTCATTATGTAGTTTGACGATTTGCTCGAAACTCTTATATATATTATTTAAGAGATTTTGAATTTCTATAATTATTAATAAAGGATAATCATTATAGGCTTATGTGATCGTTGATTTTAGAAACTCAAAAGACTAATTGAAATACGTGTAAACTGTCTCAAAACACCCGGATACCAAAAAAGAAAAAAAAAAGAATGACTAATTGGCTTCATTCATTATATTATTCTCTGTGTAAATAAACTTTCTTCATTCTTGTATTGTAAAAGAATAATTAACTGTTACAAGAATTAGTCCAACAAGAGCCGCCTGCTAAGAAGAAGATTGAAGAATAAGTGAATAACTAGAGGCGCTGTGCTGTTTATGCACTTAAGCCTTATGATACCTTATGCTATTTTTCTGGTAATTAAGTTCGATTCAATGGTGAGAAGTAAGACATTCTATCTTTTGGAAGAATGTGGGATTTTGATACTGTATTGTAGTTCGATGTGAATACTAAGACTAAGCAGCTTTGAGCTTCTCCACTTTATACTGGCTCATATCATCAGAATATAGTATGCCGTCAGGAGAAAGAAGGCGCCAGAGAGAGAGGAGAAACCGAGCCTGAAAAGAATTAAAATCTATTAGTTTAAATGAGTTTAAATGCAAGTTTACCGAATATGTGAGTAATGGATATCTCTTAGTCTTACCCACTGAAAGCCTACAAGAGCATACCAGCAGCCTGGCAAACCATATCCTCTACTGCTCACGAGCTGGTGATCATCACAAGAATAATAGAACACCAATGATGCATGGAAAATCCAAATAATGTTAATGATAAACAGAAGAAATAGATACCTACCAACAGTACGAGAGCACCCAAAGAAAAGCATCCGCTCATTGACAAGCTAATAAATTTAAGGTCTCGTCCAGCCTGCACAAAGAAAAAGATTTTTCTGATACTAGATTACAAGCTAGAAACGAATACTTGCATGTTTTATGTGTTAGTTCTCAGTTGTTGATGATATCTAAGCTCACTTCTAAAAGCTAGTTAAAGGGAGGAGGGAGTCCAACCACATATATATCTCATAACAACCCCAAACCCATCACCGCCTCAAACACGCTTGCACGCCGACCCTGCAAGGCCGGGTCCAAACCCATCACTGCCTCAAACAAACGTCCCAAACCCATCACCACCACAAGCATATATACTCCATAACAGCCCCAAACCCATCACCACCTCAAACACGCTCGCACGCCGAGCGTGCAAGGTTGGGTCCAAACCCATCATCTCCTCAAATAAACGTCCCAAACCCATCACCGGCACAAACACACTCGCTAAGGCCGGGTCCAAACCCATTATCACCTCAAACAAACGTGACTCTGATACCATAATAAAGTGGACTCGGGTAGAACTCACTTCCAAAAGCTAGTTCAAGGGAGGAAGAAGCTTAACCACATATATACCCTATAACAGCCTACCAACTTGGCGATGTAGGACAAAGTCAACTTCAATAGTTGATACATTAATTCTGTGAATGACATGTAGAAATCTGTCACTATGTAGCAATTATCTCTTAAAGATTATACAACTCCTGATGAGCAACAATTAGACCTTCTACTGTCTCCATTAAGATCTCAGATTCAAAATTTGAAGATAAACTTGACATACCAGCAACGTCCCTTCAAGGCTATGAGTGCTGGGCGCCACAACTAACGCAAGAAAATACGGTATCAGAACTTTGTGCATCTGCATGGACACAAGAATAGTATATCAGAAAAATCAGACGCTTGAAACTTAATTTGCTTAGGACTGTGAATATAATTATTGCTTTCTTGAAGAATTTTCACTTTTATCACTCAGGGCTCTCACAAGATGAATAAGGGTCTAAAATAAATTTCTTAGATGATGGATAGATAAATCAAAATGATGTTGAATCCATGGATTGGTTTACTTAAAACTGAGCTCAAACTTTGGAAAGGGCTGAAAACAATTAAATTATAATGTTCCAGCAAGATAGCAGCAGAAAGTAGCTGTATTTCCATTCTTATGCGCATCATTCCGTGCCATGCTCAATTACAAAGGTTCAAGATTATCCAGAACAGGATGATACTACATGATGTAATTTATCCCTTGCTCATTACACCACCATACCATTTATAATTTATTACAAAAAAGTAGTCTTCAAGGAAGGTGAAAAGATTACTCAGAAGTTCATTAAACAAGAACTCACCTCCTGTATGACACTCTGATCAGGTGTAAAAACATTTGGGAACAACCAAGGAACAGAAGTTCCAATGGTCCCTAATAGCAGACCAAGTGTTGATCCAATGATAACAAGTGACTTCAGCAGCATTCTAGCCTGTTTAAAGTCATAAAAATTTCAGAATGCTTTGAACAAAATATATAAATAAAAATAAATCCTGCAGTTAGGATAGGGATTTTTGACAATTCCTTACTATCGTAATTTTTGTCTATGACTCTTGGTCGCCACACATTTGTCTATTTATGTTTGTATATTTATGTTTCCTAAGTGGATTAACTTGAGTTACGCATAGATTGCGTTGTTCTAAACTAAAAAAAAAAAAAGACTATTTTGAAAACTCGTTAATTTAATGATGGCCCTCCATGGATTCGCCTATATAAGCCGCAGCTAAAGTTGCAAAAATAAGAGCTTGAATACCGCTTGTAAATAATCCAAGGAACATTACCGGTATAGGAATCACTAAGGGGGTATTCCACATAACATTTGTGCCCCACTAGAAAATATATCAAAACTCCTTGTACTTCATGAGTTTAGCAGAAAGCTGTAACCTAGAAGTGAATAAGATGTCTGTGACAGAGATTCAAAGAGAACAAAACTAACCTTGACTAGACTTCGATTAACTCCATGTATCAACTCAGGCATAAATGATTGTGCAGTCTGAGAAAGAGGTTCACCCCATACCGTGCACATGCTGAATGTTTGAATCATGACCTAATATGAACAGCAAACGTTCTTAAATATAATTTACCATCCATTTTGACAATATGAAGAAGAAAGCAAGTAAAGTAACTAGTGTGGGAAAATCTAACCTGATGAGCAGCCACAGTGCTTGTGCCCATAGATGTAGCAAAATATATAATGAGAGAGTAGAAAGCCACCTAAAACATCAAACGCCTTAGATTCAAGGACAGATAATCACATGGTACCGAAAATTGCTATAAATCAACTCCTATGTTACCTTTGCCATCATAGTTACACACACAGGACCAGCAAGCCCTAGTATTGTCACAAGTTCATTGGGGGATGGAATAGCAAAGGCAAAAGCATTGTATCCTTTCTTATTCAGAGATTCAACCATCATATAAGCTGCAACAACCTTGAACACATAAAACAGCCAAAAAGGTGATCAATTTTTTAAAATGCTAAGAATGTGTAATCAGAATATAAGATCTAAGAAATTAAAAAAAATAAATAAAAGAAATCCTGAAATGTTCATTTAGCATACCTGCGAAACCATTGTTGCCCATGCTGCACCAGCAATACCATAGCCCATAAAGAGACAGAGAACTATATCACCAACACCATTGATGACAGTGGCGGCTGCCAATGCTTTCAAAGGACCCCAGGAATCTTTCATCCCAAGACTGAGAAATGGTAAGAGGACGTCAGAATACACAATTAAAGAGGTAACAACTGTTTGCAGCTTATTAAATTAAGAATGCTCTCAAGGAAGATGCTATCTAATAAAATTGATAAATTGTGGAAAGAAACATAGTGTGCATTTGCACCTTGCACTTTGAGCAACCAACCCAACAAGAACAGCTGGCCATGCTAGGCCTCGAATCTACCAACAGAAAAGGTTTTGTCAACTTAAGTAGCCAAACAAATAAATGAAGCAGAGGAAGATCTTATAAAAATCAATTAGTGCCCAAACTCCCATTCAACTAGTAGAAAGGCAGAGATCAAGAAGTATATGGAACAACAATCAAGTAATAACATGAATTATTTCGTGTAGTTCTTCCGACAGACAGAAATAGATACTGGCTTTATTTTCCTGAGAACAACTTTATGTTGCGATATGGATCCAGGATTGTGTTCACAGACACTAGTTGCCATAATAACAGATTCACAAATAAAAGTTGAATGGAGGCCAAATTCCATTAACTACTTAGGGAAGTGAATACATAAGCATATACTTTAATCTAATGCTTATATGTTTAACTGCATATGATGAATTAAGATTCATGGAAAAGTTAGATAATAATTTTTCTTGACAAATGTTCTCGAGGTCTAAATTAAATAAATCATAATAAGATATATGTGAGCTTAACTAAAGTAAGAGATAAAAATATAGAACTGCCCTTTCCTTCCTGTGAATCGATTTAAAGTGCAATCAATTAGAAGGAAAATATATATATGAGTACAGGAACAGACAGCACAAATTAAATTAGAAAAAGAACAAATGTAAGATTGACAAGATAAAACATGAACCTGAACATATGTATTTGCTGCTGGTACAATGTGCACATTCTTAGGTCCAGCAAAAGCTGAAAATGCAAGAATAGCAAATCCATCATTTATTGCATCACCACCCTAATTCTTTCTTTCTGTTCATAATGTAGGATCAATGAAAGTCTTTACCAGTTAGTGCCCATGAACCAAAGAATCTTGTAAACATAAACATCAAGATGCCAGAAGCCAAACCAACAAAGAGTAAAACAGATATTTGATGCTGTGCTGCTTCTTTATCCTGCACCAGCACTATTTAGTCAAATGATATAGCCTATAATGTAGCAGAGCAATTATTAAATGCATATTATATCCAATCACCAAATCTTCCATAATCGAAAGAAACAAAGGAAGAAGACAAGCAAAAAAGTATAAAAGAAGCAATACAGGTAATAAGATGCAACATAGTAATACAATAAGTTGGTATCAGGATGTAATAAATGTGAAAAATATAAGTTTTTAATCAATACATACACTTACATGGCATTCAAATTTCATCCTAATACACAAATTATTAAGAAAAATGAAAGTGAGTTAGCAACTCCTATTTTGAGAATTTTGGGAAAGCATTGATATATGTGCTCTCTCATACTCCTTATTTGGTGCAATCAATCATGGTCAGAGAAGGCTTTGTAAGCATAACAAATGACAAGAAGATGTTGGACAAACAATATTGGTAGAACTAAGGCCTAAAAAAATAGTCAAACCATTATTTCATTAGCAGCTCCATTTCTGGCCTGAATTAGCATGCTTTGCTAGGAAATATACCTCACACCCCATGCAATGAAACCAGAGGTGCAAGCACTTCCGTGCATTTTCTCCCCTTCTAGTAGAGGAGTCAAAAAAGGTTAAAATTAAATAAAAAGTAATGCCTTTGAAAACTTATATCCATGTTCTAGCATATAAGCAATAATACCCTTTAACAGCTCAAGAAACTAACCCGCCTGGCAAGGGAAGTGGCAACCATATTTGACGTAGCAATTGAAAGGAACATGAACACGTAAGTCAAGTAATCGCAAAGCACAGTTCCTGGACCTGCTCATCCATATCCACAATTACAATGATTCATTACTTGACTCAAAAGAAATAAAGGAAAAAAAAAGACCCTCCATATGCTGCTTGGATTTTGTATTAGCAATAGTTGAGCAGATTCAAGAAAAACGAGTACACTTTCAGGTGAGAAACTTAAAATTTAATCTTCAACATAAAGGAAAGAATGCCAGTCAAATTTCCAAGAAATCACTAAAGCACCAACCTCTATTAATGATTTTTTAACTGGCATTATTGATAAGACTGTTCTCACAGGTAAAAGAACTCAAAGTAAAATTAAAAAAAAAAAAATACAAATTTTCTTCCTAATAAACTCCTTTAGCAGTAAGCTCAACTAACTTTTTGTGTATTAGACACACTAATCTAATCCACAATTATAGCTGTAAAAGAAAAAATTATTTCACCACATTTTTTGAGCAAACCAAAAATAAAATGAAGACAAAAAAAGAAACCCAACCGAAGTTTTCAAACAAATACCTAAAGCAGCAAGCTCAATGGAGCTTCCTTGACCGATAACTGCAGTGTCAATGAGACTCATCAGTGGCCAACATATCCAAAGCCCCGTTGCAGGTCCTGTAAACATCACAATCTCCTTCATTTGATTCCATATACTTTGAGTCTCCAACCCTTCTCTCTTACCCGCCATTTCTTCTTTCACTTCTTGTTGTTGTTCTTCTTCTTCATTTTCAGATAAAGAATTTGAATCAATTGATTCGATTGTATACTCATTTTTAAACAGTTCTTCGCTAGAACTAATGCAAAAAGTTCTAAATAGTTTGTGCTGAATCTTTGGAGTACAAAAACGCAAATTTGGAGGTGAAAGAGAGGTGTGAAAGCGAGAGAGAGGTGGGGTTTTGTTAAAGATGACAAAAGATTGAGAGAATCCCTGTAAAGGGTTAGTTAAAGTTAGGCTTTTGATTTGCATTTTGTTTTCAAAATCAAAACTTGAAAAAGAAAAAGGGTTGTTCTATTTAGCTTGTTTATATAACTCATACATGGAGAAGAAGGAGAAGGAATTAGTTGGATGGTGAATGGTGGCGGCTCTTGTCTGTGTAATAATAATAAGAAACCTTCCGTATCAATAACTGATATAACGTCCTTAAAAGGTCAACTCTCGAACCCTTTGAATCTTTCCACTTACAAAACTTCAAATAACAACACAAAGCTTAATTAATCTTAAAGTACAAGCCTACACTTCGATAAATCCGCTATTCAAGTTTTACTTTGGTCTAAAAGTAGATTTATATTATAATTTCCCACCCAACTACTAACTAATGACATGGACATCAACAGATTTGGCTCGTTTTATGTCATTTAGAAACTTTTGTCGTCTTCAACGACTTTAATGGTTTTTGGTGTTGAATTATTGATTGTTGAAGCCGTGTTCCTTAATCTTTACTAATTTCTTACACTTGAGTTGAGTGTACGTTCAGTCAAATTTGAGTTGGATGCTTCTGTAAACATGTGAGAAGGAGAAGCTCCAAGTGGTATGCAGGGAGACAAACAAGCTTCACAAGTTGATGAACTGAGACAAAACCATATTGTCAATGTCTTTTCGCCACGTGTGCCGACACATGATTGAGTTCTGTGAAACAGAAGGCTGGCTGCTGATGGAAATTTGTTGTTAGAATGAAAAGAAAATAATGCAAATTGTGAAAAAAATTGATAAGTCAAAGTAGTTCCTTTAATGCTGCAGATCATCTAAGCTACATTTCTGAAATGGGAAGATTACAGAAGGAGCTACTTGCTAGAAACCTGACACAATTGCAAAACTTGTATGATAAATACAGAAGGAGAAACATATTATTGACTTGGGAAAAAAACAGGTACAGCTTGTGGTTGTGCCTTGCTTATGCTCCCAGCCTCATTGAGGCATTAAAGAATAATCTCAACCTGATCTTTTACAGCTTCGATACAACGAATAATCTGTGGTGTCTGAGTCTGTTTATCGGCAAGAAGAGTTGAACTTGCATTCTTGGAAACTTTTTTAAGTCTATATTCTCGTTTACTGAATTTAGATGTTGATCTTATAAACTTAAGCAGCTTTTAACTTCTCCAGTTTATACTTGCTAGGACCTTCTGAGTGAAGCATGCCATTAGGAGATAGCAGGCGCCAGAGAGCGAGGAAAAATCGGCCCTGAAAGAAATTTTGTGAAGTCAGCTTAACTCCTAAGGAAAAAGTTACTGTATATCAGTACTGGGGATATGACTTTTTTTACCCATTGAAATGCTACAAGTGCAGTCCAGCAGCCTGGCAAACCAAGTCCTCCTTTGTTCACAAGCTGGTTATAAGAAAAACATAAGGGTTATATTCATGCATAAAGATAGCCAGACAGTCTAGGAATGAGTACTGAGATATAGACTATTACCAACAATAAAAGAGCGCCCACAGAAAAGCATCCGCTCATTGATAAGCTCATAAATTTGAGATCGCGTCCAGCCTGCACAAGAGAAACAGATTTTCTGATGCTAGAACACAAGAGATTCCATATATTATGTTTCAAGTCAATGCTCCTAAAATGAAGCATGGACTATTAGGCAGAGCAAATCAGAGGAAAATACTGGAGCACACAACATACCAGCAAAGTTCCCTCAACACTGTGAGTGCAGGGTGTCACGGCTAATGCAAAAAAGAAGAGAATCAACACTTTGTGCATCTGCATAAAAAGAAGTTAAGTGTGAGATATCCAATAATCTATAATTAAAATTCTTACTCTGGGTTGATAAGAAACATACTTGTAAAAGTTCAGTAGAAAACTAACCTCTTTTATGACCATAAGATCAGATGTAAACATATTTGGGAGGAACCAAGGGATAAATGAGCCAACAGTCCCAATCATCACTCCAAGTATAGCTCCAATAATCATGAGCGACTTTATAAGTGTTCGAGCCTGTTTAACATTACAAATCCTTTCAGAACATTTCTGACAAATCAACTTCATTAGAAGAATAGTTGTATGCATATCCATCACTAACCTTGTCCAAACTTTGGTTAACTCCATATAGGATCTCCGGCATGAATGATTGCGCTGTTTGAGAGAGCGGCTCACCCCATACAACAAACATGCCATAGGTTTGAATCATGACCTGGAGTGAATATGAAGTTGACAGTGTCATCAGTTACTTAATTGGAGACAGGAAGCTAAAGCAATGAAATAAATTATTAAACTAGTGTGAGTTAAACCAACCTGATGAGCAGCAACTGTAAATGTGCCCATAGATGTGGCAAAGTAAGTGATGAGAGAGTAGAAAGCCACCTGAAACATCAAAAACTCTTATTGAGTAACTGCATTGAGTTTGGGTTGATGCAATAATGGAATCAGGTAGAATGTAATCAACCTTTGAGAACATTGATACAAAAACTGGGGCAGCAATTGCAAATATTTGCAGAAATTCATTTGGTGATGGAATAGAGATGGCAAAAGGGTTGTATCCTTTCTTGTTTAGAGCTTGAATCATCATATAAGATGAAATAACCTGGAACATATTCATACGCCAATCAATGGAAACATTAAGAGAAAGAATAAGTGCATTATCTTACATGAAGTATGCATCGAGGTTCAATAAAAACAACAATATATGAACTATCTGAATTCTAGTTCCATACCTGCGACGTCATCGTTGCCCATGCTGCTCCAGTAATACCATAGCCTAACAAACTGCACAAGATCAGATGACCAATGCCATTTACAGAAGTGGCAACCACCAAAGCCTTCAAAGGTCCCATTGAGTCCTTCATGCCAAGACTGTGAATAAGAAGAATAGACTTCAGCACACATTCTAATTAACTAAGTATTGTTCACGGTTTTATTAATCTCCGCAGTAAGAGTTCTCTATCATCTCAAAATTAATTATACTAGTAGATTTCAATGAGCGCAAGCATATCTAAATTAAAGATCATTCAAGCATGTGAGAGGTTACAGCTATTTGCACCTTGCACTTTGAGCAACCAGTCCATAAAGAACAGCAGGCCACGATAAGCCTCTAATCTGCCAAGAAGATTAGGAATGTTAAAATATAAAACATCGGTACAACAATAAAGAAAAAATACCGCAAAAGAAAGAAAGAGCAGAAGAAGTAACAAAGAAGAAGATGAACCTGAACATATTTGCTAGCTACAGGTACAAGATGCGCATTCTTTGGCCCAGCAAAGCCTTAAAAAATTAGATATACAAATTCATTAGTCAGTGAAAGTCCTTTGCTATTTTAGCTCCATTACAGACTATCGTGATCTATAAGTAGAAGTTACTGAAAACTGCACTAGTCTTTCTTACCAGTTAATGCCCATGAACCAAGGAATTGGGTAAACAAAAGCATCAAGACACCACAAGTTAACCCAACAAAGAGCAATACAGAGATTTGATGCTGCACCTCCTTTTTATCCTGCACCAAAAACTGTCTAATCAGAATTGCAGCGTAGACCATAGAAGATTGAATGCTAATCACAATGGTTATTTTTAGTTTTTAAGTATCAGAAAAAGCATGCGCAGGTTTCAGAAGCAACTACATGATTATGCAACCTAAATTTCTTAGGGCATTCAAGAGAACAATATAGCTCTGTATTAATGGCCTTATCAGGTTCACATTTTCTTAATCAAAATTCTGAATTGCGGAAACAACCAGATGTATACTAATCACAGCAATGCCTAAATCAGTTACTGTACAAAATGAACAGTCCCCTTCAACAGATTAAGTAAATAATTACCCCTTTGGCAAGTGCAGTTGCAACCATATTCGAAGTAGCGATTGAAAGGAACATGAACAGAAGATTCATATTATCGCAAAATACAGTCCCGGGACCTGCTCATTCAAATGCATGACAAAGTTATAAATAAATTTGTAGTTACTCCAAGGCCATTTCTTGGAAATGTTTCTACAGAGAACACTTTTATAATGTGTAAAAGCACACCCCTGCAGCGCTTCATTTCTTTCTGGGGAATTGAGTGCTTCTCTAAAAAAAATTCTTTTTGCATATCTCAATCAAACATGTTAAAAGTCCCCAAAATGGTTTTGATTATATGAAAGTGCTTTTAGATGGCACCAAAGATCTAGAATCTAAAACTTCAGTTCTCTCAATTTTCCTGGAAAACAAACAGAAAATAAACTTTTCAAACTGAGTTATATAAGCTACCTAAAGCAGCGAGCTCAGTTGAGCTTTTTTGACCAACAACAGCCGTGGATATAAGACTCATCAGAGGCGCACAGACCCAAAGCCCCGTAGCGGGTCCTGAAAACATGAGAATTTCTTTCATTTGCGTCCAGATACTCTTTCCTGCCAATTCTTCTCTCTTTGATCCAACAGCTTCAACTTCCACTTCTTTCTCTTCGTTAGACAATCCCACAGCCCCATTACTGCTACCTCCGTCAACAACGTCCAGCTCCGGCTCTTCATCCACTAGTTCTGGGCTCGAGCTGACGCATGAAGTTATGAAAGAAAGTCTTCCATGACTGTTTGGTGTTAAAATGCGCAAACTTCTATAAGGTGGTTGGGGTTTGAAGAGAAATAATAATGATGATGAAGATGAGGGTTTAGAGAGAGGTTTGAGATAAGGGTTTTGTAGAGGAAGTTGAGAAGACCGAACTAGCGCTTTGATTTGCATTTTTTTTCTGGTGAAGATTGTGAGAGTAAGAAGAAGAAGAAGAAGAAGAAGAAAGAAGAAGAGCAATTGAAGAAGAGAGCGAGCGGTTTATATAGTTTGGTGTTAAATTTTAGAAGGCTTCAGCTGGACTTGTATTTGGGTTCTCTCCGGTTGCAGATTTCCGGTACTAGTTTAATTAGATGTAAAATAAAATAAAATAAAAAAGTAATAGCGTAATTTTTTTTTTTGTCATCGGAGTGTCCGGACCAGTTTGAACGTACCTCAATTAATTTTCTAAGACTTTAAAGTTAATAGACGGATAAACCTTCGATTGTCACTCCTATTAGAGGTAAAGATGGATTGAATTCAAGATCTTTTGAATAATATATCCAAAAATTTTAGTTGATCGTTCGATCACCTAAAGATAGTTAATAACGTAATATTCACTCACGCTCATAATTTGATTTCTAGATGCTGACGTGGTAGAATATAATAGGTCACTTGACTAACTACTCAATACTTAACCGGAGAGAAGCTAACAGCTAGCTGGTGACTCGGCCTGTTCACGGTAGCCGTTAAAACTTTCCCTCTCCAACTAATTTCTTATCTAACTGCAGCACAAAGGTAGGGCCAGGATCGCATGAGCACGTGACTAGCGGTCATTCCAAGTGGCGGCATCGCGAGACGCTTAGATCATCGTGGTCAAACTCATTGGATGTTCTAAAGTGCCAGATCAACGTTGAAAATGCCACCGTGGCTCCTCCTACTGGTCACTTTTTAACTAATTTTCAAAAACTACCTTCCTTTCTTTAACGAACTTATATTTGAATATGCAAATCACTATCCGTTAGTCTTTGAATTTATTTTTGGACCGACAGGCTAACCATGAGGAGGAATAAGCAAATTAATACATTTTTATATTTAAAAAATAATATCTCTAAACCTGGTTTAATACCAAAAATAGTCATCTAAATTTATTTATTATTATTATTTTTTTTTAATGACCAAAGAGTGTTCGAATTAGTTTATACATATCTCAACTAATCTCTTGAGACCTTGAAACTATTGGTTGAATAAGAGTTCCAATGTCTACTCTTATTGGCAATCGAAGAGAGATCCAAACTCAAGACCTCTTGAATAATACACCCAAAAGTCTCTATCGAACCACTAAACCATTTAGAGATAATTTTAATTCGGTTTTTTGTTTACACTCATTTCTCCCAATTTCAAATATGGAACTTACCTTTTATTCTTTAGATTCATCAACAAACAAATATTTGAAATAAAAGAGAACATTTCAATGATTATGAAAGCTTAGAGTAATGATTTATGTAAGAATTAAAGATCAAAACCAAAAAATAAATATATAATAGGGGTGTACTTAGAACCAATGTTCTGAAAATCGGACTAGACTATGACCCGTTCAAGGGTCCGGTTTCTGGTTTGACCGGTTGGATCGGTCGGTTCGACCGTATTCTATAAAATTTTTTTAGTCCCTGAAGGTTTGGAATTCATCAAAAACACCCCTATAATACTCCCTTAAGGTTTGAAATCTGTTCAAAACACCTTTGTCGCGTGAAGAGACCGATGATGGTGGCGGCAGCGACGATCGACAGCCAATCGAGGTTTGGAATCATGGGGTTTTTGATGTACAGGTGCCGGCGAATCTGATGGTGGTGCTAGGGAGTTCCATCGGCGCCGTAAATCGCCGGAATCAACAAAAGAAATCCGACGGTCGCGTAAACTTTAGGTGGACGGCGAGTGACGAAGGCTAGACGACGGCGACTAAAAATGGCTAGGTTTTTTTATGGAGATGTCGTCCAGTCTAATGGTCGTGTTTTCGTCCTCGAACGACGTCGGAATCCGACGAGATTGAGCTGCGATTGGACCGCGATTTGGCACTATTCCGACGGTCCAACCGCGGTCCAATCCGGTTTAAATCAAAATAACGGTTTTTTATATATACCGGACCGGATTTGTCGTCGGTTACCGGTCGAATCGGTCCGATCGGACAGTCCGGTCCGGTTTTCAGAATATTGCTTAGAACTTATAATGTTGTTTTTAGTAAATTTTCATTAAGGTTAAACTTGTCAAAACAAAAAAAAAAAAATAATAATAATAATAAAAATGAGGATAATGATAAATTAGATTGAAATGTTTAAAAAGGCTGTAAAAATTCTATAATGACAAATTGAAATGAATGATTTGTGTGAACAAAGTGAAAAAAAAAAATTGTTCGTTCACAAAATTTTCTCTTTTATTACCTAAAATGGATATACTAACTGTTAAATTACTACCTAAATTGAAAATTGTTTCACTAAAGACATGAATTTATTATAAAGTAAAATGGTTTATTTAAAGAAAAATGCAACTCTTCCCATAATAAGTTTATTTCCTGAAAAACGTTTTTCAAAAACATTTCCATTTTCTCTTTTATTAGAACATTTACACGATAAAAAACAAAAGCCCGATTGTTTGGGGGGCGGCATGGAATTACATATAAACCCCTCCCCTCTTTTGTAAGAATCAAGTAAATGAGAAGGCAAACAACATTCTAGTCCTCTTAATCTTCTTGTTTACCTTTAGCACCCATTTACTTTATATTGTTTGCAATTATTTTATAACAAAGTACAGTATACATTTTAGAGTAAACGGCATGTTCCCACACAAGGTTTGGCGAATCTATAAGTTCCCACCTTTGGTTTCATAAATTCCAGATTCTCACTCTTAAATTAACATTGTTAGTGTCTGACACAGTATAGAATATGTTATTACCAAACTGCCATTTACCTTTTGATTGTGGTGGCTAAATATCATAAACCTCCCTAGAAGATGGAAGCTTGTCCATCGCACCCCTAATTCCACAACCAGCACCATAGATCGGCCAAAGCCACAACAGTAGTAGCGCGAAAGAGACTAGGAGCGGCACCCCTCACCCTCGCTTGACCACCGCCCACCAGGGCGGTTGGAATGCTCAACTTTCGTGACTTTTCCTCTTACCCACCACCGCTCCTAAGCCATTTCTGGCCGATTCTGACATCACCAACCTCTTTCGTCACCACCATTAGAACACCCACGCCACAATTACCCAAACCCCTCACACCTCCACCCTGATGCACCCACAAATCGTCGGTCAATAGCCCTCGCAATCTCGCGCGATTCTCCAAGTTTACGGCCAGATTCTGGTTGCTTTTAACACCGGAAATACCCTCTTTCACAACCATTCAAACCCCCATCCTCTCCTCAACAAAACCCACTCCTCCATTGGTCTCCCCTACTCACCGTTTGCCATCCACGAGTCGTCAAGTTGCGTTTCTATCACAAGGGTGCGATTGTCATATTTCAAACTTGAGATGTGGAGGGTGCTTGTGAGAGAAATTTGAGATGTGGAGGGTTATTTTAAATTTTTTATTTTTATTTCAAATTTAATGTAGTGTAAATGACCAATTTATCCTTTAACCACTACATTAAACAATTTTATGTTAATTTAAAGGTGAGAATATAGAATTTATGAAACCAAAGGTAGAAACTTGCAGATGCGCCAAACCTTGGGTGGCAGCATGTCGTTTACTCCCTAGTTAGTAAATACGGGTACGGCAAAAAAACGGTACGGGAATTTTACGGGTATGATACGGCAAATGGTGAAAAATATGTTTGTAAAAATTCGGTCATAAAATTCAGATACGGAAAAAATACGATTCGGATATATACGGGTTTAATACGACACATTGTCAATAATACGTTTTGAAAAATACGGCAATAGCAATCTTGGTTTTAGCACTTTTCAAAACATCCCCATTTAAATAATCCATTGTGGTCGACCCTACAATTTATTTTCCTTTTAATTTAAAGTATATTTGAACAATAACTAAGACTAGTATTTTTATCCTTAATTTTATAGTTACGCATACAAAGTTTGGATTCCAATTAGTATAGTTGTTTTATTTTCTGAATTTAATTGGACAGTACATTCAAAGGTCAAATAATAATAGTGTTATGAAATCTAAAAACATGACAAAGTGCACATGGGTTTACAATTTGCAATTGCTTAGGCGTTGGTTGTAAACGATGGTTTGTTGTTTTTTTCTTCTTCTTTAAATATCTGCCAATTCCAAATCCAAGCCCGACAATATTATTTTTATGAATTCATGCTTTTCTTTTGCAGTTTTGCCTTTACCTTTTGATTTCATAAATGATCTTTAGTCTTTTCATTTTGACCCATACAACACAAAACAACAGAACAAAATGAAATATTATGTTAAAACAGATACCAAATATAACTCTCACAAGCATTTCATCAAACATGTTTCAAACAAATCTATCAATCCACCAACATAACAAATCCATCAATCCACCATTTCCCCTATTACTACTACTCACACACCAACACAAACACAAACAAATCACCAACATACAAGATTCAAAGAGAGTTAAAAAGAGAAGAGAAGAAGTGTGTAGCTTGAGGCTTGAAGAGTTGAAGTCTTGGACTTAAAGCTCGGAGAAGAGAGTTAAAATTTAAAAAGAGAAGAGAAGAAGAGATCAAGACTCAGAGTCAAGAGATGAAGAAAAAAGAGTTGAATTGTTGAAGATTTGAAGAAGAGATGAAGACTGGAAGAGAGAACCGAGAAAGAGGAGAAGGAGATTTTTTTTAATTTTAGTCAAACCCCACCAAAACGACGTCGTTTTGCCTTATTATGTAATTATTTTTTTGTCTGCAAAAATTCGGCAATAATTCGGGTATAATTCGCGAATTATACGGATAGGGTATATAATTCGCGAATTATACTAGCCCTAATAAAATACGTGAATTGCTGTTTTATACGGGAATTATACGGCTAGCCGTATAATTCGCGTATAAAACGCGAATTTACTAACTAGGGTTTACTCTACATTTTAAAGTTATTATAAAATTATATATAAAAGACATCTTGACTGCCTTAATCTTTAAAATTGTATTTAATTAATTAAGAATAAATTAATCAAATTAAACGAGATATTTACCTTAAACGATACTATATATATATATAATATTTGTCATTTGAATTTTGAAAAGTGCAAATAAACGCCAAATCTAAGTACAATTTATCCTATTAATATAATGTCGTGTGTTTGGGTTTTCAAAATCTTAAAGAGGGTTGAGAAAATGGGAACTTTGGCAGCGGTTTTCGGGCACCCAGATGAATTTTACCCCTTGTTGAAGCTGAAAAGGGAGGTAACAGATGTGGAGAAGCTGAAGCAAATCCCATCTAAGCCTCACTGGGTTTTTTGTTATACTATTCTTCACAAGGTCTCTCATAAATTCTCTCTCGTTATTCAGCATCTTGATACCGACCTTAGAGACGCTGTAAGTCTCCATTTTCAGTTCTTACTTCAGGTTCTGTTACTAACTGTTGGGTCATTCGCTTGAGTCTACTAATAAGTCAGAAATCCCTCCGAGTTGTCTGCTTTATTGGGTTCTTTGTTCATTTCGTTTAGTATCAGATCAGACCGACTATTCTATTTCCTTCATTTAGTGTAAAACCATCTACTTTCATTGATGTAAGCCCTTCTATCCCGATCTGCTTTAGCAGGGAGTTAATTCAAGGTTTTCTAAGACTCGTTTATGCCTGAATGAAATAGAGACAACAACAGTAACAAAATATAATAGTAAAACAAATCAAACAGTAAACAAAGAAAATAATACATGCGATTTACCCCGGTTTACTCAATGTAGACTACGTCCAGCTGAGTCAATATTATTGTAATATGCCTCACCTCTTTCGTTTACAATGAATGAATTGCTCTCACACCTATAATAAAAGAAAAGTATGATTATATACTAGGTTTAAGAGACTAAACCTACTTTTACAAGGATTCCTATTCCTAAGCTCAATTCAATAAGGAATTAGTAACTTAAAAGAAATCCTACAGCGGTTATACATGGAAAAACCCAAAACCGCCTACGGGCCGCGACCCCTGCCCGCTCATCGGAACCCCCGAGTGCATCTCTGATACCTATTAATGCTGAAGTAGTCGATAACTCCAACAATGCCATCATAATAGCTTACAGGCTTATCCCAACTTCCAACAAATAAAGTTGATTATGTTTAATTACATTAACAGTTTCAAAGGTTTGAACGTTTCACATTCGAATAAAAAAGATCATTAGGGTAATACAAACACCCTAAACGGCGACGAAGTTGACAGATTCCCCCGCATCATTGTTTCGGTAGCATGCAACGTGATATTATGTAATATACAATGAAATAGAAGTTGTAATTTTAACTTGTGGAATTTTCTGTTCTATGCTTTTAATTACTGTCTTAATAGCATGAAAGCTGTTATGTGCGTTTTACAAGTATTTCTTGTTACTGGGAGAGATGTTCATAAGCTAGTGTGTTTCATGTGTATATTTTTATCAGTTAAAAAATTTGCTGTTATGCAGGTATGCATATTTTATTTGGTTCTTCGAGCCCTTGACACAGTTGGTACGTTTCTGATATATATCTTTAACTTTTTTTTCGATTTCTGTGTTAATCTTGTACTTTGCTGTCTACGATATTAGATTTTTCAATATTGAATAGAGTAAACAACGTATTCCCACCCGGGGTTTAACAAAATCTTAAGTTGGTAACTTTAATTATATTTATTTTAATTCTCACCTTTAAATTAATATCGTTCGTGATTGTTAAAAGTAGTCGAAAATAGTGAATGAGGTGGACAAGTAAAAATATGAGTTTTGTAGAAAAAATTGTGGGGAGTCTAATAGTGGTCTCAGAAGTGATTTTGGACTTTAGAATCGATAAAAAAAAAAGTCAAAAACCACCCACTTGAACGTTGTTAACATGAATTGCTTTTTACTAAAATGAGCCCTTCTTGGCCAAAAAAAAAAGTCGATGGACTTTAGCGTGCCAATGTGTATCGTACTACAGTAAAATGTTAAAAATTTATTAAAATAAAAGAAACAGTATTACTTTAAAAGGTGAGAATCTGGAATAAATGAAACTAAAAGTATTAACTTGAGATCCCGTTAAACTTAGGTGGGAATATGTTCGTTTGTTCTGTTGAATATGATAAAACGTGATGTGAAAAATTTTAAAATGGTTTCTTCATATGGCAGTCTGGACATCACTTCAGTCGCTTTACGTTCTACAGTCTGATAGACAAAATTTACGTAGATTATGTATATTTAGACTCCTAGTTGCAGAATCTGTTCTTCCTTTAGCATTTATATATATATATATATATTTTTATTCAAATGTTGGTGAATGCCTTTTTTCCACTTTCCCCAATGGATTTGCATTAAAGAGGATGATACAAGTATACCTACAGAGGTGAAGGTGCCTATTCTCTTGGCTTTTCAAAGTCATGTATATGATCGTGACTGGAATTTTTCATGTGAGCTTTCTTTCTTAATTTGAAAGAAATAATATTACTGGGATAGTAGGATTCCCTTTGGTTTCCTTTTAACTCTTTTTTTCTTTTAAGGTGGTACAAAGGATGACAAAGTTCTGATGGACCAGTTTCATCATGTTTCAACCGCTTTCCTGGAGCTTGAAAAGGGGTTAGTCTCTTATCCTTGCTTTAGCCTAGGAATATTTGATTTTAATAACTTCTGGAGACATGAAATGATGATATTCATACCCATTTTTCTTATTCTTTTTTCTTCCCCATCGGCCTGTTAGAATTTTCTGCATCTATTTGCATTCAGACATAATTGCAGTTTTAATTTTTGCTACAGTCCTTTAATTAGAAATTCACATTAATGTGCAGTTATCAGAAGGTAATTGAGGATATTACTCAAAAAATGGGTGCAGGAATGGCAAAATTTATTTGCAAGAAGGTTCGTGAATCATGTAACCTGCATCTATTGTTCTAAGATATAGTAATAATCTATATATGATGGTAGAGATGAGCTCCTTGAGCTAATTACAGAAAAAGCAGATAGACCAAATGTATATCACACTAATAAATTTTATCCTCATCTCTTGCAGGTTGAAACAATTGATGACTATAATGAATACTGCCACTATGTAGCTGGACTTGTTGGATTAGGTCTGTCTAAGCTTTTCCATGCCTCTGGGAAGGAAGATATGGCTCCAGAACATCTTTCCAGTTCAATGGGTGTATTTCTTCAGGTATTCATTATATGGAGCAACAATGCGTTTTTCTACAGCCTGAGTATCTGATTTGAAATGCTAAAGCTTGACTGTATGGATCTACAAATAACAGAAAGCAAATATCATTCGAGATTATCTGGAGGATATTAGAGAAACACCAAAGCCGCGGATGTTTTGGCCTCAAGAGATTTGGAATAAATACGTCAACAAACTAGAGGTGTATATTCCCTTTTACTTGTTTTATCACTATATATTGTTTTGTTTTTCATGTCTAATTGACCTTCTCTCAGGACTTACAGTATGAGGAAAACTCTGTCAAGGCAGTAGAATGTTTGAATGACATGGTTACCAATGCTTTAACACATGTGGAAGATTGTTTCAAATACATGTCTGGTTTAAGAGATCCTGTTATTTTCAGATTTTGTGCTATACCTCAGGTAGCAAGCTTGAATATGAGACTGTGATTGATTTACTGAGTGACTGATAAAAAACCATGTTTAGTTTTTAATGAATATGAAGGTTCATAGAAAGCTTACCTTTGTCAGGTTATGGACATTGGAACATTAGCATTATGCTACAACAACATTGAAGTCTTCAGAGGTGCAGTGAAAATGAGACGTGGTAAGATTTTTTCAATCACATTATTTATTAAAATCATTCCCTGGTGTTTTTTCTCAGTATTTTTTTAATCACATTATATTTTTTAAGAAAAATATTACGTTTATAACCTAATCTCCTAACCTTCTCTTACAATCCTAACGTATCAGCAGATTGGTATTGTCACGTCAACTCCTACTACACCCAAGATATCAAAGGCACTATCGAAAACGAACAGTTGTTCCTTATAAAGGAATAATCATTCCTTCATAAGGAATGATTGTCCTTAAGGAACAACCATTTATAGTCATTCATTTTATAAGAAATGGTTGTTCCGTCATTAGAGATAGTTGTTCTTTATTTATAAACGGTTGTTCCATTGGTTGTTCCTTCATAAGGAACAATCATTCCTTCTGTGAGAAACAATCATTCATAATCAAAATCATTTTGACGTGACAACACCAACTCAGCTATCACGTTAAGGGTTATAAGAGAAGTTTGTAAAAAAAGGTTGTTGACTTAGTATTATTCATTTTTTTAATAAATAAAGGTTCGTTGTGTTGATTGTTGATGTTTCTAGGTCTCTCTGCTAAAATCATTGACCGAACAAATGTTATGTCAGATTTGTATGGTGCCTTCTATGATTTCTCTTGTATGCTCAAGTCCAAGGTATGATCCGATGCATGTTTTCTTTGCAAACTTTTCTCATGGCTTCAGTACTCACCAAAATATGTTGGTGGTGGCTGTAGATCAACAAGAATGATCCCAATGCAACAAAAACCTTGAACCAGATTAATGCAATTCAGAAAGTATGCATGGATTCTGGGGTGGTAAACAGAAGGTTGGTAGAAAAAATTACAGTTATATTCACCTTGAATCGAATTTTCTTACGTTCTTCTCTCTTACAACTCTCATGGATTCCACCAGAAAATCTTACATAATCCAAAATGGACCAAAATACAGTTCAACCATGGTGAGTTTTTACAGAAAATTTTCAACGTTAAATAGTTTTTTCCAAGAATATGAACTAATTATACTACAATCATGCAGATTGTCTTTTCGCTATACTGGCCATCATTTTCTCGTATCTCTACGCCAACTGAGTGTAAGTTCAGTTACGGATACACTAGAAAATTTACAGTCAGGAAATAGTCTTATTTCTGCTTCCCCGTCCGGCATTTGCAGGATCGTGGCGTTATTGAACTTTTATATGTATCTATAGATAAATTCTGATGGTATTATTCCAATATAGAACGTGTTATTGGTGTTCTCATAAATAAAAGATCCTATTGGCATCTTGTATTTCTTACAATTAAACCCACTCTTAATTAAATCAAAGTATGTTGTAAAGATACGTGGATCTACCACCATTTGACACATTTTCATAGTGCCATTGCTACCTTTTGACATATAGCAAAAGGTGATAATATTTTTATTCTTTTTTAACTACTTGCTGCATGGATAGACTGTCAGATAAGGGAGAAGGACATTTTCTCACCCAAAGTTTGGCGAAACGACACTTATCTACCCATCAAGTTTTAAAATGGCAAAGGTGTGTTTGGTTTATTATTTTAAATAGGATTTTGGGGATAGTATTGGATAGGAAAGAATTATGAGATAAAATTTAAAAATTTATGAAAAAATCCCCAAGGTTTGCTAATTTAATAAACACCCCAATATATTAAAATATTATAAAATAACAAAAACACTCCTATCACCCGCAGTGTCAGATTTCGATCACCACCGCCGGAATCTGACCAGAAAATTGCGTTACGACACGAGACATAGGATGCGTAGCTGCTGTCGTTATGGCCTTTTCCAGCCATATCCACTACAGATCTAGCCGGAAAAAGCAAGATCTAAGGCCAGTTGTGGCCTTCGACGGCAGAAAAAAGGCCATTATGGCCGTCGTTGTCTATCAATGATGGCCAAGATTTGGCTGTCGTTGACCATTTCTGTGGCCGTCAAGATCTGGCCGGAAAAGGCCAGATCTGGCCATTACTGGCTATTTTCGGTGATTGTGTGACTATTGTGACAGATTCCGGCAATCACCGGTGGTGGTTGTCGGAATCTATCAAGTATTGGTGGGTGGGGGTGTTTTTATTAGTTTTTAAACTTTTTTTCTCGGGGGTATTTAATGAAATTAATAAATATCTGGGGTCTAAAAGTAATTAAAAATAATAGGCTATTATTTTGTGAATAATGTGCCAAACAACATTTGAAGAATAGGATTGGGAATATGGATAAAAACAATAAGCCAAACACACCCTTTATTCTTTTTTGACTACATATTGCATGGATAGACTATCAGATAAGGGAGAACGACATTTTCCCACCCAAGGTTTGGCGAAACGACACTTATCCACCCGTCAACTTTCAAAATGACACTTTCCCATCCTTCCTCAGATTCTGTTAATTTTTTTAGTTAATATTTGACTGAAAAGACGAAAATACCCTCAAATAGTTTATTTCTTAATTTATTTATTATAAATTAAAATTTAGTTAAGTCAAAGTCTTTACTCTCGATTATTTATTAGTTCAAGTATAAATATATATTTTTTCCTTTGTTTATTTAATTAATTAAGAATATTGATTTTATGTGTTAATTAGTAAAAATGAAAAATTATATTATGAAAAACATTATAAATTTCGTAGGTTATTAAATAATAGTGATCATATATTAATGACATTATAAATAAATAAATATTAAGATTTTTTAACTTTAAACGATCCCATAGCATTACTCCTAACTTTTTAGGTGGGGTTAATTATTATTATTATTATTTACTTTTTAATATTTGACTTTTTGACTAATTAAAAAATAATAAAAAATTTATGAAGTCAAATATTTAAGGGTATTTTTGTCCTTTTAGTAAAATATTAACGGAAAATATAACAAAACCTAACGAATGTGGGAAAATGTCATGGAAAACTTAACAAAACCTAACGAAGGTGGGAAAGTGTCATTTTGAAACTTGAAGGATGAGAAACTCTCGTTTCGTCATACCTTGGGTGAGAAAAATATCGTTCTCCCGTCGGATAAATCATATTCTTTTCGACATCTTCAATAGACCATAGTGAGACTTGTATTTTCTTGCCATCTTTTTCATATTTTGGTTTTTGTAAGTCAATTTTATGCTTTTAATGATATTCAATTCTATTGTAAAAACTTAAATTATATCAAATATAAAACATGAGATAAAATCACATTGTTGCAAGTAATAAATTACAATTACATATTACTTTCCTTTTATATAACATGTAATAGGCTTATAATAACTTCAATTTAACTACTTCTAAGTAAGCGGTTCGTTTCGGACTTTTAGATTTGTATTATTCAAGAGGTCCTGAGTTTAAATCTTCATAACTACTAATAAGGGGTAATCACTGGAGGCTTACTTAGCCGTTAACTTCAGGATTTTAGAGAACTAGTTGAGGTGTACGTAAGATGACCTGGATACCTGGATACAACCAAAAAAAACAAAAAAACCTTCAATTTTGACTTAAAATTTTGGATACTAATAATTGACCATTAAATGAATTTAAGAAGCTAGTTGAAAGTAATCAATTTTTTTTTATGTCATTTCAACTACTTCTTAAATGGCTATTAATTAGTATAAAATATTTTAAAGTCAAAACTAAATAATTAAAGCTCACTTTAGAGTCTTTAGACTATTGTGAGTGGACAACTCAGTCGGTAACTGGGCACGGCAATGAGTCGACTCGCTCTTGGTGCAGTGAGTCCAAACATGTCACTCATGTCAAGCTCAGTTGCCTTCATTCCATTTGGCAACTCCCAGTTGAAACAATGGAGCAAATGTGCCACGGAGAACTCCAAAGCATACAACCCGAGTTGCATACCCGGACATGATCTTCGACCCGACCCGAATGGGATATACTCAAAGTCCGTACCCTTAAAGTCTGGAGCACCCTCCCTCAAAAACCTACTGGGCTTAAATTCAGCCGGGTCTTCCCATGCGGACGGGTCCTGCCCGATCGCGTATGCGTTGATCATGACACGAGATTTCGCCGGGATTTTGTACCCGGACACGACGGTCTCCTCGGCAGTCTCATGGAGGAGAAGTGGGATTGGTGGGTGAAGACGTAGGGTTTCCTTGATGGCACATTTGAGATAGGTGAGTTTCTCAAGATCGGATTCGTGGACAACCCGGTTCAACCCGACTTTATCAGCTAGTTCTTCCTGCACTTTTTGTAGTTCCTCCGGGCTCTTCATCAACTCCGCCATTGCCCATTCAATTGTAGACGCCACAGTTTCGGTTCCTCCGAACATCACATCCTGTGAAAATTATGTGAAAGGAGTAAAAAATTAATTAATTTATACAAAAAAAAAATAGTGAATAATAAATATTTACCATGATAATGGCTTTGATGTTATCTCTTGTGAGTTTAATTAAGTTGTTTGTCCCATCACGATCTTCATTGTAAAACGCCATTAATTCATCAACCATGTCTGCATCTGCAGCTTCATCTTTCTCATCTTCACCATTCACATTCTTCTTCTTCTCTATATGTTCATCAATGATGATATCAATAAACCCATCGAGCGATTCTCGAGCTCTGGCGAGCCTCTTGTTGAATGCTTGTGCATGAATCCAACCCAGCCATGGAAAAAAATCAGCGATATTAAAAGCTCCAAAAAGCTTGGAAAATTCTTGCATAATCTTCACGAACTCATCTTGTCCTTCATGAGAAACCGACCCAAATGCAGCCCTGTAAATTACGTTCTTCGTCAGAGAAAACACCAACTCACCAATATTGACCTCTAAACCAGTTCTCTCCGTCACGGTTTTGACAGTTGCATCCACTTCTTCATGAATGGATGCCCAAGACTCGGCCCGTCGTCGACTGAAGAGCTTCATGACAGAAACTTTACGCATTTGGCGCCAAAAGGGTCCGTAATTTGCAAAAGCCATGTCAGCTCGATCGTATGTTAAGTAAGTTATTGCAATGTTTGCAGAGCGATTTGCAAATACGCTGTCTTGAACTTGAAGGACTTCTCTGGCCATTTCTGGAGTTGAAACTGCGACAAAATGGACAGCTCCCATTTTGAGATGGAGCAGCCCACCGTAGAGCTTGGCCAGGCGGGCGAGGCCGCGGTGAGTCAGCTGGTCCATCATCATCATGTTGCCGATAATGGGATACCCTTTCGGGCCTGGCGGGTAAGGGAGTTTTCTACGCGGATTTGTAAAGAAGAAGATGGTGATGAAGACTAATAAAGGAAGAGTGACGAATAAGAATGGAGAAGCCTGAAAGATTTGCAGAAAATTATCCATGGCAGCTGCCTTCCCTCTCAATAGCATTATAAGAAAGGAAGAATTTCAATGGTTCTGTAAGCATGAAAGGTCTTATATATAGCATTATCGAAAGAGTCATCTCCAACAAATCAAGCTCTGCAACGTCTGTTTATAGAAATGGCGGTTCCGCGAACAAATCAAGATCTCTAGAAGTCAATAGATTACTGTTGTTATCAACCATTGAAATTAAGGTTGGTTTGATTTTATAATATATGTGATTAAATAGGTTCCAGTTGGCTGCAATTATTATTTCTTCTCTATAAATATGAAAATCATACTTCTAACCAATCTGTACAAACAAATATTATAATTTTAATATTCCAAGTTTACAAGTAAATGATTTTGGTTTGCTATAGATGTTAATAATTTTATTTTATTTATGTTAAATAAATTAATTAATTATTTAATAACTAATCACTACATCTGCTGCAATTATAATCAAATTTTTTTTTACGTAACTTAGTATCCAGACCCACATTAGAGCCTGCCAATTATACACCGGATTTAACCTAAAATTTGAGCCACAAATTGAGATACAAATACAAATAGACAAGTATAGTCTTACAAAATGTTTTCAGATTCTTTTTTAGGTATCCAAACACATACTGGAGCCTGTCAATTATATATCGGATTTACCCTGAAATTTGAGCCACAAATTGAGATACAGATACTAATAGACAGGCATACTCTTACAAAATGTTTTCAAATTTATTTTAGGGATCTGAGATATCCAAATACACATTGGAGCCTGCCAATTATACATCAGATTTAACCTAAAATTTGAGCCACAAATTGAGATACAAATACAAATAGACAAGCATACTTTTACAAAATGTTTTCAATTTTTTTTTTTTTTTAGGGATCTAAGGTATCCAGATACACAATGGAGTTTGTTAATTATATTTCAGATTTACCTTGAAATTTGAGCCACAAATTGAGATACGGATACTAATAGACAAGCATACTTTTACAAAATGTTTTTAGATATTTTTTAGGGATCTGAGGTATCTAGACATATATTGGAGCCTGACAATTATACATCAGACTTACCTGAAAATTTGATCGACAAATTGAGATACAACTACAAATAGATAAGCATACTTTTACAAAATGTTTTCAAATTTTTATTTTTTTAAAGGGATCTAAGGTATCCAGATACACAATGGAGCCTGCTAATTATACATCAGATTTACCTTGAAATTTGAACCACAAATTGAGATACGGATACAAATAGACAAGCATACTTTTATAAAATGTTTTTATATTTTTTTTAGGGATCTGAGGTATCCAAACATACATTGGAGCTTGCCAATTATACATCAGACTTACCTTGAAATTTGATCTACAAATTGAGATACAACTACAAATAGATAAGCATACTTTTACAAAATGTTTTCAAATTTTTTATTTTTTTTAGGGATCTAAGGATATCCGAGATACGCTGCTATGCCATCCGATACACAATATAGCCTGCTAATTATACATCAGATTTACCCTGAAATTTGAGCCACAAATTAAGATACAGCTACAAATAGACAAGCATACTTTTACAAAATGTTTTTAGATTTTTTTTTTTAGGGATCTAACTTCTGAGGTATCTAGACACACATTAGAGTCTGCCAATTATACATCAGATTTACCCTAGAAATTTGAGCCACAAATTGAGATACAGATACAAATAGACAAGCATACTTTTACAAAATGTTTTCAGAATTTTTTTGTTTTTTTTAGGTATCTGAAGTATCTAGACTTGTATTGGAACCTACCAATTAGACATCATATTTACCCCGAAATTTGAGCCACAAATTGAGATACGGATATAAATAGACAAGCATATATACTTTTACAAAATGTATTTGTTTTCAATATCAAAATTAGATATGAATGTGATAAATTCATTGTTTCTTTGCATGTGGATATACGGTCAGCTGCCTACAACAGTTTTTCCACATAAAACCATGCATAAATAGTTTGGCCTAATTGATAGTGAAATCTTAATTGTTACAACTTCATTTAGGTAAGATTTACTTTTCACACATATATATAATAATGTGTGATTATTAATTATAATAATATATATGAGTAATCTTGATTTTAATCCCGGAAACCCATATTATTATATTTTAAAATTTCAATTATTGTCTGATATTATAGTGCCACAACATCAGATGAAAAGCAAATTTTTTTTTTTTTTTTTTTTTTTTTTTAAAACAAGAAATATGGATAAACTCATAGCTAAGATTTTTAGGGTTTTATAGATTTGGTCTTCATAATAATGGCCCATGATTAATTTGGTATACAATGCAAGCATGCTTATGGGCAGTGGCGCACTCAGGATTTTTGCCCAGGGGGGGCCCCCTTGCTCTGCCACTGTTTGTCAATCAACTAATGAAAACATAAGAAAATAACATCCAATTCACAAGGAAACACAAGAAAATTGTTACGTGGAAAAACCTCTTCAATGTGAAGAGATAAAAAAAACCACGAGAATCTAACGATTCACTTAAATCCAATATAATCAAAAGAGTTTACTGATGTGTATTTTTGACAAACATGCAAATGTAGCAAGTGCATTAGTCGCAAAAAGTAATAAAGTGATAAGTAGAGTATCGTTCCCACGAAGGATAGTATTATTAAGTACCGATTTCTCTAGTTTAAGTCCTAATTAAAGCAAAACCCAAAAACTTAACTAATTAAACAAAATGTTAAAAAAAATGCTAGGTTGTTGATTTCACCTAGATACGCTAACCCAAATCATAGAATCTATTACTCAAGTTCTAATTCCTTGATTGAAAATGGAATTCTCTAAGTTGTAAAACATACCTTTTCAGGCTATATATCCCTGCTTATCTCTATTAAGCTTCCGCACCTAACAAAATGAAGATTAATAGTTCAAAGTCTTTTAAGCTTTATGGAATTCTATCTACATTTCATAAATCGCTAAACCTATCTCTAACGTTTGCTTAATCTACGGTATTTATCCCAAGAGGCACAATCACAAATCACTTCTCAGTCTCATTGTGAACAACACACATTTGAATGGTGATCAAACATCCAAAAGTCATTAAGCAAAGAGATAAACACTCAATCATGAAATTAAAACTCAAAGTAAATCAATTCATATAAATTTGAATAATTGTATCAAGGTTACATCAAACCCTAACTAAACAACTCAGTTCATACTCAAAAACAAAACAAAATAACAAAAACAAACTGAATCAAAATTCAATCATTGAAAAACAAGCAAAAGATTGAGAAATCTTTTTTAATTTGAAGCCCAAATATTCAATAATCTTCTCCTTCAAAGAGCTGCCTTCCAAATGATGAACCAAGACCCTTTTTCTTTCATTTTTGTGCTAATTTATGCCTCTTTCACTTAAGGACCAAGCCCTAGCAAGCTACAACACGTCGTTTTATTTTTTCACATCTGACGCAGTTTCGCCGCAGCGAAGCTTTTTCCTTGCCGCGGCAAAAATCTTTCGAGCCAAATTTGAGCATGAAAGAGTTTGAATATGGAAACGTGTTAAACATATGAATTGTAGCTGTTTAAATTATCTTTCTACTCGTTAAAGAATCAGCACAATATAAGGTCTACAGCGTAAGTTATGCCAGAAATACTGAAGCACATCCAAAGACCTTTTTCTTCAGTTTCCAACGTACTGTTCAGGACTTCAAGCCAAGTTTTCACCCTTGTCCAGTCAGAATTAGGCAAACTCCAAACATGAAAGTTGTAGCTCTACTTCTTAGCTTTCCAAAGATTATAAAATCAGGTCATTCTGAGTTTCCAAGCTCAAGTTACGCAATTTACGCTCAAAACTGTCATTTATACTCAAAATCATCGTTTAGGCTTGCAAAGACAAATTAATAGAATTAGATAGCAATTATGACCCAAATTGAATGAGAAGTATCCTAAATCCTATCGAAATTCAATGCAAAATCATAGGGAAAAATAGAATTATCATTTACAACAACCACAAATCTACCAAAAATATTCTACACAAATTTAGAACTCAATCACAACTCTAATAAAAGTAAAATACACAAAGGTTTACGAAAATATGGATTACAATGACTCCAAATCAGATCTGCATGTAAAAGAGAAGTTGGGAAAGAAAAACTTGATTATAAAAGAGACAAAACCTAACTTTTTAATTTTTTAACTTTTAACTTTTTTTTTTTTTTTTTTACCTTTTAAAAAAACTTTTTAAATTTTTTTTAAAGTTGAGGGCAGGCCTTGGTCCGCCCCTGCTTATGGGCTGCAATGATATTACGCTCTTTGCATGCTCACTTCTTAATAAAACCAAATTGATGCCATGTTGCATGACTTCTTTCTTGCTAGTGAAAGTAACTTAAATTAGAACCATTTAGTTTGTGGTCGGATTGTAAGACTGTAGGTTATCCAAAAGTTTTGTATTTGGGTCACATAAAGTGGTCTCTTATCAACATTTGTGATTTACCTGACCTATTGGGCTTGAACGATGTTCGTTTATGTATCAGTATTAAGACTTACCTGGCCCACCGGGCTTATAGGGTGTTCATTTATGTATCATTATTGTGACTTAATTGGCCTATTGGGCTTGTAGAGTGGTCGTTTATGTATCAGTATTGTATTGATGATCAATGTGATATCAACACATAATCAACTATATTTTAAGAATTGAGATACATTTATGAAGATAAGTAAATAATAAATTAGGTACGTAAATGGGGCACTAATCAAAAACTTATACCAGAATACGAATCATACAAGATGTATAAATCATTTTTTTTTTTTTAACTGAAATGAATTGATATATTGAAATAGGGATAATAAAAATGAGATCGCTGATGTTTAAATTAAGTAACACTTTGATCCCATAAAATCAAAGAGTAACACATTCAAATCTCTCAAACGAGGACCAAAGTGTTAGCCGAAACCTTAGGAACCCAACTAATTATCCATTAAATTGTGATGTTTTAATTAAGACAGTTAATTTTACTTGTCCCTTGAGAGATAGTTGAATCTCAAACGCTTATTTATTCGAGAGATAGTTCAATCTCAAATAGTTAAATATCAAATACTAACTCCAAGGGATTGGCCTAGCAATCAAAGAGGTTTACTCCTTTCTTGAGATCTTGGGTTTAAACCTTGGGATCACCTATCACATTTTGGCTTACCTGATCCTTTGGGCTTGTAAGATATTCAATGGACCTCAGGGATTAATTGAGAAGAGCGTAAGCTGACCCAGACACCCCAGTTACCCAAGGAAAATCTCAAACAGTTATCGGTTTTCGAATGTATTAAATGCCTCACTGAAATAACCGTAAATGAAATTTACCCTATACTTAGAAGTTAGAAGGAATATTGGGGGAAGAATTCCAAAGGCAATATAAAGCCAATTCCACCACACCCATCACAATCAAAACGGGGAAGGCATGAGGAAAGTCACTCATAATAATGCAAATTTACCTGATCCTTTTGGGTTTGTAGGATGTTCAATAGATTTCAGAGATTAATTGAGAAGAGTGCAAGCTGACTCGAACACCCCAATTACGCAAAAAAAATCTCAAACACTTATCGGTTTTCTAATGTATTAAATGCCTCACTGAAATAACCGTAAATGAAATTTATCCCTATACTTAGAAGGGATATTGGGGGAAGAATTCCAGGGCAATATGAAGTCAGTTCCACCACAAACATCACACTCAAAACGGGGAAGGCATGAGGAAAGTCACTCATAATAATGCAAATTTGCCCAAATTATGAAGGCAAGTAGTAAGTGACCACATGAAAAATCAAAATAGATGAGAATAAAATAAGGGTATGACCTTGACTTGATCCGTTGATCCTATTCCTAGTCTATGACACTTATCTGAGTCTGAAAAACAAAGCCATCGCCCATTTAATAAATTCATCTATTAAATTAAAAAAACCTAAAGACATTGACCTTTCGAGAATCGAGAGTTCATTTAATAACAAAAATCCTCTTAATATAATTAGCTCTAGGTAGTTTACCGCTTAAGATTCTTAGGTATATTATTCAAAAAGTCTTAAGTTTAAATCCTCACGATTACTAACAATGGGTAGCCACTAAAGATTTACTTAACTACTAACTTCAGGGCCCTAAAAGACTAATTAAGGTGCGCGTAAGCTAGCCCGAATACCCCCAGATATCAAAAAAACAAATAATAATCTTGGGTCCATTTGTTTTATTATTTCATACCCTATTCTTAATCATATTCCTAAAATAACTGTTTGTTTAATTATTTAAGAAATACTATTATATTTTTTAATTACTTTTAGACCCTTAAGTTTATTAATTTCATTAAACACCCCTAGAAAAAAGTTTAAAAATTAACAAAAACACCCCCACTCACCCATAGTTGCCAGATTCTGACAACCATTGTCAGTGGTAATCGAAATCTGTCACAACGACCTACAAACGATCAGAACTGACCGGTAATTCACCGGTGATGGCCAAAGAAATGGTCGTCGTAGATCTGGCCTTTTGCAGTCGTTGACAGCCAAATATGGCATTTTCCGGCCAGATCCGTGATGGATGGCAGGCCGGAAAAGACCGATCGCGCCACGTCCAGCCGTCCGTGGTCTCGTTCGTAACACCGTCAGGAGCGATGGTGGCTGGAATCTGGTAGGGTGGATGAATGTGTTTTTGTTATTTTACAAAAATTTTATATATTGAGGTGTTTAGTTAAATTAGCAAAATTAGGAGGTTTTTTTGTTAATTTTTAAATTTTATCTCGTAATAATCACCCTATTCAACTATCTAATATTATTTCCAAATTCCTATCAAAAATAACAAATCAAACGGACCCTTATTATTACAGAACTATTGATTAGCCGTTAAAATTTATATTATTACAAATTAAATAAATATTTACCAAATTACCCTTATATCGTTTTATTTGAGTATATCCAAACTGAGATATTTATTAATTGATTATACATACGTGAAGGGCAGTTGTGAAATAGCATTTGGAATTGCCTTGGGGGCAGTGGCTACTCCACCACACAAACATTTGGTGCTTCTTTCTAACTTTCTCAAATCCAACCATAGTTTTGAATGATTTATTTAATGCTTTACCTGACCCACAAAGTTTGGCTTTTTAACAACACCATCAACCCATTCAAAACTTTGTAAAACTGTTTTTGAACATTTCAAAGGCCCTCCTCCTTGAAAGTAACAACACCACATTCCAAAAACAACCACTACTTTCCCATCAATTAAAATTTTGTGTAATTCAATGTCAATACCTCTATACCTTTATATAAAACATATAGTATTGTTACACGTACGAAGATGATATGACAAATAAATACGTTATGGTGTTCGAGCTAACGCGTCTTATAATTCTCAAGCTACAAGAAGTTAAGCGGTCAGATAACTACAGTGATTATCCCTTATTAGTAGTCGTGGAGATTTGAACTCAGGGTCTCTTGAGTAATATACCTAAGAATTTCAAGCGTTACTTTCCTATAATTAATGTGATACCCACATATAAATAGATATAATTTCTAATATTTTTAATTAAATTAATATCTTATATAGTGCCAATATAAAATGCTTTATCAAGAAACAAAATTTAAAAAGAAAAAGATTCTAAAATTAGAACTATGAGTATTATACATTAAATTCTCTTCATTGGTCCTGCAAATAAATCGATAAATAGACTCTAAAAATACAACCAACCCAAAAAAAAAAAAGGAGAAACCTCCCTACATTCCCGTGACATGCCTAACTAACTATAATTAACCTTAATCTTAGTCTTAATTGATTGATTAATTAGACCTATCAACCAAACCAACCTTAGAACGGTTCAAACCGGTTTGAACCCACGGTTCATTTCCGCCTACTCCTACTCTAACTACCTTCAAAAACTCTGAACCATTTGGGTCAACCCCACCTCCGGTCCACTCGTTTCTTTCTTCTTCCTCATCTCCAACACTTTCCTATGGCTATTCGAGTGAATTTCCCCCGAAAAAGTCGGGCTACAAGCAGGCCGATATTCTGGGAACAGCCGGCCGGATTTGAACCGGACTCCGCATGCATTGCACAGCGTTTTGGGACCGAGCGGACCGGTTCGCCACTGGGGAGTCTTTTGTGTCTGGCAGTGGGTGCACCTCCGTTGAAATAATCCTCCGCCGCTTTGAACCGCGGGTTTCTTCTTCGGTTTCTTGGCTTCCGGTTCGGTAAAACTGTTACACCACTCCGTATTTTGAACCGAGCTGGTGATGGTTGAGCCAGAAGAAGATGAAGAGGAAATTGGTGACTCAGAGAGTGGGGATGAACTCATTGACCAGACCCGGGTGGCGGGTCTGGGTCTTTTGGTTCTGGCTTTTGACGGAAATGATGCCGGAAAACATGGAGTTTGGTTCAAAACCGGTTTTATGACCGGTTCAAACCGGTATTCTCCATGATTGGGGTACAAAAGAGAGAGCTCTGAACGTGAAGAATCATCCACAAACCTGGAAACCCATTCAAGCTCTGCAATTTCATCCACCTGAAAAATACACAAAAAGGAATTTTATTTTAACTTTCTAACGTAAAATAAAAAGAAATTATTTTAAACATAAAAAAAAAAAAAAAATGAACCATTTACCGGTTCAACGAGTTCATTGGTGAGAAGCGACTGATCAGAAGAAGAAAAAATGGAAGAGTTAGAGTTATTATCATCATCAACACGGTCTTGAGAATCAACAAAAAGGGAGTCTTTTACATCTTCAAATTCTTGAAATTCTCCGTTGGAAAAATCAAGAAGATCATCAACAGAAAAATCATCACACGAAACACAACCCAAATCATCAAACAAAACAACTTGTTGGTGGTGAACGTGGGTGGATTTCATGGAGAGTTCTCTACGTAAACTAGATTTCAAAGCTTGTTCAAATCCCATGCACAACTCCATGCTATGATGTCGAATACCACAAATTAAAAATTTAAAAAATAAAAATTACTTAAAAAGAGAGGATATATTTTCAGAGAAAAATTTCAAAGGTTGTGGAGAAGAAGAAGAAGAAAATGGAGAGTAAAAATTCAGAGTTAGTTGAGAATGAAGCACTGATATGAAGGCTGGTTCGTGGGCGAAACTGGTGCGGAGTTAATGGCTTGTCTCCTCATTATCTACTACTTTTTACTTTATATATCTTTTATTTTATTTATTTATTTACTCATTTGAATTTGAATTATAACTGTAAATATACTGTAAATATTTATTTGATATAAATAAATAGAAAATCTGCATGGTTTTTTGTTAAGGGCTGACTGTCGTTGAGGAAGTCTTGATAGGTTGGCTTTGTTTGGACCAAATCCATTTTCCACATTTTTACTTTCTCTATCCTTGACTAATCTTATTCCAGGTTTAGTCTATTCCATCCAATGGGTGAAACAAACAAAAACAATTTACTTTATATTTTATTTAATTGACTTTGAAATAAGACTTGGAATTAGAAGATTCAGAAAAAAAAAAAAAAACTTCTAAAACCATTTCAGTTTATGTTTTCATTATACTTTAGATAGGCTAAGGATTATCGGGTTATACCCACAATTTCTTCTCACAAGTTTCCTCTCACAATTCTATCGTAGCAGCTGAAATTTATCAGGTAGAATATGTTACGAGCTGACCAATTACGAGTTGTCATGTCAATGTTGTAGAAGAAAGTTTTTGGGAGAAGAAATTATGGGTGTAACATTACTCTATTATATATAAATTATACAATAGTTTTAACAAATTAATATCGAGTGAACCAACCCCTGGATGGATGAGTGGTCGAAGAGAGACTTTTGATTATATTACTCAAAAGTTTCTGAGTTTATTTTCTTGAGTTGCTTAATAGGAAATGACTATGAAGGATTACTTAAACGTTAACTTCAAGACTTTAAAAAATTAATTAAGTTACGTATAAACTAATCCGAACATTCCCCGATTACCAATACAATTTTATTAGAGCCTTTATTATCACATTAATATTATCGAAAGTGAATTATATGTCACAAAAATATCTACGTCGTTAATCAAATTAATAGTTAACATAGACCAAAGAGACACTAAAAATCTATTTGTGGATTACACAAATTGAATCGATTTTTTTTAATAATTAAATCACAATATTTTACATATGGTTTAACATATATTGTACTTTCATTTAATTTTTTTTTAAAGGAAGTGAGGAACCTTCCTAAGTTGGATTAATTTATAAAAAAAAAAAAATTTAAATTTTTAAAATTTCAAAATTTGAAGTACGAGCCCGGTCTGAATTTCATTGTCACACCCTCACTTCCCCTTTCGTTAATTTGTGCGTGTGAAATCAGAGGGTCCCACCAAAGCGGACTCATTAGAAGAGTCCATGAGAATTAACGGAGGGATGGCGCTAAGATTATTCAAAAGTTAACCGGACACGAAACCGCCGCCAATTTTTTTTTTTCCTTTTTTTGATATTCCAAAACTGACCCTGAAAGTTCCGTTAAATTACAAAAAATTATATTACTTGACCGCGTTAATCTCGCCACAATTTCTGACTAATCCTCCACGTCCATTCCCGCTCCTGTCTTTGTAACTGTAGAAAACCATCTCCACTCTCTACGACTTTTGCGTACACAATCGAACGGCCAGAAATTTAATCTTCCGATGAATCCAACGCTGGTTGGTTAGGCAAGGAGTGGACAAAGCCATCAAAGCGCGTAGGTAAGAGTCTGGTTTGGTTTGATGACGCGGTATGAAATCTTACAGCTAAGTGCTCCACGTAATGGAGCATGCTAATCGTGTTGCGGTGGGAATTCATGTCCTGGCTGGACACAAATACAAATTACTTTATGAGAAAATTATATTAATTTTAGTTCAATAATTAAATGATTAGTTTCTGTCCTGTCATTGCTTAACGTTTCAAATTCCTTGATGCTTAACATTCATTAGTTGACCTACCATATTAATCTATTTTAGTTTTTAACAAATTTTTCTTACCAGATTTGATAACGGGTCGGTAGAACTTACTCCCAAAAATTAGTTAAAAAGAGGAAGAGGAATCGGCTATATATATATATACCATAACAATCATTAAATTGACGATGTTTAACAAACACAAATTCTAAGTTTCTACCACCCTCCCCACGCTCGATGTGCATGCTTGGGTAGGGGTGAAAATCGAGTCAAGTCACTTGTGCTCATGCTCGTGCTCAGGCTCGGACTCGTTTAGTCGAGCATGAACTCGAATACTGATTCGAGTCGAGTTCGATTACGATACAATTTGACTCGAAAAGCTCGATTAAGCTTGATTATATCAAGTTTGAGTTTGAGCATGATTCCTCAGGTTCGATCAAACTTGAATTCAAACTTAAATTCGGTACTATAGCAATTAAGTTGAGTTCGAGTAGTCAGATATTTGACTCGATTTCATCCCTACGCCCAAGGTCCAAATCCTCTAGGACCCACCATCGCCACGAGCAAAGGCGGTTCTGAATCTTCTAATACTATGATAAATAACTTGAATATATCTCACTCCCAAAAGTAACTAAAAGAAGTAGGGAGCTCAACCACACATATTATATATATAAATATAAATAAATAAATAAAAGTATATATATATATATATATACACTGTTGGATCCGGCCACTTTTTGGGCCACCCTCAAATTTTTCTTTTCTAATATTAATATGTATAATTTATATATTTTGGCCCACCCTAACAAAAATATTAATGGACAAAAATAGTAATATATAATAAATTTTTATTTTGGCCCACCCTAAAAGAAATTTCTGGATCCGCTACTGTATATTTATATATTTCTAAGACATGGTTTAATATAATTATGGATTAATTTTCACATTAAAAATTCTTATTAAAAGTTAGTTTTTGTCTAGAGCCTAAAATCTCTTTCAGCCGGCTCTATAGATAGAATCTATGGAAGCTTAAATTTCCAACTCAATTAATAATGGATCTATTGGATTAGGAGTTATAATATGATGAAGGTGATTAGAAAATTAAGATTAAATATATTAATGTGAAGTAAATTTATTTAGTGTAGGACCTCTCTAATTGCTATAAGGTTGGAAAATACAAGGTTAAATTATGGGTCCACTTAAATTTTAATTAACACAAGTTGCCTATGTTGTATTATTTATGTAATAATCTTATGTTAAATAATTATAATGCAAAGTTGCCTATGTTGTATTATTTATGTAATAATCTTATGTTAAATAATTATAATGCAAAGTTCTATAGGGTGTGTTCGTTTTGTTATTTTGGATAAGATTTTGAGAATAATATTGGGTAGTTGAATATGGTCAGTATTACGAGGTAAAATTTAAAAATTAACAAAAAAGACCCCATAGGTTTGCTAATTTAATTAAACACCCTAATATATAAATTTTTTGTAAAATGATAAAAACACCCCCACCCACCCACCCAGCAGCGTATTCCACTACCACCACCAACTGCCTAAAATGGCGTTACTACGAGACCGCTTGGATCCGGTCCTGGTCAGTAAGGCCGACATAGCTTTTTTCACCTGATTCCACCACGAGATCCGGCCGCAAAAGGCCGCATCTAGTCGCCTGACTGGCCGTAAAGGCTAGATTTGGCCTGTCGCCGATTCGGCTACCACCGAATGCTACATCAGGCGTTCTGGCGTACGGTTGGTTAGGATGCGGTAGGTGGGTGCGTCGACTCTTGGCCGGATCCACCTGAGTCGGCGCAGCGGCAGATCTGTCGTCGGCGGTCGTAAAACTGGGTTTGGCCGTGTTGACGATCGCGGCTGATCATTTCTTTGGCCAGTCATGGCGACGGAGATCGACCTTTTGGAGCCAAATGCAGCCTTGTGGATACGATCGGAAAAGGTTAGGTTAGTGGATTACCAGCCAATTTCGATCGTTTCTACACCATTGTGACAGATTTCGACAATCGTCGATAGTGGTTGCTGGAATCTGGCAACTATGGGTGGATAGGGGTGTTTTTATTAATTTTTAAACATTTTTTCTAGGAGCGTTTAATTAAATTAATAAATTTAAAGGGTCTAAAAATAATTAAAAAAATAAAATAATATTTTTTAAATAATTAAACAAACATATATTTTGAGAATAGGATCGGAAATAATAAAACAAAGGCACCTTATGTTTTCTTTTTCACTTCTCCAAATAAAGAAAAAAAAAAATCTCTTTCTCTTTCTTCTAGAAATATTAAAGTTGTTTTGGGATTATAACAATGCAACAAGTCAATAATGACAACTAAACTAACTTTTGAGTTTCAACTAAGGCTATTAATTTATTGTATCACTTTATTTTTCACCACAAAATTAATTTAATTTACTCACATTTAAGGATAATCATAATACCCATATGAAAATAAATTCATTAAAAAAAATAAAAAATTGGTGTATGAAGAAAACTTAACTACTCATTAGCTTTACGACTGGATGATAAGACTTTAATTATTTGGGTGAATTATCCAGAAATCATATATTCGAGTCTCATAAAGTGGTCATTTACCATATTTGTAACTTATCTGACTCGTTGGGTTAGGCTTGTAGGGTGTTCAAAGTGATCACTTATCACATTTATGATTTACTTGGCTTATTAGGTTGGGTTTGTAGGGTGTTCAATGGATCTCAGGAATCAGTCTTGCGGACACCCTGATTAAAAAAAAAACATTTTCATTTGACATAATTAGATTAACATACAATATATTAATATTACCCAAAGATATGTGATAACAAACAAAATTAAGTATCTTAATCCATTATATAATGATTATAAATAAAAAAAATAAAAAAAATGTTTAAAATATTTTCGTAGTCTTAGTAAAAGTTAAGGATTTACTTTATATGAGATATCACGTAAATGTTGCTAGAGTAACGGACCCTTATTATAAGGGTGTTATTATAATATATTACAAGTTCTTAAAAAAGACTTGTAACATTTGAAGATGCCCCATGACATGAGTAACTAGAATCATGTGAAACGTATGATTAACCCCATCATGAAAGTTTCTTTAGAGTATAGGAAAAGCAACTACCTTTTCTTCGTAAAGAGATTTGATTCAAAATTATTATTATTATTTTTAAAACAGGGTGTTCGGGTCAACTTCTTGACTAATCTTTGAAGGTGACAAACACCCTTAACTACACATCCCAACGTATATCCTGCCATTTAAACTGTCTAATATTGATTTTTGGGTATATTACTCGAAAAGTTCTGAATTCGATCTACTTAAATTGTTAATAGGGGTGATCATGTCAAAAATTTATCTGACTGTTAACTTAAAAGCTCTAAAAGATTAATTAAAGTACGTATAAACTGGACTGAACACCATTTGAAATGGGTCGAAAACACAAAGGTCATTATCCTTGCAACGGATTCCCAATTAAATGGAGTAAAGGACAATTTCATAGTTGAGACAGAGAGAACTGTTTACTAAATTTGATTAAAAAAAAAAATCCGGGTAAATAGTTTGTGAACAATAATACTACACATACATCATTTCCATACAACATTTCATACAACATGCATAGCATGACGGGAAATTTAGCCAATCATATCTCAACATTATGTGGCAAGATGTGATTGGATGAAAGTTTAATTTTAACTTTAAATTAGCCAATCATATCTTGTCGCATAATGTTATATGAAAAATATTGTATGAAAATGATGTAGGTGTAGTATTACTCTTGACAGAAAAAGACAAAGGAATACTCAAGGAAAGAGCACGTGGCAGTAAGCGTGAGAAGATACAGCAATGGGAGGAGCCATGTGGTTTAAGATTTAGAAAACAATGGCTACTATTAGCAAACGACAATCCGTGATTCGGTGCGGTCACGTGCATGGTCCCTCTCCATTATACAATAACATGTGATATTTTATTTTAAAAAAAAAAAGAGTTTAATAGATTATGTAGAAGCTAAGCAAGAGACAAACAGGATGATGATTTTAGACTGACCCAATTAAGTATTCATTGTTTATTGCTAAATGATTTTGGTAGGCAAGAAGAAGGAAAGAACCCAGAAATTGACTAACCATTTCACTTTAACCTTTGAAGTTTCCAAAGCCACCCAACTTTTGTCTTCAATACTAAGCAATATATTATTATTTTTCTTGATGACGGGGTGTTTAGACTAGTTTCACAGCACCTCGATTAATCTTCGTAACCATTTAATACTCTACAAACTTAATATTTTAAAGTAAGTTACAAATCTGGTAGGTGGTCCCAAGTTTCGAACCTAAAAAGTCAATGAAGGGATCAAATCTTCTTAACCGTTAGGTCAACTCCTTTGGTGATTCACTTGAGACTCTTGGGTATATTACTTAAGAGGTCTTGAGTTCAAATCCCTACGACTACTAATAAGGGGTAGCTATTGGAGTTTCAACCGACTAAGCACGTGCGCTCAAGCCTTCTGGTTTATAAGAGGGGATAATCCTCCCATTCAACAAGACTTTATTGGGATGAAGAGTCAGGCCCACCTCAAATTCTATCATGGTATCAAAGTCAGGTTCAGTTGAGTTGAGTGCTTGATCAACGGGTGAGGAGTTAGAGCCAGCAACTATCTTCATCAACAGACATGACCCACCATATGGGCTTTGACCGTGAGGGGAAGCGTTGGAAGTCCCATACTGACTAAGGCACACTCAAGCTTTCTAGGTTTATAAAAGAGGATAATCCTCCTATTCAACAAGACCTTATTAGATGAGGAGTCAGACCCACCTCAAATTCTATCAGTAACCACTAGAAACTAACTTGACCGTTAACTTCAAGGTCCCAAAAGAATAATCGAGATGCGCATAAGAAATCACGAGTTAGTTATAAACTATGCTCATTACCGATGATTAGTTGATGACTTTGAAGGAAGCTTTAAGTAATCAAACCTTGTTAAAAATTTTTCAATTTCACAAGTAAACTCATGTTGGGTGTGGTTGCAGGTTTGTTCAACAAACATAACCAGTTGATGATCCTTTAGAATATAAAAATCTCACAAGTGACTTCATTCACACAACATTATACTGTATATTTTATATAATCATATTTCATTTTCTAACTTTTGTGTGAATTATTTCATAGAATAAACTTGCAGGCCCAATAGCTGCATGCTGATGTATAATGGAAGACAAAGCTGAAGGACCCACCTGGTATGGCCATATTTGGTGGATTTCAATCCTCTTCTTCATCTTTATAAAAAGTATAGTTGATATTATCCACATCTTCTTACTTCTTTTCTTGAGCATGATCATCATTGTTTTCTTTCCCTCTATTTTTTTTTGGAATTAACAATGAGTATTCGATTTAAAGAGACAGATGAAAGACAGAAAAATTAGACCGAAATAGCTATCAACTCGAGCGAATAGCAACAAAAAGTTTTGACTCTGAAAAAATATATGAAATCAGAACTCTAATACAAGAAGAACAGGGAGTGAAGCGTGCAGGAGCAGTTCATTAACTTATGATTGCCTTATGGATAAAGGAGATAACACAATCTGTTTGGAGATCGCGCAACGGAATACATACATTCAAAATTAATAACATAAGAATAAAATCACACCACACAAAGAGACACGATATTTACGTGGTTCGGCATAACCTGTTTATATTTATAGATGAGAGAAATTCATTATAGTTTCATGAATACCATATACAAGAGTACACTAGGGGTGTTCAAAAAAATGCAAAAACTGAACCGAACCGAAAAAACGGTTCAGTTACGGTTCGAAAAATTAAAAAAATCAGATTTTCGGTTTGGGAAAAAATAAAAAGCGGTTAACCGAAACTGGTTTTTTGAACCGGTTATATATATATTAAATAAAAATAAAAATTATATATTAAATAAAAAAATAATATTTTTAATATATTGTTAGTAGTAGTCAATAGATATGTATGAATGTTTAATTTTTATTTGGATATGTATTGTTTATATTTACAATTTAATTTAGGAAAAAAATAAAAAAAATAAGTTTTATAAAAAAAAAAAAGGGAAAACCGGTTAAAAACCGATTCGGTTTCGGTTTAAAAAAGTGGTTAACCGGTTCGGTTAACCGCTTTTGAACACCCCTAGAGTACACAATACCATAAACCCGGTACATAAAACAGAGCAGAAACAATCCTGATTTCTAACCACGCTCAACCCAGTACCTAGAGTGGAAACGATTCCAGTTTCTAAAACACTCTCCCAATAGTGTTTAATAATTATTACATCAAATACCATGTCTTCTTATAATATATGAGATATTCTATTTCTAATAGGATTTATATTACAATTCCTCTTAGGACTCATAAGTTCTAATCTTATTTACGATTATATTCTTTACCAAATAATCTTCTTATATACATACAATTTCACGCGAGAACAAATAGGAAAACGAGCCACAATATCCTAACAGAGTCTTCATCAAGTCAAAAACTGAAGAAATTAGTACAATAATTTCATAGTTCCTAGCAGCTTCTTTCCTGGTTTTTATTGTTTTGCTAAATCAATTCAAACATGATGTTTATATTGGAAGAATACAGCAGTAAGTGATAAACTATCAATGAAACATGGTACAGCCAATGGCATTCTATGATCATGTTTGGGAATAAAAATCATCAATGACAGTTCGAACTATCAACGGTATTCTCACAACATGATGTAAACCATCTTCCCAGAACAGATATCCAAACGAGTATCTTCCCTGAACTCTTAGCTGGGAACGAAAAGTTACCTTAAACTTCAGAGTCTTTACAGTAGGATTAAATGTCAAAGTTGATGGTTCGACTCCCACAGTAGCGCCAGCCGGAGTTTGAACACGAGCAGTATAGACAGAATTCACTGGACCAACATTGGTTACTGTTCTTGATACAGTTAAGCTCTTCTTAAGCTCTGGAATGGTGATTGAAGGCAAATTAAGATTTGCAAGGAATCCGGTTGATTTACGGAAACATCTGGTCTGAGTCTTAGTCATTGAGCTGATGGCAGAGTTATTGTATCCCATTCCACAAAGGAAATGAACGTAATCTGATACTCCCATGTCATATATTAATCCAGGATCCATGGCTTTATTAGGATTGACATGACCCCCTCCATAGTCAAATGGGTCAGCCTGTTTGTGAGGAGCTCCCTCAGAAACTATAATTTGATCATATTCATCCTTCAGAGAAGCTGGAAAGAGTGGTAAAAGCATCAGTAATGTTAAAATGTAAGGGATGCAACCGAAACTCCATAAAATTTGGTTTTTCTCACCTGTTGTGATCAGCGCAGACTTGATTGCAGCAGGACTCCACGTTTGATATTTACCTTTTAGAAGAGCCACAATACCAGAAACATGGGGACAAGACATGGAGGTTCCGGACTCGATTTTGAAGTTAAGTGGCGGTATGCTGTTATCTGTATCAGGGGATGAAGCAGGAGACCAGGAGGCCAAGACATTAACCCCAGGAGCTGTAATGTCTGGCTGCACAGCACATTCAAAATATGCCAATGTCAAGAACCAGTTAAACCAATAATTATCTGAACAAATTGGCAATACCTTCAATACTGAGGGAGAGAGGGAACTAGGCCCTCGAGAAGAGAAGAAAGCAACTTCTGGTGATAACTGTTGCCCTATAACTGTCTTTGTGAAGCTAAATTTGACTAAGGGGTTTCTGTCACATAAAAAAGTTCATCAACTAATTTTGTTTAAGATAAGCAAGATTTGTACATTTACAACATTTAAAGTTTAAACAGTTGCAAATAACAGCATTTGACAATGTTGCTTAGATGCAGAGATATTAGAGAAGCAATGATAAGAAGAATCAAGTTCACCACTGATAATTCAGTTGAGTAATGCTACACCATCAACATATTCTCACAACCTTCTCTTACAATTCTAACGTGTCAATAGATTAACATTATCATGTCAACCCCCCACCACACGCAAGGCACCCAAGGCATTACGAGAAACAAATGGTTGTTCCCTTCATCCCCTATGAAAGGAATTGTCATTCCTTCATAAGAAACGACTGTCCCTTATAAGGAATAGTCATTCATTCCTTCATAAAGAATAACTGTTCCTTTAAGGAACAACCTTGTTCCTGAAGGAACAACATCTTCTTCTTCGGGAGGACACCATTCTTCTTTCTTTCGAGGAACGACCATTCCTTTTGGTCTAGTAAAAATCATTTTGTATTTTGAGTGAAGTAAAGTTGCTGTAACAGTGCCAGGTCAGTTGTTATGTCGGGGTTGTAAGAGAGGTTTGTGCAACTATAATGTTGGCGTAGCATTACTCAATTCAGTTACCTGCTTGCCTGCATGTAGGTGAGTAGAGATGTTGCGATCACGAAGTCCACAAGGACACTTGGGATATCAAAGGAAAATTGAACATCCTTTGTAGGAAACTGAGCAAAGATGAGACCAACACCCATGGACTGCCTTTACTGTTCTAGCAGCAGTTGCAACTGACCTCTGAGACCGAGATTGGAAACAAATAACAATTTTGCCCCTTGCTAAAGTAGCATTAAGAGTTCCTGAATCACAACTGCTGCTAAAAGTACACACAATTAGAATATGAAATTCTCTACTGTCCAGCAGGATGAAAACAGAAAGGTGCTCTACCTGGCACTGTCTTCGTCCGCATCAATGGCTGCAATATCTTCTCCATACACAATGGGGTAAAACTTGTTCATATCCATTCTTCCGGTATAAAATGCTTGACCCTGTTTGAGAAAATCAAATTAGTTTATACGTATATATAGCACAAAGTTGATTACAGAGTAGCTCCACATCCATCACATGAAGTTTCTGAATTCAAAATTCTCTTGCATAAATGAAAAGGAAGTTAGAAAGTACCACAACAGTTTGATTGTTTCCCATTGTAATAGCAGTAGGGAAAGATCTATCAATGGTGCTAGCCGCAACAGTTATAATCCACGGGGCAGTATTTATGACAGTTTGAGGATAAGGACCAGAATTCCCCGCAGAGCATACTATAGCAATCCCTTTTGCTGCAGCATGGAAGGAACCAATTGATAGTACATCATCAAAATAAGTGGAAAGCGGAGGGGATGAACCAAGGGATACTGAAAGCACATTCACACCATCAGAGACTGCATCATCAAATGCAGCGAGAAGGTCAGCTGAACTGCAGCCACCAGTAGCCCAACAAACTTTATAGACAGCTAAAGAAGCTAAAGGAGCACCCCCTCTAGCGATTCCTTGAGCTAGACCCATAAAGCTTGCATTTTTTACTGAAGCACCAGCTGCTGTAGATGCTGTGTGAGTACCGTGGCCCACAGCATCTCGAGGAGATAAGAATTCAACCCCATCACTAGTGTTCAGCTTCCCAAATTCAGCTTCATACCCTTTAATGTACCAGCGTGCACCGATGATTTTCCTGTTAAAAAATTTCTAGCATTAAGCAGTCAAATTCAGCCAACACCAACATCTTTTTTTTTTTTTTTTTTTGGGTTACGGGGTTGTCCGGGCACACCTCGACTAGTCCCCTGACCCCAAATAGGCTTTCGAAACAGGACAAGCCCAACAATCCATGGCCAACAACATTAGTAATTGTTCTTGTGATTTGAACCTAAGATCACAGGGAGAGCAAACCCCTTAACCCCAAGCCTTTACTATTTAGGCCAACCCGTTGTTGGTTAAGCCAACAATATTAGCAGCCGTTCTTGTGACACCCTTCAACATTGACAGCCATTAAGCCATATGATGTTGCTTAAAGGAAAATATGTGAGAGAAGATGAAGAACACACCTATTGCAATTGGAGTGATTAAATCCTTCTCCTTCTTGACATATTCCATTCCAACCAGACGGAATCTCTCCCATACCATTGTCGCTGAAGCTTTCAGATTCTGGCCATATGCCTGCACAACAAGCAGTGATAAAAAGCTTAAGCTAAATTCCTCTAATAATACAAGCACATACAGCATTTCTATGCCCACCAGTATCAATGACACCAATGATTGACCCGGAACCTGAATGAGACTTCGAAATAATTCCATTCTCAATATAAGGCTTTACTTGAAGAAAATCCCAACTTCTAGTTGTCTGTAAATCAAGTATCTTGTTTGGAATGACTCGAACAACACCAGGGATATCTGCACCAATAGATCATACAAGAAATATCAACAACCGAGTAATAGTTAAAAAGTACAAGTAGGACTATGAAACAGTGTTCACAGTTCACCAAAATTATAACACCTGCAATTAGCTTGGCTTGAGACTCGGTTAGAACTGCAGCAAATCCAGAAAAACCATGCTTGTAGCTGTACAAAATTGATTCCTTTGCAGCTTCTTTGCTGTCAAATTTAATATTGGAAGTTGTTAATTTGTGTTTATTGCTACAAGAAGGTTCCCTGTGAATGCTCTGGTCAAGACTGGATAATGCTTTTAGAGGGAAAATGAAGAGTGAGAAAACCAATTGAAGCCACCAATAAGCAGAATACAAATTCAAGATGACAGCCACTACAGAAGCGCCACAACCACCACAGCTCACTAATCATATTTTTTTTTTTCTAGTCCCCAAACTTTGATCTCTTTGAAAAAGAAATTTGGATTTCATTGGTTCTAGGACATGGAAACTAAACATTTTGCCCAAAAGTCTTTTTTTGGTTTTTCACAAAAAAGGAAGAGAAAAGATGAACTATAACAAAGAGGAGTTAGAAATAAAACCTTCCAAGAATATTTGAGAGGATCTCATGGTGTAAATCCTGAGTTAGCTGAAACTCATCAAAGTTTATATCTCCCAAATACACAATGTAAACCTGAAAACACCAACAAAAACCACAACCCATTAACTAAAATCATAAAAAAAACACAACATCATCAAGAACCAAAACAAAAGCTCACAGAAGAAACCCCACATTGCTGGAAGCAGTTGCTGGCTGAAACACTTCAAGAACAAGAAAGATGAAGCCAAGCAAAAGCCTTGAAGAAACTGCAATAGCCATTATCAAGAGAGACCCTGAAAGATATCTACAGGAGCAATAAAAAAATATATTTTTTCATGCCATTTATATATAATGATAAGAGTAATGACTCTAAATGTTATTATAATTTATAAGGGACCCCCATAGAGTACCTGCTCCACTGCTACTACTTGAGCTACCATTTATATGAATGGTGAAACCATTAACTGTACCAATGAGTTTATTAATACATATATACATATATGGGTTTGTTGGATTGGTTTGGATTACTTTGAAAGTAATAGTTACATATACATATATACATACACTAACGTCTATCGTGCTACATCTTAACAGATAGATTGAATATACATTTATTACATTAAAAAAAACTTTCATGTAACAATGATGAAACGTCTAAACAAGTTAAATGAATTTGAATGATGGATACTTGAATTAGTTTTAGTGGAATTAATATGGACGTTGTTTCATGGAGGAAACAGTAGCTGTCTGTAACATTGACTTGACTTCCACAAAGGGTATATCAGATTGTGAAGTGATGTCTCCTTCATTGTAGTAGTGGAGCTTTGAAATGCTAGCAATATTCTTTGTCTTTGGTTTGGTTACTCTCATTCTTTTTCATGTATCATGAACCCAAAGTTCAGGGAAATATTAATTAAACCCAAATTTTTAGGCAATATGCAGAAACTGGGAGTCAATTTTCAGGTGATAGACAAAGACATGCATGCACAGTCATGTGAAGAAATAATAATGCAAAGCATAAACAGTATGAATTAGTTAAAGCACCATTTAATTTAATTTTAACAACTTTGTCAATGAACACAACCAAACTTCCAAAAACTTCACTTTATTATATATGTGTTCAGCGTAGATTGAACTCAGAACTTTTTGAGTAATACACCCAAGAGTCCTAGTTGATTGTTGGACCACGTGGTTATGTTATATGTGTTGAAAGGTAATACATATAGCTAGCTCCATAAGTGAAAATCACACCAGATTTCGAAGTTAATTTCTTCTTCATTCTGTTTCTTATATGTGTTGTTTTTTTGGTGACCGGGGATGTTCTGGCCAGTTTGTGCATACTTTAACCGAAAAGGATACAGCCACCGAAGGTTATACACCGAATTCATGCACCGAATGACGTGGTAAAATCCTGACCATCAATTAATATTAAGTTAAAATTAATCAACGGTCAGGATTATGTCACGTCATTCGGTGACTGTAGCATTACTTTACTTTAACTAATCTCTCGAGGTCTTGAAGTTGACAGTTGGGTAAATCCCCTCAATAACCACCCCTATCAGTAACCCAAATAGGATTGAACTTAGAATTTCTTGAGTAATACACCCAAGAGTTCTAGTTGACCGTTGGGCCACGTGGTTATGTTATATGTGTTGAAAGGTAATACATATAGCTGGCTCCATAAGTGAAAATCACACCAGATTTTGAGTAAATTGAGTTTTAAGGCAATGTAAATAAAAGACTATGTATTAGATCACAATTAACCTTATTAATGAAGATTAAGACAATATGAGTGCAATGATCTATACACATAAGATGGAACATTATTTTACACAGTTCTATAAATGATTGTAGCCAATGGGATTTTGTCAATAGAATTATTATGTACAAAAGAAGGAACAAGAAAGACCCAAAAAGAAAGAATGTTTTAATAACCTTTCACTAAGACGTAATATGGAAGCTTTGAATGTTATAACTCACTTTATATATATATAGTTAAGCTTACAAGAAACTATTTGAGAATGCTTTATATATAACTCACTTTCTTTTTTTATCAGAGGTGTTCGGACTAGTTTACACATACCTCAACTAATTCTTCGGAGTCCCGGGTTAACACTTCGTGTACATCCTCTGGTCACCCTATTAGTAACTTCCCAAGTGGATCAAACTATCTGAAGTTAACACAACCAGGTACATCCCTCAGTGGTCACCCATATTAGTAACCCAAGTGGATCAAACTCAGAATCCCTTGAGTATTACATCTCAGAGTCCTAGTTAACCATTAGACCACCCAATAATGGTTAATATAGGTCATGTTCGGCTATATATTTCTCTTAAAAGTGCTTAATGATATGGGTTTTCTTTAGATTTTGCTTTTTCTTGGATTATAAGATGCCTTTGGCTTTGCCTTTGCCTTAGAAGTTGTTGGCACTTCACTTTTTAGAATGTTTTTAAGTATCTTAGTTACTACATGTAGAGGGACTTTCACTCTCATGATTCTAGAAAGAATTAGAGTATATATAACTCATCGGATTAAATAGTATTTTAATTAATATCGAACATCCTGACTAGAGTATAAACAATGAAATAAAAAATAAGGTTACGAACGATTTATAAATTATTATTATTATTTTTCGAACCACAAGAATATGCCTATGTTTGAATAATATTAAGGCGCACGGTCTCAAGCTCTCAAGATTTAAGTGAAGGTTCATAACTGTGGATTGCTGCGTTGATTTTTTTCGATGAGATGTATGTAAATTGGTTTGAACCTCTTGGTTTAAAAAAATATATTAATATTATTCATTTTTGAAAAGCTAAATAAAATATGGAAAATAGGTTGTCGTGAAATGGCCGCATAACAATAAAACTACGTCGTTTTAATTTTAAAATAGAAGAAAAAAATAGTGGAACGCCTCTCCGTCTCTCCCAAACCCAACTCATTTCAATTCAAAAGCTCTCTCTCTCTGTCTCTCTTTCTCTTCTCTCTGTAAACTCAACATTTCCAGCTCCAAATATTCGAATCAAAATTAAAATTTAAAATACAAAACTTTGCACTTCGCTTCTGAATTGAATGGAGGCAATCAGAAAACAAGCCACGAAGCTAAGAGAACAAGTCGCCAGGCAACAACAGGTCTCTCTTTCCCTCTCTATCTCCCTATGAATGTAATATACGAAATTATTTTATATTCAGGTTTTATTAAACGCTAATTTCTTCGTCAATATCTCATTTAGATCCAGTTCCAGTTATTCTCGTAGCTTAACATCTCTGATCTTGTCAAACGTTGATGCATTACTGTTTTCTATTTTGTTTGATTCTGTTGATTTATTTGGTGTAGTTTTCATGTTTTGGAAAGGTTCTGATTGGCTGTGGCTTCTAGCTCTGTTAATTTCTGTCAATATCGATTAGGTCTTATTTGGATCTATCAAATGATTTTAAATTGAGTAAGCGGAGATGATTTGATTATAAATTTGTTACTGCAGAAATATTTATTCTGAAAAATCATTGCTGCAATTGTGTTTCGCGGCTGTTTGGAGATTTATTTTCTGTGTTATTGTAGGGGGTGTTTGTGTTGTGGCATTAGTAAGAGAATGTAGGTTCTTCGTGTAATGACTTACAGTAGAGAAAATCAGCAAATGAAGTAGTAGAAGTCCTTTTTTGTTGCTTCTAGATGAAAACTTTCTGTACTTTGGTGTTATTTTGAGTCCATACAGCGGTAGCACTGACGCTGTTTCCAGTGGTGAAGTAGGGAATGTAGTCATCATATGGAAGCTATTAATGGCTTCATTGTCCATTACTTGAGTGAAGAAAATCCTCATTTGTGAAGGGTTGGCTTCGTGAAATTATAGGTAATGTTAGATACGGAAATAGGGATCAGTTTTAAGACTTACTAGTAAGCTGCTGTGTAGAAATTCAAAAGTGTAATGAACCTCATTATTTTGGATAACCAAGTTTACCTAAATGTATATGTGCATAAAAACTAGTGTAAAAGTATAACTGAGGTGTATTAGTTTACATCACACATCACCTTGAAAAGTGCTAACAGAGAAGTTGATTTTAGCTTTGGTGTATTATAGATTTGAGATAGGAAATCTAGATTAGATTGGAGTGTTTTGTGTTTATAACTTCTGTATTTGGTCATTTTACGTAGAAACACTTAGTCTTGCTTTATGTTTGCTAGTGGTGCTTGTCACCATATATATGTACACACCTAATACATCTTGTGTGTGTTCTTTGTCCTTGACCAATGATTTTGAAGATCTACTGTGATCAATGCCCTTGCTTCTCATTTTCGCTCAATTGACCCCTTAATCTGTCTGTAATTAATATGCTGACTTAATTAGGGTGTATATTTTGTTTAGTGACTTTTCTTCTTCCAATTTATTTATTTTTCAATCACTTAAAACAAGTTTGTTAGTTACACAAAGTTTTACTTCAGGCTGTCTTCAAACAGTTTGGGGGTGGGGGATATGGAGGTTCGGACAATGTTATAACTGACGAGGCAGAACTCCACCAACATCAGAAACTTGAGAGGCTTTACATTTCAACACGTGCTGGCAAGGTTGCATAGTCCTCCTATTGATTAGTGTTCTTCTATTTCTGTTTTTCCCTCTTCTTTAATTCCTAAAGGTTCAATTTCTTTTTCAGCATTTTCAAAGGGATATTGTTCGTGGTGTTGAGGGATATATTGTTACGGGATCCAAACAAGTTGAAATAGGTGATTTGGTTAAACTTTAATGTCAATCTTTGATATTTGACTGTGAGTTTCATGAACTTAACATTTTCCATCAATGTAATATTTTTTTTTTTTTTTTTCCTGACAGGAGCAAAATTGTCAGAGGATAGCAGGAAATATGGTTCTGAAAATACTTGTACCAGTGGTAATACATTATCAAAAGCTGCAGTGAATTATGGACGAGCTCGTGCTCAAATGGAAAAGGAGCATGGGAATCTCTTGAAAGCTTTAGGCACACAGGTTTGGCCAAACAATCAAAGCAGTTGAATACTTTTTTGTTTTACACTTAAGACTTATTTAAATGTATTTTAAATAACTGCTTCCGGTTTTCACAGGACTTTTAAATTTGTTCTTCTTGTGGCATTGAATGCTTTGATTTTTAGGTTGCAGAACCACTGAGAGCAATGGTAATGGGAGCTCCATTGGAGGATGCACGACATCTTGCTCAACGTTATGACAGAATGAGACAAGAAGCTGAAGCTCAGGTATCTTATACTATGAGTATGCAACCTAGATATTAAAAGGAACATATTGTTGTGAATATATGATTTACATGGTTTTGTATGTTCTTTTGATTCAAATGCTTGTTTTTCAATTTCTTTGTAATTTCCTTAGCAAGAATTATACTCATTCTTGTTGTTACACCTCTTAAACCTAGTTAGGCTATTGAAGTTTCAAAACGACAAGCTAAAGTTAGAGAAACACCAGGCAATCCCGAGCTTGCTATGAAATTGGAAAGTGCAGAAGCAAAGCTGCATGATTTGAAGTCAAACATGGCAATCTTGGGGAAGGAAGCTGCTTCAGCAATGGCTGCTGTTGAATCTCAGCAACAAAGACTGACTCTCCAGCGACTTATCGCTATGGTAGTGTAAATTTATCCGTATTTCTGCCATATGTACTATTATTATGATTTTGGATTATATATTTTAGAAAATCATTCTGGTACTATCCTGTCATTTTAATATTGTAATAAAGGTTGAAGCAGAGCGCACTTATCATCAGAGAGTCCTTCAGATACTTGATCAGCTTGAAAGCGAGGTATCCATTCATGTTATCTTGTCCTTTTGGGCCATATTTATTCTTCACTTAAAAGCTGAATTTACAATTAACTTATCGTGTAGTCTTCTGCTTCAGCTTATGACTCTGATCCCTGTTCTCTATTACTATTTTTAGATGATATCAGAGCGACAACGGATTGAAGCTGCTCCTATCCCAAGTGTGGAAAGCCCCATGCCTCCACCACCAGCATATGAAGAAGTTAATGGCGTATATGCTTCTCAAACAAACAATGGATCGACAGATGGCATGGGTTACTTCCTAGGGGAGGTTAGTATTAATGTTTATCTTGATCCTACATAAAAATATGACTGATAAAAATCTCTTTGTCTTTAAACTGGTTGTTTGTATGCTATTATTTCTTATTTGGCCTTGTGTTTTAGGTTTTGCATCCATATCAAGCCGAATCCGATGTGGAGCTGACTTTGTCGGTTGGTGACTATGTGGTGATTCGAAAGGTTAACAACTTACTAAATTCAAAGTTAATATTCTATCTTTACGGAATCAAGTTGAAAATTTGATCCTGTTCTAAAATCTTGACAGGTGACAAATAATGGTTGGGCGGAAGGAGAATGTAAAGGCAAAGCAGGATGGTTCCCATTTGGGTATGTTGAAAGAAGGGATCGTGTTCTTGCAAGCAAAATGGCCGAAGTGTTCTAAAGTTTTCCAATGGCGTCAGCAGCTTCTGTGCAGATTTTGTATGTGTGTATGTTTTTGCCTAATTTGTACTCAAAGCTCGAGCATGTTTTATCGCAAATAGAAGAAAACCGATCTTTTGACTGCTCTTTCGACATGTGATATAGTTACCCTCAGATATCCCTCTGTTCCAATTGGTATATGAATGCCTTTCATATATTATTTATTTATTTTTTGGTACTAGGACGTGATCAGAACTTTTGTGATTTATTATTTTATTGTTGAAAATTGTTGATTGATGAGTGAACTCTGTTCAGTCTTTTTATTTTTTCCACAGAGTTACACAAATTTTGCCTGCTTCAATTAGCTTCCAACCCAATGTTTCATAACTTTGAGTTCAATGCTATATTTTTTTACTTGAGTTTATTTTCTGTAATTTGTTTGGATTATATAGCACTTCCCGAAGTGTTTACAAAGTTTTCAACATTAATTTGGATGTGTTGCGCTCTGAAAAGATTAAGGCAAGCATAATAAGCAACAGTATTGATTATGCTTTACAAGAGTTTGATTAACATTCTAGCCTTGTTCTTTGAGTCTCTTTAGACGCCCAAAATTTTTAGTGCTACAGAAACACCAGAAACAGTCCTTAAAATGGAGTCTATTCTTTAGAATTTTGTATCAGCAAACTTAAAATATGGGTATACAGAATCCAGCAAGAATACTGTATATAAACATAGAAAAGCAACCTCAATCAACACATATGCTTCACCCATGGACACAGATAGAAATTCAAGAATGCCACCGATCCTGCAAATGTCGAACGGGGAAGGAGATATAAGAGTATTTCCTGACTGAAATTTTTTTACTGTATTCCAGTAGCTGAACTTACACTAGTTTGTTGATCGGTTGGCGGAGAGATACGAGAAAATGATGGCCAGTATAATGAAAAGTAGGACAATCTGCATGATTGGAGTATAATCAGAAAATATTCTTGGGGAAAAACTACATAAAAACCTTGATTATTATATTAAAACTCACCATGGTTGAATTGTAGTTTGGCCCATTTTGGATTATGTAAGATTTCCTGGTGGAATATGTAAAAAAGTTTGTCAGACCGAAGAACATAAGAAGATTCGATTCGAGGTGAATATAACCTTTTCTTTTACCAACCTTCTGTTTAGGACCCCAGAATCCATGCAGGTTTTCTGTATTGCATTAATCCGGCTCAAGGTTTTCATTGCATTGGGATCGTTCTTGTTGATCTACAACAGATTTTGGTGAGTGAAACTATGTATTCACAAGAAAAGCTTGGCCAATAATGAAATATCAGCCACAAAATAGTTTCCCCCTTAACAAAATTTACCAACCTGTGAAGGGGGAAAGTAATCGCCATTGTTGCTAAATACGATCATTGCTACCGACGACTGCAAATTAACTTATTTTTTAGCATCATACCTTGGACTTGAGCATACAAGAGAAATCGTAGAAGGCACCATAGACATCAGACATTTTATTTGTTCGGTCAATGACTTTAGCAGTGAGACCTAGAAACACGAACACGATAAACACACCATTAAGGAATTAATACAAGAAAATCATAGCCACACCAGTAGCAACAGAAACAAACAGAAGCCTTTGTCTTATGCCAACCACCGGAATCCTCCATAAAAATGAAAAAAAAACACCTGTGCTTGAAAATCTAAGACGTAAAAGTTGGTACACAAATAATAGGTGATTTCACCTTCTAGGGATCCAAAAGCCACAAATAGCATGAGCTTTCCGACAATCTTATGCGGATCATATGGCATGCTATGTAGGGCTGTAAACGAGCCAAGTATCACCCTAAACGAGCTTGACTCGGTTAAGCATTAAACGAGTTCAAGTCGAGTCATAAGTCAGGAAAATTCGACTCGTGACTCGACTCGTTTATAATCGAACCGGCTCGTGACTCGACTCGAAAAGCTCGATTATGAACCGATTAACTTGAGCTCGAACTGGATCGATTACGGCTCGTTTGGCCGATTGGCCCATTTTATATATAACCCGCAGATCTTGTTTTATACAAATTAGATCCAATTTTTGGTAAATTTACATCCAAATCAACACATCAACAATGTATTACACAACAAATTATAAAATCCTAAAACTTTAATTGGGGTTTGGGTTAATTTGCAACATTTTAAAATTTTTACATGTCAAATTACAAAACAGACCTAAAACTTTTATTTTTTGCAAAAAAAACCCTAAACGAGCCACTATTGACTCGCGAGCCGAGCCGGGGTAGACTCAAACTCGGCTTGGTACCTAATTCGAGCCGAGTTCGAGTATTTAATGAGCCGAGCCGAGCCAACTCGTGAGCGGCTCGACTCGGTTGACACCCCTAATGCTATGTAATGAAAAATGGAGAATCTTAATACCCAAGCAACATGCAGACACCTAAATTATTTTTTCCAGTTACATATATGAGATGCTCCCACAGTTTCAACAGCCAAAAATGTTCAAAATTAATATCTTACCACGTCTCATTTTCACTACTCCTCTGAAGACTTCAATGTTGTTGTAGCATAATGCTAGTGTTCCAATTGCCATAACCTGGTAATGTAGCACGAATCAAATTAGACACAAGTTTTCTATAAAGCTTCATAATCATTAAAAGAATAAACATAATGAATCTGCATAATATAAACTTGACAAATATGATGGAATCTGGATGTAATAGAACATTACATAAACACAATATGGCTCATGCACAACAGATTTAGCAAACTAACTTCGAATTTGAATCGAAGTCACACTTGAAAACATCGTGATTTGTAAACAGAATCTTTGAAGGTAAAAATAGGAAAGAGAATACAATTGAAACAAAAAATGCTACAGTAAAAGTACCTAGAGTCGAAAAAATTAGAGCTCACTCTAAATAACAAAGACTATTTATTTTAATTTAAGCAAAAAAATTTGCACACAACATAGCATCATGTTGCAACTTTAGCAAATTCAATCAGTCACACTTCAAGTAGACTCAATAACAATAACATTTTGAAGCACTAAAACAACACTTTCCAGATAAATTCTAAAATATATGACGTAAGTTAGAAGCGAGTTACCTGAGGTATAGCACAAAATCGGAATATAGCAGGATTTTTTAACGCAGAAATGTATTTGAAACAATCTTCCGCATGTGTCAAAGCATTGGTAACCATGTCATTCAAGCATTCCACCGCCTTGACTGAGTTTTCCTCGTACTTCAAGTCCTAGGGGTGCAAAAATCATTTTAAGAAACTCAATTAGAAAAGATAAATGCAACTATAAATGCTGAAGTAAAACAAGTTTACATCATAAAAAAGCAAAGTGAAAGAGGAAGGTATAACTACAAATAGAGATAAAACATGTTAGAGAATACACCTCCAGGTTGTTAACGTATTTACTCCAGATCTCACGAGGCCAAAACATCCGTGATTTTGGTATCTCATTAATATCCTCCAGATAATCTCGAATGATATTTGCTTTCTGTTATTGTAGATCCACATGGTCAAGCTTTAGCATTTCAAATCAAAAGTTGAGGCTGGTAAAAAAACACATTGTTGCTCCATGTAATGAATACCTGAAGAAATAAACCCATTGAATTGGAAAGATCTTCTGGAGCCATATCTTCCTTCCCAGAGGCATAGAAAAGCTTAGATAAGCCTAGTCCAACAAGTCCAGCGACATAGTGGCAATATTCATCATAGTCATCAATTGTTTCAACCTGCAAAAAAAAGGATAAAATTTATTGGTGTAATATACATTTGATCTATTTGCTTTTTCTGTAATTGGCTCAAGGAGCTCATAAATTAAGTCTAAAATATGGTAAAACAAATTATAGGTTATCAACTAGATTCCACCACTTCATTTACAAAAGCTTTAATTTCCTAAAAACAATGATCACAAATGCCACATACCTTATACATATAACTCGAATAATGTAATTGTTTAAGAAAATTCACAATTTTGTTCTAAAATTTTTCAGATTGGGAGACTTGATCAACTAATTACCCACATCTCCACCATCATATATAGATTTTTACTATATCATAAAAAAATTTTACAAACTGATTTTTTTTCCATTTTTTGAGGTAAAGTCAGTGCTGTCCTCTTGGTTGAGTTGGGGTATAGTTTGGAAAATAAAGAATATCAAGCATTTTAGAACAGTTTACCCTAGCAAGTTACATGATTCACAAACCTCCTTGCAAATAAATTTTGCCATCCCTGCACCCATTTTTTGGGTAATATCCTCAATTGCTTTCTGATAACTGCACAATGTGAAGTTCTAGTTAAGGACTATATCAAAAATCAAAACTGCAATTATATATGAATGCAAATAGATGCAGAAAATTCTTACAAACAAGATTTTTCTCCACATAATTATAATGCAAACAATCACACAAAACAATCTAGCCTTGAGATTTTCCAAAAAGAAACATAATCATCTCAGATTCTTTATATTCACTTGTATGAACTGCTTTAAAATAAATTGCAACTTCAATTGCATAAAGCTTTTGTTAGAATATAACTTTTTTAAAAAATAATATAACCAAGTCTTTGGAAAAATCCTACTATGGTAACGAAAAACAGATGGGGAATAAAAAGGAATAATACAAATGGGTATGAATATCATCATATCTACAGAAGTTTCTTCAAATCAATTATCCTTAGGGTAAAGCAAGGACAAAAGACTAACCCCTTTCCAAGCTCCAGAAAAGCAGTTGAAACAAGATGAAACTGGTCCATGAGAACTTTGTAATCCTTTGTACCACCTTGAAAAATAAAAGAAATTAAAACAAGCCAAGTGAGCTAGGATTCAATTAAGACGATAAACACCAAATACCATATAACCACAGTAATATGAAGCATCAATGTCAAAGGATTTCTATTTTTATTTTTTTAATTTGAAAGCAACTGTATTAATGTCAAATGGTTGTTCAAATTGTGTGAAAAAGTACAAACAAGACAGGACGAATCATGTTACGAGAACACTTACATGCAAAATGCCAGTCACGATCATACACATGACTATGAAAAGCCAAGAGAATAGGCACCTTGACCTCCGTAGGTATGCTTGTATCATCCTCTGTAATGAAAAATCATAAGGGAAAGGGGAAAAAAGCATTCAGCAACATTTAAATAAAATACATAGCAGCAACAAAAAATAATAATAACAAATTAAATGCTTCCAGATTTCTGCAACTTAGCAGTCCAAATATACATAATCCACATATATGATATCCATCAGACTGTAGAAGCTAAAGCTACTGAAATGATGTCTAGCTTGCCATCTGAAGAAACCAAATTCAGAAACTTTCCATATGACATTTACATATGAGACATGCAGAAGGCTTGTCATTAAAATCAAATATTCAATATGGAAAATCTAATACAGTAGATAGCAAAGGTACAAGAAATCACAAAGAAAGCAAAAAGGTTAAAGATAGCAAAAACATACCAACAGTGTCAAGTGCACGAAGAACTAGATAAAATATGCATACCTGCATAACCAAAAATTGTGTCACTTGAAAATTAAAATTAAGATGACACTATAAACAAACAGACTATGGAAACGCACAGTAACAAACAATAGCAGTAAAACGCACATAAGATTTCTGGCTAGTGGCTATTAAGACTGCAAATAAAAACTCAGAACAGAAAATTCCAGAAATTAAAATTACAACTTCTATTTAATTGAATACTACAAATATTATATAATATCACGATGCAGGATACCAAAATGATGATGTAGGAAATTGTTAAGATACCGAGGGTAACGTTAAGCCCTTTCTCACCCTTACATCTATACGTTACCCTCGGTACTGAAGCAGTACCATGATGTTGTGGGTTAACATAACTGCTAATGCCGGCAACATTACCAAGGGCTCCATTAACGTAGCAATTCCCTTCCGGCATAAATAAGAACACCAATATGTATCATCAACAAAAACACAGAACTCCCAATAACATAAACACACACACGAATACGCATACGAAACAATATTAATATTAATTACCTACAACTATTTAAAAGAAATGATTATAACACAATATTCAATCACAACTAAATAATCATATGTGGAGACTTACAGCGTTTCTGAGGTCGGTATCAAGCTGCTGAATGACGAGAGCGAAACTACGAGAGACTTTGTGAAGCATAGTATAACAAAAAGCCCAGTGAGGCTCAGGTGGGATCTGCTTGGCCGCATTTTTTACCGCCCTTTTCAGCTTCAAGAGCGGGTAAATATCATCTGGGTGCCTGAAAACCGCTCCCAATGTTCCCATCTTTCAACCCTCTTCACGATTTGAAACACACACCACACCAGATCAGATTAATGAAGTATTTGTAGGAGACGAGATATTGTGCTTAGATTTGGCGTTTAGTTGCAGAGATTTCAAATGATAAAACAATATTTAAACAGATTACAAAATGAAGAATATTACTTGTGGGAAATGACCAGATTCTTTCTGGCTCAAACCCACATGACTCCTCTGTGAATTGGCCTCTTCACATATTACTGACAAATCACTAATGCTTGGCTATGGCGACCAATTATATATAAGACAATTTTTTTTTTTTTCTGTCGTTTTTATTATTAAATTATTTTTTGAGTATTATTGAAGGTAAAAATCTCATTTAATTTATTTAAAATGCATGTTTGATATTTATATATTTGTTTGTTACTATGTATCTACTGGCACACGTAAAAATCATTAAAAATAAAATAATTAAAATTTATGATTTATATTTTACATATTAAAATTAAGGAAAACAAAAGAAATAAATTAAGATAATAATAATAATAATTTTAAATCACGTAATATGATTTATTCAAGAGTGGCCCTAATTTTTTGAGTATCATTGAAGGTAAAAATCTCGTTTAATTTAGTTTTAATCCATAAAATGCATGTTTAATATTTAGTAGATTTGTTTCTTAATATGTATGTAACTAAATATCATTAAAAATAAAATAAATAAAAATTAAAAATTATGATTTATATTTTACATATTAAAATTAAGGAAAACAAACGAAATAAATTAAGATAACAATAATAATTTTAAATTAGGTACTATGATTTATTTTAGAATGGGCTTAATTTGTGAAAAATAAGTAGTGTAAATAGTATGCTTCATGTTTTATCTCCTATAATAGAAATAACACATTTTATGTTGAAATAATGCAAAATTAATTGAAAACCATAAATTAGCATTAGTTATTTTACGTTTAAAGGTTAGTGAAATTATCGTGACACAAATTATTTATCCTTGATTTATTGTAATCCAATGACTAAAAAAAAAAATCAACTAATTGCATTGAAAATAACGTTCTATTTTTTTTTTTTTTTGGTGATCTAAGTATCCGAGCCCGTTTGCGTACTCCTCAACTAATTTTCGGGGTCTTGAAGTTTACGATCAAGTAAACGTTCACCTTTAGTGGTCACAAATATTAAAAACAGAGATGAATTGAACACATAATCTTTTGGGTGATACCTTAAAAGTTCCTATTTAAGTTCATTGAATTTGCCTTTGAAAGAATTTTTGTAATGGGATTGTATCAAAAAAATTTATCATAATAATCTAACTTTAATTTATTACCAATTTTTAGATGAAATGGTAATTTTAATATATTTTTTAATCTATATATATATATTATCCAAAATTTATTATACCAATTTAATTATTATGGTAGCATTGTTTCAAGAAATATATTTAAGTATTAAAGGGAAAGATATTTTTCTAAAAGATTTGAAAAACATAAACAGTGAAAATTCGAACAGTGGATAATGTAAATGAATCCATTTTTGAGAGGCTCCAAACACGTTGTTGGGCATTTCCCTAATATCTGAGTTTCAACTCGTTGTCAGCAGTGACAGTCAGTTTATACTGTTTGAAAGTTGACTCAAAAAAATGGAAACGTTTTTTAAAAACGTTTTTCAGGAAATAACATGCAGAATTGACATTTTATATTTAAGTAATATAACAGTTGGTCTATCGACGGTTCGTTTGAGACTTTTGGGTAAGAGACTCTTGGGTATATTACTTAAGAGATCATCAATTCGAATCCTTACGATTACTAATAAAGGATAACCACTAAAAACTTACCTAATCGTTAACTTCAAAGTCTTGAGAGATTAGTTGAGGTTTGCAAAAGCTAGTCCAGACACTCTCGAATACCAACAAAAAAATATACAATTTTTTTTTTCACAACAATCATTCATTTCATATTTTTTTTTTCGAATGAAATGTTGTTGTACTATAGTTTTAAATAATAAATGAAATATATAGAATAATGAAAGGGATTTTTTTTTTTTGTAATATAGAACTTGGATTACTATTTTGAAAGATATTTAAAGGGTTTTTTTTTTGTAATAAATTTATATTAAATATTATAAATTGCAGTAAAAATATTCATCACACGGTGAATCTTCACTATTGTACCAAACACAAAACAACAAATTCTTAAAACTCAACCACCATATCATTATAGTGTTTGGTGGGCGGGCGACACCAGGCCCATGTCATGGCCTCGTTGGCTGCCCCACCACTTGCCACTTGGTACGTGGCTACGTGCATTCCCCAGCCTTGTGTCGCCAACGCCAAGGCTTGTGGCCTCACCACGTGCTACTGTCGGTTTTTTAGGCACAGCAGCATTGGCACCCTTGGTCCAATCCTGCTCCGCCCCTTTACTTAGCCTTTTGAAGACAACAGGATAAGCATCCATTGTCCCATTGAATAAAGATATATTGATAAACACTTCTCATTAATTTCTCTCACAAATATGATATGATAATTTATAATTGATTAACTTGTATTTGATCACACAAGATCTATTATTAGATAAATATGACCGATTATAAACTAACAAATTATAAGTATTATTTTAAAACCCGGATCGAAAAATAACTCCTTTTATTACCCGAGTCACGGGTCAACCAGTTGAACCGATAACGTTAGCGATAATTTTATTTTTAAAAAATTACATATTAATCCTTCAAATTCTAATATATTACAAAATTCTCCTAAAAAGTTTAATTAGTCTCTAAAATTTTTATTTATTTTAAAATGCCCCAAAAAAATTATCAATTAATCTCTAAACTTTTGACATATCTCCAAAACACCCCTATAAAATTACTAATTAACTCTTATAATTTTAAAATATTACAAAACCCCCTAAGACCTGAACCGGACCGAAAAAGCTGCCAGGTCTCGATCCGACCAGCCGGTCTGATTTGGTTTTTAAAATAGAGATTATGAATTAACACGTCACATTTGTAAAAGAAAATTAGTGAAAAGTGTTTGACACCCCTTTTACTTCGCTTCTTAGGCGCAGCAGCATAGGTGCCCTTTGTTCCATTCAGCTGCTGGGTGCAGTAACATGTGTGCCATTTGCCAAGTCCGATTTCTCATTCCTTGATACAAGTAATATGCTTCTAGAAGATTAAAACACTTCAGCTTTTGATTAATTTTATTGAAAACCGACTACTACCCAACTACCTTTTTAAATTCCTTTAATGGTCAATTCTTAGTGTCCAAATTTCAAGTCAAAATTGATGTGATTTAAGTTTTGTATCAGCAATTCAGTTGTGTATCATTAAAAGCATAAAATTGACTTACAAAAACCAAACATGAAAAAGATGGCAAGAAAATACATGTCTCATAGAACTCTGCTAATCCATTTTGATGGTTCAAATTGTGATCTATGGAAGATGCTGAAAAAACTAATAGGACTAATCAAAATTACATAAAATAGAATAATAAAAGATTTAAGAAAACTCTATACATATTTTGATCCAACAAAATGTTTATTATGGCATGCAATGAACTCAAGAAAACATTAGAACGTCAAGTATTTTCTAGTACTTGTATCGGTGGTTTGAAGATAATGAAATAAAGTTATACAAAAAAAGATGTCACACTAAACTGACAATAGTTTCTATCAATTTATATTTGCTTCCTATAGAGAAGAATATGATTTATCCGAGAGCTATTTCTTACATAAAAGAATATAATTTATCCGACCGTCTATCAATGCAGTAAGTAGCCAGAAAAGAATAAAAATTAGTATTTATGATAAATATAACATGAAACCTTACATCAAGATGCGGACAATTGCTAGCCCAACTGCAGATATAGAGACGAGGGTACCTATACAGTACTTGATCACATCATATTTAGCTGCTTCCACCTGGGCTCTTAATGAATGAATTTCCTGTTGAAGAAAAAAAGAGCTTCCAAGTTTAATAATGACACATGTTAATATATAATAATAAAAACCTCTCGTATAAGATTATAAAACTAACCTTGTCTAGTTTATTAGTCAGGTTAGTGGTTTCTGCTTTTTGGTTAGCAAGTTCATCTCGTATACGCCTACACTCAGTTATGGTAATAGAACGAATTAGCATAAATAATTAATATCCAACTGATAGAATCATACGACATATTTCTCAAATAATTCTTTCTCACCCTTTTTCAAGATTTAAATCCAAGCGCTGCCCAGCTTTGACCTTGTCAATCTCATACCTGTCAAAGAAGAGGATTATTCTTGAACTTAATACTCTATATCAGTTGCTAAAAACAAATTTCATTGTAGTTTATAAGACAGACCTCAGTTCACTGCGCAATTTCTCTATGTCACTTCGATGCTTTTCAGTTTCACGTTGCAACAAAGAAAAATGATGTTCCTACATGATAATTATACCACATTTGTAAAATCATAAGTAAACCAGCACATGCAAAAAACACTTTCTTGCTCTTTCATCTTCCTGTCCACCATAAAAGTTCTACTTGTTCTTTCTCTTTCATGGAATCAAAAGATATCAAAGAGAAAATAAGCAATGTTGGCAAGGAAAGAAAGGAAAAAAGAAGTAAGAAACAAAAAATAAATGAGTAAAATGTGTGTAAGTAGGAGAAAGTCTCATATTTAACGGTTGGGAACTAATATTTTCAAGTAGGGAATGATTGGACAGATATGTTGGGACTAGACCAGGCAAAACAGGTTTGGACCCGTGGGTCGACCGTACTTGGGTATATAGGGTACAAGTCTGCATAATTAGGCCCTTTTTTTTGGGACTCGTGCCCGACCCTACCCATTTTGTAAACGGGCAGACCGGGTACACCCGCTGGTACCCATGATTTTTTTTTTTTTAATTTAACCTAAATCCCTGATTCGTAGAATTCAATTGTCCAATCGCCCACCACCGTCAGCATTGCCTCTGGCCATTTCACTTTGATTTCCGACAGATTTCTCACCAAAACTAAGGGAAATAAACACTTTAACCCTGATTGCTTTGTCCCTTGCCTGATCGATTGATTTTTTGGTTGGATTTGACCATTTTTCCCTATCGTGCGAAGCTTCATCTCAAACCCGATCTGGCCATCCCTGACACTGTTGGCCTTCATCGTCACTACCACCACCATCGCCGTCCTCCATTGACCAAAACCCCCAAGGTTCTTGCCTTATTGATCCCTCCGTTCACCGGTCGCCGCCAAGTTAGGGTTTTTCCCTTCTAAGCCAAATTTTGGTAGATTCTGGTGGCCAAAATCGCTCCCATCACCACCCCTAGACTCATTGGTTTCCCCTCAGCAAAACCCCCATAACCCTAACACCTGGTAACTCGCCAATTGCCGCCCTCGAAATCGCCGCCTGCCACCGCGTTTGAGTTGCCATTTTCTTTCATTTTGGCTTCATTTTGACTAGCTTTTGGTTTGTTGGATTATTGTTTGTTTGGTGATTGCTTTTGGTTGTAATTTTGGGTTGCACAACCTACCCACGACTACCGTTTGTTTTTCTCCTGTTGACGCACACCAAGTGTTCGACAATTTGCCCCAACTAGCATGCCCGCCTCAAGCACCCGAGCACCTGTCCACCCACCTGCCACCTCTCACCAAGCCTCAAAAACACTTTCTTGGCCATCCCCCGCCTTCTACCACTGCCCACGACCAACTGTCACTTTGAAATAAATTCAATCAGTGAATTTGCACGAGTTGATTGTGGGGGCATGATTGTAACAAATGAAAAGTGTAGGAATTATGGGGGTGTGACTGTTAAAATTCAAAACTGCATTCAGCAGTAACAGGACCAAACCCGTTAAGGTAGGGTGCGGGTCCAATATTTTGGGTCCGTTTAGATTGACCCGTTTTGGACCCGCACCCGTTTGGACCTGGCCCATACCCGGCCCACCCGCTTGTTTTGCCAAGTCTAGTTGGGACTAAAGAAAGTAATAAACTTATTAGGAACAATGAAACATGCCGTCAATTTAGATTTATTGAACACAACGAATACCAAAAAATAAAAAATTGCACCCTAGTATGAATAAAGTCAAAATTTAGAAGGGTGGAGGATGACTTAAATACCTTAATGTCATTACTTTGACAAAGACATTAACTTTAAGCAATCAAGAAATATGAATTAACCCTATATTTTTAGTAAGCCAAAGAAATTGTACTGATTTGAGATAATTGTATGAGTCATTATAAACTAAAAACCAATAAATTGCCTTTAAAGAATTCTTTAATAGCATTAAGCTACCTGAACTTGAAGCAACTCTTCCCCTTCTAAACTCAGGTCACAAACTTATTCTCTGTTCTAGTAAGCCAAAAATTCTCAAAAGCATTCTTAAACTATAACTGTTGTTTGAAAATTCTTTGATTACCAAATCATTGAATGATAGTTGTATCATTAACAATATATAACGATTTTCAATACAAACTATCATCTATGCTGAAACTAGGCTTCAAATCACATAATTAAAGCTTATTTGACTTCCCGCAGCACAGAAAACAAATAACAAAACCGTATATTACCTGCAAACTCTGCACTTCAGATTTGAACTTTGAAAGGTTGGATTCTTGAGCCATCTCTGACTACATATAACAAACCACACCATTATAAATACAGCTAGAATTGATTCACGTCAAACAGTTGGTAGGCAAGATAAAGGTCAGGTACTTTTTGCATTGCCATCATAAATACAGCTAGAATTGATTCACGTCAAACAGTTGGTAGGCAAAATAAAGAACAATTACTTTTTGCATTTCTTCCTTGGAGACGAAAGAGTTAGCCACATTCTCCAAACTATCGTTTAAAACTTCCGTGATTGCAGCTGTTATTGCCTCAGCTTGTTTAGACGGCACACCTTGAGCTTCTAAACCCCTCACCTTCAAAATTATTAAAAAAAAAAAGTAAAAATCCAGCAAAAAAAACACTTCAATAGTCGAAAATCAAACAAAGGAATATATATAAACGGAAATTACCAGTTGCAATGTATCAACAAGAAAGGCACGATTTCCACTAGATTTAACGAGTTGTGATATCTTTCTGTAACTCAAGTCAGATTTGGTGAAACAAATACTAGAATCCGCGGCCAATTTAACCATGCGCTTGCAAATAGCCATCAATCAACCGATTAATCAAACAAATTCTTCACGAAATCGAACAAAATAAGAACAAGAGTGGGTATTTTTGTTCACTTTGTGAAACCTAAAGATCAACTAGATGGCGGGGAGAGAAAGCGTATTTTAAACAATAAAAAGCCGAAAGGAAAATTAGTTTAATGTCGAAAGGATATTTATATGGGGAGAAGTGAGAGGCGGCGGAAGACACGTAATAGCCTAATAGGAGATGGTGGCAGTCCGTTGAAATTAACGGTTGAAACGTGAATTATTGTCTAACGCAATGTATTCTTTATTTTGCGCTTTTTATTTTTATTTTTATCTTTTAAAATAATCACTTAAGTTAACATGTTTGATTCATAATTAATATAAGATTTCAATCATCTTTCAAAATCAATAATAATCACGCTTGATTATATAGGTAAAATCTAAATATCATAATTTTTGGAGATATTCTTAGTAGAGATGAGAATTTGGTCTGAGCCCTACAAACCCCAATCCTAGGATTAGACCAGGCCTAAGGGAGTAAGGACTAGTCTTAGGACTGGACTGGGCCTAGGTCGGTCCCTCCTCCAAGGGCCAGGCCCGTTAATTTTTAAAACTCCCCCAAATTACATAAACCCCCTGAAAAATATAAAAAATTCCCCATAATAAAATATGTAATAAATGTAGGGATTAAAAATAATTCTACAAAAAAAATTAAAAAAAAAAAAAATCAGGCCCATAGGACCGATCCTAGGATCGATCTTGGGCCCTTAGGATCGATTCGGGCCCAAGGAAAACTCATGGGTCGAAGACCCGTCCTTCAGGATTTGGGCCAGGGCCTACTGGTCCCAGGCCTCGTCCACCTCTAATTCTGAGATTACTGGATAATCTTAATTTTGTTACAATTTTATCCTTAACTATTAAAGCTTTTGGACAAAAATGCCCTTGTTTTAAAAACAATTTATAAAAATATTCATGCACTATTTTATCCTTATACACAAAACTTTTGGACAAGACTACCCTTACATTTAGAACAATTTACAAGAATGTTGGATCAAGCAACCACCGCCCATCGTCGGCCACCACCACTGGTTGCCAGCGGAACGGTGTACGACCAGTTGGATCTGGCCGAACCGTGTGCTGTTTTAGCTACTACCGAAGTTGCCCGATGGTGGTGGTCAATGATCGACAATAGCTTGGATAGGTAGGGGTGTTTTTGTTAAAATTTAAACTTTTATTGTTATTGGGGTATTTTAACAAAATTTCAAATATAGAAGGGTTCAAAAAATAATCCAAATAATAATAATAAAGAAGGGCAATTCAATAATTTAGATGACATACCTACTAATTTTTTCATCACAATTAAACATATTAATATAACATACCCACTAATTTATTTTAATCTAATCAAACACATTTGATATAACATTCTCAGTAATACAATATTCTCTAAACCAAACACATCCTAAAAGTAATCTTTATTATAAACGAGTATGGACTTTGAGTATATCCCATTCGGGTCGGATCGGAGGTCACGTCCGGGTGTGCAACTCGGGTCGTATGCTTTTGTTATCTTTTAAAGTAACAAAATTGATTACTTTCAATTACCTTCTTAAATTCATCATTATACAAATTTTAAGTCCAAATTGATGCTATTATAAATCGATTTAATGTTATATAAAAGTAAAGAAATGTGTAATTGTAATCTAGGGCTTGTAACCTTTTTCAGCTCAAAATGTTGTCTATATGGAAAAATGTGATCAAATTCAATGAATCAACTATGCAGAAATGCTTTTCATTGCTCATGATGTATCTTGAGAGCCTGAAGCAAACAAACACATTGGGAATTGTATAGAAAATTAACATTATCTATCTTCCAAATCTTCCTTCATATAAATACATTCTCAGGCTTGCTCCTGGTGAGCAGTTAAAGAGCTCTATATGCATTTCCTGGTGATGTACCATCCATGTTTCCTCTGGTTATGGGATCACAATATAAATTATCTTTCAATCTGAATCAGTTTGAAACCAATACACCACCGGGGTAGCTCCCCAAGTCTCGTTTAATCATCAGCATCCGTAGGGTTCTGGGCATGGATAACTTCAGCAGTTTCGTGAGCATGCTCAAAGAACAGCAATTCATTGGCCACCGTCTATGATCCATGGATCTCCGTAGCTAGTCTGTGCTCTTTGGACTTTTCAAATTTAGTGAACTGAAATATCTGCGTAACTAAAGGAAGGGAAATCAACCGAGACCCCGTTAGTAGTGGCGAGCAAGAGCGGATTGGGGGTTTGAAGAAAAACAAAGACGTCGACCCCCTATAGCTCTCTACACACAACAGCATTCACCAACTGCCCGTAGAGAATAATTTCTGTTCACCGGTAAGGAAGGGAGTGAATTCGGTTCCCTGGTGGCAGGTTGCTGGGCTCTACAGGCTGTTTTCAAAATCCAGGGGAGGGAGGCTCTGATAGGGATAAAGAATATGGGAGGACAGACAGGCTGACGGTTTGGCTGGAGTTGCTCTTTTCTTGACCAAGGCCTCTTTTCTCTTTTGGTTTTGTAAGGAAAAATTATGTGTGTTGTAACCTTGGACACTATGGAACTTCTGGAATTTGACTAATCTTGCTCTGTTCACAGGAGTGCAGTTGAACAAAAAATCTTCTGTTGAGCAGTAATCAACACTGGACTCTCCAAGGAAGATGACTGGCTAAATCTCCTCTTTTCTTGGACCAATATTATCCTGAAAAATTTATAAATAATAACCATTTCCCAGTTTTTATAACCTTGGCATAGAGATATAATAATAGACACTTCAATATCTACATTTCTTTCAAAAGAATCCATTGATGTAAGTCATCCAACTCTAAAGATGTAATGTCTGCTTCTGGAAATAAGCAGACTTATGATTCCATTTAGATGTTCAATCAAGCAGTTGTCATATCCTTTCATTTTCCTTTTTACGAAACAAGAAGGCAGGAAGTATTTTCAAAAATTCTGGTGACAAAGAGGACCGTGAATCAGGAAAAGCACACACATCACCAGATACAAATTAACAAACGCAAAGAAGAGCAAGTATATACGCAAGACATGAGAACTCAACTGAAATATGAAAGATAACCACATACAAAATTATGCTGAGAGGTCTCCAACGTAGATTAATACCATGTCAAACAGACTTCACCATCAGCTAGATGGCATCTTCTCCATAAAGTTCTAATCTTCCTTGCATAGGAAATTCTAAGACCACAAGAATCAAAATATACTCATTATCAATTGACATGGATAGGACTGTCATCTTCTGTTGCGGGGAATGACAAACATGGCAGCTCTAAAAATCTAAACACCAGGACAGGGTTATCTACTTTGAGAATCAGAAACACCTCTTCTTTTTTATCTCTTATTTTCTCTACTAAAGCAAGACGAACACATGTTGATGATCAGTTCTTTTCGGTTTGAAATTTTAGCCAAACGAAAAACGGCTTACCAAGGAATCACGATTTGTATCCTCTTTTCTTTTCTTGTACAAAGCAATATGCTTATGATACTCTTCTAGTTCTTGCTCCAACTTTTCAATGAACCCACTTGTATGCTCAAGGGACTGCTCATACCTATATTTTTCCAGGGCCTAGGGAAAATTTCAAGAAATCATCAAGGCAAGTCCAGATTACATTATAAAGAAATATATATCATTACATTAAAATAATAATCTAGAAGGCAAGGACAGACCATAAATAAATTGGACCTGCTAAACTCCTAAGCCCACAACTACTTGATTCTTCAGAAGAAAAATATGTTGAGGGCAGAGGAGATATAAACACGTGCAGATGGTGAACACACAGAGGATAAACAATAAAATAAAGGACTGAATTTACCTTGTCTTTAGATAAGGTGTTAGGAGGTGATATGACTTCTGGCTGCACATAGTTCTTTCCACGATAAAATATTATAGTATTGTCAGGTTTTATGTCAATCACAATGCCCTTACTCAGTCGAGAAAGTTCTTCAGCATAAGCATGAATTTGCCCGGGCTTGCAAGGCTTGCAAACAATCTTCACAGTTTCATGCTTCTTCCAATGGAGATGCATATTAAGAACAACTCCTCCAAACACTCCTCGTCTTCCAACTTGGACATAATTTTTCTTTTTTTCACCAGTACGCTTTAAGTAGTGTCTCTCTTCCTCGGTTAAAATTTCAGGATCATATGTTTCAACTGGGCCTTTAGGAACCTCAAATTTCCTCAACTTCTCAATAAGCCATGCTTCCTTCCGTTTGGCCTGAGAATATTTTACAGAGAAATTTAAAAGGCTTAAACCATTAATAGTGGTTAGAAGATAACAGTAAACTAGCTCAACCACCTTTGAACTAGACCAAACTACATTTTCCACACATTAATGATGATATTTCTTATATATATATATATATATATATATATATATATATATATATATATATATATATTATAATTATTATTTCTACTCCCAACAAAGAATTACACAAAATCCTCTGCACAACATGCAACCAAATCTATTCTACCCTTTATTGCTAAGAAAAAATAAAGTAAAATCTAGGGCAACCACATTGTACATGCAACATTAAATTTCTACAAGACTAACACAGTCAATTGTGCACCAGAATTAAAAAAAGGAGAAGAAAAACTCAATATAAAGAAGCAGTAGTGGCTGAAATATTAACTATAAAAGAAAGTCTAAAAGTTTTTCCTAGACTACTGAGTGAAATGCCAATTGAATAAGTCGACAGGTTAACAACCTTCCCAAGTTTGTATCTAATCCTAACTTCTGGGTTTGGAGAATTCATCTTCTTTTTGGCCATGAGACGATAGAACCTGAGTTCATTACGCTTGGCCTTTTTTGACATTTTCAACCTTTTAGCCCCCTCCGTCACTGTCTTCAGTGGCCCATTTTTGTTACCCTGCTTATTAAAAGAAAACCTCACAGCACCACCATCCGTCTTTAACTCAATTGATGCACTGCTCATGTATCTCGAATGTAGCAATTTTCTACTGACACTACAAAACTCAAACATTTCCAATCTTTTCATCACCGAATTATCAGCAGGCGAGAATATGTGCTGTGCTCCAAGGAAAGATCTTAATACCCCATAACTTCTCTCCTGTGCATAAGTGATATAATAAAGAGGATTGGCAGAAGTAGAAACGCCAGACAGTGATGAGATAACAGCCTTACTTTGAACAAGACAACCAAACAACACTAAAGAATCCCTGCAAAGGAACATATCATCAAAATCATTAGCTTCCTGAAATTTAATAATTTTTTTTTCTCTTAATTGTCACTAAAAAGGGTTTAACAATATTAGTTGCAAGCCATTTGTATGGCAGAAACTTGAAATAATATTGAAGTTAAAGAGCAATGTTAATTCTTAGCAAAATTCCATTGATTCCATTTCTATAATTTCTTAAAGCCTCGACGCAGGTTTTAGGTATGAACTAACAAATTTTTTATCTAATCTGGCAGAAAATTAAATTAAAGCAACTACTTAGGTAAAAAAACTCAATCTTGAATAAAAATGTATAGTTTTTCAACAAATACCTTTTGAGAGATTCAGGATATGCACGCATTGTTCGTCGAAAGGAATTTAGGGAGAACATGTAGTAATCTAGGTCAAGCTGTGTTGCAGAGAGGAAAGTGTTAGAGGTAGCGGTTGCGCTGCTGGTGGTGGTGGTTGAGACGGAGGTGGGGAGTTGCTTCATCATATTGAAGTAACTTGACTGGACCGTTATGAGACCGAAATTATCTAATTGGGCTCTCTCGGGCCCATAAACTAATATATTATTCTATGAATTTTTTTTTGTTATTATCTTCTTTTTTTTTTTTTTTTTTTGGTATTCGGAGTGTTCGGAACAGCTTGCACATACCTCAATCAATCTCTTAGGATCCTGAAATTAACATTCGGGTAAGCCTTTAATGGCAATCCCTTATTAATAGTCGGGAGGATTCAAACTCTAAGCCTTTTAAATAATATATTCAAAAACCTTAAGCAAACCATCAAAACGACCCATTCAAAAACCTTAAGCCTATTGAAATTAACATTCGAGTAAGTCTCTAATGGCAATTCTTTTTTTTTTTTTTTTTTTTGTTATTATCAATTAGAGATGTTAGTGTGGTTTTTCATATGACCCATCCGATGTTTAATTGAACATATTACGGTTCACAAAATTGGTAAAATGGATGTTGTATTAACCTATAGAAAAATACTATCCTTACAAAGACCCATACAAAGAATGTTACAAAGTGACATCATCCAGAAGAAAAAAATAAAGAAAAAACGGAAAAAGAGAAAGAGAGAGAGAGAGAAATCATGAAAATCAAGGGTGAGGATTGTCTTTGTAAAACTAGCATTGCTCTAACCTATATATCATAATCCGGAGGAAAAAAATAATGAAATTTACCAAAAAACATGAGTGAAAAGACAAAATTGCCCCTCGTCGGTCACAAAATTATAGCCGCGTCACCTCTAGGGGTGTATCTGATTTTTTATCAAAACATTGGGGTCGCTTAGGATTTTGTATAATATCAGTATTTTTTTTGTTTTTGGTTAAGGATACTGTGGAGAGCGGCAGAACGCGAGCAGTCAAAAAGCGAAACACAGAGAAGAGAAGGGTTATGTTTATGTCGCAGTTCCAGACATAGAATGAAAGATATCAATTCAATGGGGGAAGAAAAAGAAGAACAAGGGAAATCTCTTGAAAATCAAAACCACCCAAATAATAAAAGTAATAACATTAATCACAAGAAAGGAAAGTCGTGCAAGGGATGTTTATACTACTCTTCTACTCTCAAATCCAAATCTCACCACCCCATTTGTGTTGGCGTCCCCCGAAATCTCCATCAAGGTATGTTTCTCATCCGGGTTTCTTCTGTTCTGTTTGATCTCTAGCTTTATATATTATCAACAAGTTTATGTTTTGTTGGGTGGTTTGTATGTTTTTTTTAAGTGTCTGATTTTATGCTTATTAATCAAAAAAAAAAAAAAAAATTGTGAATATTTCTGTCATATTAGCTTCAGTAATAAAATGTGGAATTAAAAATCATAGAAGAATCATAAAATTTTAAGTGTTTTAATGGGGGTGATAGAGGGCTGTGCAATTTTGCTTCTTTGTTGGTTCTCTTCAATTCCTGAGTGGCTCATTAATTGGTCTCTATCTAGCGTGTTGTTAAAATGAAGAAGGAAAGATCTATAGCTGTTTTTTTTTTTTTCTCTCTCTTCTGTTTTTGGGTTGTGAGCCTAAATAATTTTTCTTGGGTTAATTTGTCCAAAACGATGTTTTGATTGCCAAAGTTTGGTTAACTGTGCTAATTAATCTACTTTATTGGGGACTAACTGTAGCTCTGTTTGTTGTATTGGTGCTCTAAGTGTTTGTAATTGTTGCTATGAATTGCTGCCTAATGTTTAGACTTGATGTCCATACGATGCTAATGCTGTTTAACTTCTTGGCTTCTTTCGATTTTTTGTTTCTATACACATATTTGTGTTGGCACATGCACATACTGGCGTCTTCTTACTTTCTAATTTTAAGAATTATGTTTTAAAGTTTACTGGCTGTTTCATTCCGATTAAGGGTTTTTTTTATTGAAACTCTGAAAAATATGCCCTGATTTTAAGGTGTATGACCAGTCCCCAGGTACGTTGTGGGAGAAACTGAGTTGGAAGCTTCAAAAGAGGGCCGTAGTCTTAAGGATTTCAAGTATGGATGTGTTGGTTACTCAGTATACTTGGACAATAAAGATTCATCAACTGATAAGATGGATAAAGAAGCAGAATTGCCATTCTGTGTTGGGCTTGAGGTCATGTATTATTTTTCTGATTGTTTCCTAATCTATAACATTTTGTTGTGAACTGTGCGGATCTGTTGACATGTTTCTCTTTCAATTTTAATAATATGTCAATATCAGTAGAAGCTTTGAGAATTGGGTATTAACTTATCCTTCTCTTCTAATTTCAAAATCTTTATGAGAAGGGAGGAGGGGAGCATGGTCAGCTGGTAATTTGCAAGTATAGGTTTTCATTCTTCTTTCTTTCTTTCTATCTTTTGTGAGCGAAGTAGTTCATAGATGTGTACAATATGGTATTAGTTGTTCTAGAAGTGAATTCATTCATTGAACTTCATAAATTTGTGAAGTTTAAAATTGTTTATGGCTCATTTGATTTTCACCATAGAAGTTTGTGAGTTTTTGGTATGGCCTAGGAAAAGGCAGGTGTGCCGACCCATTTACTGATATGTGAATTAGTTTAGGTCAATTATGTCAAAAATGCATGTTTGTTGCTCCTAGGTTTCACAGAGATTCTTGCAACTTGAAATGCATCTTCTTTAAGAGTTAAACTCATAATTCTTTGTCTATTCTTTTGTTTCAGGTATTGTTGGACAGAAGCCCTTCAACTGCTGATCATGTTCCTGCTCATGTTCGTAAAAATGAAGGTATTGAGAGTCTTTTTTTCTCTTTCAAAGTTGAGCAAAGACTATCGTCTCAGATATTATTACTTACAAGTCTTATTATCTTCTTGGTGAACTTTAGAGTGTTTCATGATAAGTTACGATATGTTTCTTAAAGCAATGACCAGTTTTGCAATTAAAATGGCTCTTTGAATTTATTATATATTATAGCTATTCTGTTATTTGTGTACAACGCAATGTCAATTAAAAAATTTGGGTGATAGCAGTTGCATTCTAAAACCTGGTTCCGCAACATTGCTTAACATTTGGGTGCCTCGGGTTGGGCCTTATTCCACCCTAAGATATAACATGAGGAGAAATTGAATCTGTATTTATCTTGGGTGGTTCCTGGAAAATGTAATTGATTTTTGTATTGAAGTAAAAAAAAATTGTCATAGAAAGCAATTTATTGCAATGTCTCCTTAAAAGTAGTATAATCGCATTCTTTCACACGTCTTTCAAATGCAAATAAATATATTAGTGGATCAGAAATGAATTTCTTATATATACAGAAAATGCTAGCATGTTTTCTAGCACTGTTCTTCTGTCGAGATGAGTAGGTGCTGTATATTTTTTTCTTCTTACTGTTTTATATTTTCTTCATTCCCCTTGGCTGTTAGTCTCTGTAGTATCTGGAGTAAATCTATGCCGAAAGTATGTAAAATCATTTGTAACTGAAGATTCAAATGTTTAACAATATTTTCCTTTTTAAGTTTGAATTCTCGTTTCTTTCTGTTTAATAACAATGATTCTTGGTCTTTTGCTTTCATGAAGAGACTCGTCCTCATGTTCATGCTCATGCTCAACCTCAACCTCAACCACAACCTCAACCTCGACCCTACAAGCCAGCACCCTTTCCAGGAGACGAATACTTGAACAGGTAACACAGAAAAACCCAAATGGATGAGTCAATTCTTAGTTCAATCATCAATGTAGTCTTTGATCATTTAACTTCGGTCCAAATTTTGCCGTCGAGAGACCTTGAACCTAAGTTTTGTGATAAATAAATGTGCAGGTTTAAAAGGAATGCAGGACTAGTTGCATCAGGTGTGGCCAAAAATGTGAATAAAGTGGGCAATTACATGAAAGAGACGTTGGAAGATATTCTATACCCTTACAGAAGGAAGTGAAAATTTCTCATCACAATTAGAATGTTATAAACTCCAGGTTTTTCATGTGTAATAACGAATAAAGAACAGGCATTGTTGCCTTCTTTTTTTTTTTTTTTCCTGAATTAAATTATATTTTCCCTCTCATCTTATGATCTTGTAATAAGCACATCCTTGTTAGTTCATTTCAATGAATTATTGTTTTTTCTTTTCCTTGTTTACTTGGTGCTGTATACACTGTGTTTCGTAGAATTGAAATACTTTGTCAAGAAAAAGAGCCAAACTGAACAATATGCAAGACGTCCCCAACATCTAATAAGTCTCTTAAGATTCACAAGACTGCTACTTGGGTAAATACTACGGAAAATATTACTTTTACAACCCAATCTCTCAACCCTAATGTGTTAATAGATTAGTACTATCATATCAGCTCCCACTACACTTAAGACACCAAAGGTACTACTAGAAATGAATTGTCGTTTTTTCAGAAAGAACAATCATTACTTATAAAAGAACGATCGCTCTTTTATAAGGAACGGTTATTCCTTATGAAGGAATAATCATTCTTTCATAAAAAAACGGAGAACAACTGTTCTTTTATAAGGAACGGTTGTTCCTTATAAAGGAATAATCATTCCTTCATAAAAAACGGATGTTCTTTATGAAAGAATAATCATTTCTTATGAAGGAATGATTGTTCTTTAAGGAACAACCAAAGGAACAGTCATTCCTTTCATAAGGAATGGTTCTTCCCTCCATTAGAAATGATTTTTCTTTATTTATGAACGATTATTCTTTTAGTTGTTTATTCATAAAGATTGACTATTCTTTTATAAAGAACGACAGTTGATTAAGTCATAGTGTCCGTTGATACCCACCTGCTTGGAGTGCGCCTTTCTTGGAGAAAGAGTAATGAGTTATCATCTTTCCGTCCTTTTTTATTTTAAGAAAACGAGGGTCCTTATCCTACTTATTTGTTTGTTTGACGAGTGCTCAAGATTGGAATAGAAGTATGGGAATCGGACAACCTATTATTCTCTTAGGCACTGTTCCCTATAAAATAACAACCGTTTCTTTGGTCTAATCAAATCATTTTGACGTGACAACACTAACTCAATTGTCACGTCAAGGGTTGTTACCTAAGCATGACTCAAAAACTACATAGAATTCCAATTGGCAACGCCATGTTTGGGATAATTCAAGCCAAACTTTTAACATTTTCATTTTTCGAAACCAGTCCACTGCAACACTTTCAATTGAGTAGCAAGAATCCAAATGAAGCAACTATAAGCACAATACCAAACTCATAAACATGCATCAACACAAACACTTATCCATCCAAGCATTTAAACCTTTTCTATTATTTGAATATAAGGAAAGCGGATTCACTGAGACAAATAAAATTAATAAAAAGCAGGTGAGCTGCAAAACTGAAAAAAGATGAAGTAACTGCTAATCTACAAAAGGTTATACTGTGTATAAAGCTTAAAAAGATTTAATGTCGAACTTTCTTTAACTAAAATTACTGTACAAATTGAACTGCTCTACACAGCGCACAGCGCTCCATTCAATTCCCATATCTCAAGTGTGTAGATAATCACATTGAGATCCTTTCTTGCAATGTCCACTCTCATGGAATTTACATACTCTCTGCCCTTTATTAAAAGGAGGCCTCGATGAATCTCCCCCTCCTCGGTTGCCAAATGATGACTGTCTATTCCAAGGTCTACCTCCACCATAACCAGGATCACCACCCTGAGGAGCCCTATCTCTTTGGCCTGAGAACCTGTCTCCACCATTCTTCTGTTCACCTCCCCACATGCCTGAATTCCCAGTAGGGGGCCCCCAACCGGGATTTGCATTTCCAGGGGCTGGCCCTTGTCCAGGAGCAACCCAACCTGGATTTGCATTTACAGGTGGTGGTCCTTGGCCAGGTGGTACCCAGCTAGGAATCGCATTTCCAGGAACTTGTCCATTTACAGGTGCAGACCAACCTGAATTTGCATTTCCGGGAGCCTGTGCTTGTCCTTGGGTTCCCCAGTTCATATTTGTACTTGCAGGTAATTGTCCTCCCCAACCCATGCTTGGGTTTACTGGCATTTGCCCCCAACCAGTACCTTGATTCTCAGGCCCCTGTCTCGGCACAGTACTTTGATGGCCTGTGACACCCATACCCCAAGGTATGTTGGGTTGAGCAGGAAGTGGCTGTATGTTTGATTGACCAGGGAGTAAAGGTCTCCAAGAATCGGATGGTGGCATACCTGATTGGCCTGGAGCAGGAAAAACCCCAGATGGATTTCCAGTACTGAAGGATGAAGCATGAGGTTGAGCAAAAGCAGGAGATTGAGCAGGCAAATGAACTGGATTATTTGGCTCTAGCTTCTGAGATGAAGCATTTCCCCATGCTTGAGATCCACTCCCAGGTTTTGGAGATGGAGCAATCATCTCTGGCCTTGCAACCAAACCTGACCCCCATCCATGAGTTTCAACAGGGGGAATCTGAGTAGTCACAGGTTGAACCAAGTTCTGGATAGCAGCACCAATATTTTTCAAATCAACACCAGCATTCATAGAGGCAACAGTTGAATTAGTCACTGGTAGCTGATGGGAATTGACTAGCACCCTGTGTGATTCGCCTATTTCAGGCTTAGATGCTAAACTCACTCCATGAGACATATTTAAACTATCCACATTACCACTCAATTTTGATGTAGAAGATGTTGGAATGGAAGTATGCATCAATTGCCCACTCTCTGGAACAAGCAAAGTAGAAGATTGCTGCCCTCCATTGCCTCCCGAAAATTGGTTGGCCATCATGAGGGGACCAGATGGTTTAGTAGGGGTGGGTGACCATTCTCTTTCAAAAGTTTTTCCCTTGGTCTGAACTGTGGTACTTGGAGTTGGAGACGGGAGGTTCGTTTCAGAACCCCAGCCATCTCTATAACTCTTAGGAACCTCAAGTGAGGAAGAAGCCGCCCCACCTGTAGAAGAACCAAGTACCGATTGAGCTACAGAACTCAGGGAATCATGTGAATTCCAAGCTGTACGATTCTGATCGAAGTTTGAATTTCCTCCAACTTGAATCTCCATTCCTTGCTGCAAAGTTGCTCCATGAGGCTTCCCAGAGTATGAGACCGTTTGAGACAAACTGCTGTCCATCAATGGAGGATCTTTATTGAACTTGCCACTCAATGCATCAGTCAAAAGTATTGAGTCCTCTGGCTTCTCATTAGATCTCCATATTCCCAAATTAGTAGGAAAATAACCAGTGTTGTTCCATTTTCGCAGCTGCACCATAGAAAATGGTCCTTGAACTTTTCCAGAGGGATCCTTGTAGTGCCACATTTTCTCTGATTCATTAATTTTGGGAGAAGACTGTGCTCCACCTGTAGAGCCAGGTATTGGTGAAATTTCTGAAACAACCCTAGAATTTGGTTCTGATAACACCACAGAATGGGGATTTCTAGTTTCTAAATTTGAAGCAATTCTTGGCTTCTCCCAACTGTTTAATTGCTGAGTTTCTTTAGCTCTTGCTTGGTTCCATAGATTTTCATTCACTATCTCGCCAGCTCCAAACAAATCATCCCCTTTGTTTGAGAAACCTTTATTAGACAAGTTTCTACTCAATTCTTTATTTCCACCTGAATAATTCCTTGTCCCACTAAAAGAATCATTTGAAGCAGAAGCTACCCTCCCAGGGGAAATAGGTTCTCTTCCTCTCCTGCTAAAGCCACTGCCTCTTGGTCTCATAGAGTTTTCTGCATGTACCAGACGCAATGTTACCATTGAATATAGTATAAAAGACAAGAATATGTTCAAAATTCACAGGGAAACAAACCAGACCTTGTCTCTTGTCATCTGTTTCACCCTCATCCTCATCAGACTCATAACTTGGATCCATGTTAGGGTCTGAATGAATTTCTGGAATGTCCTCCAGTCTACGCTGCCGCTCCTCTGGCGTCTTTAAAAGCTGCAACTTCTCCACACATTCTCTAAGCGTGAACAGAAGTCAAGGAGCACTTAACTGGTGTGAAAAAGCATAGCCCTTGCCATTACAAGTAATTAAGTGCAGATATATAATTATTCAATTCTGCATGAGCTGGAGTTAACATTTCATCTAGCAAGTTCAGTATATAATGAGAACTAAAATGATGAGATGGAGCAATATAGCATTGATAGAAGGGTGGAGGGGTGGATGTAGACATGGAGGGAAGAAGATTGGTGCATAAATGTTCCTGCCTAGAACTTCTAACAAATTTACAAATGAAAATACACCTATTTTGGTTTTTTATTTTCTTCACTCAAAGGTTAGAGTAGGTTGTCCACACAATCTATATATAATACAGCCAGGAGGAAAGTAAAAGTTGCGATTTGAGGGATTATGCTACTAGGTTATATTGTGGTGAAAACAGATCTTGTGCATATTTTTAGATACAAAATAAATTGTAAGAGGATTTTTGGTCAATTTTTTTTTCCCAAAAGAAAATAACAGCTACGACGGTCAGCTCAAATCTAACATCAGACAGACTTTTGTAGAAATGTATATACCATAGTGTAAATTATTACTTTATTATGAAAAAATCATTCAAAAGTTCCATCCAATACTATGGTGCAAATTACCATAAGAATATCATAAAACAAATACATCATCAGACACCCAGATGGCATATGGATAAACAAGAATAAAAATGAAAAAAAAGTAAGACAAGATAAAAAGGAAATAGGAGTAAAAGAAAAAAAGCAAAGAAGCTTGCACTTAAGTCTCATTGTTGCAGATGTTAAGAATTTAGCAGAGAACTAAAACATTAAATGACAACCATCCAACTGCATGCAAGATGATAATAAAGTTCCTCATAAACTTGTAAAGGATATTCTTTTCTACGTCCTAAATCACTGGCTCGATCACGTAGATGACTCAGGCGCAGTATCTCTGCTTCCATCCACTGCATTCAAACAACAATTATCATGCACCATATAAAAGATTATTGAAACATGGAATTGTGAAATATCAACATTAATAAAAGGTAGGGGGGAAAAAAGGTAGGAAAAAGCCACAAATGTTAAGAATGAATTGGTATCATTGTCCAAACATCAGAAACTAATCTTTATACATCTCATTTCAATCCTTCCATCACGGAATAACTGGTTATTAGCTACATTATTTCTTCTTACTTTTAGGTGAACATTTCTTTGGCTTTTACTTAATAACAATGGGAGGATTCTGCCAAACCTTTGCACAGAACGAAGCATCATTTTAAAGATCACAACCATCTTATTCATTATCATGTTTCATTAATGATAGATTTTCCTTAAAAAAATGGGGAATTGAAGGGCAGAGAAAGGACAAGATGTTGTGGACAAAACATAAAGAAGTAAATTCCTCAACAGATTTTTTTTTTTCCATATTTTAAATCCAATAGTGAGCAAAGCTTTCTTACAATCTAAAATTTACACTATGCTGCTATATCCTGCAAATAACTTCCTTTGGTTTGATATATCTTACTTATCAAGATTATCTACCCAACTCCAAGAATACAGAAAAAATTTTAACCCACCATATATAAAATGAAAGACAATACTTAAAGACAAAATAAACATACATCTTTTACTCTGACTGCCTGGAGAGCCATGGCCTTCTCCTGAACGTCACCCTACAAGGAAAAAATTAATGCCATCAGGAGAAAGAAAACACCCAAATAATAAAAGACAAATTTGGTGTTAAGCATACCACAGTTAGACGATTGATAAGTCCACATTTTATGCTCTGGCGTAGCCTCTTGCATTCATCCTAAAAGACCAAAAAAGGAAACAAGTAATCAACAAAGATACTGAAGCAACATATATGAGACAAGCACATCACTTAACACAGTAAATTTCCATTTTGTTTCAATTATAATGCTGAGTGGACTCCCCTCACAATTTTCCTGAAGAGGACAAGAGGGCTACTAGACTAGCTATTGAACGTAACCAAAGCATTTTTTTTTTAAAAAAAAAATTGGATACTGGAAAACTATCAACCTTTCTAATAAGTACTCAGCAGGTCCTAAACCAGGGACTACTATCACACATTACAACCCTAGTAGTCAAGAAACAACAGAAATAAAAATCTAGGTAAATGGCCCCCAGAGGGGTTGAATCCCTTACCTCTTGGTTGAAATCAAATGCCTTAGCCACGCAACTTAACCCTCCACATTATAATTGATGCAAACTCCTTATTATAAATTAGAAAAATGGAAAAACAATTGCCACTATGTTTCTCTATATTTATACCAATATTTGACAGGCATTTTGCACTTCCATGAATCATATAAGCAGGATTACTCTCCTAACAACAACTACATTCACATTATTTTTCTAAATCCAAACAAAAAAGATTATAACACTCTCACTTCCTCTCTCACAATGAAGCCATAAAAAGAAACGGAAACAGCATTATAACAATGTCTATCAATCACCTCAGTGAACTCTTGGTTTGAGATTATATCCATTGATACGACCTCTGTCTTGCTCAAATTCAATATTTCAAGCAAGATATCTGTCATCTTTTTGCCGACTCGGTATGGTTCAGCAACTTTGCTTGTACCTGCATAACAAAACAATGTATAAGTTGACAAATATATCATGTTCTACACCTGATTCAAAACTAATAAGAGTGACAGACACACATCTAGATATTTACCTACAACTTGGACTAGCCTATACAAGTCTTGCTTTTGAACACTACCAGATATTCTTATTCTCACAAAAGAACCAACAACTTTGTCATGAAATGTTTCAGTATCTTCTAAAAGTTCCTCCACCAAATTACGCCGCAAATAAATTAGGTTGATGTTATGCATATCAATAGCTGCATAATCATCAAGATTAGATTGGAGACCCCTCTCATCACCCTTTTTACGTGTTTTGCGTTTCTTATCTTTACTCCCTTTTACTAGGGCGTCAGAGTTCCCATCAGTCTCCAACTGATTAGCTTCAGTATCAACGACACTTCCTTGAAGATCGTCCACTTGAGAATCTTCTCTTGTAAGAAAGTGAGATTCAAGTAGCTTTAACATTTCAAAGTGCCCCACACGGGGTTTCCCAAACAAATTTTGAAGCCGTGAATCACAAATAACATGTGTTCTACCATGAGGATCACGAAGCTTATACTTTTTTATATAATCCAGTAGGAGAGTCTGCACATCAAACTGAGATAAAACAGATTTATCACCATTTCTCATGTGCATAACCAAATCCAGGAGCTCTTTTGATGCCCACTCAACATTTTCATCTGTAGATGCCCCCTCGGCACCAGTTATTAACGTTGTTCCCGACGAACCACCCTCCTTGGCACGGGATTTTGACCGTCTTCTCATCTTTCTTCTTTTAGGGACAGTTGCTTCTGCATTCTCTGAAGAACTGTCTGAACCATGTCCTGCATCATTAGTGGCCACATAAAGTTCATCAGGTGAATCCTGTTTACCAGCATGTATATCAGATCCCTTCCATGGATTTTTAGCACGTGCAAGTTCTTCCACGCTCAAAGAAAGCTGCTCTTTTAAATCAAGCCAGTAATCCTTGAAGAGATATTCCCAGCTGTTTTTGTCATCAAAATCTACTTGATCCTACAAAAAGAGGGAGAGCGAAAATAATTAAAAGGTTAAATCAGATCCTACAAGATTCTTGTGAATATATCCTCATCCTAATCCAAACCAATATCAAAATAAGAACCTTGACAACCAAACCAATATCATAATAAGAAGCAACCCATTATTTCTCAATTAGCTAATCCTAAATGAGCTATTTTAAACCATTTTGGTGGTTCTTAATCAATCATTTCATCCTCTACATATTAATTCTGCTATTTTGGCATTTAGATATGTCAATACAGTATAAATGACTGCAAAATAGAGATTACAAAGAAAAACAGAAGCAGGAAAAATAAATCAAACCCAAAAGATAAAAGCCCCAAGATAATCAAGGTTGTGGAGAGCACAGTTATAAGTATTCCGGCATATTAGGTATAAACATGCAACTTCTCTAATACATCAGTTTTTTTCAGAGGAAAGGAGAAAACACAATTCAGTTTTATGAGATGCAACTTTACAATGTATTACAGTCAGCTTATGTGCCAGTACAAAAATTTTTAAATGTGCACTTCATGCCCTAGCATGTTTGATGATCCACCAGAAAAGTTGGAAATCAATACTCGGTGAATGCAGATATGCTGCCACAAACCAAAACCTAATACCAATCTTTAGGTGTTTACCATCAACCAGAATTAAGAAAAGAAGTCTAAGGACACCAGTCAAATGCGAAAAAAAAAAAAGATAAAACTTGACTCTTAAGGTTTACCATGGCCGAGGTGCTAAAACTAAATGAATTCAATGACTATGAATTATTTTCACAGATGCAAATTTAGCATAACAAGACACATTTTGACACATAATAATCTGCTTCCAAAATATGCATAAATTAATCCTCACATCCTTGACATTGTGAATGACGTTAGACGGAATTTTCTTTAAAAAAAAAAATGTCACTCACCATGTCCTTGTTTCCCTGCTGATTCCTTTCAATCAACATCACAGTTTTCATGCATGTCTCACAGAAACCCTTGTTACCTCTCACACATAAGATGACAGCATCTTTAATACAGCCCTTGCACAAGGAAAATGTACAGGTGTAGCACATATAATATGCATTCTTCTCACATATGCTGCAGAGATGCCAACCTAAATTCATAAAATAAAAAGCATCTCAATTAGGTTGAGTCCAACAGCCAAAGGTAATAGCCATGTTTTAAAGTGTAATTTTAAATATTAAATATAGGAAGCATAAGGGATGTGACAAACTATTAACACACAAAAAAGCATAATACCCTCAAAAGAATTGATGTAATATACATCAAAAGATAAGAACTGCCTGCAATACCATGTTTTGCAACTACATACAACATATATTGTAAAGCATAAAAAGTAAGTTAAACATAACAAGAAAAAGAGGACAAATGCATTTAAGCTATACTAAGTGATGATAAATATGATTGAAATAATCCACTAATAATCTCGAACAGCAAAGAAAGCAGGTTGATCACATAAGGCATAAAAAAAGCATTCATGATTTGACCTTCAGCATTGATTGTTACTGAATAAGAACTCTTAATTTCCTCATTGGTACAACCGTACAGGATGTTCTTAAACGGATTCAAATCTATGAACTATTAGCCTCAGCTACTATTACCTAGGTTATTCAGTACACATTCAAGCTTGACATTCCTTTATTTTATGTTTGTTTCATGCTACACTCCTTCAAAATTGGATAATCTTCAACCCAAAAAACATAACAATACCAAACAGAGTAGTCTGAGGAATTTAACAAGAAACTCTTACAGAACCAAGTGTAACTTGTGTTAATGGCTACATCGAGCATTAACTGATGGCTTCTTAATGTTAAGATAAAGATTCTAGGTTAGAAGTAAGAAGTACATGTAACAAGTAGTTCAGGGGAAGAAAATGTTATACGTTGATTCAATGATCCCATCCCAGAAATTATAGATTCCATTTGGAATGGTTTACAGCACCAACTTAATTTGACTGGCTTCTCCTTTTTCCTGACTTTCCTTTTATTTATTTACACAAATATCAACATTTCCCATCACCTAGTCTCACACTTATAATTTCCAGAATTTTCCTTTTTCTTTCTGTTGTTGCTTTTGGCCAAAACAAATTACTTAGAAGCTTTATGTTCGGGAAAATGGGAAAAATAAGATATAAGGGGAGGGAAAAAAAAAGAAAAAAAAAAGAATTGAAAACTTTACGCCAAGAAATTATCCTCAGTTTCTGCCATGGAGTTTAGATCAGTTGATCAACTAGTACTAACTGCCTTTGTAGGCACTTATCCCCTTCTCTACAAGAGACAAGTATGCAACATTGAACAAAACAAGCAGAAATATTTCCTCGCATCAAGTGGATGGCACTTAGGACATATATCAAGCACTCTCTGCAAGAAAGGTAGCAGCATATATCTAGGTAACAACCATACTATGTAACTACTTAAAATCCAATCAAACTGCCAATAGATCCATAAAGCCAAAATACATGCATAATTTTGCTCCAAATAAATGCATAACTCCATTCTTGCCACTCATTCAGCATGTTGTCTAACATACATACGTACCAACCAGTAACTTGTTGGTTAACAATTTCCTCAGAACTTATATACTTTCCTGGTCCCCAAGGGCCCTAACATTAAATCATCTAAAACAAAGTACATTTCAGGCTAGTAATGATGACTTGGCCAATTTTAGTTGAAATTAAAAAATTTCCTGTATCCACAATTGCTTTTGGAACCCCTAGTCACCAAAGAAAGATACACTTCATATGACGCACAATAAACCAACTTGATGAGCTTGCAAAACTTGAACATTGTGCTGGGCAAAACTGAAGATTTTACTTCCTGTCCCTTCACACAAGTCCACTACTGCAAGGTTTGCTGTCGAGTAGATCACACCTTTTACAAAGAAAAGACGAAGTAACAACTTCAATATTTATAAAGAAATTTGAATGAAAAAGCAACAAGAGGACAAGGAAGTGCCATGAATGTATTGAACTCTTTATATGGTTAACCACTATCAACCTTTCGTAGCTCTTTTTTCTATAGGAGCAATTGTTGCTTTAACCAATGGAAAATTATGATTAACATTAAAATTTTAATTTCCTAAAAAAATTGATTCTACATCGAGGTAAAAGTAAAAGTCTGCATCGCAAAGAACTTAAGTGATCACTGAAACATCCACAATGCCACAAATCAAAAACCAACAGAATGATAATATACAGCCTATTAGATGGTAAACATAAACATAATGAAATGAAACATTTATGCAGACTCACCACAATTCCATCGACCTTTAGCTCGAAAGAAGGCCTCATCACGATTAACACATGATGGGTGGTATGCTTTTGGACATCCCCTATAAACGCAATATCAAACAATCCCTCATTCATCAATAACTATCAGATAGTAGGAACAATAGCAAAGCATACAGAGAAGCATAATATTGGCATAACCAGAAAAAACAAAATGTCACCTGCGATCACAGAGGACAAGTTCTCCACCATCAAAGCAGATAAAACAGACATCCTCCTCTGATTTCTTCCTTGAGGGAGCTCTCCCAATGGGTCTAGAGTTCTTCCCTCGCTTCCTCTTACCTCCAACAGTTTTACCAACTTCCTCCAACTCTTCACCCGTCTCTATTTCCTCTGTCACATCAGCCGTCTCCATTTCATCAGCTATATCAGCATCAGCCTCTTCCGCCATGTCACCCATCTCTGTATCCACCTCCTCCATCTCTGCCCCCTTCCGCATTTCAGTTTCCTCTGCCAATGCTGTTTCTCCTCCAGCCACATCAGCCATCCCAATATCCTCCTCTAGCACCTCCGTTTCATCTGCCACATCACCAAACTCAATAGCACCAGCAGTTTTTGCCACAGCGGTTTCTTCAACAGCAGTTGTTTCCTTAGCTGTGCCAGCCGTGTCCATCTCCTCTGTCTTTACCTCAGCCTCAACCTCCAACGTTTCCAACAGTCCTTCCCTGTCGTCGGTCGCCTCTGTCACATCTACATCCTTTTTCTCATTCTCAATAGCAGTCTCCTCTGCCATCTGCGCCACTTCTTCTGTCCCCCTTGTTACCTCGTCCTTCGTCTCATCAGCAATCTCCATCTCCTTGAGCATTGCCGCTCTATCTTCCATCACTTCTGCCACTTCCGTCCTTATCTCCGTTTCCTCAGCGATGTCCGCCTTTATCTCCGTTTCCTCAGCCATGTCCGCCTTTATCTCCGTTAACTCTGTCACATCCGCCTTTATTTCCGTCTCTTCTATCACGTCCGCCTTTATTTCAGTCTCCTCTGCCACGTCGGCCTTTATAACCGTCTGCTCTGCCACGTCTGCAGCATTTCTCGTCTCCTCTGCCACGTCCGCCCTAACTTCCGTCTCCTCTGCCACGTCGGCTTTTACTCCCATCTCCTCTGCCATGTCCAGCCTCCCTTCCTTCTCCTCAACCACGTCCTTCCTTATTTCCTTCTCCTTAATCAAATCATCAGCTTTGTCTTCCGTCTCTTCAGCCTGGTTCCCTTCCTCGCAAATCACATCCTCATCGTTACCCCCACCACCAACCAGCGGTGTCGAAACAGCCAAATCTCCACCGTTCATCTCATCCTGGTTCGCTTCACCAGCAACCGCAGACGCAAATGTTTGCGACTCAATTGACTCCCGCTCAATCTGAACCGAATCGTCAGCTTCCTCTTTTCCTTCACCCAACGACAATTGTACAGATGCTGTCTCATGCGCCTCGCTCAACTCGGCCACTGACTCCAGGTGGCATTGAGGCTCCGTCTCTCGTTGGACCTCCTCGTGTGAGTCCGTTACCGCGGCTACTGTGGAGGTTTTATTAACCGAGTCATCTTCAAATCGAGTAGAAAAGTTAGAAGCATCTTCTTCTTCAGCGTCCATTGGTAGAGATTGATTGGATTCAAATGGAGGAAACCCTAGAGATTGAAACCCTAAGGGTTTGTGAAATTTTATTGTGAAAATTGTTAGATAGTGAGTGAGACAGAGAGAGAGAGGGGAAGGGAAGAGAGAGTTCGCAAGAGCAATGTTATTACTTATTAGTAATGTTTTTTACTAATTAATGATTGAAGTTACGATAATGTCCTGTTTTTTGTGTTTCAAATGACTTTTTTAACCCTGAAAAATATGTGGGGGCCGGTGGCATTGGCTAGAGATTATCTCGTGATCACGTGTCCATAGATGCTTCTAGCGTTACTGATTCTTGAACCGTGCGATTTGACTTATATTACCATGTTCTGTTCTGTGTAGCTTTAAATTTTAATGGATCTTTTAAGAAGCTTTTCAGTTTTTACTAAATAAAGTGCTGATATTTTGTTTTTCAATTAAGGAAGCATATTAATATTTTTTTGTCTTTTTGTCTTTTTTTTTTTTAAATAAATTTACGAAAGAAGATGACGCATCCCTCAGGGAATCACAGGAAATGTAATCAACGAATTGTTCTTCCTTTGTAATTGGTAAAAGAGCTAACGGCTTCTTTTTACCAAAATAATTCTTTAATAACACTTTTTTATTGTGAATTTTTAAAATATTATTTTATTATAATTATTTTATCATTATCACTATTTTATTATTTATAATTATATTTTATCAATAAACAAAAACAAAATATCCATTTAGTTTATTATTTCATACCTTATTTTCAAAATAATTGTTTGTTTAATTATTTAAGAAATACTATTATATTTTTTTAATTATTTTTAATCCCCTTAAGTTTATTAATTTCATTAAACACCCTTAAAAAAAAGTTTTAAAATTAACAAAAATACCCTATCTATCCATAATTGCTAGATTCCGACAACCACCGTCGGTGGTAATCGAAATCTGTCACAACGGCCTACAAACAACTGACAATAGTCGATAATTCATCGATCTAGTCTTTTTAGGCCAGATCGACACACGTCCAACCAGATCCGAAAGATCTACATCGTAACGCCAGATTTCGACCAGATTCTCGCAATGATGACCAGACTCTGGCGTTGTGGGTGGACAAGGGAGTTTTTGTCATTTTATAAATTTTTTATATATTGGGATGTTTAGTTAAATTAGCAAACTTAGGTTTTTTTTTTTTTTTTTTTGGTTAATTTTTAAATTTTACCTCGTAATAATCACACTATTCAACTATCCAATATTATTTATAAAATTTTATCCAAAATAACAAATCAAACGGACCCAAAACTATTTTACTACCCATTATCACTATTTGACTACCTTTATTTATATTCCAACAATAAACAGAGAGAACGAAATCAATCCAATCTATAGAAGCTTTTGAATAAGGAAAGCCAAAGAGTCTTTTTGTGATTAAAATTGAACGAAATTTGACTTTTGAGGAATGGCTACACAAATCCTAATCGCTCGTTGCCGACAATTGGCAAGGTCAACGAAAGTAAAGTGTGAGAGGTTTTAATAAATGATGGTTGTAAAAAAGAATGGTAGTGACATAAAATCGCAACATTGTCGAAATCCAAAACGGAATATAAATTTAAATAATAAAATGATATTTTAAAAGTTTTGTAAGTGAAAAAATATCATTAAGTCGTTATACTTTTTGTAAAACAATTTAAAGAAAGAATACAAAGATTCATAAGTGATAGAAACTTTTAGACCAAAATAATCCATACATAAATCACTAACCCACTGCAAGCTTCTGCTTCTTTGAGATATTGAGGCAATTGATGTTCATGCATCATCCTATTTGCTTTGTCAGAATGAAACCACCAATTTGCTGGTGATCAATGGCCTCTCGTACACAAAATAAGCTTATATGATGAAGAGAACACCTTGAAGAAGAACTCTTCAGAAACAAAGTAATACTTATATTTAAGTCTTAATTGAAAACAAATTATCCATATAAACAAAACCACTCCTACCACATGAAATTGAAAATCAGCTGCTCAACTCTCTACTCAGTCTCAACCTTCAATAAATCTCACCTAAAAGCAGTATCCAATCAAGAAAAGCATAACTAGTATAAATTGCTAACAACATATTCTGTCACCACATCAGTACCTGCGTGAATAGCGGTCCATAAATCTTCCAGAAGGGCATTCATATGCCAAGTGTCCTCGTCCTCCACAGTTATGACAGATCATCAACGGCCCCATGCAATCCCTGCTCATATGTCCCAGCTGCTGGCAGTTCCTACATACAATATCTCGGTAACCACTGCCACGAACACCAACACCAGCACCGCCACCGCCACCGCCCCCACCCCGCTCTCCTAAGACGTTGCTTTTTGGGCACTGTCTAGCCACATGCCCAGAAACATTGCACAAGTTGCAGATAGGATCATTTGGACAATCACGTGCCAGGTGACCAGTCTTCCTACAATTATTGCATGCCTTGTCATTTGTACAATCAGCAGCAAAATGACCTTGCTTATAGCAGTTGTTGCACAACCTCAAGTCCCCAGGTGGCAGTGGGGGAGCTGTGCAATCTCTAGCACGATGTCCACCCTTGCCACAGGTATGGCAGATGCCCTCATTTGGACAATTGCTAGCCATATGGCCTGGTTCTCGACAGTTCCAACATAATGCCTTTGTGGTGCATTCTAAAGCAATGTGGCTGCTCAAACATTTTCAGTTATAATAACAAAAAATACATCAGTGCTTAAGAGACAATAAAATTCAGAAGATCATCATTGACAAAGCAGAAATGGTGATATTGGCCTTGTAGGAAGGACAAAAAAATCGCAATACAATTTTGTGATTAGAGGTGAATATATGGAAGTAAAATGATGAAATAGATGGTTAAGTGGTCAAGGTAATGATGGAAAGATCTAATGACAGCAAGAGAATACAGGTGGAAGTTACAGTATTCCAAGATGGTGGAGGTAGAGGCAGAAACAAGGTAGTAGTACAGGACATCATTGCATTATGTCCTAACTATTCCATGGCTTTGGTGATTTTAACGACAGCTACTGTAAAGGTGAACAAAGAAAAACACATGTCAAGATGTTTCTTTGATTATGGCATAAAAAACATTGCTTAGACTAAAACATTGCATGGAAGTCTGAAAAATATTGTGCATACCATTGTAAACTACCTAATGCAAATTTAATGTGAGTCACAAGGTGTGTAACTTTGTTCAATGAAAAAATCCAAGAGTATGTAAAGTGATAAAGAATGAACTATACACTTTTGTTTACAAGGACAAAAAAATTCCTTACCCTGGAAGGCCACAATTGTGACAAATTGCCACATTAGGACACTCTCTAGCATAATGACCCGGTCGTTTGCAATTCTTGCATAGATTGTTTTGGCTGGCAACAAAAGTATAACATGATTAATATTGAGCAAAAAAATGCATGGTAGTCTATTAATATACAATCAAAACTTTTAAAGTCAGGGTCCCCTTTCAAGAAGGTGAAGCAAAATAACACTCTGTTTTTTTTTTTTTTTTTTTTTGTGGGTGCAGAGAACAAGGATGAAAGGAGAAAGATAGGACATGACAACCAGAAAGAACCCCTTTCATCCCATTGAAAGCTAAGAAACCAATGATTGCAAAGCCCCACGCAATTATTAAAAAAAGTAAACAGGTTTTCATGATCCAGTATTAGCTAGCAAGTCGATGCACTCATACTTTGATGACTCCATAGTGGCCAGGGAAGCGTTAGCTTCACCCTTGGAACGTAACATCTACTCTCTTTGGCTCTCAACTTGATTAGAACATTTGGTTAACTCTTTTGCCAAGTTGGGTCAGGCATCAAGAAAAAGAATTGACATCTCATATGCCCTTCTGTTAGGTCCACAGCTAGCAACTCACCATATCAAGCACAGCAGTTTCATCCCCAAGCCCCACCCCCTCTTTTCTTTTTTATCACTTCCAGAGAAAAGAAAAAAGGTATCCATCCAGTACAATCAAGAAGCCATATAAATAACCACCCCACATATGTAATAGCTACAAAGAATCTGTTACAAAAATTGAAAAAGTATCCTACCAGCAACCATATATAAGATGTAAAAGACAATATTCACCCTTGAATGCCGTATAATGTGAAGGAAAACTCGCCATAGATTAACTCAGAACAGAAAATCAGATATTTTGTCATAATTATAAAATGGAACACTAACAAAGGACAGTGAGAAAATAATCTTTACAAAAAATATATCCTTATGTAGAAACATGTTGCACACGGGACCAAATTGTTGCTTTACCATACAAGTCAATGAACTAGCTAACCAAGAAATTATCAAGTGAACAACCAGAAGAGCAATATTAAAAGCCACTCTAAATATCCACCACAACACAAGCAAGTAAGATCATCCAACTTGGATAACTGTCAACTACAAATACAACCTCTATTGTTGCACATATTGACAGTTTTTCTTTACTCCCTACCCCCTCATGCAAATTGTCAAGCAGAGAGAATAAATAAGCATATGATCAAAAATCAGAAACCTGTAACCCCGACGTGACCCTCTCCTGTAAGGTGCATCACGATAGGAAAAGCGATCCAAGCGGATCTTACGATCCATTGGGCTCCGACTCCTGCTCCTGCTTCGGCTCCTGCTGATTGAACTCATGTTCAAACTAATTCCTACTACCACCTACGACCACTGATCTTCAAAAACTCCACCAACACTAACACCACAATGGCTGCTGCCTCCTCCCTGTCCACATCACAACCATACACCCATCATCATCCATGAGTACAAACCAAACCCCTTGCCATACCCTCCAAATTAGAAAACACCGAATCCCAAAAGTAAAAACACGCAACATTTTCAACAAGCACCAATTACATCCGATTATTTATCACTGCATTCAACACTACCTCCAGAAAACATCCTTCATGGGTAATTCAAACATCTCTTCTACAAAATCATCTTCTCGACAGAGCAATAGCATTAACAATAAAACATACTTGGACTCCGACTTCTCTACCAGCCATCTACACTGAATAGAGGTCAGATCATTCATGGCAGATCAAGAAAGTTAAGAAAAGACAAATGAGAGGAACACAGCCAAAAACACAGAAGTAAGTTGGTTACATCTTACCATAGGAAGTCATCTACTATTAGAAATGTTGTTATAACCTCTCATGTAGATTTTCAGAAATGAAATAAGCAATAAGAACTTAGTGCCCCTATAATATATGTTGAGAATTTCAAATATTTCAGGAATGAAAGAGGGAAATTGAAATTAGCCCCAGGGTAATTGACACTATTGAAAAAGAAAGGCTAAGATGTTATGAGATGTACTCAAGGACATATAATAAGGTCACATTTCAAAGACTGTTTCCTCATCTCTTTGTACTTGGGGACTATTATGCCTCTTCGAACTTCTGAATTCTCATTTTCCTTATCTACTACCCACAAAAGCCTCTCATCTTTTATTACATTTATACTTCCCAAACAACACCAACAACAAAAGACAAGAAGATAATGCTCCTGGATCATTTATCCTGTCCTTACAACAAAGAAAAACATAGCAGTTTCCAAAACAGGGTAATCCAAGCCAAAATGTCAATCCAACAGCATTACCTCGACCCAATGGAAAGAAAATGTCAAAGCGGTAACCAGACTATATAAGTCAGTAACATTTATCCTAATTCGCATAGATGATGTGTTAAAAATGCGAAAATGAAATTTGTCCCAGTATTGGGACAAGAATGGTTGGTGTAGGACTTTTTAACACTATTTTAATATTTTTACCACCATTGCATTGCGCATATTGAAAATAGTTATTACCAACCACATCCAGTAATCTTTAATTCATTACATAGGGACTCTTCTCAAAACCATTCGCGTTAAATAAAAGATCTAAAATCACTCATTCCCACGTTCAAATCAAAAAGCCAGGCACCACATACAAAACCCTAATAATCCAACTCAGAACAACATTAAAACACCAAAACATCCTGAACCGCAAATAGAAACGTAAATACATACAAATCATCACACGTAGGTCAATAGTATGAATATGATATAAGTCGAGCCTTAACCCTAATAAAAAAGCCTAAGATTGAAAGTAGGATCAATCAACATCCATTGAATTGAACGAACCTGATGCTAATGACTCGGTGAGTAAGAGCCTACAAGACAGGAGAGCTGAAGAGTAGAAACTCTGATTGTACAGGAAAACCAAAAATGACCGTCTCGATTTTAATTTTGGGGAAGAAGGAGAAGGGCAGCCGCATATCGATTTGCGTTTCTAAAGTACGGCCAAGTTAGCTCTGGTTATAAGGTCAAAACGGTGACGTTCACATGGCCCAAGACCAAGACCCAGCTCTCTTTTATGGTCCGAAATAGCCCAAACAAGGTTAAGGAGTAATACTGAATGTACCCCACTTCGATACTAAATAGGCCCACTACTTTGTGCTGGGCCACTTCCAAGGTTGGGCCGGCCCAAATTGATCATAAATTTCATGAGCCCATCTTTTAGTTGTTATAGTCCTTCCAAAATTTCGTCCGATCAACATTTACTCACTGTCACTATAATAATTTCATGAGAAAATATTGTATTACGGTAATATTATTGAGGTGTTATAATAAATCAATGCATACTTAACAAGTAAGTATTATATTTAAAAATTATCAACCAACCACGGTTAGTATAACTTATAAATGGCTAGAACTCAAGCTCAAATGCTAACTCAAGAAAGAAGGGAGTTCAATCACTCACGCTCTCATCATTGCCCCAAACAAAAGTGTCTTTGATACCATGATAAATGGATTTGAGTAGAACTCATTCAAAAAAGTTAACTCAAGAGAGGAAGAAGTCCAACCACATATATATACCATAACAACCTACCAAATTGACAATATGCGACAAATATAACTTCTAACAATAAGAATAGATAAAAAGAAAAAAATAATAATATGAACCCGACGATATAATATTTATTAATGAAAATGTTGTGAAATCCCACATCACTCCGTGTGAGAAGGGGTGTGTGTGTGTATATATGGGACTATAGGTCTTAACCCAATATGACGCGTTTTGGGCCTGAAGCCCAGAAATATAAACGTGAGGCCTTATAATGCCAAAGCGGACAATACCACATTAGGTCATTTATAACACGTTATCAGTAAGATCGCAATAGGGGGGAAGGGGGTGTGTTATGAAGTCTCACATCGCTTCGTGTGAGAGAGGGTACGTCTATATATGGGTCTATAGGTCTTAACCCAATATGACGCGTTTTGAGCCTGAAACCCATAAACAAAATCGTGAGACCCTGTAGTGTCAAAGCCAACAATATCATGTTGGCCATTTATAATAGAAAAAAGATATTGTTTATTTATAATACTTGATATTGTTCTACTTTTTCAGAAAAATGTGCAGCCAAAAACAGTCAAAGTAGATGCTCTAGTTACTTGAAAGTAAGGCAAAGTCATAAGCCATACCCACTCTCACCCAAAAAAAGAAGACAATATAAAGTTAACAATAAATATTTTACCTGCTTCCACCTCCAAAAATTATGCCTTATTCATCATCATCATCATCTTCATGTTGCTGCCTAACCATCAACCAATACAGTTATTGAGAAACAAATGAAACCCTACTTACAGTTGCAAAAGCATAAAGCAAATTAAAGAGATACCCACTTTCTGAAAATAAAAACAAAACCACCATGTGCAATTTATATACTAATATTGCTATGTATGGAAGCATTGAGCTTGTTTTTTTTTTCGTTTTTATGGTTTTTCATGTGTTCATATCCCAATAATGTGTACTTCATTTTCCATATTGGTTTCGTTTTATGTATTTCAAGTATTTTGTTTATAAGACTATTCCATTGATATGAGTTATAATGGCGGAATGATGTTCGGATTTACAATGTAGAATGTTATATGAAAAATCTTCAACCTCCTTCACAAGACACTAATTGGGTGTATCGTTTATGATTCAAATCATCGTATTCGTATTAGTCCATAACCTCTCTGAAGATTAGGGATTTATATATTTCATGCAACTCATTTTTTTCTCTCTTTTTTTTTGGTGACCGGTGTGTCCTAGTCAATTTGCACACACCTCAACTAACTCTTAGAGTATTGAAGTTAACGGCCTAGTAAACCTTTATTATTCTTCATTCTGATTCGTGAAAGCACTACTTTGTCATAAACAATACAGAAGAAAACAAAAGACATTAGAACAATCACCGCCTCCATCTTTATTGTACATTTTGTGCCTTTGACAAGAAGATAAGAATATTGCCTAACTTTTTATCATCATTCATCACCCATTTGCCTTTGAGAATCCCACTATTATACTCTTATCAATATCACCTCACTATTTTATAATACATTGCATACTCCATCCACTTTTTCTATGCCCGTGAGAAGCTTTTTTGTTTGTTTCCAACATACAATTATTTTATTTAAACCCAACAATGAATGTATGTATATACATGAAAAGTTAGCTCAATACAATTAACACCCTCCGAGCCCTCTTTCACATTCGGCATGCACGGCTAGTGTCCAAATAGGACCCCTGAAAGCTAACTCAAGAGAGGAGGGAACTCAACCATATGTATATATACCATAACAGTATATGAAATTGGCGATATGTGACAAATACAAATTTCAACATATAAATTCATATAAAATCGACTAATATTAAACTCGCATATGATTATAAGAAAATACTAAGGTTGCATTTGTTTCAAATTTCCCCATATCCTATTCAAAATACACATTTGTTTCCTTATTTTGAAAATATTATTGTATTTTATTGAATTATTTTTAAACCCCATAGGTTTGTTAATTTAATTAAACACCCTCAAATTTTTTTTTTTAGAAATTGACAAAAATACCCCATCAACCTACATTTGCCAGACTCTGACCACCCTTCGACGGAGGTGACCGAATGCCGATATTTAATGGATAGGTGAGGGTGTTTTTGTTAATTTTCAATGTTTTATTACATGAGTGTTTAGTAAATTAACAAACCTAAGAGGTATTTTTGATAATTTTCAAATCCTACCTCATAATAACCATCCAATTTTACTTTTTTTCAAAATATTATTCTAAAAAGTATCCGAATAATAAACTAAACGCACCCTAAATTTGTCTTTATCAAAGAATTTCTGATAATATCAGAGAGGTTTTTGGCAATTCTTATAATCATAAGGGTATCTAGTAGTAAAAGATGGTCATATAGACATGTCAAATAAACGACTCCCATGTGCAAAATTATCATATCTTGATTTATTATTTTATTTGAAGTAAATCTAAATCCAAACCTTTAATCTAAATCGACCCATTTTTAATAATTAAATCAAATCAATGTCATTGAAATTTTGGTTAGATTGATTGATAGAATAAAATAAATGATGTAATGATGTTCAACTAACCAACATCAATATTAATGCAAACCCACATATTAATATCACATGTAAATAGTGAAGGAATCATGTTTTGGGGAGAAGGAGCCCCCAATCCCTTTAATCCAACAAAAATATAATTAAGCTAATCCTCCCTCAACGCACGTTGTATAGCATAATAGAACAATTATCACAATTATATAACTCAACCAATCTTATCCACTCTCTTCAATTTCTCTTATTAAATATACATTTAAGACAAAAATTTCAGTCACTTTTTTGTTTATAAGGTATTCAGACTAGTTTATATCCACTTCAACTAATATTCGGGAAAGATTAGCACAACAATCTATCGCCACTGCTAGGACCCCCACCCCCATCGACTAATCATCGGGAGAGATTAGCACATTAGCCCACCGTCCCACCCCCATTTGACTAATCCTCGAGGAGATTAACCCACCGCCATGGCCCCCCACCCCTACTTATTGACTAATCTTCGGGGAGACTAACCCACTATCATGACCCCCCACCCCCACTTAAATGGGGATATGTTCGAATGAGGAATCGAATTTAAAATCATACGTTTATCAAAACTATCTCCAATTCACCCTAATCATCTAGGTTACTTACAAATAGGTGAAAAATTTCAATCACCTTTGTTCCCTATTTATGTGACTTTTATCTAAATCAAGGTTCATGGTACTAGGCAAAAAAGCTTTGTCTCCAATCAGGGGCGGATCCAGCCCAGCCTCAGTGTTTTTTTTTTTTTAAATACTAATATATATAATTTTTAGATTTTGACCCACTCTAACAAAAATATTAATATGTAATTAGTTTTTATTTTGGCTCACCCTAAAAAAAATTTCTGAATCCGTTACTGTCTCCAATAATAAAAAATAAAATAAAATAGAGTTAAACTAGTTGTAATTGTTAGGTGTGGTGGATGAAACATCATGAAATTAGAATTCAATTCTTGAAAAGGAAAGGAGTTAAAAATTTCAAAGTAATAAAAAACCAGTAAAGAAATTTTGTACAAATTGTCGAAGCAGCCAAAGAGAAGCTTGGTTGGTTGGACACTGAACTGCCCACTTAACTGAAACAAGAAAAAGTATAGACTGCGGTTGCTCTAATCTCACTTGCTCTTTTTGAAACAATATAAAAAAGAAAGCCCCCACCAAAAAGCCTGGGCTAAGACTCACGCACTCACATTTGCGGATGCATGTGAGTTAGCTGACAGACTGTTTGTCAGCTGTCGGCGCTTATACGCATCCCATTCGCCTCCCCCTCGTGACACTGCTAGTGGAATGATTGTATACCGATAACCTTCTTTTACAAACTTTTTTTTATAACCCCGATGTAATAGTTTGTAATTGATCAGTTTATAACGGATCTAACATAGGTCTCACATAGATCCCATTAATTAATTATAAACTGAGCAATTACGAGTTATCACGTCAGGATTGTGAAAGAAAGTTTGTGATAAATGGTTGTTGGTGTAATATTACTCTTGCCTTAATGACACTTTTTACCCAAAAAGTTACAAAATACCATTTTTTTCATCTAAAGTATATATTTCATTAATACCCAAAATACGCTTCAAAAACTAAAACAGAGTTCGACGAGTTACTAGGAGCCAGAGTAAAGGGGTTTTGTAAAGTGGAGGTCTTCTTTCACAAACTTTCTCTCATAATCTTGACGTGATAGCTCGCAATTGGTTAATTCATAACAGGTCTCACATGGGTCTCTCATAGGTCTCACTAATTAATTATAAACTGACCAATTATGAGCTATCACGTCAAGGTTGTGAGAGAAAGTTTGTGAAAAATTGTTGTTGGTGTAATATTACTCTTGCCTTAATGACACTTTTTACCCACAAAGTTTCAAAATACCACTTTTTCATCTAAAGTATATATTTCATTAATACCCAAAATATACTTCAGTTTCTCAATCGGAGTTTGACGAGTTACCAGGAGCCAGAGTAAAGGGGTTTTGTAAAGTGGAGGTCTTCTTTCACAAACTTTCTCTCGTAACCTTGACGTGATAGCTCGTAATTGGTCAGTTCATAACAGGTCCCACATGGGTCTCTCATAGGTCTCACTAATTAATTATAAACTGACCAATTGTGAGCTACCACGTCAGGGTTATGAGAAAAAATTTGTGAGAAATGATTGTTGGTGTAGTATTACTTTTGCGACACTTTTCACCAAAAAAGTTTTAAAATACCATTTTTTCATCTAAAGTATATATTTCGTTAATACTCAAAATACATTTTAGTTTCTCAACCGAAGTTCGACGAGTTACCAAGAGCCAGAGTAAAGGGATTTTGTAAAATAGAGGTCAATGGATTGAATGGTAGTGACTGATTGAATATTCGTCTTCGAAATCAATCGAAAACCGGCCAAGAACAGGAAACACTATTTTTGCGATGATCAGTAATCAATGAGAAATCAAGTGCTGGAATGAAAAGGATTTTGTATAGAAAATACTAAAAGTTCAAATAGTGATGATATAAATCATTTTTGCTGTCGAACTCGGTTAGAATTGGTTTTGGGTATTAACGAAATATAAAATTCAGGTGGGAAAATGATATAATATTTTAAAAATTTTTGCTTGGAAAAGTGCTGTTAAGGAAAACCGTGTCTGGGAAAAAGTACTTAATACCTCTCAACTTTGCATGTTGCCATGGTAACTGTTCGTTTCTGTAGATGATGAAAATTAATATTTTCCTACAGTTTATTTTACATTAATCATGGGGTTAATTTCAGTTTTTAACGCTGCCCACCTATATAAAAACAGACACAGACTGAACTATCAATAACTCCATTCACCCACTATCCATTCCCATCACCGAAACCATCGCCATGAAACAACAACTCAGAAGAACTCTCCTTACTTTCGCCATTCTTATTAACCTACCCTTTTTTTCTCGTTCCTCCGGCCACGACTACCAAGAAGCATTATCTAACTCAATATTGTTTTTTGAAGGCCAAAGGTCAGGCTACTTGCCGCAAGACCAACGCATAACTTGGCGTTCAAATTCCGGCCTCAGCGACGGCTGGACCTATAACACGAGCTTGGTTGGCGGGTACTACGACGCCGGTGATAATGTCAAGTTTAATTTCCCCATGGCTTTCACCACCACTCTTTTATCGTGGAGCGTCATCGAATTCGGAGACTCAATGCCGCCGAATGAACTCAGAAATGCTCTGGTTGCCATCCGTTGGGCCACTGATTATTTACTCAAAACTGTTTCTCAGCCTAACCGGATTTTTGTACAGGTATGTACTGTTTTGTAAATTTTGTGTTTTAATGGGGTAGTTTGGGGAAATTACAAGGCTAAGATGTACTAATCCGTGACTGCGTACACGAAGTGTTGTCCCGTGTTTGTCGTTTATTGACCATTTGGTCCCCACTGACCATCTCCTCATAGTAAATCTTAATCTTCTTGGGCCGTGTGCTGTAAAGTGAAACTCATCTGGGGTTCTGAGATTGATTTATGTTTGGTAGTGTAAAACTATTTTAAGATCAAATCAGAAGATCTAAATTAATGAATAAACAAATACCAAGTTCAGTGCGACCCCAGTGAGAAAACAGAAAACTAAAACCATGGCTTTCTCTTGGACTGTACTGTCATTTTTTTCTTTTTAACATATTGTCTTTTGGCTACTTGATACATAATATTATATATATGTTTTTGAATAAGATTACAGTTCTTTTGAGTAGATTTTGAGCTAGAAGAACCTATGGCTACGAGAGGATGAACCATTTCTTTTTCATATTTTTCCTGCATTAATCTATGACTCAGACCACTTTTAATGGGTCCATTTTGTCACTATCAGGCTTTACTTTATAAGGTCTGAGTTTAATACATTAATTACAGTGTCTGTACTGTCACCGCAATTGGAGTTCAATTTTGGTAATTTTTTCAACTTTTTTCTGTGTTAATGTTTAGGTGGGTGATCCAAATATAGATCATAATTGTTGGGAGAGACCTGAGGACATGGACACTGCTAGGACTGTGTATGCTGTTGATGCACCAAACCCAGCTTCTGATGTTGCTGGTGAGACTGCAGCTGCTCTTGCTGCTTCATCCATGGCATTCCGGTCGTCGGACCCGGGATATGCACAGACATTATTAAGGGCTGCAGTAAGTGTCTTCCAATTTGCAGACACCTACAGGGGAGCTTATAGTGATAACTCCTATATTAAACAGGGTGCCTGCCCATTTTATTGTGATTTTGATGGATATCAAGTAAGTAATATATCGTACGTTATCGGTGCATCTGTCTAATAAAATCATGTTTATTTAAGTGGTCCTATCTCATAAAGTCTGTTTCTGATGTGTTTCTTCAGGATGAATTGCTATGGGGTGCAGCTTGGTTAAGGAGAGCCTCTCAAGATGATTCTTACCTTAATTACATTGAAACCAATGGCGAAACACTTGGTGCTGAGGAAAATATAAATGAGTTTGGGTGGGACAACAAGCATGCTGGTATAAATGTTCTAGTTTCCAAGGTCAGATCATTCTCTGACAAAATTATTAGATTAATCAAAATGGTTAAAATTTTACCTAGCTGATATAAAACTCTGGTAATTGTTTCAGGAAGTCCTGGAAGGAAACATGTACTCATTACAATCATACAAAGCCTCTGCTGATAGCTTCATGTGTACATTAATCCCAGAATCATCAGCATCCCACATAGATTTCACCCCTGGTGGCCTAATTTACAGGCCTGGAGGCAGCAACCTTCAACATGCCACAACAATTTCATTTCTGCTTCTGGTTTATGCAAATTACCTGTCTAAAACTTCACAAACTGTCAATTGTGGAAATTTATATGTTACTCCAGCTTTGCTTCGCCAACAAGCCAAGAAACAGGTTGATTACATTTTAGGAGATAACCCTAAGGGATTATCATACATGGTTGGTTATGGAAACAGTTACCCGCAACGTATTCACCACCGTGGCTCATCGTTACCATCAATTAAGGACCATCCTCAATTTATTGCCTGCAAGGAGGGTTCAATTTATTTTAACTCGACGAATCCTAATCCTAATGTATTGGTTGGAGCTGTGGTTGGAGGACCTGGAGAAGATGATGAGTATGAGGATGATAGGATTGATTTCAGGAAGTCTGAACCAACAACATACATCAATGCACCATTTGTCGGTGTTCTTGCTTATTTTGCTGCTAATCCCTCCCCTAGTTAGCACAAAAAAAGAAGCTCAATTTGTACATAATTCAGCATTTTTCAGCTGTTTGAAAGTAGGAAAAAGTGGTCTCTCATCTTGGATGAAAGAAACCAAGAGGGAAGAGGCTTTGTTTAGTTCCTCAAGTTTTACAGATTGACAAGAACTCCTTGTTATTTACAATGTAAAATCCCAGAAGGGTTTCATTAATGGAAATTTTTCATCCTCCGAATTCTTCCAATCAAACTTTAGATTACCTCAAGTTAGTGTTGAGTTGATAAGACATGTTCCCCAGGTAGGCCAAGAAAAATGATCGATTAGAATGAGAGCCAGAGGACACCAATGAAACAACACTTGTTCTTCTTCTTAGACCATCTCCAACCTATTGGTGTGATTTTTTTTGTGAGAAACACTATTGTATCTCCAACCTACAGTATTAAATATTACATTAAATAGAATATTTTTTTTCTTTTTCTTTTATTGTAATAATCAACCATTAATTAATTTCACTCATTGTTTTTGTATATATTAATTAAATATTAAGAATGATATTTTTATTAAATAATAATTATTTTGAAAATTATACTAACATAAAATGATACCCAAAAAAACAAAAAAAAAAAAATTATGAAATCCAAATAAAAAAATTGGTTTTGGCAAAATATTGAGAAGATAACAAAAATTTATTCAAGGGTTCGAATTCTATAACCGATCCAAGCCTACGTGAGTTTTTTTTTTAAAATAAGCAATCAAGAATTATACAAAAAAGAGCTCAACAACAAGATCAAAGATCTCAAAATAACTTTAATTCTTTTCAATATTTTGATGATCTTAGAGGATCTGAAACTAATCTACCGGAATACTAAATTGTTATTTTAGTTTATGTTGTATTTTCTTTTAATTTTAGTGTTAATTTTTATTTTGAGTTATTGTAGTTTAATATTTGTATTGAATAAAGTTTTATTTTTAATTTTTCATCATTTTTTGAATTATATAATTATTATGAATTTATTATTATAAATATTAATATAAATAATAATCAAATTAACTTAAATACAAATAACCAAAAAAAAAAAATTGTTGTTTAAACAGTACTACGCCAAATTGGTGTGCATGAACAATGCTACACCAAATTTAGTGTGACATTGTAATAGGACACCAAATTGGTGCAGAAAATGATGTTGGGTTAGAGTTGAAATTCACACTATTTTGGTGTTTTTACATCAAAATAGCGCTGGATTGGAGATGCCCCGAGCGGTCGGTTTGTTTAAACATTGATGATTGAATTCAACTATAAATTTAAGGGCAGTATAAAACAGATAGAAGCCCCGACCCTGTTTCTGTATGCCACCCACCTCATTAAATGTTTTCATGGGTTGCGGCAGGGCAGCACAGTGGATCTCCGTATTTCTGGTAGCTCAGGATTTGGTGGTTCACAATAATAATAGGCCAAACTGCTTTCTGCTAATATTATTTATCAGAGCATTGTGTTGGTCAATTGCTTGACTTGGGATGGAGTTCTTTTGATGGTATATAAATGTTATACCCTCTTCTCTCTTATAAGAAAGTAATTTTTTTTTTTAATGTAAACAAATCTTCGTCGATAATTTGTTAGCACTCTTTTACATTAACAAAAGTCGGCTCAAATTTTTTCTCTCCTACTTTGTCGGCTCTTATTTACTCTTCAATGATTGAAATTGAGACAAGAGGGATTTTGAATTTACCGAAAATGAAGGGCACACTAAGAAACACAAAGAGAAAGAGAGGAGACGAGGGGTCAAAGAAAAAGAAAAAGAGATGAGACAGGAGACATAAAACGAGAAAGAGAGAGAGGGTCGTTCAACTTTTTTGTCAAACGATATTTATTTTAGAAAAAAAAGTAATAAGTCTAAAACGACATCTATATTGAAACTGAGGAAGTATTTGGAAACAAACTGCTCAATTTCCAAGAGACCTAGTTCCAATCCGGTGATGGAATTGTAAAAAGATTTTACAAGTCTAAAACATATAAGCATAAACTCTTTTTATTTTCATATTTCTAATGTATAAGCTTAAACTCATTTAATGTAAAAATTAAAATCAATACCTATAAACGGATGATCACAAATGTGACAAGTTCTTAAATGTTTTAAAAAACACATGTTATATGCTCATAGACAGGTTTTTAGAGATGACTTAATTAAACTGTTATCAAACTCTTGGGTGACAAGTTATGAGTCCCTTAATAAAAAAGAAACTGACTCTACTATGCACGATAACAGTGATGGTACAACAATCCATTAGATTTAAGTCTCCAACAACTCCCAATGCTCCACCTTTGAGTTTTCGACAGACTCAATTCATGATCACTCTAGGTAGTACAAGAACCCAGACTTTCCATTCATTCATTTCAACACTCTGGTGCTCCTGTCTATTATCAATATGATACAGTCACTAGTCATAATCCATTTGACCTTAACTGTCAATGCTTTGACTGCCTTAATGATACCATAAAGGGTACTAGACCTCCGTCGACGGAGCCAGAAGGTTATGGAGTTTATACATGTGGGAAACTATGATAATCGACCTACATGGAGATAGCCGATCAACATGACAATCGGTTGAATCTATTGTCAAGACCCTCCTCTTATCCCACAGGTCGATTATCATAGTTTCCCACATGCATAAACTCCATAACCTTCTGGCACCATCAACGGCGGTCTAGTACCCTTTATGGTATCAAAGTCATTTGCATTTACTGGTTCCAATTACTGTGTGTGTGGAGGACTACCTCTGCTCGATTATTGGCTTTTTTAAGTCTTGATCATGTTTTTCCTAATTTGTTACGGGTCTTGATCTATTCTTTCTATTTGAGATTGTATTACACATTCGAGAGGTTAAACTCACTAATATGGAATCTGATAATATTTTTCAATACTTGGAGTTTGGACATGTGCACAGGCTGTAATAATATATAAACATTCTTACATATAACTGGATCAGTAATCCGTTGTAGTCTAGTTGGTTAGGATATTCGGCTCTCACCCGAAAGACCCGGGTTCGATTCCCGGCAACGGAAATATCATTTTTTTTCCAATGTCGGCTACCCATTAAAACGATGTCGCATGATGTAACCTTTATCCTTAACCCTCTTCCAATCATCGTTAACTCGGAAATAAAAAGTCTTTATGCATTGCCTTTCTGGAACGCCACCGTTTGAATTATTCCCTCGAAAGTTCTCTAAATCAAAAATCTCCGCCCTTTTTTCACCTTATGACATAAATTAGGGCTCCAATTTTGAGTACGTATAATCCTCTATCTGTTTATTTCATCTAATTATTTCAATTATATTATTATGTTTAATAGTTTCATGATCAGTTTATCTTTTGTAAATGCTTTATTTGTGATCATGTTTTAGTGTTCTTCGAAATTTTAGTTGGAATTCTGTAAATAAGTGTTGGGACATGTTTGGCTACCTGCTTCTGAAACATTGTTTAATCTCAGAAGCATTTCTGTTTCTCAACTAGAAAACGCTCTTTCGGATAAGCGTTTTGCAGAAGCATTTTTCAGAGAAAAGCGTTTCTGTTTTTATGTAGTTGAATTTTGCGAATGAAAATACGTGTTTCTTGCAATTTACTTGTGATGGTTCACACTTTTTGTCAGAAAGTTGGAAGTTCTTTTGTTCTTTGAGCTCGAAGATTCGGGCTCGTGCTGAAGCTGAATGTTGGGAAGCCACCCGTAGCAGAAACTAGCAGTGAAAATGAATTAGAGTGTAGTAATTTTAAACTGTCAGATTAGCAACTGTTGCTATTAAGTTCAGTCAAATTCTGATTTGGCATGTTAGGAGTTCTGCCTCTGAGGGGTATATTTCTGTTTGGGCATTTTAGGTCAGTATAAAAACTAGAGAATCGCTATCATTTGTGGATTAGTTAGAGGTGAAATGCATGTAGTAGGCCAACACTTAATTTGAATCCATTATAGGAACTTTGAATTATTTAAGTACATGACTTGAATGTTTGAGATGTTAAATAATATCTGACTGAGCAGCCCAAATTGCATAAACTTTTTAAAGTATTGAGCAGGTTATCTAACATTTACTTGCTTTTGCCTTAATGTTCTGCTTCTTCTAGTGATTATGTCTATGCCAAATCTTATTCTTTAGCTATTGTTTCTTTTATATTTAACACTATTTGAAGGGCTGTGCTTGGTTTACCAGTCAAAGTTTGGTGAATGTATGCTTTAATAAACCTATTCATGTACACTAATATGATTGACACTTATTAGTTCTGGCTGTCCATTTTGCTGTGGTGATGATGAGGTTCTAGACTTCTTGTTTGGCGTTTTTTTTTTAGGTCAAGTCTTGCTAGTATTAGATGCTTTGATATCTGTAATTTGATGTCTTGTGAAATCATCAAAATTTTCAGACGTTACCCTTCTTTGGATTCATTGAACTTCTACAATACATGACATTGTTTTTTCTTCTTTATACTGATTGTTGCAGCCATGGCTCAAGGGGATGAGATGATGGAAGGGTCTATTTCTCCGCTTATTGTTGAATCTTTGCAGTCTAATCAGAGCGGAGATGTGCTTTCCCCGGAAGATTTAGCCTGGGTTGATTCTTGCCTGATTAAAGATGCTGAAGTTACAGATAGTAGCTGGAATGCTCTGAAAGATGCTTTACTAGAAATTGTTAGTTCTGAGCCTATATCCATTTCCTATTCTGCAGCTGGAAGTGGTGGTTCTCCCAGAGAAACTGGCATTATGATACATACTCCAAGTAAAGAGGCAGAAACTGCGAAGTTCCCAGTAACAAATGATAATGATGGTGTTGTTCCAATCCTTGTGGACTCAGAAACAAACAGTGATAGTTATCCAATTAAACAGAATAATGGTATTTCACTTTCACCAGTTTTTCAGGGTGATGATGCTACAGAAACTTTTGTCGGAGATCCTTTTCTACCAAGTTACAAGGAGGGCAAGGAAATTTACAAGGATGGCAAGAGAGAGAGTGAAACCATTGGTTCCGGGCTTGATTTAGATCCTTCAGCAGTTGAATTGGAACCCTTGTCAGAGGATATATTCAAGGTCTGGGATTTGGGTGTTTCAGCTGAGGAAGAAGAGCTTTTTACACAATTGAACAAGGCCCTTTCAGAGAATACCTTTCAATCAACACCATCAGCCTTTGATGATTCGGGGTCATGGAAGGACTTGAAAGATGATTCACTCGATAACTTGATTGCTGGCATTGCTGATCTCACCTTGAATTAAGATTCTCATTAATTATTCTAGTTTTAGTAGAATCTTGACAGCTATGTAAATTAAGTAGATAATTGACAACCATGCGAATCCGTTCTGCTCCATGACATATAGATTTTGCTGTTTCATAGCATAATTGTGGCGGCATTCGGATGCACCCTTGAAGCTGAAACTCAAATGAACTTCTTGTGCTTTGCTCAGAAATTTAGATGGGACCGTACTTATTTGAACCCTTAATTCAGCTTTGCCCCTAAGAAAAAAAATTACTTATGTACATCCTTTTGTGAATACTTCTATAGCTTGATGGTTCGTTTGTAATTCTTGAGTTCATTATTCAAAAGGTCCTGAGTTTGAATTCTTACGATTATTAAAATGGGGTAGTCATTTGAGGTTTACTTGGCTGTCAATGTCACTGCTCCGGAGAACTAGTTAAGGTATATACAAGTTGACTCGGACATTCTCGGATACCAAAAAAAAAAAGAGAGATAATAAATATGTTTTTCTTGTTCTAAGAAGACATGCATTTTTTGATCGGTCGTATTTTTTTCAAAAGGATGTTAGAAGACCTTCTTACCCATTTGATGAGATTTAACTATCCACCAAAGCAGTATTTTAGATTATTTAAGAACATTATAACACAAACCATTATAGCGAGATTAATATTAGAATAGTGGACAGTTTTAAGATTGAAACAAAATACCTACCACTTGAATTTGAAAATAAAAACATGTTCTTACTGTATTGGAATGTAATCTCCAGTTGGAATATTTGTAGATTGCAAATTTCTGGCAGCATTTCTCTTATCCTATTCATGTGATAACCTAACCCCCAAAAATATAGAAATTTGGAAAGTGCTTCCTCTCAGTAAAGAGTAAAACTCTCAATTGAACAGTTATACCAACCCTTCAACATTTGTTGTTGGTATGGGTCGTAAACATTAGGGGTTCACAGTGTTCACAAGATTGGGAATAAGGGTTGAATCTAAACCACAAGTCACTGGCATTTTAAATCAGCCATGGGATCTGCTAGTTGATGTGGGGGCAGTGAAATGAGCCCACCCTGTGTGGTGTTTGCCCTAATTCACAGCAACGAGTCTACACTAAAACCCATAAAAAGAGATAACCATCATTAGGTGGTCCGGCGGTCAACTAAAACTCTTGGGTGTATTACTTATGAAGTCTTGAGTTCGATCCACCTGAGTTGTTAATAAGGGTGACCACTAAAGAGATTTACTTGGTTGTCAAGTAGGACTCTTGGGTGTATTACTCAAGAGGTCTTAAGTTCGATCCACCTGAGTTATTAATAGAGGTGGTCATTAAAGGGGTTTACCCGACTGTCAACTTCAAGGTCCTAGAGGATTAATTGAGATGTGCGTAAGCTGATTTGGACACCTCTAGTCACAAAAAAAAATGAGGCCACCCCATGATGTTTCTAGACCAAGGTGAGCCAGAAACAGCAAGTCTAGACACTTGACATCGCACAGCTGTTGTGGGAAGCTGTTGTTAATAAGGGTGACCACTAAAGAGATTTACCTGGCTGTCAACTAGGACTCTTGGATGTATTACTCAAGAGGTCTTAAGTTCGATCCACCTGAGTTGTTAATAGAGGTAGCTAGCCAAAGGGGCTTTACCCGACACAACTTCAAGGCGGTCCTGATGGATTAATTGAGATATGCGCAAGCTGATTTGGACACCCCTAGTCACAAAAAAAAAAAAAAAAAAAAAAGAAATGAGCCCACCCCATGATGTTTCTAGACCAAGGTGAGCCAGGAAACAGCAAGTCTAGACACTTGACATCGAACAGCTGTTGTGGGAAGCTTTTCTACCGTCAATATTGAACTCACAGTCTCATCAAATCCTGTGATTAAACAATGACCATTAATCAAATTGAAGGTTAGCAACAAGACTTTATATATAGAAGAAGACACTTTTGTCGATTTGGGAAATTTTTTTCTTCAATTTTTTACGAGGTGGGCATAAAAGCATCCATTTGAGCCAGGCATGCATGGTGCCAAGTAAGCCAAATTTATCACCCACATGGCGAGACACAATTGGTAGATTCATGACAGCCTCAAATGAGACATCTAATGATAATATACACAAAAGAGTCTAAGACAACTATAAATACAGTGAGGAGTTATTGTATGTGTGGTAAAGAGGCTCAGCTCATCAAGATAGCATACTGGAGATAAGATTTATAAAATAGTTCTTGTTTTAAGGCTGTTATCTATTTCCATTAGCCAGTTAGAGCCTCTCAAAACCAAAACAACAACAACAATGGCCTCAGCATCGGCTTCTCTCCTCAAGTCATCCCCCGTTCTTGACAAGTCTGAGTGGGTTAAGGGCCAGACCATCATCCGTCAGCCCTCTGTCTCCGTTGTTAGATGCCACCCCAACGCCCCTTCTGCTCTCACCATTCGTGCTGGTTCCTATGCTGATGAGCTCGTCAAAACTGCGGTATGTTTTTGTTGTATCTTTTTAATGCATGGCTATATCGGTACGTCGCTTTCACTTTTTGCCAACTTTATTGTAAGTAATTAATGGAAAACAGAAGTTGTGTTCAAATCACCTTGCATGCAAGTCAAAGACTCATAATGTGTGAAGAGTAAAAAAACTGTTGATGGGTTTTTAAACATTACCAGCTGGGTCTGATTATGTGGATTTTATATGTATGGTATTGTATAGAAAACTGTTGCATCTCCAGGGCGTGGAATTTTGGCCATGGATGAGTCAAATGCTACCTGTGGAAAACGTCTTGCCTCAATTGGGCTAGAGAACACTGAGGCTAACCGCCAGGCATACCGTACACTTCTTGTCTCAGCTCCAGGCCTCGGCAAGTACATCTCCGGTGCCATCCTCTTCGAGGAGACCCTCTACCAATCCACCACTGATGGCAAAAAGATGGTTGATGTGCTTGTTGAGCAAAACATTGTCCCTGGTATCAAAGTCGACAAGGTAATTAATTAGCTAATTGGATAATATGAGGTTAGATTTTCAGAAAATACATGCAAAAATTGATACTAACATGTGGGTTTTTTTGATGATGATTAAATGATTAATAACAGGGTTTGGTTCCCCTTGCTGGTTCCAATGATGAGTCTTGGTGCCAAGGTCTTGATGGCCTTGCTTCTCGCACAGCAGCTTACTATCAACAGGGAGCTCGTTTTGCCAAATGGTATAAATCATACTCTCACTGCAAAATTTTAAATGAATTAGACTTAGATATCAATGTTCCTCCTTTTTACTGAATCCATTTGATTGATTAGGCGTACTGTTGTGAGCATCCCCAATGGCCCATCTGCTTTGGCAGTGAAGGAAGCAGCCTGGGGTCTCGCTCGCTATGCTGCCATTTCTCAGGTAAGATAGCTTAACTGCAAAAGTTAATTGGTGTTTAGCTGTAGAAACGTGCAATTTCTTGGATGAGTTTATGAATTAATGAGAAAAATTGTGTGACTTGGATGTTGTAGGACAATGGGTTGGTCCCAATTGTGGAGCCAGAAATCTTGCTTGATGGTGAGCACGGCATTGACAGGACTTTTGAAGTAGCCCAGAAGGTTTGGGCAGAGGTTTTCTTCTACCTTGCTGAGAACAATGTGATGTTTGAGGGAATCCTCCTCAAGCCTAGCATGGTCACCCCTGGTGCTGAATGCAAGGAAAGGGCCACACCTCAACAGGTTGCTGACTACACCCTCAAGCTCCTCAAGAGGAGAATCCCACCAGCTGTCCCCGGCATCATGGCGAGTTTCACAAACAAATTAAGCTTCAAGAGTTTTTATAAATAGAAATTTTAATCATCATCAGCTGATGCATTAATTCTCTTGTTTCATTTGCAGTTCTTGTCTGGTGGGCAATCTGAGGTTGAGGCAACCCTGAACTTGAACGCCATGAACCAAGCTCCACACCCATGGCACGTGTCGTTCTCGTATGCAAGAGCCCTCCAAAACACCTGCTTGAAGACATGGGGAGGCAGGCCAGAGAATGTTAAGGCAGCTCAGGAGACACTGCTTGTGCGTGCCAATGCCAACTCACTTGCTCAGCTGGGTAAGTACACTGGTGAGGGAGAGTCAGAAGAGGCAAAGAAAGGAATGTTCGTGAAGGGGTACGTCTACTAAATCGTTTGCAGCAAAGCTAAAGACAGATTTGCAGAAGATAAAGATATGGTGATGAAGAAGAAGAAGAAGAAAACTAAGTGATGACAAGTTCCCTTAGCTCAATCTGTTAATGCTTAATTTTATAGCCATGCATGGATGGAGACTATTTTTGCTTGATGATTACAATGTACTTCTAGCCTCTTAATAAACTTATTCTTGATGAGATTAGTTAGTATGTATTTGTGATGAGATTATATGTTGTGTATCACTACATCATCTTTATGCATGCTTGATCCTATATTTTTTTGGTAACCGGCGGTTCCGAACAACTAATCCCTGAGATCTATTAAACACCCTACAAATCTAATGGGTCAAGTAAGTCACAAATAGGATTTGAACATAAAACCTCTGAGTAACCGACCCGGAAGTCTTATCATCCGACCACATATCAAGTGGTTTGGTTGTTTCCATACTTGTTTCTTCACGATTATTAGGGGTTCCTTAATTACTAGTTTTCTTAATCTCTATTTGTTACTGTGTATTGAGTCTATTTTGATGTCCTCATCTTTTATCAATAATATTACTCTCTAAACTTCCGGATTTGCTTAGAAAAAAAATTATGTCATGCATTATTAGGTATCTCTGGCTATTATTTGATTAGTTATAATGTGAAAGCAGTAAAATATTGATCTATCAATGGAGAAATCAGATGGTTAAAGTGAATTGAGGATAATATGATAAACGCATGATCTCAGGTTTGATTCTCTATTTCTCCAATCAAGTTGGTAGAATTAGTATTCCGTTACCTTACAAATTGAATTTGCTAGAGGATAATAATTTAAGGTCAATTTGGAGCATATGTTTGTTGTATGTGAAAAGAAAAGAACCACTCAACTATAAATAGCAAATGGAGCTTTCCAATCCCTGATTAGAGAAGCAACAATCTTAAGCCAAACTACCTGTAAGTAGCTTGACAGTTCACTTGAGACTCTTGAATGTATTATTCAAAAGATCTTGGGTTCGAATCCCCATGACTACTAATAAAGGGTAACCACTGAAAACTTATCTGATCATTAATTTCAAAGCCCCGAACGACTAGCTGAGGTGCGCCCAACCTGGCCAAACACCCTTGGATACCCAAAAAAAAAAAAAAAAAATGAAAAAAACAGTCTCAAGCCAAGCTTAGACAAGTAGTTGTCAAAATTGGCACCTTTTGGAGATTTTATCGCAAAAGACACTGAATAATCTATCAACAATGTTGCTCATTTTGGTGATAGAATTGTGGATGTTTTTCGAATCACTCTCATCAGATTCACTGAAATTATTTTAGGTACAGAGTATCAATATTGCAATATATTCACATTATCAGAGTAGCGTTAGCCTGATCACTTTTGACACACAGGTTAAAATTCTATTTCATCTATCCAACTCTTCACAGCGAATACAGATCCTAATCAAATGGAAAACGCAAACAAATTTCTCTTATGAACTTGTTCAAACCATTTACTCGATCCAGGAGCTGAGTTTGGAAGAACATCACCAACAACACATCTGCACCCACAAAGTACAAGGAAGAAAAGCATCTCTGTTATTACCATAATTGCACAAATAGTAAAATACATGGAACCACAAAGGTTTTTTTTATTCATCCAATAACAATGATCAAAGAAGAACATCCATATCCTTTCGAACCCTTATCTTACTACAGACATTTGTCACTTCATAAGAGAAAAAAAAGATTCAACAATTTCTTAATACATTCTTCATCTTGGCACCACTAATGACCATTATGTATTAGAAACCTCATTAGAAATGAACCATATCACCAAAATGAAAAAGAAGAAGGTATGAAATTAGAAGGAACACAACTTTTTCCTCATTTTTGGTTTCAGGTCGTTAAATTAATCACATTTTGGGATCCAATGAAACCATTCTAGAAGAATACTTGCCCAAACTAGTGCTCCTGATAATGAGAGGATTAGCACTGACCTTTATGAAACAAATCTCTTAATAGTCTACAGAGACAAGTAAAAAACAGATGAATCCTACTTTTTTTTACTTTTTTAAGAATCTATAATAACTCAATTAAAGTGCCCCTCAAAACTTGAACTTTAATAAACTAGAGAAAAATCAATTACCATTCTAGAATATGATACTAGAGTACCATATCACATCTACTTCAGCAAATCAAATACCAAAAGTGGCTTAACTTCACGTGACTTTACAGTCTTATCAACTCTCATCTTAAAATTCATCAACATAAATGCCAGCAGCAACTTTTAATTAGATTAGATTAACACTAAATTAAACATACAAGTTACCAAATCAAAGAGCATTTGCGTAACTTTAGTACTTGCATGACATGATTGTAGGCAAAGCTAGAAACTCATGATCCTAGGAGCCAGAGAACTTCCAAAAGCATATCAATCAAGCCCCACTCCAAGACCTCACAACTTCTAAAACCAAGCCCAATCAACCAGGTTGATATAAGCACAAGAATTGTAGGCATACAAATTTACAAATAACTTCTACACCCTTTCTTTAACATTTTGCTTCTAAAGTTATTCTCAACTTATATAACATCATTAGTCAAAGAAATATGTTCAAAGTTGTGCGCATGCTTGCAAGATATGAGAACTCCATGCAAAAATTTCTAAAACAAACATACTGACACTGTTATTTATCAGTGTAGTTTCACCATCCACAGACTCATATACCACTAGAAAACCTTGAGGCTGATATAGCTACAAATTATTATAAATATCCAGAATACAAAGCCAAAACTTTTAAGCCATGACTCACTGAAACTCAGATAACATGACTAGGATAAAGACTTAATAAACAAGATGCACATACAAAGCAACTTTAGACCTCCACTGAAACAAGGCAAATATACACATGGGTTGAAACAAGAATTTCATTAGATCTTCCAGTCTTTACCCAGAGGGAGCAATCATCCGATATGCGGAATGCTCGACGGAGAATTCTGACTTACATGTGCAAACCACCATCACATAACAAAACTTTGATACAATATAAGAATTTTCCTTTTGAAGTTCAAACTGGAAATCCAATTTTTCTAGGAGAGAAAACAACATATCCATATAATAGGAAGAATAACATTACCAGAAATGTTATACTAACCATATCAAACACCAAAAACCATACTAAACAAGATGAGATAGTTTAACATTCAGAACACTTCTCAAGAATACCAAAATATATTCCCCAAAACCAAATTATTCAAACAACTACAGATACCAAACAGAAAGAAGAGATGAAACATATAAACCAGGATCAATGAGAGATAAGGATTATACCTTGTTCATTTTTCAGGATCGCTTTTGAAGGATCTAACAGGAACCACGCCATGTGACTCATGATTACTGCCACTCAGAACATCCATGCCCTGTTCCTTAAACATTAATACAGCAAAAAAATTATCAACTCAAAGTACAAATACAATACTTAACATGCAAACAAAAGTAAGGCCATAAAGGTTTAAGAATACAAATAACTTTAGATATCGAAGAACTACCAAAAAAAAAAAAAAATGTGACTCTGGAATACAGATACCTGATTATTTGAAGTTTGCCCTCGTTGGGGCCTGGCATTGAGATCAATTAATTTATTGTCCACCTTGCCGTCACCATCAGCATCACCATCTAGCATTGGAGCAGGAGAGGCCCTATGATTTTGCTGGTTCACTCTTGCCGTGATCTTAGGTGGTTGAGTCTGGTCCCTCCTTACTTTACTTGGATCAAAAGTTTGAAGTGCTAGCTCCTCCAAATGACCTGGCTTATCCCCTGGAAACTACAAAAACATACCAAACGAAAAACAAAAATGATTTCAATAATACCATTTACAGAACAAGAACAGAACCTCTGGAAGACAGAGACACAAACCTCAACTCTCTGCCTCAATAAGAGATATCTCCCGTGGGTTCTTTTACCACCAACATGCACAGCCAAATCGCATTGCAAGCAGAGGGAACTACCGTCTATCTCACAATAAAAGAAAGCTACATACACGTTTCCAAGGGAAGAAAGAAACTTCAAAACCTCAAATATCAATTCCTCTCAAAAATATAAATCACTAAACCTACATACCAGGCGCATTCTCACATATATCACAGCGTGGCACATCACTCGGGGCCGCTAGTCCCACCCTCACGTGTCGACTAGCCAGCTTGTTGCACATATGAACCTACAACAAACAAATTACATATTTACATCCATTTAACTTAACAGATAAAACAGTATTCATACCAACGGATCTTCGTGTTCATAAGGCCATTGACCAAATAATTTTCAACAATTTAAGTTAAAGAAACAAATTACGAACAATTAAATCATCATGAATTCAGCTAGATTAAGAAATTAAGGAAACAACTACTAAAATCATATTACCTTCTCGTCACAGGAGCGGCAAAGAGCGGCTTCGTCAGCTGCACAGAAAAGAATCGCAGCAGCGTTCTCACAAACGTCGCAAATCGTCCGCATTTTCTTTACTCACTATTCTACAAAAACGTACTCGTACCACTACCTCATTCCAGTCTACAAAAACGACATCGTTTTCTATAGAAATTAATGCAGAATTTACCGAGCTTAACAACAAGGAAGAAGCAAAACTCGATCGAGAGAAAACATAAAAAGGTTTAAGCGGTAGAGATAAATAATAATAAATATAGGATTTGGATAATATTATGAGAAAAATATTTTGTTAAAAAAAAAAAAAAAAAAACCACCGGAGGGCCAGTCCACTCCACTGCGATGGACGCGAGTGACTGTGAAGGAAACGAATCTCTTAGAACTCTTAAGAAACTAAAGTTTCTTCACGCGCTGCCCAATGTTTGACGTTGCTACTCGCTCTGTTATTGTCGGAAACAAAAGGAAAAAAGTCGTTCGTGTAACATTTGTAAACTTGGGTGCGAGTACGGTATATGGTTGCTTGCTTTGCTGTTGGATTCTGATCCGTTCCATTTTGTTGGTGGTTAAATAAGAATCACGCGTCCTTAAAAGCTGTGAAAAGCACGTTTAATTGTGGCCAGCTTCTTTAGAAGGTGGGTTCCACTTATCTGGCTGGGGAGTGTGGAACTGAATGCCTTCCATGGGTTAGCGACGTTCTATGTTTCAAGTGGGGGCAAGATAGTCACAAACACTCTAGTACAAATATTTGCTTTATATAATTTTTATTTGAGTAAACGACATTTCCCACCCAAGGTTTGACGAATCTACAAGTTCCCACCTCTGGTTTCATAAATTACAGATTTTCACTCTTAAATTAACAGATAACTATTTAATCTAACGGTTAAAAAGGTAAAATGGTCATTTCAAAGATGAAAATTCAAAATAACCCTTCACTTCTCTAATTCATCCTACCGACGATTTCAGGCAATTCCAACTTGTTTCCGGCACAATTAACCCCTCTTGACACCACCATTACAATCCCCTTAACCTCCACGTCTGATTGAACCCCCTAATAGTCGGTCGTCGCTTTTAGTGTCAATCGTCGTTTCATCCAAATTTTGGCAAGTCCCGACACCGAAAACCACCCCTAAGACCACCAATAGCATCGCTGGCTTCCTTCCACCAAAACCCCCAACATCGCCAACTGCAATTACCCGTCGATCGCCATCGCCTCTCCCTTAAGTTTTTGTATTTTTTTGCCCCTTTCCAGCCAAATTCTGGCACCTTGCCGATGTGCAATCAGGTGGAAAAGTTAGAGGTTTTGGTGAGGAGGATAAGAGGATGTTGATGGTGGTGTCGAGGAGATCCAATGGTGTTGGAATCAAGCTGGATTCTTGGCTTGGCCGGGATCCTCTAGGGGTTATTTGAAAAAAAATTGAGATATAGGAGTTATTTTGAGAAAAAAATGACGGCGCTAATTTAAGTATAATCAAAGTTTTGGATAAAAGATCTCTTACCTGGGATGTACTCAAAAAAAGGAATAAATTATGTAATAATGAGACTTAAAAAAATACTTACCTAAAATATATGATCCTTTCGCGAATGGATCTTCTCGTGGAAGAATGCAAAAATTATTTTCACCTATAATACTAAATGAAACTTCTATCCAAAATAACTGAGGAATTTTTTGGATAAATAAGATTCACATAAATCTGCAATTTATGAAACCAAGGGTGGGAACTCAAATTCGCCAAACCTTGGGTGGGAAAATGCCGTTTACTCTTTTTATTTTTATTTTTAAGAATTAAAACAAATAAAAACTAAATTTCTAAATTTTTATAAATTAATATGTAATTATTAAGCGAATTTACTATTTATCAAACATTTTTAAATTGTTATTAGAAATAATTATAATAGTTGGAACTTTGTCTTTTTGAACTTATATGTTCACTCACAATATCCACACGATATTAATAAAGGGGCGTTTGGACCATATAATGTTTTATTATAGATGGATATTATATTAACAGAATAAAAGATCACCTTGAAGATTACTGAGAATGTTTAGAAAGTATGTTTAATTGATTTGAATAAATTGGTGAATAATATGTTTGGTTAGGAGGATAAATGGGTATATATGTTATATAGAATACTAAATTGCCCTTATTTTTAAATATTAATATAACAATATTTTTTAAATAACTCTTTTAACCCCCTACTTTTCAAATTTAGCAAAAACACCCTAACAATAAAAAACGTTTTAAACTTAACAAAAACACCCATATCCACCCCAAGCCACTGCCGGCAGTTAGCCACCACCGCTGGCAGTGCCACAGATCTGGCCTTTTTCGACCATGGATGATCCATAGTTAGAAAAAGCCTCACTAGCGCACTGTCGGCCATATATAGCCGATTGTACACCATTATGGCTACTTTTGATAACCTTTGGTGGCGATCGACAGTGGCTAGCAGTGGTGGCTAGTTTTGGGTATAATGACATTTATGTAAATAATGATAATAATAAAGACAATGTCGTCCGAAAAATTTAAAAAGTGAGGACAAAAGTGTCTGCACGAGTGAATTGGGTGTTTTGTAAATGTTAACAAATATAAGGTTAATTTGGACCAAATGCTCAACCATCTAGGGCAGCATCGGAAACACAATTGTATTAGCAAGGGTAAGTTTTAATAATAGCGCCACCCCACCCCCGACTTATTAAGATTCCAGACAATATACCCCCCAAATGCAACTGTTTGTCATAAAATATTATGAGAATAATTTTTTACAAACCAACCAAACATCGTCATTTGCTAAATTTAAAAAATATTACCTTAATTATCTAATATTAACCTGATCCAAACGGCCCCTAAGGGTAACATTATACTTACAACCCAATTTTATAAACTTTATCTCACAACTCTGTCGTGGCAACTCGCAATTAGTTAGCTTGCAAATCGGTCCAACCTGTTCGTTATAGGTCTTGTCTACCCATTTGCGAGCTATCACGTCGGGGTTGCGAGAGAAAGTTTATAAGATTGGGTTGTGAACCAATCTTTATCTTATTAATAACCCTTTTAGATTACTAATTACCAAGGTATCTAAGTCAGCATACAACTCGACTGAGTTAGCTTACGCACACCTAGACTTGACTAATCTGAGTGTTTCACTTAAATCATGGATGCTCAAATGGGGAATCGAACCTAAAATTGTGCATCTATCCACATTATTCATAATTCGCCTTAACCATCTGGGCTATCCACGAATAGATGTAAAATATTATATATTTGAAACTAGTGGACCAATTCATCTTATAGAGATATATAGCAATAGTCTTTTGGTAAAATAATGATTTTGTTATTTAGATAATTACTCTTGAAGAAGCTCTAAATTGAGGGTATAAATTGAAATTATAGTAACAAGGGGGTCCATAATTTTGATTTGAGAAGGCGCGGTGGAAGTGGAACCCCACAAGGCCACAAGACAAGATAGCAGTGTTGAAATATACTGAGTTTGTGATAAATAAGTCAAGAAATTTTGGTATAACAAAGTGTTTGTGGTGAACCCACTCTACCTATTTACCCACTTTCTTCAAAGATGAAAGCTCCTCCCAACCTATTTTGAGCCACCAATCTAAAATCTCCCTTGACCCACTTTGCTTATTTTATGGCCATTGCTTTTTTCCCTCATCCTTTTTTTTTTTTTTCCTATCATTTCATGTCTCCCACGGCACCATAACCTTGTCCTATTACTTGTATCATAACACTATACATTATGCATGCCATTATGATATCAAATCTTGAGTCATTGTTTGAACCATACAAAATCAAAATTTGGGATGCCTAGTAGGCCCGTGATAGAGATATGAACATGTGTTTTTAATCGATTGCACACCCATATATCATTTATGATAATCTTATCCGAAACTAAGATTAATAAATAAATGAGTAATATTATACTTACAAAGACTCTATACAAAAGAATGTGACAATACTCTTGCATTGACATATCATTCACCATAATTTAATATGCATTTATTAAGTTAATTTTTATATTAATTCATCCAATCGTATTTTGACACATCACTTTGTATGAAATATTTTATATAGAATCTTTGTAAGTGTGGTATTATTAGTATAATAAAAATTGGCTCACAACCCAATCTTATAAACTTTCTCTTATAACCTCAACGTGGCAACTCGCAATTGAGCAAATAGGACGTAAAATTGGACAGGCGGGATTGATTGTGAGCTGACCAATTGCGAGCTACCATGTTGGGATTGTGAGAGAAAGTTTGTGAGATTAAGTTATAAGTGTAGTATTACCTTTAGGGTGCATTTGGTTCAGGGAATGTTGGATTATTAGGAATGTTGGATTACTGAAAAGTTAAATTACTTTGAAGATTACTGAGAATCTTTAGGAAAACATGTTTGGTTAGTTGGAATAAATTAGTGGGTATGTTTTATTAATATGTTTGGTTATGAGAAATAAATTGGTGGGTATGTTATTTAAATTACTAAAGTGTTCTCTAATTAAATATTATTTTTTAATATTGATTATTATAACCCTCCCCCCTTCATTTAAAAACTTAGAAAAAACAACCCTATAATAAAACTTTGAAAAATCAACAAAGCACCCTCACCAACCCAGCCACTACCGGTCGTTGGTAACCACCGTCGGCAAGCTAAAAATTTTATTAATAAGGGATAGAATTGTACTGGTAATCTTACAATACCTAAGAAAATTGAGGTAATCAGATTACCTCCAATATTAAAGATTACCAGAATCTTATATTACTTGACAACCAAACGTGATAATCAAATAATATAAGATAATGTAACCCCAGTAATCTCACATTACCCCCAACCAAACACCCCCTTATCAGTAAGTAAATACGGGTTAATAATATCACAGATAATGGGTTGGGCTTAACTTAATGGGGTTATTCCAGTCCATACAAAGTGGTTTGGCCCTAGCTTTATGACTCCTTCAAAGCCCATACTTTATTCGGCATGTATAAGGCCAATTAAAAATTGTTGGGCTTACCCATAATTTTATCAGGTTTCACTTTTACCTTTAGGCAAATTCTGACCCATTGAAGTGGACACTTAAAATGAGTACATAGTTGATTCCATCTAAAGGCCATACGTTATTCAACAAATAACTATAAAAAAAAAAAAAAAAGTCATAATTGACTATTGAAGTGGGCGGTTTATTGATAAGGGGATTATATAATTTATACATGGATTAATTAATTTGACAATGGACTAATACTGTTTTAAATCATATAATTATACTTTGATTGGTTACACGATTGAGAGAGGTGGTTGAGATGCTTCTTTGGTCAAAAAGTTTATAGAATTAAAAATTTGATCATGCGTACAAGTATATAACAGAGGGAATCGCTTAAAAGAGTTTTTGATAACCGAGGCGTCTGGACTAATTTGTGCGTACCTCAACTAATCATTTTCTTATTATTTTTTTTATATCCGGGGGTGTCCAAGCCAACTTGCACACACTTCTACTAGTCTCTCGGGGCCGTGAAGTTAACAGTCAGGTAAGCTTCCAATAGCTACCCCTTATTAGTTATTATGTGAATTCGAACTTATGACTTTTTGAGTAATACACCTAAAAGTCCAAAGGGAACCATCAAGCTACCTAGAGGTGGTTTTTTTTTTTTTTTTTTTTTTTGAGGGGTGCACCACGAGGACTTCCCAAGAGGTCACGCATCCTAGTACTGCTCTCATCCAAACACGCTTAACTTCGGAGTTCTGATGAGATATGGTGCATTGGTGCTAGTATGATTGCACCCCACATCAACTAATTTTTGGGGTCCATTGAACACCCTACAAACATCTCCACTAATTCCCTGGGTCTATTGAACACAATACCTCTGGATAACCCACTCAGATGGCTAAAGTCTTGTCATCTGAGCAGTAAGTGTGTATTCACTCGTAGTTATGTAACATACTTTGATTAATAAAAAAAACTTTATAATAAGTAAAATGAGAAAAGAATGATGAATAATATTGTGTAATGTTAAGTCACACTAAGAGATGATGATGGTGATTAAGACATGTTTAATTCTTTTATGCCAATATCAAAGGCATAACATCAGCAAGAAATGCTCCAACAATGATATATCATAATGGCGATGGTGCCTTTGACAAGAATGGGCAAACTACTTCATCATGATGGGGTTGTTAATGGACCATTAAGCAATTGTTTAATGGGGGTTAATCCTTTGTTATTAGGGTAAATGACAAAATTTATTAACCGTTTAATTTCCTCTCTTTAAAGTAATCACTTAGATTGGTAAAAGGTAGACGATAGTGGGTAGCAATTGTTCACTAAACTTTTGACTTAAATTTTTTAATTAAGATTAGGTATAATTTACATTTTCTTTAAGCTTCTTAAATCTCTTTATAGTTGAGAGTCGATAGCATTTCATACTGATGTTGAATTTTGTGTTTAAAATGATACTTTTCTTTATGGTTCTTAAGAACCCTTAATATTGACATTTAAATGTTTTACGTGTGTAAATTACCTTATTACATCTTTGAGGGTTATTTTATTATTATCTTTAAAGGGTATACTCGGCACTATATTTTTCACTTTTGGAGAATCATTTCAATTTAAATCATCAAATGTGATGATGTAATGTATCTATTAGAAGTTGTATTTGTTTCATATCACTAATTTAGTAGACTGTTATAGTATATATATGTGATTGGGTTCTTTCCTCCCTTGAGTTAGTTTTTGGGTTTGAGTGAATTCTACCAAGCTAAGTTCTTATGAATTAAAGAGTAATATTATACTTACAACTCCGACGTGATAGCTCGCAATTGGTCGGTTCATATATAAGTTTTGCCTAGTCGATATGGGTCCGGCCTGCCAATTTGCGAGCTGAAGAATAGGTTTTGCTTGCCCACTCCTAAGAAATTGCGAGTTGCCAATCTTTATCCGTGAATTAAATGACCACAAATTCTAAATGTATGAACAGTCCTCTTCATCATCAAATGGTCCAAAGCAATTATTTTGCCACACACTTTTGGTGGTGCTTTTCGTGGCTATGAAGCAACACATATTGTATTATATAATAAAGTTTCTTTGGTGATTCATTTAATTAAATCCCGTTGTCATTGTCCCTTATGTGCTTGGTTTTTTCATCAACTCACGTTTTCTGTAGGGTCATTGCACCAAACTCCCCCCCTCACATTAAATATGTATATAATCTTGCATTGTAAATGAATAGTAAACAAGATTCTTCTTCGAAACTACCTTTAGGTAGCTTGACGGTTCATTTGAGACTCTTGAGTGTATTATTCAAGAGGTCTTGAGTTCGAATCCTTATAATTACTAATAAAGGGTAACCACTGGAGACTTACCTGACCGTTAACTTCAAGACTCTAAAGGAATAGTCGAGGTACGCGTAAGCTAACCCGAACACCCCCGGATACCAAAAATAAAAAAGATTCTTCTTCGAATGTTGAAAACCATAAACTATAAGTCTAATCATTTGGTTGATTACATTTGAAGAAGGTAAGGGTAGTTGATATTTTCGTCCCACTTTATATTAACATATAGCTTTTGAGTTGGCCTTCTTTATTGGATTTGCATGTTGCAGGACCTCCCTCCTTTCATGGGTTCTCTGTTGCTCTTTCTTCTTTTGCAGGCTTTAATATCTTTCACTTTAACTATTTTTCTTTTCGTAATATTATTGCTAAAAATCATTGAATATTAATAGCTATTTATGTTTGGAAATCACATCACATGGGAATTAAGTAAAAGCTTATTCTTGGTAGTCACCTAATAGATATATAAATGTAATTAAAATTATTAAACCTTATGCTTCCCCTATGGTGGAAATAATGGACCCATTTAATTATAAGTACGCGTGCAAAACCAAACTTTATAATTACATTAGATAAATAAAGTTTACATAAATATTTGTCAGCATCTAGAATGCCATGCATCACGCCACAAAATGAGGCTACCAAAGAGTTGGTGACTTTTTCCCATCCAAAAAATGGTTTAATGACACTTTCTCATCCCAGACTTGTAAAATATCATTTTCTCACCCAAAACACAAACTTTGATAATAATTTCCTTTAAATATAGTAATTTTGATTGCAAAGACAAAAATACCCCACCAAATTTCAATACCTAATCGTCAGCCACTGCAAATCAAACTTTCATGCATGATTCTGGTCGAATCCGACCACCATGACCTGACCTTCTATCACCAAACGAATCATCGTCCATTCTTCTTCAATAGTCCTAACAATCAAGACCATAATAGCTTTTTAATTGTCGGCGATCGTGGTTTAATTCTTTTGTTGAATGGTCGGTGTCCGATGAACAGTGAACAACCAAGGTCAGAGATGATGGGGCTTTTAGAAAAGAGGCGTTGCTGATGCTAAAAGTGGCTTCAAGTGGAATTTTCGGCAATCAAATTATGACTGGAATCTAGCCTCGCAGCTCAATGGTTGTGAGAACAAAAAACTAGCGGTGGCTAATGATTGGCGTGCTCGGTGTGGTGGAAAAGTGAGGGGTTTTTGTGAGTGAAGGATGAGGAAGCTGAGGGTGGAGTCGGTGTTGATCAACGGTGCCAGAATCATGTCGAACCGCCTAAATCGACTGAAACTCACGATTAGGGTTTGAGAAGGTATCCGACCAAAATGACAATATGACCATTATATCCTTCCTTTTAACTAACTTTTGATAATCCTGCCCTTCTTCACAACAAAAATTACTAACATGTTTATATTTTGGGTGGTAAAGTGGTATTTTAAAAATCTGAGAGTAGGAAAGTGTCATTAATCAATATTTTCGGTGGGAAAAAAATCATTTACTCGCTACAAAATTCAACTATCTACACAAATCTTAGTTGACCATCCCAATTTTAAACTTAATTAATTAAATCTTTATTTTATAAATAATATACTATGATGCATACATTCCATTAACAAATCTATTACTAAATTAATGTATTGTTTGATTTGGTCTTTCACAAAGCTTATTGGGACAACCCTCCAAGGTTCCTAACAATGAGAAACAAGAAGATACCCCATAATTGAATTGATTAATGAGTTAAATGTGATTAATTAATACTAATCCAAATTCTAAAGTAAAGATCCTTTTGTAATCTCATGATGACTTAACGGCATGTTGAGTTGACCAGAGCCTCGTCTTATAATAGCGGGTAAAGGGTAGTTAATAACATAACCGACAAACCGGCGCCAGTAACTGTTACTTTACCCTTTTCTCCGTCTCAACTTAAAATGGTGATCCCGGATCCATGTTAACATATGCTTTTATTCATATTAATTATTGAGAATTAATGTTTATTATCAAGACTGTTTGGTTCCTAGTTAGTTTTCCTAATAAAGTTAAACAAAAAATTTATGTTTAGATTACTTATTCTCAAAATATTATTTTAAACTATTCAATTTCTTTAAATTTTTTAAATTTGTTAATTTAACTAAATAATCATAATTTTTTTTAAAAATTGATAAAAACACCCCAACAACCATATTTATCAGATTCTGACCACCACTACCAAAATTTAGTATAATGGCGCATTATCAGTTAAATCTGGTCAGTAGTGTACTGATCTAGCATTTTTTGACCAGATCTAACGAAAAAGGTCAGGTTTACGACCAAAGAACAACCAGATCTTTAGCCATAGACAGTTGTCAACGATGGTCAAGATATGGTCGTCGTTGACTATCAATAATGGCTATATCTTTGACCATCATTGAAGACCAAATGCGATCAGATCTGACCATCAATGACCAGCCGTGGATTTGATCAGAAAAGGCTATAGAGACACACGACCGGCAAGATCCAACCGGTCATGCGTCGATATAGCGACTTCGGCCACCTTCCGATGGTGGTGGCCGGCTGTTTGTATTTAATGAGTGGGTTGATGGTGTTTTTGTTAACTTTGAATATTTTATTATATGGATGTTTAGTAAATAAATAAACATATAGGATAATTTTATTAATTTTTAAATTCTATATTATAATACCTACCTAATTTAACTTTTTTTTAAATATCATCTAAAAACTATCAGAATAATGAACCAAACAGACCCCAATACATTAATTATAAGATAATAATATCTATGATCATTTATAGAATTTACATCACGTATCCAACTTATTTACCATATTTATTTGGCAGAAAATGTTACACTCATCATATCTTTTCATAATTTTAATAATTCGTAATTACGAGTTATCATGTTAAAATTGTAAGAAATAATCGGTGAGAAAATTATGTATTTATTTGGATAAACAATTGAATAAATTATATAATAAGATCTCAGTTATCAAAGCGAAGCAACGTCATGGTCAAAAGATTAAACAATCAAACGGTGACGGAGGAGGTGATCAAACGGTGAGATCTGGACCCAGGAACCTGACAAAAGCACAGAAACCACGTGGCGGGAGATGAAGTATTTAATCTCTTTACTTCACGTGGCTAACCTTTTATAATCCAGGAGAAATGAAAGGTCAAAAATGGTAATTACACCGCTCCTCCAAGAAGAAAAGAAAGGTCAAAAATGGTAATTTCATGGCTCCACCCCTCCATACTAGATTATTAGTAGTCGTTAAGAAACTTCAACGACGTTGACGCCGCACCAGATTTGCAGCTACTCAACGCCACCGTTGGTCCACTAAAACGCTCTCTGAGAGAGAAACTTCAAAGAGAGAGAGAGAGAGAGAGACGTTTTGTTTTTGTTTTTGTTTTTATTTTATCAATATGTGTTTGTTAAAAAGCCAACTGTTCTCTCTCTCTCTTATCTGAGCTTTGTTGTTTTTTTGTTAGATCGTGGGAGTGTGAAATGTATAGCCGATTTTCAGTTTTTCACTGTTTCATCAAGCTGTTTTAGTCTTCTGCTACCATTTTTACCCTTCGTCTTCACTCACATTCTCCTTTTTATCCCTCCTTTTACCTTTATTCCACGCGTAAAGTACTGTTTCCCTGGAAACTCGCTTCATATTTTGCTCTTCCAATTCACGTTTGGTTGGATGAACTCCGCGAAAAGTCTGCTTAGTTAACTGATTTTCCATTTTCCTTTTTTAAATTTAAATTTCAAAATGGTTTGATATTCGAAGAGTTGAAGGTAAATTTAGTAGGATTTATATCTAAGATTTGTTGTAAATTTTCATAAAATAGTTACCGTTATTTATTTATTTTTTCTTATGAAACGTTCAAGTCCTTGGAAATCAGGATCATTTCTAGCATTTAATAGTTAGTGTTTTTATTGATTACAGATCAGAACAGGGAGCTAAAAAACCGTGGCGGTTTGTTGGATAGAATCTCTGACTATTTGTATTTGGTAACTTTTATCAGAACTGCATTGCAGAAGTCTGCTTGTTAACGGTTTCTTACAGGTAAATGTCTGTGTATTTTATATGGAGGTTCTTTGTTGCTTGGTTTTCAAGCATGGTTGGTTGCTACTGTGGAAAGTTTACTGTTCTGACAATGCAATTGATACTTTTCTAAGTAAAGAGTATGAAGTGATTTTGTTTTTGTTAAAGAAAGCTTAGGACTAAAGATTAGGCAGCAGCTTTCAATCTTAAATCTTAACTACCTAGTGATTATTGACTAATCTTTGTTTTAGTTTGTACATTTGTTTTTGGGGGGTTGGTTGGCCAAAAAATATTTTTTTTTTTTTTGGGGTTGGTTGGTTAAAACCCATCATTATTATTATTATTATTATTTTTTGTTAATTTAACCTATATTTAAGCTTTTTTTACTTCTGGTTTATTATATTTGGGTTGGTGGTTAATACCCCATGATTAGTTTTCTGCAGGTACCTGGTAGTGGAAGGTTGGGGCTTACATATTTTTGGCAAGTGCAACAACCTTGTTTTTTAATCACTTCTAAATAGTCATGCATTTTGGGAAAGCAGGAGTGACTGGGAGTGTTTGACTTGATTATTGAGTTTGATTTTTGTCTTTGAAGATTTGTGTATTATGGGTTTGTTGTGAGTAAACCGGTGCTGGTGGTGTGGTGGAGAAGAAAGAAGAAAGGTGCAGTGTAAAAAATGGGGGCTGTTAGTGGGGAAGAAGTTCTGAAGATGGAGAAGATGCAAATGGCCCATGAGGAGAAGATTCTCGTTTTGGTGAGGTTGAGACCTTTGAGTGAGAAGGAGATTGTTGGAAATGAAGTAGCTGATTGGGAATGCATCAATGACACCACCATCTTATATCGAAACACCCTCCGTGAGGGTTCTACATTTCCATCTGCCTATACATTTGGTAAGGAAAATGTTCATATTTTTGTTGTTTTATCATCTGCATTAGTTGTTTGTTTTCATAAATTTCAGATAATAATTTCATTATAGTGACTATTGATGAAGACTAGGCTTTCAGTTAATTTGTGGTGTACACCCTAGACAACCTTCTTCTATTCTCTGGTGAAAGTTTGACGCTTGGATCTAATTTTTAGGAGTCCTGGAATTTCTTACCACCATCTTTTTAGGAAACGGGATGAATTATAAACCTTAAGACCTATTACTAAATTGATACCTTATAATACGATGCTATAATGTTAGTACCATTTCTATGATTTCATCTATATTCCTACATGTGTTACTACATTAGGGAATGATTATGCATCAAATACTAAAATAGGTATACTAATCATGTAGTTAGATATTTTGCTCCCACAAAACAAAAAAACAAAAAAGAGGGGAAAGAATAAATCATATGGTTAAATTTGGAAGCATTTGTTATGAGAAGATGTTTTCACGTGTATTCAGATATAATTTGATTGTTCACTCTGTTTTTCCTTTGTTCTTTTACTGTTGATAGACAGAGTATTTCGGGGTGACTGTTCTACAAAACAGGTGTACGAAGATGGAGCGAAGTCAATCGCTCTTTCAGTTGTTGGTGGTGTTAACAGTAAGTTTGACATTGGTATTGTAATATCATTTTCTTTTGGATTTCCTCGATTCTTAATGACATGACAAGTGAAAAACTTGGTTAAATTCTTTGTCCCCAGCGAGTATTTTTGCATATGGTCAAACAAGCAGTGGAAAGACATACACCATGACTGGAATAACTGAGCATACAGTAGCTGATATATTTGACTATATACATAGGGTAATAAACTTTCTAATAGTGTGATTGAGTTCCATTTTTCACCTTTGAATTTCTTCGTAAATACTTTTGATTGGTTATATAATTGCAGCATGAAGAAAGAGCATTTGTTTTGAAGTTCTCAGCAATTGAGATCTACAATGAATCTATTAGAGATCTCCTTGGCAATGATAATGCTTCACTTAGACTGCTAGACGATCCGGAGGTAAATGTTATCGTCCTTATTAGTTTTATGTAATGAGTGCACCAAATTCTTTCTCATGAATTCTCGTTTTCATCAGAAAGGAACTATTGTGGAAAAAGTCACTGAAGAAACTCTGAAGGACTGGAACCATTTAAAGGAACTCCTTTCCATTTGTGAAGGTAAAGCATTTTACAAACTCCATTATTGCTGGATGATGTTGTATCTTTATTTAATTAAGTTTTCCTGCCAGCTCAAAGATGATGCTGTATCTTTATATAATTATTGTTTTCCTGCCAGCTCAAAGACGGATAGGGGAGACCTTACTGAATGACAAAAGCTCCAGATCGCATCAAATTATTAGATTGGTTTGCCCTGACCTCTGTTCTTGTTTCTGGTTTTAGTAGTTGTTAACATATACTTTATTTCAATGCTTTAGGATGTTTCAACTTACACCTTTGCATATTAATTTGTGTAGACAATTGAAAGTTCTGCTCGAGAGTTCTTAGGCAAAGAAAATTCAACAACCCTTTCTGCCAGTGTGGTATGGACCATTAAATCAATAGAGAGTAATCTCTGTTTATAACTTTGACAAGAAGTAGGTAACTCATGTTGAGTTGATTTTGTTTGCAGAATTTTATTGATTTGGCAGGGAGTGAGCGTGCATCTCAGGCATTGTCAACTGGTGCAAGATTGAAAGAAGGTTGCCACATAAACCGTAGTTTACTGACTCTGAGCACTGTCATTCGCAAGCTAAGGTTGGTTGAGTTCAATTGGTAGTCAGAAATATGAAACTTGTTGTAGCCAATGTTTTTGACATAGTTTAGTGGTGGTTCACTTTTTGAAGAGCTGATACACTTATTCAATAACAACTCTTTTATAATGCTAATTTCCAAAGGAATGTCAGGATTTGTTCTGGATGTCATTTGTAGTAATGATTACCTTGAGAACTTTTCTCAATGCAAAACATTGAGATGGAACTTTGGTTTCACTTTTTAACATAATGGACTTTGTAAAGTCATTTGAACCTATTGTTATGAGCCAAGTCAAAAACTGTGCTATTTCAGTTTAGCTCAACTAAGTTGATCAGAATTGAAACTGAGTTACAGCTTGAAAAACAAAGCTTGAGCCTATTTCTGAATATGTTAATCAAAGTTCAAGATCGGCACAAATTGCTTTGGCTAGATTATTTAGACATGACGATGAATATATTTCTGCATTGAGTGCTCCAAAGAGTCCTCTTTGCCATTATGCTTCATTTTTGTTCCTTTCGGAGATTTATGGTAAAGAGGTTAGTAATTTAACTTACTAGTCAATATGTTTCAATGATAAATGCAGTAAAGGAAGACATGGACACATCAATTATAGAGACTCTAAGTTGACGCGCCTACTTCAGCCTTGCTTGGGTGGTAATGCTAGAACTGCCATTATATGCACTCTGAGCCCTGCTCGTAGTCATGTTGAGCAAACCAGAAACACTCTTTTGTTTGCTTGTTGTGCCAAAGAAGTTACTACAAAAGCACAGGTCAACGTGGTCATGTCTGATAAGGCATTGGTTAAGCATTTGCAAAAAGAATTGGCTAGATTGGAAAGTGAGTTGAGAAGTCCAGCCCCTATTTCATCGAGTTGTGATTATCCTGCACTACTGAGAAAGAAAGATCTTCAGATCCAGAAGGTTTGTATTTTCCATTTTAAAATCATTTGGAAATATGTTGCGCATCAATACATCCTTGTCATACAAAAATTAGGTACACCTAAATACAATTGATTTGTCAACATCGTACTTGTAAGTATTTATCAGAAATTTTTGTGCATACATGAATGGTTAAAGTATTCTGATTCTTAGTCTCATTTTTAGGGGTGTCTAAAATGATGCATATATAGATAGCTGTGTGCATGCTTTATTGTATATGGGTATCTGTTGTGCACTCCTTTTAGAAGTACTCATCAAAGATAAACATTGTGTTAAAGCACATATTTTAGAAGTAACATGATAAGGTTTTAACTTCAATGAATTGAATCGGTCGCATAAATGAATGAATTTTCAATTATAGTTCTGGAATATTATTTTGCGACAGTTATGTGTATTGCAGGTCTCTAGTTCTACCAATCTACACGACACATAATCAGCTGGCCTAGTCTGAACTATATGCATAGATTTTGCTGTTTGATTGACTATACGACTGAAAAGGACCTTAAATCATATGTATTGTGTAGTATGATCTGTATTCACTGGTTAAAAAAGGACTGAGGCTGAGCTTAACACATATTTTAGTACACATTTGCTGATATAAATTGGGTTTTACTTCATGCAGATGGAGAAGGAGATTAAGGAGCTGACTAAGCAACGAGATCTTGCTCAATCTCGGGTTGAGGATTTGCTAAGAATGGTTGGGCATGACCAAGACACAAGACAAGAGGTTTATGTTAATGCCTAATTACTGTAGGCTCTCATTATACACAAAGTAATGCTGCAATAGTAACTCCTTTTTCCTTTTTATGTTCAGGCTGCTATCCATCATCATCCAAAGCACCAAGCAAATGGTAGATGGGAAGATTCCATATCAGAGTCATCAGGTGTAGCCAATTCGCATCATATGGATGTAGGGGCTAAAAGGTCGAACGGAACTCATTATTACAACACACAGAGTGGGAGTAATTCCGATGATCTGTACGACCAGGAGAATACCGAAGACCATTCTTTGTCTGAGTGTACATCATCACCTCTGTCGATTGGAAAGAATTTTGTAAGATCCTGTTCAGGTAATGTTTTAGAGGAGAATGTAACTGGAGCCGCAGAAGATTCTGGTGAATACTGCAAGGAAGTTCAATGTATTGAGATGGAAGAGACAAGTGGGGATAAGAATGAATCCCATAGATTATCAAATACCGACAATGAGGGAATGCTGGCTTTGACATACGAAAATGGAGATGCTAGAGGTCGGGAAATAATATCAAACCCTGTGAATGGAGATAGAGAAGTGAGTGATATCCAAAATGGTTTTAGATATGGTGCATTGGAGCAGAGACTGAATAATGTACAAAAGACCATTGATTCTCTTGTCAGTCACCCTGATCTTGGTGAACAATCTCCAAGGTCCTTGGCAGCAGATATGTCAAGTTCCAGAAACTCGACATTAACGAGGAGCTGGAGTTGTAGAGCAAATCTCATGGCTGGCTCATCTACTCCTGGCCTTGAGAATGGAGAACAAATTGAGAGCACTCCACCCAATGGGATGGAGAAAAACTTTCCTGGAAGACCAGAAGGTTTCCGAAGAAAATTTTCACTATTCAATCAGGGTAAAAGCAATGCAAGTTTATCAAGAAATGATTCTTCATCTTCTCTGGAGACTGCTTCCATCAAAACCTCTGCAGACGAGGATATCACTAGCATTCATACTTTTGTTGCAGGATTGGAGAAAATGGCCAAAAATCAGGTGACAACTTTTTACTTATTTCTTCTTGCTAGAATTTTTATCATTTTCAGTATGTCTCTTATGAATTTGATTCCTTTGACATTGTTTGATGCATGCTCTACATGTGCATTCTAGGTTCAGGAGACAGGACTAAAAGCTGATAACTTTGAAAAGAATGTGAAAGATGTGGGATTGGATCCAATGCATGAAGCATTGGCTATTAATGATTGGCCACTGGTATTTGAGAGACAGCAAAGAGCTATATTTGAACTATGGCAAAGTTGCAATGTTTCATTGATCCACAGAACATATTTCTTCCTGCTCTTTAAAGGTGATCCATCAGATTCTGTTTACATGGAGGTAGAGCATCGGAGACTTTCCTTCCTCAAGGAAACATTTTCTCAAGGAAATCAGGCTGTTGTAGATGGTCGAACTCTTACTTTTGGTTCAAGGTTATTTTTCTACCCCTTTCATGCAGGCTTGCTTTCTGGATGTGCATAGCTTAAATGTCATATATGTGAGTGACTCTACATCCTCTTCTAATATTTTCTCTCTTTCCTGAGACAGTGTGAAGGCTCTTCATCGTGAGAGAGAGACGCTGAGCAAACTGATGCGTAAAAGGCTTTCAGAAGAAGAGAGGATGAAACTCTTCGAGAGGTGGAATATTGGATTGGACTCGAAACGTAGAAGGCTACAGCTGGCCAACCAATTGTGGAGTGATACAAAGGATATAAACCACATCAAAGAGAGTGCAGCCATTGTCGCAAAGCTGATCAGGTTTGTAGAGCAGGGGCAAGCCCTCAAGGAAATGGCTGGACTTAGCTTCACGCCCCCAGTCACACGGCGAAGATCGTTTGGGTGGAAAAACAGCATGGCATCCCTTTTGTAAGCTTGTTTAAGATAGTATGTATACAAGTAATTGAGAGAATCTGCTGAATTAGGTAGGTCTAATAGCATTCTTTTGATGATTGAAGTTGTAACTGATTTGTGTCTATGGACTATGATCATCATGGTGTTGTGTAAATCTCTCATATTGGTTTTAGTAACATGGCTTTCTGGTTTTGGTTCATTCTTAATTTGCAGAATTCATTATATGAATCGAGGTTTGATAAACCAGTGCCAAATCGACCAAACTTTTAACTGTTTTGTGTATAAGCATAATATAATTTCAGGCAGAGTCCATATCTTCTATTTCAACCATTGTTTTAAAATCCGGATCGGAGGGTAACCCGTTTTTCTGCCTGGGTCACGGGTGGACTGATGACATTAGAGATAATTTTCCCTTAAATTTTAATATATTACAAATATTCTCCTAAAAAGGTTTAAATTAGTCCCTAAAACTTTTATTTATTTCAAAAATACAAATTAACCCTTATAATTTTGAAATATTATAAAAACCCCCCTAAGACTTGAACCGGACCAGAGAAGCTGTCGAGTCCTTACCGGTCCGGTCCCCTTTTTAAAACAGAGATTTCAACATGAATATATGCCCTGTAGTAGTGGTAAAATCTAGCCAATGGATCAAAACCAGCTAATTCTAATTGCGTCTCGTACGGACTTGGGCTTCGGTCAGACATGACATTTAGTAATAGTTATGTTAAGTATTTTTGAAAAAAAAAAAAAAAAAAATCTTACACCTACAATCTCTTCTCATAAACTCTTTCTCACAACCCCTACATGACAATTCGTAAGTGATTAGTTACAATTTATCAGGTGGGACCTATTACAAACTGATTAATTACAAATTGTCATGTCAGGATTGTGAGAAGAGGTTAAGTATAACATTTTCCACAAAAAAAAAAAAAAAAGGGTATTCTGTAAAGCTTCACTAATATTTTTTGAAAAAAAATACTTAATTAAAAATTAATTTTTTAAAACAACCCAAGAATATCAAACACCAAAAATTAATGAACGGACATATTATACACAAGTAACCACTCTGGGTGATCGTATGAGACGATAATGACTCTTGAATGTATTATTCAAAAGATTTTGAATTCGATTTCTCTTGATTATTAATAGAGGTGATCATTGGAGGGTTTACGTGATCGTTAACATCAGAATCTCATTGAATTAGTTAAGGGGCATGCAAGATGATTCGTACGATCTGGTCACCCAAAAAAAAAAAAAAAAAAAGACATACTATACACAAAATTTTAGCAAACATTTAAACGTATTATTTATTTATTTTAATTTTTCTTTTAAAAGCAGGAAAATAGGAAACGCTGCGTTTTGGTGGTTGTTTGACATTTTTCCGGAAAAAGAACGAGAGGGTATAAGCAAAGAGAGGAACTTCTAGAAACGAACGACTGAGACGGAGAGAGAGAGAGAGAGATGAGCGGAGCAGTATCAACGGCAGGGTACCTGGCGCGGCGAGCCGCGCAAAAAGAGAGAGTTAGGATCCTCTATCGCCGTGCTCTCAAAGAGACACTTAACTGGGCCGTCCATCGCCACCTCTTTTACAAAGATGTGAAGCCTGTGCCATCATTTCCGATCTATCTCATCCTTTCGATTCAATTTCTTCGATTGGTTGTAATAAGATCTGATGAATTTTTATTTTTTCTCCTCTAGGCCGACGACCTTCGCGTCAGGTTCGAAGCCAACAAACACGTGGTACATTACCTTACCATTAACTTCAAAATAATTCTACGTTTGTTTCTCGATTCGTCTAATATTTTTCCTGCTAGGATTCTTTTTGTGTGTGTGTGTGTGTGTGTGTGTGTGTGTTTGTTCTCTATATATAGAGTATTTGAAGTGAATATATCGATAAATATAGGAGAAAATACCGAATATGACTATAGATATTTTGATTGAACTGAATTAATAGATAGCATTGTTATGTGTTGGTAATCTTGAGTCTTGCTGTTTGAATTAGTTTAATTGGTTGAGTTTTCAAGTTGGTCATCGTACTCGTTTATTGAATTTTACATTTTTTTTCATAGTAATATATTGCGGTTACTAGTCACAGTTGCTTGAAATTTTTTTAGTAAATGAAGGCTTAGTTGCAAAGTGCATTTTCTGTATAAAGTGCCGCATGTAATTGCTTGAGTATCGTAAACTATGGTGGCTTCATTGAGCAAAAATGTTACAGGAATCATAGTGCAATAAATGGTTTTTTTATTTTTTTATTTCTTGTTTGTTGTGTGTTCATGGATTTAAGACGGGCTTGACAAGGTTTCACGCTGATTATTGATATCCTGTTCATTTCCTTATAGAACAGTGATATATCGTTCCTATTGATTGATGATGTTGATATGATCATGCTTTGGGATTGTTGGTTGTTCATTTGTGTGAAGTTTTTACAATAGTGCATTGAGCTTTAATGACCACTGAATCAGCAAGCTAAGAACACAAAATTAACAGTTAGATTGCGTTCTGTTTTATGCTCTTTATAGTGCTAGGCTATCTGGTTACGTTTACTTTTGGTGGACCTGCAGGAGGATCTTGACACAATTGATAGACTGATTGATGTTGCTGAAGCAAGCTATAATAAGTGGCGGCACCCTGATCCTTATATTGGTAAGTACTTTATTGTAGAGTTCTGGTACTAAGAATCTATATTTGGACCTGCAATTGTGATAGATACCTCTCCCAACTCAACCAGCCGAATTAAGAACAACAAGCAAAAACCCAGAAAATAACAGTAACAGTAACCAAAACCCAGAAACTAAGAGACTTTTGTATAATTTCCTGCCAACATCCCTTCATTTCAGTAAGAAGTGATGAAACTTTTGAGAAGAATATCTGAAATTTGTGAAAAGGTGTATAATTAATGGAAGGAGACTCTTTTTGTAAAAATCATAGTAGGAATTTTAAAATTATTTCGGAACTATTTGTTTCTTTTATTATTTCTTTGGAACTCAGAATGTATGACGAAATAGAATGGATAAGGGTTATGAATTCTTGCAAGCCTAGTTTTCTTTCTCCTATGCTATTTTGTCTCTTCTTATATCAAGGAAATTTTTTATCCTCTTACATTTTCTGTTGCAATGAGAGAGTTTAAGTTTAGGCTTTCATCCTTGAAAGAGTGTATGATTTGACTACTTTAATAAAGAGACTTCTATTTTCAGTCTCTATTGAGCTCAAAAATGTTAATGTGGTTTGATATGAGAAAAGGCATCTACTTCTGTAAATGTTAAGTTTTCTAGGGAGTGCTTGTATTCACACTGTTTTGGAGTTGTTCTTATTAATATGCATAGACTTGATTGATTTTATATGAGTGAGAATATGCAACAGTCTTTCCCATGGTTCTTTCTCAAGTCTTAGAACTACCTTAACCTCAGCAATTTTTTAAGCTTAATCATCTGTCTTTTTTAATTTATTTTTTAAAAAGAAACTAAACTTACTTATCTTTTCTCTGTGCAGTTCCTTGGGCTCCTGGTGGTTCTAAGTTTTGTAGAAACCCGCCTCCACCTGCTGGGGTAATTTGCTATAATCCATTGTTCTCTTCTGTTTTCACTTGTTAAATTATTTGTTTTATTGGCATGGCTTATAATGTTTTGCTTTCACTCTCCTCTTATGCATTTCTCTACATTGTATGTTGCATATTATTTGTTTTTGTTCTTAAATATGCAGTTCTGAAATTTTGGTGAAAAAAAGCTAGTAATGCTTCACTTTATTCGATTTATTGTTTGTAACCAGAATTTGATATTTTGTTGTTAATGCAGATTGAGATATTATACAACTATGGTAAGGAAGATAATGACTAAATCTTACATCTTTCCCATGGCAACAAATAAAAGGTTAGTATTATAGTTTGTTGTGTAACGTTTGTTGATGGCTAATTGGTTGTAGCTTGTACCTATGGTTGCCACAATAGTTATTTTGCCCTTCTTTGGATGTTGGATTGCAACAGAAGATTTATTTTTGAAGTAGTATTAGGTGTGATATATGTTTTAAATATTGGGTACTTGGTGCAATCTCATTTTACTACATTGCTTATCGTAAATGCAGCGCACATTTGTGGTTTGATTTCAATAATAAAATCAACCTTGTTCACAGTGTTGGTTAGAGGACAAGGGCTTGTTCTGTGTGTGCTTTTACTTGTCAAAAAGATTGAATTTGCAACACTTTCTTGTTGGTGTGCAGGTTGAGTTGATCCATGGCTATGCTTCGGAAATGATGTCGAAGGCTCATATTCTGTGTATTTTTTTTAATTTTTTTTTTGATGAATGGAGTTGTGTAATTTTAATAACATTAGGACATTTCAGTTGCTCCCCTTCATGCATCTCGTTTTTCCTTGACGTTGCACAAAATCATGAACCCTCGAAATGAGTCTTTTATGAAAAATAATTTGCATCCTTCATATTTTTGTCTAGTTTGTAATTCGCTCTTTAAGCTATTGGAAACCATGGATAAATAAACTCAAAACACCAATGAACAGAAATGCATACCAGACGGCAAAATGAAGGCTTGTGATTCGGCTTCTTCAAAAGTCCTCAAGTATGAAAACTTCATTCAACAATATATTAATTGCAGCATTATGTTACGACCAGTTTGCTTGGTAATTCAAGTGTGTTGGATGTTGCTTAAGTAAATTTAGTGGCTAAGTATATTTCATAGCTAAGTAAACTTAATGGCAAAACAACCTCAAGGATAAGCATTATCCATTTCCAAAGTTGTCACTTAAGGTTATCATCTAGTGTTACTTAAGGATTAAGTATACAATGTATTTAGTCATATTTTTCAAGGAAGTTTAGCTTATAAATAGGTCACTCCTTTTTGTAAAATTTATAAGTTGTAATCTTTTAATACAGAATTTACATTTTCTCTACACTTATCTTTCTCATTTGCATACTGTCAGTCTTTGAGTTTTTGTGAGTGTTAGGCTGTTTAACACATTTCCAAAGTGTTAAGGCTGCATGAACTTTGCAAAGAAGTTAAGTGCGTGATAACTGATATCAGAGTCTCGGTTAGCATAACCTCGGTTTTTATTCAATGGCAAAAGACATTGTTGCTTCAACAAAGGGATCCAAGACGGCTGACATGGAGACTTCCCAAGAACGTGGTCGTCTGGAGAGAGTCGACCCCAACCCCAACCCCTCAAGGCAGAGAGGTAAGTCCAAAGACTTTATTTCTAGTTTTGACTCACGCCTATCTCGTATAAAAGAAAGAGTGAGCGCACAGTCGGAAGAGCTAGATCATCGGGTGGATGATCTAAAGACGGAAGTTACCGAAACCCACACTATTGCGAAAGCCATGTTGCTTCAATTGGAGGAGTCATTAAGGGCCGAGATGGAAAAAATCCGTGATGAATTCGTAGAGGAGCTTACCAAGATAGAGGACTGCAGTTTCAATCCTCGAGCTTTCCTCCGTGTGAGCCACCAGAGCTTTTAGGCCTTAGAACGTCAATCATTTGACTTTCAATGACGTTGCTGTCGATCCTTGTAACCATGACACGCTTGCATCTCACTAAATCAGCTTGCACCTCGTCTAGGCGAACAAGAGTGTTGTTGACTTCAGTTTGGAACATATGACGGGTCTTGGCAAGCTCCCTTACGAACTCCTCAAGGATTTTCCCCATTTTGACCCTTAATGACTCCTCCAATTGAAGCAACATGGCTTTCGCAACAGTGTGGGTTTCGGTAACCTCTGTCTCTAGATCATCCACCCGATGATCAAGCTCTTCCGACTGTGCGCTCACCCTTTCTTCTATACGAGATAGGCGTGAGTCAAAACTGGAAATAAAGTCTTTGGACTTACCTCTCTGCCTTGAGGGGTTGGGGTCGACTCTCTCCGGACGACCACGTTCTTGGGAAGTCTCAATCTCAGCCGTCTTGGATCCTTTTGTTGAAGCGGCAATGTCTTTTGCCATTGAATAAAAATCGAGGTTATGCTAACCGAGGCTCTGATACCACTTGTCACGCATTTAACTTCTTTGCTAAGTCCAGTATCATGTAGCGGACCTTACTCACATGACTTCTAAACGCCGTGTTAGCAGTCACTTGGAAATGTGTTAAGCAGCCTAACACTCACACATGACTTCTTTACACTTCGGTTTGTAAAGAAGTACATGACGGGTCATGGAACACAAGGGTTCACAGTGTTGGTAAGAGGACAAGGGCTTGTTCTGTGTGTGCTTTTCCTTGTCAAAAAGATTGAATTGCAACACTTTCTTGCTGGTGTGCAGGTTGAGTTGATCCATGGCTATGCATTGGACAATGATGTCGAAGGCTCATATTCTGTGTTTTTCTTTTTTCTTTTTTTTTGATGAATGGAGTTGTGTAATTTTAATATCATTAGGAGATTTCAGTTGCTCCCCTTCATGCATCTCGTTTTTCTTTGACATTGCACAAAATCATGAACCCTCGAAATGAGTCTTTTATGAAAAATAATTTGCATCCTTCATACTTTTGTCTACTTAGTAATTCGCTCTTTAAGCTATTGGAAACCATAGATAAATAGACTCAAAACACCAATGAACATAAATGCATACCGGACGGCAAAATGAAGGCTTGTGATTCGGCTTCTTCAAAAGTCCTCAAGTATGAAAACTTCATTCAACAATATATAAATTGCAGCATTAGCTCTTAATATAGTTTTCTGGCCATCTAACCCAGACCGCAGAAAAGAAACCCTAAAACGGAAAAATTATGGTTTTATCGGGCTTCCGTCGCAAACCAAACAGACCAAATTCTAATTTCAAAGCAAAATGATTTAACCAAATTTTAAGAGCAAGTCATGAATAAAGCTCTGTTTTAAAAACCTGGACCGACCGCTACGGCTTGGACCAGTTGGGACCGTGAACCTAGAGCTTCTCCGGTCCGGTTTAGGTCTCAGGGGAGTTTTTGAAATATTTTAAAATTATGAGGGTTACTTTGTAATATTATAGGGGTATTTTGAAGATATATCGAAAGTTTAGGGATTAATTGGTAATTTTATTGGGGTATTTTTAGAATAAATAAAAATTTTAGGGACCAATTTGAACTTTTTTAGGGAAATTTTTGTAATATATTAAGATTTAAGGGGTTAATATGTAATTTTTTTAAAATAAAATATTGCTGACGTCACCGGTCCAACCGACCGGTCCAACCGGTTGGACCGATTGAACCGTGACCCGGACAGCAAAACGGTTTGCCCTCCGGTCCGGGTTTTAAAACAATGGAATAAAGGCAAACTTATCATGGCTTTTATGGTCAGCTTTGAGAACCACAAAGGTTCTGTTGTGAATATATCTCCTTAGGCTTAGTACCATTCATGTCCAGATGATGAAGCTACAAATACAGCTTTTAAAGTTGTTACCGTTCATGTCCGGATGTAGGCTCGCAACTGAACCAAGAAGAGGCAGCAAGTATTATTTCCTGACAGCCTCAATTTGAGTTCCCAATATCATCTTTGGACTTGCCGTAAACTGGGAGCTATGGCTGGATTTCCGGGCATGTTTGCGGCGGAAAGAGAGAAAGGGAAATGGTGGTCATCAGGGTTGACACAAGATAAATGTTTTGTTTGACAATGTCATTGCACATCATATCTTCCTGAAGTGTAAATGGCTTGCTAATATAAGATCATGAGAATTTATACCGTTTTACCTAATCTTTTCTCTTGGTTGCAAAAACAGTAATCTGTAATCTGATTAAGATGCTCCTCAGAAGCAATTCCTCAATCAGAAGCTTCATGACATTCCCAAACTCTCACAATAATCTCCTCTCTATTCTTTTTCGGATTCGTTATATGCTAGTTATAATAGCAAAATATTATATACATGAATATAGATAAACCTGACTAATATAGAAATAATCAAACACCAGCTATATCTTCTTTATGTGAAAGGCTATGCTAATTGAAGAAGTTTAGCCCCTTGTTTGTATAAATTTTGTTCAATCTGAGTGAAGATAATAATCATGGTTAGGTTATATTCCATTAATAAGAACACAAAAACTGACCTATAATATTACTCGTTAATTTCGCATTTTTTCTGATACTTTAAGTAGCTTTTTACAAAACTAGATAACAAACAAAATATTGGGGTAAAACAAAGGGGACTCACAACATATGAGCAAACTGTCCACTGGACTCAAATGGAACTTGAGAATGCACAAAATGCAAACAAGCTGCCTACAGGAACCACAACAAGAAGCCTCTTAGAAACACTCATTCTACCAACTTTTTTAATTTCCGAATCACTACTACAGAACATATCAAGTCTCAGCAGATTTTTGCATAAAAGAACACTCATCCCCGGCGTAAATACTCACAGCATTCTCCTTTCTCTTCTATTTCTGTTTGCTATATGCTAATTATTGTTATAAAAAATAAAAACAATAAACACATTCAGGCAGACCTGATATGTCATATAATGCAGAAATTCTGCACATTTGTTCATGAACTTACTATTATCTAGTTAAGCTCATGTACTGCCATATCTAATGCAAAAGCAGCAAAACCATTAGCCTATGTGTTTTCACCTCTACCATTTCCCAAACCATACATGTTAACCCTAAACTTTACACCTTTTCCCATTGAACCATCTGCTCTTGTCAAACAAACCATTCTACATCCCCATCTTAAACATGCTCCTCTTAAACTGAACCAACTTGCACCATCAACATAGATTCGAATAAGAAGTATACGTCTCGTGTAGTCGCACACCATGCATATCATTTAATGACCTCATAATTGCCTAATGTAGAAGCAAAATTAAGTGTTAAAATTTTCTGCATACACTAAACCACAACAAAACTATCTTCACCAAAGCAACATTATATTATAGTTTCTAGAAGCAAAACTAAGTGTTAAAATTTTCTGCTCAAAACAAGCAAAATAATGTCCTTCAAACACTAACCAGACAATACCTAAAGTATAACTCCAACTACAACTAAAAAAAAAAATCTCAAAAACAATCCAATAAAACTCTTAAGATTTCATGTAAACAACAATCTAACAGAAAATACCAAATTCAAATCCATGGAACAGAAATCCATTCAAAATTCATAAAAAATGTACACATACATTAAGCTCAGATAAACCCTAGCTCCACTATTAAAAAAAAATGGTATTACAAATAGAGAGGCACGAAAACAAAGCAAGTGAAAGTTCTTTTGGTTATTGTTATAGTAATTTGGAGTTAAATTAAATGAGCTTGAAAGGGAGAGGCCAAGGAGTTGACCTGGGGACCTCAACCTTGTCCTTGAGACGCTCTATCATCTTCTCTTTTTTAGGCCTTGATTTCCCGTACGATCCCTTAAATCTCTTCCCTCTCTTCGTCTTCTTGTCGCCCCGCCCGCACACTATCGGAGCCGCCGCTAATGACGATGGTAGACCTACTGCTCGCGGACTCACCAGCACTCTCTTTGCTACTGCGCCGCACCACTGCATCATCGCCATCCTTCCTTTCGCTCCCCACTAATCACTACACAAAAACACCGGTAGAACAAGGTAGATTCATAAGAGTACCAGTCTATTAGCTACATGGGCGGGGCTGAGCTGTGATGGGCTAGGCTGGGCTGGGCTATGACACGTAGGCCCAACCCAGTTAATGACGGTTGTTGAAGTTGTGTAGTATTAGTGCGAAAAACAGTTAAAAAAAAAAAATTGAGGATTATCATACGGCCATAATTTAAAGCAGCTCCTAATCCGGCGGCTGATATTAGCCAAATGAGCGTTGGTGTTGATTTTAGAGGTGGACAAGGAAATGGGTGATGGATATGGGTAGTTAGTTCAGTGTGGCTCTAAACCATAAACGTAGAAAGCTTTGAGAACATAATTTCTGTGCTTTATTATCTTCATCACTTTCACCACTGATAAAACTGGACTTGAAAGCTCAAGAATCCCATCTTCAAAACTATGGAAGTTATGTGCAGAGTTAGTAAATTGGCGTGGGCTCACTCCATCTCTCCTTCTCTGCACATTCCTCAAAACTTGTCTGTCAGTACCGAACAACTTTTCGATTTTAATATATAACTTTTTGTTTTTGTTTCGTGTTTTGAAAAATTTTGTTTGTTGGTCTTCAATTGTTTGCTTATGTAATGCTGATGCTGATGGTTTCTTTAGAGGCGTGAGTCTAAGAGATTCAGAGTTTGGTGCGCTAATGCTGACCAAACCCAGAAGGTAAAAATGTTTACTTTTTTGAGTTTAACCATTGATTGAAATGGTTTACATTGTCAAGTTCTCTGCTTTTGCTCTCAAGACTGTTACTTTATTTTTAATTATCCAACTTTAGTACTTTGTTCGATGGAGAAAAAATGGAACGCTTACAGTCATTGTTTTATCTTGTTTAAATCAGTGTGCTATTCATATCCTTTGTTTTACTTCCAAAAATTAAAATTTGGCAATATTTGCCAAATGGGCACTTGAAATTGAATACTATTTGCCATGTCATTATTAGAATTGCTTTAGTCTTTTTTTGATTAACAGGGATGTTTTATTAAGCCTTTTTAGAGTAGAATTTCATGCTATGAATGAGGTATGGCAATGAGGATGAAGGATAGTGTTTTTCTGTGGTTAAGAAAGTTTTAATCATGATTAATTTATGTTTGAGACTGTCATGTAGAATGGCTGGTGCCTTGGAGATTTTGTTGACATTTTCGTGGTTGTCCCAGATGACTGTATCAGTAACAGGAGCTACGGGCTTTATAGGTAAAAGATTAGTGGAAAGACTGCAAGCAGGTTCTTCTCTCTCCATCTATTCATAGTTACAAAAGCCAAAACTTGTATTTATATGTTTGTGGTCATGAAGCAACCATAAATCAGATTGGCTAAAGTAGATTTTCTTAATCCGTTTTGGAATGCAGATAATCACCAAGTTCGTGTCTTGACACGCTCAAGATCTAAAGCTCAGTTAATTTTTCCCGGTAAGAAGGTAATGAATACTTTCAATTTTCTGCACAAATTTGATCAAAAAGAACTGATTATGAAGCTTAATTTGTTAAACTTCTCTTTCAATAAAGCTAGTTTCCACTGGTTAGTGGTTGCATTTTGAAACCAAATGTAATTGGGAAAATATAGACTTCTTTATGTTCTATTTTTTGCAGCATTCATATATAATTTTGATTTCCATAAACTTCAACAAATTGTCTAACAAATTCAGATTATAAACATTTTATGCTTTTGGAGACTCTGAAACAAGTGACTCTTCTATAAATCTTGCTCCTTGATCTTTTGTGTTGCGTGCTGGAATTTGTAGCCAGAGTCTTTCCTGGACTTGTCATTGCGGAGGAGCCAGAGTGGAAAGACTGTATTCAGGGTTCTACTGCTGTCGTAAATTTAGCTGGAATGCCTATAAGTACAAGATGGTCCTTAGAGGTAAGCAGTGCAAGGTCACTTGGTAGTTAGTAGTGAACATGAGATGAATTTGACGGAAGTGGACTAAAAGACCACCATGAGAACATTAGATGACATATTTTGTAATTTATTCTTATAAGCTGTGGAGTTTATTCTCTGATTGTATTACAGATCAAGAAAGAGATCAAGGGAAGCAGGGTTAGAGTGACCTCAAAGGTCCTTATTTATTTATTTATTACAATTTTTACTCTTATATCTTTTATTTCCTTTGTGTTCACTTGACTTTTAACTAATTTGGAAGGTTGTAGAATTAATTAATGGGTCACCAGAAGGAGTTCGGCCATCTGTGTTGGTTAGCGCAACAGCTGTTGGTTACTATGGTTTGTTTCCAACATACAATTTTCTCCTTTGATTAGCATTTTGTTTGACAACTCGAATCTTCAAAGCTAAGCTAATAGATGAAGGCCCTCACAGTATAACCAGCATATCATGTGGTGACTTAACAAATGTGGCATACTCCAACAACCCTCCCCAAAGCCCCAAACACATGTAGGCTCTACGACTGGAGCTTCAAACCTGAAAACAAATAAACAGCATTATGGATTACAGACTTGCAAATCTTGGCTTTGATATCATGTTAGTCATAACCAACCCAAAAGTTCTAGCCAAGATGTAAAGACCTAACTTTTGTATAAATGGTCATGCCAATGGTGAAATATTACTAGTATGAGATATTCTTAACACATGTCAACCTAAACTACTCTGATTGATTCTTCAATTAAATTTTCTTAAATCCTTTATCTATCAGGTGTTGATGGTTTGTTTATATTTCCTTATCTTATTTATTTATTATATTTTTAAATGTGTAGGAACCAGTGAAACACAAGTATTTGATGAGGGTAGCCCATCAGGAAATGATTACTTGGCCGAGGTAAGAGTTTGATTTCTGTAATATCTATAGATGATTATATCGTGTTTATAAAATTTCAATCAAGGCATGTTGGTAATGTCCCAGTCTATTGTGTCTTTGTAAATTGTTGTTTCTTGAGGGGACTGCTAATGGAGGTGTGACTTTGGAAAAGAAGGTTAGCAATTGTTTTGTAGACATGAAAATCATAAACAACTGATTTGAGGCCCAACCCTTTACATACTAAAAGCTTGTTAGCTGCTAACAACTTTCTACAAAGTGACATATTTGACTAATCATGATGGGAAGTTTATGCTTTCTTTAGCTTCAAAGCCATGACACAAAATCTCCAACTTCGTTTACACATGCATAAACACCAATGTTGTCAATATTCATTCATTCCACTAACACAACACATATCTTCAGGTCTGTAGAGAGTGGGAAGGGACAGCCCTAAAAGTGAACAAGGATGTAAGATTAGCACTTATTCGCATTGGCGTTGTTCTTGGTAAAGACGGTGGTGCTTTAGGTATGGCTCATCTTTTAAGTCTTATCTTTTTATTTCTTTTCCTAAATTTTTAGCTGATGATTCTAAATTAGTGTCTGAGTTATGACCAATCTAGTCAGGCTTACGGCACTTCTTAAAATTTCACAACCTGAGTTCTGGCATTCAAGTTTTGTGTGTCAACTAATAAATATGAGGAAGATGCTGCTTCAATTGTCTGAAATTTGATTTTATTTGGTCTGCTTAAGTTTTTGTTTGTCTCATCCAGATGGGTTTGCATTTATCTAGTCTATGTGGGAAAATTTTTATATAGATGCATCTATAGTTTCTGATAATATACTCTTACTTCTGATGCTATCTGAGTACTTCAATATTTTGTCTGCTGCAGCTAAGATGATCCCTCTTTTCATGATGTTTGCTGGCGGACCTTTGGGTTCTGGCAAACAATGGTAATTACTGTGTCTTCCTCGGCACCATGATAAGCTTTGTGGAGATAAATAGAAAATGCTTTGATTTTGCACCAGAAAGGCATTCCTAGATGCTGATAAAAAAAAGTTCTTTCTTATAATATTCCTTTAGTATTTGGTTGTCATGTAAATATATTTTTTGAGACTGCTTGGATATGGTTCTAATCCGTATCTTGTCTCCACATTCCTTCTCCATAATTTAAAAGAGTCGCTCATTCTTCCAATCGCGTAGGTTTTCATGGATTCACTTGGACGACATAGTGAACCTAATATATGAAGCTCTATCAAATCCATCTTATCAAGGTAATGATCATTGACTCAAGTTCATGAATGTGGGATTGAAACCAATTTTCTTGCCTAAAGTTCTTTTTTCTCAAATCACTTCTGTTTTAGTTTGCTAGTTGCAAAATAGTAGAAAGATTTACTAAATTATCAATAATTGAACTCAGTTTTAGTGGGTTAAATGTTAGGAGTTATCAATGGAACTGCACCAAACCCTGTTCGATTATCAGAGATGTGTGACCATCTAGGCAATGTCATGGGGCGACCTTCATGGCTGCCTGTGCCGGACTTTGCCCTGAAGGCTGTTCTTGGAGAAGGTGCTACAGTGGTAAGACTACTTTTTCTGGTCTTTAATTCTTTTATGTCATTCACATTTTCATTCTTGAGTAAGTTTTTTGTCCTCAAACCATAATTATCTCGTTGATTTGCAGGTTCTAGACGGGCAAAGAGTGGTGCCTGCTAAAGCCAAAGAATTGGGTTTCTCATTCAAATACCCCTATGTGAAGGATGCACTTAAAGCCATTCTCTCTTGAAAGGAGCACATGTAACTCATAGCATCAACATTGTTTATTTTTTTGGTTAGAGAGTCTTAATCTTCCACAGTATCACAAGACAGAGAGTTTGATGTTACATTGTCGTCTACCCAAGAGGGCCTTTTTTTTTTTTTTTTTGGTAGTTTTTGTTTGTATTATTCTTTTAAGAACACTATTATGCTCATATCTACAGCAAATGAAAACACTTTTTTCCTGTAAATTTCCTCAACATTGCTTGAAATCAATATAAATAAGAATAAAGACAGACCTTGAAATCAATATAAATAAGAATAAAGACAGACCGACAAACTCTTTTTACTAACTTTTCTGATAAATGTGATGTGCATTTGTTCAATATAGTATTATTACCCAAACCACATACTTGATTTTAAAGCTATCAATCATATTGGTTATTAAAAGGATGAAGAGAAAAAAGTGCTTAAATGGATGAACCTTAAAATCTTTCATGTAAGTGTATGCAAATGGCACAAATTGCAAAGATTTGAATCTTCTTTTTCCCCTCCTCTAAACAGGTATTTCAATGATTCATAATCAAACAGGATATGATATAACATAAATTCTCTTTTTTCTTCAGTGTAACATGATGGCCTAAAGTCTGCATTTTCCATGATACAACATCCAGATCATTTTAGTTCTGTAATTTTTCCTTCAGCCAGAAGGAACAAGGAAGATTAAATTGAAAGAAATCTGATAAATGAATCAATCAACCCTTCAGTGAGTACTTTTTCCCAGTAAAGGGCTGGAACTTTGGCTCTTCTTTCTTTTTGGGTTCCTCCGGTTTTTTCTCTTTTCCAGCTTCCTGTATGGTATAAAACAAAATTGCTTAGCACCTAATACCAGTGTTCCGTTCCATTGTTTTTTCGCAATTCAGTTATAGCTGAGTGATGGTAACCAAACTGATAGAAAAATAATAAAGATTGCCAAAACAAAGACTACCTTTTGTGTTTCCTTGGGAGCCCGACTTGCATTTGATCCAAACACAAGTTTTCCTTGAGTTTGGCTTGCGGCACTCTGTGAACTAGAGCCTGCAGAAGGTTTTCCACTACTATTAGCAACGGCAGGTTGCTTATCCTTAAACACTGAGGAAGAAACTGGTGGAGGCTCATATGCCAAGGGTTTCCCATCCAAACGCCTCCCAGATCCAGTAAAAGGGCTGAATTTTGGTTCAGTCTCCACAGAAGCCTCCTCAACTGCAGAAAGAAAAGAGATGGTTTAATCACTGTCCATCAATATCTCACAACAAATGTTAAAGGGACTCCTAAGTAACCACAAGAAAAAGAAATTTCACTCTCCCACAACAGATCCACAATCAGCAAGGAAGTGAGTTCAACTAACCGTGATCAAATCTTTACACATGATAACTTGGCAAATGACAGTGCATAAAAATCTCATTTCTAATATGCTAGGATGTAGGACAGAAATCACTTTAAGCAAAACAACTAAAAACAAAGAGAAGTTTGAAAATTGTTTTAATCCTGTATAATGTGTAAGCTCTTCATAAAAATAAGAAACATAATTGAACATAAAAAGAGAAGGGAAAAAGAGGGGGGAAAAAAAATTGATAATGACAGAAACAACTAGGGAAGGTATTAACAAATTCTCACCTTGTGATGTTGCCTTTCCAGAAGCAGATGCAATAGGCCTTTCAGGTTCCTTGTAATCAAGGGGTGGCGCAAAATCGACCTCACAGTCTGTCTCAATGATGGTGATTGCATTAGAAGGCTTTGTCTCTATAATGTCAATGTAATATTTCTTATTGTTATACGCAACCATGATACTGTCCCCAGTGGTCAAGCAGGAATAATTCCTTAGTGTTGTCTCCAAGCTGAAGAAGAAAGATGCAAAAACAATAAATAAGATATATATCTTTCAAAGGCATGACTAAAAACCACAAAATATTAAAGGGATTGGCAGATGCAGGCACATCAAGGTTAGATAAATTCACTATGATACACAACAGGAACAGCAAATTAGAGGACATGGAAAGCAGCTTCTTAAGAACACAAGCATCAGTAAAAGGACAACAACATGATTTTCACCTGGAGAATTCCCATTTTTGTCAAAGCATCAAAGTTTAACAATTCTTTACTACCTTACTACCTCTCATCCAAACTAATAACTGAAAATAAAATACAATGTACTTACATGGCCTTGGGGTTAGAAATATCCAAAAAGTCCTTTGTGTGAGGTTGGAGTTTAACATATTTTCCCTTCGGAAGTGTAACATTTTTCACTCGTACAATATCGCCCTCTTGGAGGAGCAGATTCTCCATCATCTAAATAACAAAAATCAAACCCAAACAATTGATATTAAATAACTAGAAGAGGTCTTTGCCAGTTACAATGAACAATACAGAAAATCACTCAAAATATTCTAAGTAAATGCGCAAACACTTTTTCCAGCCTACCCAATATGGCATATAGATCATGCCTTCTTCTGCAATGAACTCTAGAACCCCACAATGTGAGACTCGCTCAGCATTATTATTCCGAAGCTCAAACAACATTGGATAATCAATATGCAAAGATGCTGCAAGATTGTGTCTACCATTAGCATTATAGATAGAGATCATGACTCGTGAAAATTTGGATAAACAACCGTAAGTGAATCAAAGCCCAAAAGAAATGCATCTAAAATAACTAACCAAGGCGATCAAGGGCTGAGGGAGGCATTATAACTGAAAAACAGAATAAAAAAGAGATTAGGAAAGCCCTAAGAGAAAGAAACATCTAGAAGCTAAAAGCACACCAATTGAAAGACTCACTTTTATCACCACTTTCAATTTGTGGCTGCAGCATGGTCAAGAAAAAAGAAAATTAGAATCATTAAGAAAAAGCACCAAAAGAATTTAACAAATAAAATTATACATGTGTTCTGCAAAAACAATTTGTAGAACTAATAACATCATAAAAGTTATCAGCAAATTCAAGAGGGACAAGATGAAATAGGATTTCCAACCTTTTCAATAAAAGATGCAGGGTAGCATCTATAACTCTGCTCAAATGAGGTCCCATGATATCCATATCCATCGAAAAACTACAACATCAACACCAACAAAGTGAAGAACGATAATAGAAGAATCAATACATCTATATTTATGATACATAGGACTCCACATGACCCAAAAAAGAAGGAAAAACACATTCAACTACTTCAAAAATAAGCACTAAACGTATTAACATATTACTCTCTACCATGCTACATGATGATAAAGCAAAAAAGAATTCTTGGTGAAATATAGTTGTGAAAAGAAAAAAACTAACAAGTAGCAGTATTTTGTTTAATTTGCTTTAAGTCTCCACATTGTAACCATTACAGTTCCATGGATAAATTCTCCAAATATATAGATGCATCTCTAAAAAAATTTCTCCTTAAATTAGTTGGCTACTCTTTCCATCATGTGAAATATAAAATCTGAGCAACCCAATGATGGAGAGGATAGGGATGCAATGAGGAATTTGTTGGTCATGACATTATGCACATGACTTCAGCTAGAACATTCTTTAAAAAAAAAAAAAAAAAGCAATAAGACATGGAGACAGCAACAATTCAAAGTAAAAAGTATTCTAATAGAACTAGATTCATGATGTTCACAGGCAAAAGATTTGGCATAACTCACAGGTCTGAATCTTACCCAGACAATTAACAAAACAAAGAAATGTGCATAGAGGTTTTTTATTCAGTTTAAAAGTACAAAACAACAAAAGAAGTCCAGTACTGAGATAGGTACAAATCATCAAAGAGGATCTGACTGCCATGAATTCAATGATAAGTATGGGTTTAGACAAGATTGAAAGAATTGAAGTAGCCGCTCTCCAAGTTGTAAATCAGAAACTCATGTTCAAATACATAAAAATTGAAATAACCTAAATCAACAACACTCATTAACATACTGTCTCACAATCAACTGAACACCAACATTAAACAACAAAATAAGTTCTTCAAATACAAAGAAAATATAACATAGCACATCAACAATCATCAAACTCTACAGCATTATTCCAAGCAGCTTGTTACAACAATCAACATAAGAAATAAATTGCATAAATTAGAAGCATACCATTTTCGATCCTGTATAATAGTAAAAAACGTTAATATATCAACCTTCCAGCTACCTATATAAAAAATAAAACTCACTGTTAACGATAATATCCAAACACAATATTCATAAAATAAAATCCCCTATTCCGCAGCTGAGAAAAAGAGAAATTTTGAATATTGAATGTGAAGAGTTAATTACTTGGAAACTGAGCCAACTCAAGCTATACAACAATTACTTGATAGAAAAGAAAATCGCCGATTCTTAAAAAAAAAAAAACAAAACAAAACAAAACAAAACTTTCATTCCATGTCAATTTTAACTTTCACGGAATTTTCTCGGCAACCAAACAATAATAAGTTGTATTAGAACAAAACCGACTGTTTAATTGAATTAGATTAAATTAGAACTCAATTAAATGCCGTCAGCGTATGAATACAGGGAAATTAGAGAATATAAAAATAGAGAGTACGTTAATTTTACGAAATTAAGCGAAGAATCGTAAAAACCTAACCGGAGAGAGGGAGAGAGAAGCCGTTGTGGTTAGAGTTTGATCTGAGAGAGATGGAGTATTGAACAATTACTAAGATGCGCTTACGTACGTATTGTGCACGCCACATTGCTATCCGCCACGTCTGTTTCGGATTCCCTGGGCTTTTGGGCCCGGTATGCGGCCCACTTAGGATCTTACTAGATGGACTCCTTCAATATTTGGCCCGGGATTTTGGGCCCCGTATGGGGCCCACTTAGGATTTCACTAGATGGACTCCTTCAATATTTGGCCCATTTACATACTGTTTGAGATTTGCTCACACTGTCATTTTTTTTTTGTTGTCCGAGGTGTCCGAGTAAACTTACACACACCTCAACTAATCCTTCGGGACCCTAAAGTTGACAATCGAGTAAATCCCCTTAGTAGCCACCCTTATTAGCAATCCAAGTGAATTGAACTCAGGGCCTCTTCAATAATACACCCAAGAGTCCTAGTTAACTGTTGGACCACCCAGTGGTGGTTGCTTACACTGTTATTGCTATCAGATGAAGAGCGGAAAAAAATTTCTGCTAAACCATACATCTGCATTTGCATCTTCACAGGAATTCCAAAATTTTGTTTAGCATTTGTTACTTGAACAAATACTAGAGCTCTTAATGTATTAAACAAGAGTTTTCTCATCTGTTCTCAAATTTTTATTACTACCGTGCTGCAAAATGTAGCTGCATAATACAAGTATACAACCCCATTATGAATCCACTTGAACATTTTAACTTTGTCATTGAATTCCCAGGCTTCACCACAATATCAGTCTTTAATTCTATCAGGAAAAGGGATACCAGTAGTGATGGCAATAGGCTGGGCTGAGACCGGGTACCCCTTGGCCCAAGCCTAAGCCCGACCTCATAACAAAGGCCCAAGCCAGTCACGGCTATCACAAGTAAATGCCAAGCCCGGCTCGATGGGCTTTTTGTAACCTTAGGCCGGGCCCAAGCCTGCCCATTTTTATAATGTGAATTTTTAAATATTAATAAATTTTTTTTTTTAATTCTATAAACAATTTTTAAATATTAATTTATTTTTTAATACTCACCAAATATATCAATAACTTTCCACAAAGTATATCCATCCATCCATCCATGTAGGGTTTGAGAAAAATGAGTATATATATGTAGGACAATCTTGTAATTAAATATATAGTATAAGGGTAATTTAGTATAATTAATACCAAAATTATCGGGCCGGGCCTGAAGACATATCCAGGCCCAACCCGTACCCGAGGTCGGGCCTTAAAATAAGGCACAAGCCCAAGCTCGCGAACATCAGGTAAATCCCGATCTTTTCAGCCAATAGTAGAAGGTAGGGTGCAGGCCCTATCGAGCCCATTTCCATCTCTAGATACCATCACTTTCGAAAGCAATCGAATTGTCTTGGATATGACAAGCGACGAAGAAGCGATGTGAAACATCATGATCTAGTCCAGCCAAGTGTCACTAGCATCATCTCAGTAAATATGCTAATGTTCTTCCTTTGTTGCCAAAAATATTACTGTTCTTGAGACTAAAGTAGGTTGATCATGACTGGCATGATAATCTTTGTGCAATGCACTTATCTGCGAAGAACAAAACATAAGATCAATGCCAAATCCTAGAGGGTGGTGGAAAATTTATTCTGCAGTTTACTTTCAATGAAGCAGATTATTGCAGGCCTCACATTAATAATAGCATTACTTTTGACAATCTAAAAGAAAAAGGTGGAGCATAATAATAATCCTTTTTTTACTTGAAAAACAGTAGACAATATCGATTCGAGTTCTAATTAGAAACGGAAGTCTTGTTCTGCATTTCAGTTCAAGTACGCAAAACTCAGACTGAAATGCAGCTTAAGCTACCCAAAATTGATGGTGATGATGAAACTCTTAAGACTACTAATGTTAAGGCCAGAGGGCATGAAGTTTATGCTAAACTTGCTCAAGAAGCTAATATTACTGGGTGATTCGTATTAGAACAAAGTGTCACTACATAAGAACAAAGGTATATTCTCAGCTCTGATCTATCTGCAAAAGGGGTGAAAGGACAAAGAACTAATTGATTTTTTTCTTTTGATTTTTTGATCTTCCCAGGTATATATACCTTAACCATTTTATCAAACTTGGACATATTCTTTGATTTAACACATAACAGAATTATTGAATTCTTCAAACAATTATGAAGTTCTGGTGGCAGACATAAAACAAAATTTCACAAATGAAGGTGACAGAAATTGGAGCTTTATAAAGAGAAATATCGTCAAAATGATATTTGAAAAAGGGAGATTCCTGCAATATATTCTTTATATAAAGAACACAAGTTTTGTTTTAGTAAACAGTTAATTCATAAATGAAGAAAAGTAAAGCAAAGAACATTGTTCAACCCAGCTATAAATTTTTTAATAATGTCCATGAATCTTTCACACTGGTTATGCCAATTTCATTATTCTATGAGTTATCTCTCACTCTTTTCTCTTTAAGATTAGGTGTCAATATTATTTAATAAATGATAAAAGGAAAGTAAACGGGTAACTTTTGTTCATATATTCTATAAGCGAGCTGACTTGCAAATGATTACAGAGGAGAGATTAAGCTATTACAGAAAGAATTTAGCTATTACATAGTGAAAATGAGCCCCTCTCACAAACGAAAGAGGAGCCCTCTATTTATAGTAGGATATATTGGAGTAATGATTACAGAATCCATAAAATGGGGACAGACACCGTGCAAGTCCTTTTTTGCGTCCCGTTGCTCACCCACTCGAGTGATTTTCTCGTTTGGTACAGGGATTGGACACGTGGACGGCCTCCAACCTTTCGTCAGTTTGGCGCGCACCCACTACACTGTCAAGAGCATGCTGCTCACGCCGGAAACATGCAAGTAGTGCGTCTGACGAGGTTGTAAGATCTGCCTAGACTTTGACCATTTACGCTGACCGGGCTTTGCGTCAATCCTATTTTTTCAAGCATAACAGAGCTTTATAAAGAGAAATATCATCAAAATGATATTTGAAAAAGGGAGATTCCTGCAATATATTCTTTATATAAAGAAACAAGAGTAAACTTATTCATATTACTTCTGCATACACTTAGAACACAAGTTTTGTTTTAGTCAATAGTGAATCCATGAATGAACAAAAATAAAGTAGAGAACATCGTTCAACCCAGCTATAAATTTTCCACACTGGTTATGCCAATTTCATTATTCCATGAGTTATCTCTCACTCTTTTCTCTTTAAGATAAGGTGCCAATATTATTTAATAAATGATAAAAGGAAAGTAAACGGGTAACTTTTGTTCATATATTCTGTAAAACAAAGACCAAGAATTTACACTATTGCAGACCAGCTGTGTCTGGGAATAATATTGAAGAGTCATTCCATTCGTAGAAGGTGGCTGGCTCTGGTGTGTATTAACTAGTTTAATTAATTAGTGGGATGTTTTGAGATTCTACATTGAATGTTGGGTAGGGAAGAGTTGTTCATTCAATCCTTGTCGAATAATATCTCATAAAAGGTCCGTTTGATTCACTCTTGGGAATACTATTATTAGTATTTCCAATAAAGTTAAATAGTAAAAATGACTTATTCTCAAGATATTATTCTATATTATTTAATTTCTTTTAAACCCTCATAAATTTATTAATTTAACTAAATACCACCATATTTTTTTTTATAAATTGCAAAAACACCCAAACAACGTACATTTACTAGATTCTGGTTGTCCGTATTTAATGGGTGAGTTGGGGGTGTTTTTGTTAACTTTTAATATTTTATTATAGGGGTGTTTAGTAAATAAACAAACATAGGGGGTATTTTTGTTAATTTCCTTCCAATTTAACTTTTTTCAAAATATTATTCTAAAAACTATCAAAATAATGAACCAAACGGATCTTTTTTTGTTTTTTTTTTTTTTGAATCTGGGAGTGTTTGGACCAGCTTTGCGTACCTCAACTAGTCTAACCCTAAAGTTAAAAGTCAAGTAAGACTCCAATGACTATCTCTTATTAACTGATTTTGTCAAAGAAAAAGGTAAAAAGGACCGAACAAGTTGAATTCAGAAGCATTGCGCATAAATTTATTACCACTTGCTGTTGCTTATGCTACTTCTCCATACCAAATATAGCATACGAGGTTTCATGTTTAATATCTCTTTTTTTTTTTAATTTTTTTTTTGTATCCAAAGGTGTTCGGACTAGTTTGTGTATAGCTTAACTAGTCTCTCGAGGCCTTGAAGTTACCGGTTAGGTAAACCTCCAATGACTACCTCTTATTAGTAGTCGTGGAGATTGTAACTCATGACTTTTGAATAATATATCCAAGAGACCCAAGTTTTATGTTTAGTCATCTAGTTCATCTCCTTTCTCCTAGTCCTAGGTAGAAATGCATCAATTTAGTAAAACTATAATTGGAGTGTTAGATTATAGTAAGAAGAAAAATAACTTGGAATGTTTTAGGGTCCGTTTGATTTATTATTTTATACCTTATTCCCAAAATAACTGTTTGTTTAATTATTAAAGAAATACTATTATTTTTTTTAATTACTTTTAGACCCCTTAAGTTTAAACACCCCCACGCACTCATAGTTGCCAGATTCCGGCAACCACCGTTAGTGGTAGCCGTAATCTGACATAACAACCTACAAACGACCGAAAATGGTTTGTAATTCCTCGATCTGATCGAAAAATGCTAGATCTGGCCTCAGCGATGGCCAAAGAAATGGTCGTCGTTAACCGATAACGACGACCATATCTTTGAGACGGCCAGATCTGGCCTTTTGCAATTGTTGACGGTCAGATTTGGTCGTCGATCTGGCATTTTTTGGCCACATCTGTGGTGGATATGACCGAAAAATGTCAGATCGACGTACGTCCAACCAAATCCAACCAGTCCGCATCGTAACGCCAGATTCTAACAGTAGTGGCCAAAATCTGGCACTGTGAGTGGATGGGGGTGTTTTTATCATTTTACAAAAATTTTATATATTAAGGTGTTTAGTTAAATTAGCAAAACTATCAGGTTTTTTTTATTAATAATCACCCTATTCAACTATCTAATATTATTTCTAAAATCCTATCCACAATAACAAACCACACGTTACCTTAGATATTGATGGATTATTCAATATCTGGTTCATGTATTCATCTAGTTTGACAATCACCGATGTGGGTCATTGCTATATCCTTTATTCTGTCGAGGGAGGTTATATTATTTCACAATCTTTAAACAAATTTAAAGTCTCAATTGTGTTCCACAAGAAAGAAACATCAATTCTTCACATATCATCATAATAACAGCATCCAATCTTGACCACAAAAGGTCCTGAGGCTGAACAAAAAGCCCACAAAATTGTGGTCAAAAAAGTGATACCATTTGAGAGAACCATCCAAGATATATTAGCTAACCGGATTTTAAAACAGGTCAGTGCTGATAAAGCATGAAATATTCAAGCACATCGAAATTGACACCCAGATACAGTTCATGACTGGGAAAATAGCAGCTAGCAGATCCTCCATTGGGCCTCCCTCCCACTTGGCAAGCCAAACTGGTTAACTAAAGACAAAATGTAAGACAAAAAGACCCCACAAGAATGATTTCATGAGCCTTTTTTCCGCAAAAGGCTGACCCTATTTAGTATTTAAATTTTTTTTCTGCAGAACACAATCCAAGGCCCTACAGAGTATCAAAATTGAATAAAGAGAAAAAAGCAATTCATATTTTCGAAAAGCAACATCATCAACTAACCATTCAGTTATATCAAAGCTATGTTAAACTAAAAGCTCTGATAGAAGTCTACTACACTGAGACATTAAAAAATGAAAGAGGGAACAAAGATCCCGAATTTACAGAAGGGTGGATTCAGTTCCCCATCCCTTCTTCTTCAGAAAGAAAATGCAAAAGATTTCAATGTTCAACTGCATGCTTCCATCTTTTGCAAATGAAAACTACAAGATAAAAATAGAACCATGAAAATTAAAATTTAAGGGAAAAAAAAAAAAAGGGACATATAGTCCACAGAGACATCATCATCAATTTGATCAAGCATAGCAATAAGACCACTGCTCGTCCTCACCAGAACCAGAATCAACAACAGCACTGTAATCATCCTCGTTGCAATAGTAAAACCCTCCGCCATTATTGATAGCGGTCAAAGAACAAGAAGCCGGCACCACGAGGTAAGGCATGTTGTGGAAGGAGCGAGCAAGACTGCTAGCTAAAGCAGAATTAGAGTTATTATTATTATTACTGTCATCATCATCAGTGTCACCGTCACCACAATACTCTTCTGCGCGATGCTTGAGGGTCTCGAACATGAGCTCGGGCTCGTGCTGCATCACTCGGAGGACATCCCCACAAGACGGGCCTGGCATAGCACGAGTCACAGCAAAGCTGTGAGGACCATCGCTCTGCGAAACACGTACAACACTTGGGCCACCGAACAGGTTATGGACTCCTCCGAGGGCCTCCTCATAAGCCCCTCCCAAAAACATCCCCAAATAGTACTTCCCTCCACCAACACCCCCCTCCATCTCATGTAAAGGCAAGCTTGAATCACCACCAATAAACTTATCAATCTTACCATCACTATCACAGGTTAAATCAGACAAAATCCCTCTCACTCCTGGCCGTTCATCCAAACGGTGAATCGGAACTATAGGAAACAACTGGCCAATCCCCCAGAAATCAGGAATTGAAGTAAAAACAGATAGATTCATATGATATGTACGGACTGGATCAGTTGCCGCACCAATCTCTTTAGCAACTAATTCACACAACCCATCAACCGCGGCTAATTGTTCCATATTAAGTGACCCGTCTTTAAACTGTTCAATGCACCTTTGTTTCAACTGATCAGCGTGAAACAAACAAGTCTGAAACTCACCGCTCAATGCTGCACTTTTCAAATTTTCATAGTCAGAACGGCACTCTTCGGTCAACCCTTCAATGAAGTACTGAAGACCAACGGAATTCATCTCCAAGGCAGATGGGGCAGAAGCAGAAACGGCTTCAAAGATCAAAATAGAATGATGAGAGACTATAGCACGACCACTCTCGCTGCAAAGCACAGGGTGCTTGATATTCTTACGGTCACAGACATAGCGAATTGCTTGCACCACAGCTGTTGCATACTCTTCAAGACTGTACGCGACGGAAACGTCCGAGTCACCAGATTTTGACCCGTCATAATCGATACCTAACCCGCCTCCGATATCAATAACTTGCATGTTGGCACCGAGACGGACTAGTTCACAGTAGATCTGTGCAGCTTCGCTAACGCAGTCAGTTAATAACGCCGTAGTGGGTATCTGGGATCCGATATGAAAATGCAGCAACTGGAAACAATCCAGCATGCCAGCCTGTCCAAGCTTCCTGACCACACGCAAAATCTGAACAGTTGTTAACCCGAATTTGCCATTCTCACCGGAAGTCGACCCGAAATGACCCGAATGTTTAGTCCTCAATTTGGCTCGGACTCCGACAACCGGCCTGACGTTCAGTTTCTTGCTTATATCAATAACCAAATCAAGCTCTTCTTCTTGCTCTAATACAATCACTGTGTTTAGAGCTAGCTTTCTTGCGAGCAAAGCAAGACTTATGTACTCTGCATCTTTGAATCCATTGCAAATCAAGAGAGATTCCGGGTTTCCCTTACACAAGCAGGACATGGCCAACAATAACTCCGGTTTTGACCCGGCTTCCAACCCGAACCGGAATGGCGACCCAAATCTCACGATATCTTCCACAACGAAGCGGTCCTGGTTACATTTCACGGGGAACACGCCTTGGTAACGGGCTTCGTAGCCTTGAGTCTGTACTGCGAAATCAAAGGCTGACTGCAGAGATTCGAGACGGTTCTTAAGCACGTCGGGTAGACGGATAAGAAGTGGGAGCTGCAACCCGAGTCCGCCAGTTGATTTCGGATCCGAAACTTTCTTCACAACCTTAAGCAAATCAATCTCCTGGTGGGGCAGCGTCCCCACACCGTAAGGACGGATGGTCATGTTACCGGATGAGTTGACGGAAAAGTACGGCGCGCCCCATCCGTCGATTTTGTAGAGGGCCGCCGAGTGAGACGGCGACCAATGTGAATCACTCTCTATGGTGGCGGTGGGGGTGGGGACGGTGAACGGAGCGGGAAGGGACGTGCCATCCCAGGCAAAAGCAGCGTAGCCAGGAGGCGCTACGGCAGCGTCTACGCAGCAAGCGAGGGCAGGCATGATCCTCTTCCGCGAGGTTGATGAATAAAAAAAGGGTTAGAGAAGAAAGAAAGAAAAAATGAGGGGGGTTAGTGTTTTAGGGTTGAATTTTTTTCTCCAGTTTGTAAAGGTGGGGGCTTTAAAACCCGCCGAGGCCGAGGCCCCGGCTACCCCCTCAAAAGATGACAGTAGAAGATCTATTACAATGGAAAGACAGCCCCGCCGCTTTAACCTCTTATACGCGGCAATACCCACATATACCTTCAGAAGAGAAATGAAACCTAATGAAGAAAATATTTATGCACCGAGAAATGCAGAAAGCATGCAGATCTGAACACAATAACTAACCCAACAAAAGAAGAGGAAATACAAAGAAAATGAAGGGAGGTTGTTTTGATATAAATGAGATCTGGAGATTGGCTTTTTGTTGAATGAAAGACAGTAGAAGGGAGAAAGCTCCGGAGATTTTCCCGGAAAGTGATAAAAAATAGGATGGAAATCTAAAATGAATAGAAAGACACAGAAAGAGAGAGGTGAAATGGATGCTAGGGTTTCGTTTAATCTTCAAAGAAGATGTCTAACGAGGTGGAACTGAGCGAGATTTGCATGAAAGGCGGAGTCAATTTATATAGGAAGTTGGGGGTGAGTTCTGGGCTTCATGGGCCGCGGGCCCATTTATTTCGGCCCGCTGAAATATCTGCATTTTTTTTTTTCAATTTCTCTATATATATTTCAGCTTTTCCATTAGTCATAAAAGGTGGATCACTGAATCTGTTTGTTTATTTTTATTATATTATATTTTTATTTTTATTTTGTTTATAAGATTCCTTAGGTTGATCAGCGTCGAGTTGCCGCGTGGCCTACGAATGTGGGACCATTTCCTAGGCGTTTCTCTCCCAAGGCTTCTTTCTAAAATACGCCGATAAATTGGGACCCCATTGTGATTATTTCACTGATATTATTTTGAGGAAAGTGGGCGGAAGTTTCCGCGCCGTTTGGATACCTTAAACGGACATGATTCTGCCACGTAAGAAGAAGTTAGTTGCCCGTTTGTTTTCAGATTCCGTTAACACCGAGAGAAATACATAATTGGAATCTGCATGTGTTGGTCACGTGCCATGTAGTTCACTCAACCCCGTCACTTTACCGTTTAATTGTTATGTGTCGGCTAGACATTGGTGCGATATGATTTTTTATCTGATTATATAAGTTTACCGTTGAGACATTAAGGGCAGGAATGGGACCAGTGATAAATGTGTTGGTTAATGGATACGCATACGGCCGAAAGAGGGTTAAAACAGGGAATGGCCACTTGCGAGATATTCAGTTTATCGCGAGAATCTCTAACTTAAATTCGACGTTTGAACTTTGTCTACCACGTTGACAACTCCCAATTTGCCTGTTTATTTGACCGACGCGTATCCTACACGTAAGTAGATATTGTTATAGATAATTTACCAAACATGGTCTATTTTGCTATTACAGGTTCACTAAACTGACTTTTCTCAACCCAAATAATGGTTTAACTATTATAGGTCCACTGAACTGACTTTTCTCAATCCAAATAATAGTTTGGATCGAATTTACTCTCTGTTCGTTATCGAATATAAATTTGGGTATTAAAATAGTATTTTAAAAACCTGTGGATAGGAAAGTGTCATTAAACCATTATTTGAGTTGAGAAAAAGTCGATAACTCTTACAAGGTCTCACAATTTTGTTATTTAGCTATCTTCACACGAAAGTGGTGTGACACTTCAAACATTCATAAAGATCGTGTTGCTAACGTGTAATAAATAACTCAACTTGGGTTTCAAGCTCAAAATGCGTCTACTAAGTACAGGTCTATTAACTCTATTTTAACACTGAATTATTATTATTATTATTATATATCAAAATAATAATAACAATTAATAACGTAAAGAATATTTATCTAGTTAATTATGTATTTGTAAGCAGAAATCTTTTCGTAAAAAACAATTATTAAAGATAACTGTTCAACTGATAAGAAATTGGTCAACAATTGACTATTTTATAAAATTAATATGAAAAAGTGCATGACCAAATAATAATTTTAGTCAATAAAATATATAAGAAATAATATATATATATATATATATATATATATATATATATAGTAATGGAGGTTGTTACCTGGGCCAGGTACACTCAGTCGAGTCCTGAACGGGCCCGTTAAGTATTTGATAAAAAATTTCTTTCAGTAAGACGCCAGAGCTTGCGTATTTAACATGCACGAAATTACGAGGTTACCCTTTATCCTTTTGCCTTTTGGAGTTTTCCGAATACGCTTTAGATTCTCAAGAATAAATGGATCAAGGGGGGCCGGGGGCTCCGCCGCTCCTCTACGTACCAATAACCCAATAGCCTATATCCACGTCGCTCCTCAGGATGATGCCAATCCATGCACTCATAAAAGTTATCTCATCCATCGCAGTATTTTACCTTTTTGCCCTTTTATTAGTTCAACGACACAATCAATCCATGTTACCAAACACTCTATCCGGTAACGTAACTTGATGGTAGAGTCCTTGGATTCTAAAATTTAATTTTAAGCCACAACAACACTTGTTAACAGCGCTTTTTTTTTTTTTTTTTGAGGGTAAGGATGCATGTTTTCTCGTATATAAATAAGTAAACGACCTTTTTTTCATCCAAATAATGACTTAATGACATTTTTCAATCTACAAACTTTTAAAATATCACTTTATTATCCAATTTTATATTCCGTTTTTTATTCCAACATCGTTACGACCCCACACTATCACTATTCTCTTCCCCTAATCATCACTCACCAAAACCCTTAAAGTCCTACTCTTGTTGACCTCGCCAATCGTCAACAATCAAACGATTAGAGTTTTCGCAACCGTTTCTCCCAAGTCAAATTTTAATTAATCCCAACTATCAAAATCCAACAAGACTCATCGGTCTTTCCTCTTAAAAAATTTCAATAACCTAGACCGAGTTTACTCTATGTTCACCGTTGAAATATAAATTTGGATGATAAAATAGTATTTTAAAAGTCTGTGTGTAAAAAAAAAAAAAAAAATCATTAAACCATTATTTCAATGGGAAAAAGTCATTAACTCTATGGCTCCGTTTGTTTCACTTTTGGGAATACTATTATTAGTATTGCCAAAAAAGTTAAACAGTAAAATGTCATTATTCCCAAAATATTATTCTATATTTTTCAATCTCTTTTAAACCTTCTAAATTTGTTAATTTAACTAAACACCCATAAATATTTTTTTTTAGAAATTACAAAAATACTTCGGTCACCCTCCGGCAATGGTGGCTAGGTGTCCGTATTTAATGGGTGGGTTGTGAGTGTTTTTGTTAACTTTTAATATTTTATTATAGGGGTGTTTATTAAATAAACAAACATATGAGATATTTTTGTTAATTTCTAAATTTTACATCGTAATACTCACCAAATTTAATTTTTTTTAAAAGATTATTTTAAAAATTATCATAATAATGAACCAAACGAACCTATATCTTTTTGGTGTATTTTCAAATTTCACATTAGCATTATTGACTTAAAACGCGTCTATACAATTATAAAGGACTCGAATCTTAATCATTTACTCATACAATATTAGTCCGTGATTAAATATATATTAAAAACAAATATGATAATTTAAAAAACATGAAAGGTGTATTTTCTCGTACAAATTAGGTTGGTGGTGGTGGTGGTGGGGTAAAGTCAATGCCCAAAAAATGTAGAAATGAATATTAATATAGTATTAAAAAATGAAGACTAAGTGGACCTTGTGGGCACGTGCGAAGACTAGAGGTGTCCAACGTATTCAAGTCTTGACCCAACATATGTTCGTGTTTTACCCGCAACTAATAATATTTGTAATTTGACCATTTGACTAGAAAGGTCGATGCTAGTCGTTGATTTAGCCAGATGGCGTCAAATTAGTGGGTGTTGATGTGTGACGGCAATCAATTAGTGGCGCTTAGCTTACTACTTGAACATCTCATCATTGACTAAGTATTCTTATTTTGGTAAGCTTTGATGGGTAAGTCTCCCTATATTTTGAAATTTTGCCCACATTCACATGCTATTTTATGCATCAATATTCAATAATATGAGCGTTAATTGCCTACCGAAAGCGGTCAACTAAGATTTTTGAGTATATTATTTAAAAGATCTTAAGTTCGATCTACTTAAATTGTGAATAAAGATCTCCACTTAAGAAATTTACTTGGTTGTCAACTTCAGGATCTTAAGAGGTCAGTAGTAACGGATCTAGAAATTCTTGTTAGGGTGGGCTAAAATAAAATGTAATAGCATATAATATTCATATTATATGTTTTTAGTTGAAATTGTCATAAAAAGGAAAAAAAAGTTTACATATAAATATTTTTTTTTTTAAATTTGAGGGTGGGCTCAATATACTCTAGATCCGCCCCTACTGGTCAGGATATCCCTGGTCAACCGAAAAAAAAAAAAATATATGAGTGTTAATGTGTCAATTAAATACATTGGCTTCGTTTGGTTGGTTTTTGGGAATACTACTTTTAGTATTCCCAAAAAAGTTAAACAATAAAATGCCAAAAAACTCACAATATTATTCAACTTTTTTTAAACCCTTTAAATTTGTTAATTTAATTAAATACCCTTAAATATTTTTTTTTAAATTGTAAAAACACCCCAATAATCCACATTTACTGTATTCCTAGCCACCACGCCGGAAAATGGCCTGGAATCGAAGGATGGCGCACTCACCTATGAATCTGGCCAGTGCGCCAATCTAGCCTTTTTCGGCTAAATCTACGGTGGATCTGATCGAAAAATGTTAAATCTAAGGCCAAAGATCTGGCCGTTGACGGTCAGATCTTTGGCCATAACCAGTCGGCAACGACGGACGGCCGTCGTTGACAAGCAAATACGGCCAGATCCACCGTGGATCTGGTCGAAAAAGGCCATATCGACGCACGACCGACAAGATCCAAAATACAAAATTGTGAACCAAACAGAGCCTTTAATTTTGATGAAACAATTTAATTGAAGAGTCAACTAAGACTTTTGGGTGTATTATTCAAAGAGTTATGAGTTTGATCAATCTAGATTGTTAATAGAATAGTCACTAAGAAGATTTATCTGACTATTAACTTTAATACTCAAGATAATTAGTTGAGGTACGTAAAAACTAATCGGATTTTCTGATCACCCAAAAGAACAAAAAAAAAAAGAGAGGAAGGGCATGATGAAAGGCAATAGATGTAGGGGGTGGGACTGGGACCAGAATCTGAGACAAACGGTGAAACACTGATCATGTCATGTTCCTCACGTGTAGTGTGGGCATTATCCCTTGACCTTTTATGTTGTTGTTGTAATGAAATTATAAGAGAGGAATCTGGGGGAGGGAAGAAAGAGGAGCGGTTATTTCGGAGAGGAAGGGTGGGTGGGTCCACATAGAGCCAAGAGCTTAATGTAATTGAAGAGCGGTGGTGGTGAGTAAAAGTTTAGTGCGGGCCCAGATTCTCCATTTTTATTTAATTATAATTTACTCAATTCTCTGTAACGGACCCGTGATACCGGCACAAAACAAACGTCTTTTCTTATCGCCACGTCATATACAAATCATCACCCCTCACTCTATAACCATTGGTTTACCCTTTATATTCTAACAAAGATTAATTCACAAGCATTTCTCGTAAACACGATGTAATAATTTATAATTAATTATTTTATATTTTATCAAATAAAATTTATCATAAATTGACTTATAATTAGATATTTATTATGAACTGATACGACATATTTATAAGAAAAAATCAATTATAATGACTCTGTTTGGTTTATTATTAGATAGTTTTTAAAATAATTTTTTGAAAAAAGTTAAATTGGGTAAGTATTACAATATAGAATTTTGAAAATTAACATAAATATCTCCTATATTTATTTATTTACTAAATGCTCTTATAATAAAATATTTAAAATTAATAAAAATACCCCAAATCTACTTATAAATACGGATAGTCGACCACCACTATCGGAAGGTGGTCGAAATTACCGCATTGATGTATGATCGGTTAGATCTTATCGATCTTATGTCAATATGATATTTTTCAATTAAATCTGACCGTATTTGATCGTCCACGACGGTCAAAGATCATATCAACAGCCAAAGAAAATACCTTTTTATTTTCCATCCAATATTAAAAAAAAATACTATTAAATTAACCAATAAACACTTGCGTGGAGATAAAGACTATGTACTTTGACACGTATCATGACAGGTGGCGTTATGGTTACCAGTTCGCACAGCCACTCTACGTGTTTATACTATTTAATTAAATTTTTAATTAATAATTCAAATGTCGTTTGAAAACAGGAGAATCCAAAGAAAATAATTGAGCATGTGACATTTCTCTGAATATCATAATTTAATCTTATCTTTGCTTTTTAATTGATTATGTAAGATTAAATATTTCTGTTTTTTTTTAATGTATTTTTTTCCAGACATTGAATCTGAATATTCCTGACTATTTTAGCTATCCAAAGGTTATCAATTTATTTATTTAATATTCATGGAGTAATGAGCAAGTTTTTGGTTTGATCTATAAAAGAATGAGTAAACGACTTTTTCCCACCCAAGGTTTGCCTTAATAACACTTTTCCACCCAAAAAGTTTCAAAATATCACTTTTCCATCAAATGTTTATATCACTACTCAAAACCAATTCTGACAGTGAAAATTCTCTCCATAACCACCATATAAACATCTGGTCTCATTTCTACAAAACCCTTCTCACTTCAACATCTAATTTATTGCTGATTGCTGGTAACCACAAATCTAGATTTTCCTCTCCTTAGTTGGTTTCCAGTGGCGAATATTCAATCAGTCACCATCATTCAATCCACTGTTTTCCACTTTACCAAACCCCTCTTATCCTGACTCATGGGAACTCGCCAAACGCCGAGTGAGAAAGTGAAGTGTATTTTGGATATTAATAGAATATAAACTTTAAGCGGGAAAGTGGCATCTTAAAACTTTCTGGGTGGGAAATTGTCATTAAGGCAAACCTTGGGTGGGAAAAAGTTGTTTACTCTGAAAGAATCATCTCCTATACCCTTTTAGGTGATTGAATGGTAATTCTTTGCCCTTTGGACCACACAAAAAGTGATTAATTAAACTAATTAAACAACTTGTTATAATATAAGCCAAATTAGCTTCTGTAAATGACCTAAAAATTTTGGTCACTTTGAAGCCAATGTGTGGTTAATAATGGAATCACTTGGTTTCCACACACACACACACACACACATATATATATAAAATTAAAAAATGTTAAGATTGGGTTAGTCATGCAAACAGCCATTCATAAACTGTTTTTAAGAAACACTTCTGAAATGGGTTTATCCCATTCTCATTCTTAATGCATGATGACAAACAATACCAGAAATCCCATGTCATTGTGTTTCTCTTTTCCTAACTTTGAGATTTTGTTCACAAAACGAACCCCTCTTGTTGGCCATTCTTAAGATTGGATTTGTGGGTTTCTCAACTAGCCCACTTCGCAATTTTCTTTTTTTTAGTGACCGAAGGTGTCCGGGTTAGCTTGCGCATACCTCAGCTAATCCTTTGGAGCCTTGAAATTGACAACCGGATAAATCTTCTCAATAACCACCCCTATTAGCAAACTAAAATTGATCGAATTCATGACCTTTTGAGTGATACACTCAAGAGCCCTGGTTGACCGCTAGACCACTCAGTGGTGGTTAACTTCACAATTTTCAGTAACTCCATCATAGTGGAATGTACTAATACAAGATTTAATCCTTTCTCAATCATGCACATCCTAGTACTATAAAACGATGATAATGTATTGAAAAATTTGGGGGCATTAAAATAAAATCATGTGGAGAAAAATGAGATTAAACTAAACCCATAAATAATATTAATTTGATAATGTCATGGATCAAGACCTACTTAGCAACACTATAGTTAAAAGAACTAGGGTTTTGTGGGTTTCCACAAATTCCACTATACATGACGAAGTAAAGCATTATAAATTTGTCTTATGTTTCAATTCATTAATTTAACCTTATCTCTAATGTTTTGTTTATTTGGGTGTAATATCATATCACTTTGTCTATTTCTTTTGCTAAATTAATGCAAAAGCATCCAAGATGATATGATGATTGAAGGAGATCCTGTTGAAGGTGTGTGGTAGCAATGTGATTTCATTAAAATAATGTAATTTTATGATCTTTCGGCTGTGTATAAATCAATAGAATTTGATTACTTTTACCATAATTTAATCTATAACATTAACAGTTAAACTATATTATGATGTGATAAGGTCATAATTTATAATTCTTATCTTATGGTGGTGCATTTTGTAGGCCATGATACAGTGAACTCCAAAAAATTAACATTATAATAAAATTCTACAACAGGGATAAAGCCCCAATAGAAACTTACATAATCAAAGGTCATTCTTACTTGTTTACCAAAGATCATAAGATCCAATTTCGAACTAAAACTTACACCGACAAAGCCAAAGCCGAAGCCGTTCATATTCGTTTCCCAAAAAATGCAAAATTCTAATGTCAAACTCAAACTTAAGAAGTGAGTACGAAAATTTCTATAATATATGAATATATATACAATGTTTATGTTCAGTTTTGGGATTAACCACCCACCCAAGAAAATTAAACATGTAACAAAACTTTTTTTTTTTTTTTTTTGATAACCAGGGTACTCGAGCCGACTTGTACGCATCTAAATTAATCTTCAAGATTTATTGAATATTTTACAAACCTAATGCATAAACCCTAGGGTCCATTAAACATCATACAAACCCAATATGTAAACCACGGGGTCTATTAAACATCGTACAAGCCTAATGCATAAACCCTAAGGTCCATTAAACACCGTACAAGCCTGATATAATAGATAACCACTTTGTGGGACTCGAATACAAGACCTCTACATAACCTACCTAGATGACTAAAGTGTTGCCATCTAGCCACAAGGCCAATGGTTATGTAACAATAATAAGATTAATTTCCAATACATGAATGGCAGATTTTGAAACTATGAATTATGTTTTACATAGTTATTATCAATAAGTAGTAGCCTTTAGTTCTAATCGATCAGTAAAACAATTCGTTGGCTTTGAAATATAAATCAAGAAATAGAGTTGTAGCTATCAATAGAAGGTTGAACTCAACATAGATTACATTAAAATGGAATGCTGCAAAGGTTAGAAAGATAACAAGATAATACATGCCCTAATTTACTAAAGAGTTTTTTAACTTTCTGCAAAATACATAGACAAATAAAAACACCAAACGAGGAAACCTTCCCAACCTTTATTATGCAGACAAACTCAATCCTACTTCTAGAAAAACACAGCAGTATCCAACTGACCGGCAGTGCCGTATCTTCCACAACAGATTTTGCGATCCCTGCAAGTGCTGTTGAATCATTACTGACCTGAGAACAATTAAAAAATCTTTCTCCAGGAGTGACAACAACAAGAGATTAAAGAATACTAGGCAGTGCAACTCCCTCCTTAGTCTGCTCTGGACTGGCCAGCTCGAGAAGACAAGATGATGCCAACAATAAGACCATAAAGTGCAAGTGCTTCAGCGAAGATGAGGATAAGGATCATTCCAACAAAAAGTTTTGGCTGCTGCGCATTAGCTCTGCAAACAAAATACAAAATACCATGATATACCTAAAATCCTCCAGAATGAATTCTCGTAGAAGTAATCAAACTTAGACATATAAGAAAAACAGAGCTAAAACACCTAGCTTCATAATGCTTTCACGGTTGCTAATTCCCCAAATATATGCCAAGATATTGGTAAATGTCATTCCATTGACTAGCCAATTCTTGAACAAAAACTTCCAAACAGTTGATTTATTTTATTCACTAATGCATACCATTAAATCTAATTTTTTTAATATTAAGTTCCAAATCATTGAATGAAGTATCACATGGTGGCAATTCGAGAAGTAAAGCCATCAATGATAAAATGTGAAATACTAATCAATGTTACTGAAGCAAGGTAAAAACTTTGTTTGTCAGGAATGAAACAAAAAACCAATTTGATAAGTTGCCATCCATGTTAAAAAAATGCACTACTCTTTCCAAAGACAATGGATGGATTTTTGCAAGGAACACAACAAGAATATTTATACATTAATCATAACCAGACGAAATAAACAAACCACTAATGTATGCGCTGAATATAAACATACCTGACACCTGCATCACCGACAATTCCAATAGCCATTCCTGCAGAAAGTCCAGCAAGACCACAAGCAAGACCAGATGATAGATGAGCATAACCATCAAAAAGGTAGTATGATTTGGCCTTAGGATTAATCCCAGTACTGATAATGACTGCAATAATCAACCCATAAATACCCAAAACACCAGCCATAACAACTGGCACAATCGACTTCATCACCAGTTCAGGCCTCATCACACCCATTGACGCCACACCAACTCCACTCTTGGCTGTTCCATATGCAGCTCCCATACCTAAACAACCAAAACACGCTATAATTTATACCCAAAAAGCCACTTGATTTGCAGCTCGGAAGAAAACTTCTACAATTAAACAAGTGAAAAATGTTCTTTCACTTGCTAACATTTTTTACACATTTTGAGGATGCTACTATACAAGTTCGAAACTTTCGATTACTTTCTAATTCTATGATTCTTTTCCAAGCAAGCAATAAAAAATTCAATCAAGTTTAATATGATTTAATTAACGGCCAGTCATAAATCACAACTTAGGATTATATTAATTCATAAAATCAAGAGATATTTAATGATCTTTAGATCAAACTAGAAATCGAATAATTTTAATATGTGCATTACTTAGTTCTAATCATATGGCCTAAAATTATTAAGCAAAAAAATCTGATCTAAGATCCGAATTTAAGCAGCAAATAATTCCAGATAATACAAGGGAAGATTAATTTCGATTAATCGTCAAAATAAACATCTAAAGTAAGAGAGGGTTAGGGTTTGATTACAGGAGAAGACGAGGGCGGCAGCAGCGCCGAGGAAGCCGAAGAAGGGTGCCGTTTCATCGCCGCTGAAAGAGGAAGACATGGTAGATTGTGGATCTAAAAACGAAGTCGTTTAAATCTGAGAATTAAAATAAAATTTGTTGTGTAATGATTTTAACAGAGAGTTGCGATCTGATCTCCCTCTGGTTTTGTAGTATTATGCTTGTCGTGAAGGGAAAGGAGTGGAAGATAATTCGCCACCTATTCCGTTCGGGTTTGGGCTATAAGCCTGGCTCCTGCTTTGGCACCATCTTATAGAACCAATAGGTTTTGTTCAACACAAGAGAGTCCAATGATCAAAGGCCGAAGCTTCCATGGAAGGCGTATGAGGCCTAACATGGGCCATAAACAATGGCAATAAGGAGAACACCCATTAAATTGAATCAGAGTGGGCTAGTATCCACAAACCATGCATTAAATGTTGTCAAGATTTTATATCATAAATTTTTCTTTTCATCAAGATTTTGTATCATAAATTTTTCTTATAATCCCGATTTAATAGTTGAGTTGACCCTATTACAATAGAAATAATTTTAATTAGACTAAAAAACTAATCATTCTTTCATAAAGAACGATCATTCTTTATGAAAGAATAATTGTTCCACACAGAACGAATGATCGTTCCTTATGAAGGAATGATTGTTTCTTATGAAGGGACAACTATTAGTTTCTAGTAGTGTCTGGGTCGCCTTGAGCGTGATGGTAGCTAACATGACAGTGTCATTCTTTTGGTACATTAGAGTTATAAGAGAAGATTATGAGATTGAGTTGTAAACATAGTATTTTTCTATTTCATTTTGGATGAGACTGTTGATCATCACATCTAATCTAATAAGACATTCCTTTTGAAGGAAGCGCACTGTCTGTTAGTTTTGACATCGTGTATGCAGTCTGTAGTGGAGTGGGTCGTGTTGGGTGTGGTGAGAGCTGACATAACAGTGTCAATCTGCTGCCATGTTAGGGTTGAAAGAGAAGGTTGTGAGGGTCGTGTTGGGTGTGGTGAGAGCTGACATAACAGTGTCAATCTGCTGCCATGTTAGGGTTGAAAGAGAAGGTTGTGAGATTGAGTTATAAACATATCATTTTCCTATTTTAGTTTAGATGAGACTGTTGATCATCACATCTAATCTAATAAGTCATTCACTTTAAAGGAACGACCGTTCATTTCTATTAGTGTCTGGGTTACCTTTGGTGTGGTGGGAGCTGACTTGACAGTGTCAATCTGGTACTTCAGTGTTTGGCGCATCGATAAAACAGACGTTAAACACCTCATTCTCAATGCCATCAACATTGGCTATCGCCATTTTGATTGTGTTGGTATGATCCACCCTCATCTCTCTCACTTTCTTCCATTTCTTCTAACTGTTGCAACTGCATACACAGAACAGAAAACGTTTCCACTGAAACAGACGTATATATAAGTTATTTAATAAAACTCTATACTATACATCTATATATTTAGATTTCTTTTTCTCTACTCAAACTTTTCTAACAGTAAGAATATGTTGTGAGTTTTCACTAGACTGGTGCCATAGCATAAATGTGATAAGTTTTGATGGCAGCTGACTATAAGAGTGAAAGAGAGAAGCTGCAGAGGCACTGGCTGAGGCATTTAGGACAGGGCTTGTGAAGGGGGAGGATCTTTTCATTACCACCAAAGCTGGTTTAACTTTAATTATTGCAAAAATTTTAATCTCAAAATAAAAAACTTGTTTTCCTCCATTTCATCAGCTTTGAAATTCAGACCATGGACATGGTATAGAGGCCTGTAAAGATAGCTTGAAGAAGCTACAGCTCGACTACTTGGACCTCTACCTTGTTAACTTTCCTACGGCCTCCAAACTCCAAGCACCTTGGTCATCATCCTCTCTTCCCTTTTCCAAATTAAGTTATTTAACCCAAAGGATTATATGATGAATTTTATCTGTAATATATGCAGGAGTTGGTACTACTGGCAGTGTTTTGGGTGACGATGGAGTGCTTGAAATTGACACAAGAAACCACCTGGCATGATATGGAAAAGCTGGTTTCAATGGGCTTAGTTCACAGCATTGGCATCAGGTCGTTCATTCATACTTTAAAATTTTCACTTCGGTTTTTAATTACTAGGATAATTAACCCATTTAGCGATTAATTATTTTCCTACAACTCTTTTTTTTTCAGGAAAATATTGTAATACTGGTCCAGTAACATGTCAAGTCTCCTGTGACAGGATTTGGCTGAGAAGTACAAGAAGAGTGTCGCACAGATTTTGCTGAGATGAGGGATCCAGATGAACACCATTGTCATTCCGAAAACCTCATCTGTTGAGAGATTAAAGGAGAATTTCAATGTTTTCGACTTCGAGATAACCGAAGAAGACATGGAGATGATTAGAAAACCATCCTACCAAAGCTTGGGGCATGGATCCTTATGCATAAATAAGTATATGATGATTTATGTTATGTATTTTATGCCTTCTGGGAATTGAGTATGAGACTCACATTTGCCATTCTCATTAGAAATAAATGTACTGGACTCATTTGTGCCATGTTTGGTTCTTGCTTCATAAGGGATCAATAATCAATTTCAGTACTTGAAATTGATTAGCCTTTGTTTGGTCATTGGTGGTTTGCAAATTAGAAAAAATAACTTAATTAGGATACCACCAAACAAAGCATATAAATTTCATGTTAGAGTAAAGAAGTAATAGAATCAGACTGTTGGATATGCTTCATAATTTGCACGTAGACGCATTCAGGGTAATTGTTGCCGTCATTATTCATTGTAACTGCTGCAAAGTTCTGAAACTTAATCAAAATCTTTTATTGGAATGTTGGACGTAGTTCTTTAATTAGAACGAACCAGGGTAAATCAAGTGTCCTATTTACTTTTCTATTTTCTTTTATTGTGTGTGTTTGGCTATGGTTTCAACACAAACGGCTACTGTCGCATTGGCGCAACTTTAACAATACAAACGATTAGTGATAAGCAAAGCAATTCTAGTTAAAAGAACCCAGAACCAGCAGATGAAACTCTGAAATAGAACTCACAAGTAACAATCAACAAGCCAAGCGACTCGGCAGAGAAAACAATGGCAATAACACTTAACAATGGATTCAAGATGCCTATAGTTGGTCTGAGTGTTTGGAGAATGGAAGGAAAAGACATTAGAGACCTCATCATCAATGCCATCAAGATTGGCTATGGCCATTTTGACTGTGCTGGTATTTTTTTTTTAAGTTCTTTTTGTGGGTTCTTTTACATTTCTCTGTTATAATAACATATGTCTATGTTTCACTTCAACATAAATCTTCCATGTTTAAATAGCAACTACTTTTAGCTTCTGCATACTTGTGGTTCAATTTTGTGATGCTGGAAATAAGTGTTCTTGATTGACCAGGTTTCAAATTTATTTTGAAGACCATGTTTTGGTTAGTTGTACAAATATTTAGCTGCAAGATTATGTTCTAGTTCCCTTATTTAAGCTATTTTGGGAGGAACTGGGGGGCATGTTTTTCCTCCTGAATTTATCCTGATTGCAGCTTTGGAATTCAGACCACGGACATGTTGTCGACGCCGGCAGAGACAGTCTAAAGAAGCTTCAACTTGATTATCTAGATCTCTACCTTGTGCACTTTGCCATGCACATCTGGCATACAAATGCTTTGACACTGTCTATGAAATTGCCAAACCAATTGATAATCTATTCAACCTTGGTGGTGAAATGGGTTGCTGAATGGTTTATTGTATCATACATACACGCAACAGTTAGGGGAACTGGTAGTGCTTTAGATGAAGATGGTGTCCTGGAGATAGATACAACTTATCTCATTAGAAACCACCCGGCTTGCTATGGAAGATCTAGTTGCAGCAACTATGACATCTTCCTAACAAGAGATTGCTTAGCTTATGCCAAACTGAAGCCTGCTGTGAATCATATCGAAACTCATCCATACTTCCAACGCGATTCTCTTGTTAAATTCTGTCAGAAGCATGGGATCTGTGTTACAGCACATACTCCTCTCTAGGAGGTGCTGTGGCCAACATAGAATGGTTCGGCATTGTTCATGTTTGGATGATCCTGTTCTCAAAGTTAGTGAAATATACCTTATTGTTCATTCCTTACACAAAATTTTCCTTTAGAGCACTTATTAGCCAATAACTTTAATCTTAATCTTCTTGTCAACAGGGTCTGGCTGAGAAATACAAGAAGACTGTTGCCCAGATTGTTCTCAAATGGGGCATGCAGCGGAACACGGTTGTAATCCCTAAGACGTCGAAGCTTGAGAGGTTGAAGGAGAATTATCAAGTTTTTGAGTTTGAGGAGAGCAAAGAGGACATGGATATGATTAAGAGTATGGACAGGAAATACCGGACAAACCAACCAGCTAAGTTTTGGGGCATAGATCTGTATGCTTAAGATTAAATTTTGATTGTATCATTTCTCAGATATATCAAATAAGTTGTATTAAATCTCAGCCATCCAAGGTGTTTATTAAACAGAGAAGGGACAGCTTATTCACAGACTATACAAGCACTGGTAAATTTAACTCACTGGCATATTTACGATAGATAAGCCAGGAATTTACAATGTAAATGTTCAACAAACTGATGTTGATCATAAATTAAGGTGTAGAGAAATACAGAGGAGCAACGAGCACTAGTAAACAAATGGAATAATAGCATACCGGTTGCTTGGGTAATTTTCAAATTTACGGTGATACCACCTGTGTGTTTCAGCTGCTGCAAATACAAGATTTGCCACCTGCCCACCATCCGATTCATGAAGTTAGTGCTTGTGAGAATAATATAAGTTACAACTAAGAAATAATGGCAGAATAGTATAATGCAAAACACTAAAAACACTCTTGTTCTAAAGGATAAAATAATACCACAAACCCAAAAAGCAACCATATGGTGAGATCTGTTCCTCCACTAGCCACCAACAGACCAGCATATATAACCTTCATCATTTGCAGACAACAAATTACAAAATAAAAATGCCAGCCCTAGGCATATAATTATATAGAACTGTGTCTGTGTTTGTGTGAGATGAGAGAGCTTACAATCTCAGCCAGATAGTGGGGAGATGAAACAATTTCAAACCAATCTCCATGAGGAATTACATACTCATCGTTGTATTCTGCTTGTTCTCGCAGTGAGCCCTGAAAAGGGGAGACTATGTCAATCAATGACATCATAGAATAAGTGCTAAAAATTCAAATGGGCCTCATCACAGATATGAAAAATTATTGATACAGAAACACCCCATGGAAATTATATCATTCTAATTTGTTATAATGCTCTAGTTCTTCTACTTAGTAGTTTACTTCTCTGCAAGTCGGTAAAACCTGTCAGCACTCATAAGCATAGTTCTAATCCCCTAACATTTTTGTGAAGTTATATAAAAAATCATTAGAAGCTTTTGGTATCAAACTTATTATAAAACATTATGTATCACTAGATCCATTTGTAAAACACAAATTGCAAAATTAAGACATGGGTATCTGATAAGGAACTCATTGGAAAACAGTGGCACTTACAAGAATAGCATGACAATGACGTTGATGCGTCCAACCCCATAGAAATATAGCGGCACCGATCCATTGAAGCCATCTAAGCTTCAGAAGATTATTCACAGATCCCAACAAATCAAATTCAAATGCTGGCATATGGCTATGGCTATGGCTATGGCTATAGCTCTTTCCTCTAACGATAAACTCAACCAAGAGATCTGCTACAAATCTAAACAACTCTGGTGCCAAATTGCAGCAGAGCGACAATGGAGCTGCTGTGTAGAAACTAAGCTCAGAAAAATAATCAAAACATAAATGTTATAACCAGGCATATTCTATTCAAATATTTTCAAGCAATATTAGAGTTTACAAAGTAAATAATGAAACGGATGATAGCATAGCAAGAATATCAGGGTAAGAACTACTCACAACATGCCAGTTAGATAGCCAAAAATGTGCATCCGAGCTGAAGGGCTATACTTAAACACATACACCGTCTCTATAAGGCGTCTCAAGACTTGAATTTCCATCAGCAAGAGAAGGAAGACTGAACGCCAAATCCCATACCTCTGCTTTATCGGCATTAAACGAGACTTGTGAAATGACAAGATGTGTGAACCTCCCGTGGAGTGGCTTGCAAAAGTAGAGTAAAGAGATGGCTCAGAAGCCAGTGGTGCCATTTTATAAGCATATAACCATGTTGTACAAAGCAAGAGGGTTGTCCAAACCACAGCCACCACATAGAAATGGCAGAAGAATCTCTGAGGAACTGTGAATTTCTAAAAACCAGGAATAAGTAAATTAGTGAAATCTAATGGTATCAAATGGGAATTATACTATAACATATGGCATGCTAAGGGTTCTATTAATTCAAACAAAGTACTCCAACGTCTAGCTGCACACATTAACCAGTCAATTTCTCAATGGCAACCCCAAACAAGTAATATTGTATTACGGCACTGCTAGAGAATCAAAGCAAACATTCTCACACTTATTTAGCTCAACATAATTATATTTATGAATTATCTCATTGCATATATCAGCATTTTTAAAATCAGGAATTGAACTCCCATGAAAGAGTTCCCTAAAACTCTAAATTGTTGCTGAATTCCTTCTCTGTAGGCAAAGTTTTGTCTTTTTGCAAACATATTTACAGGAGTTTACTTTAATTCTAAAAGCATTTAGCTTCTTGCTAGTTAATTGCCATTTAAAATTTTCAATTCCAGCCATTCACCAAAAGAAACTAATTCAGTTGAATCCAATAAAGCAATGTTATTTGCTTTTATTTTCTTACCAAGCAAATAAACAGATGCTCACCAAGACAAAAAGAAAAATACAAAACTTTAGAATAAGAAACAATTGATCACTCACATTAGAAGATGAATGCATGATCTTCCCTCTCTTAGCAAACCCCATCAAAGCTTCATGAAACGAACGGAGGCGGGAACTTGGTATAGAAGCAATAATGATAGGCAATGTCCCAGCAACCCACGCCGCTCTCAACAACCCAACAAGCCAAAACTTCATTTTGACACAAACCCACTTCAAAACTAGGCTCAAGGAGTCGCAAGAGTCTAGAGCTGGATTCGTCTCTGAGGAAAGAAGAAATACATGAAAAGAGAGCTTGTGGAAGTTGGTTAGTTTAAATGGTTTGAAGTGAATTTAAGAGAGCCTGTGATGAAAAGACGTGACTTGAAAGTGATACCAGGCGTGGAGTTTTATTTTTGGCTTCAAGTAAAGGATGTGGCGCCTTTGCTTTCTTTGGGGTGTGTTGAATCACATTTGGTAGGTGATTGTCTTTTCAGCAAACCTCAGGTAGGCTAATGTAATTTTCCTTGGCTTGGGGGTGTGTTGGATAAAGACAATATTACTCTTATTTTTCTTTTTTAACCACCAACAAAGCCGCATAACCCACCCATAACACCAAACAATCCAAAACTGGTCTTTCTACACCCTGAGATTTAGCGAAATCCCAAGTTGATATCTGGTTGCATTTATTTTAGATTTTCACTTTAAACTAACACCAATAGTGACTGTTGGAGGTGGTCGAAAATAATAAGTGAGATCGATAAGTAAAGTTATGAGTTTTGTAGAAGATGTTGTAGGGAATCCAACGATAGTCTCGGAAGTGATTTTAGACTTTGGAATCGACCAAAAAAACCATCGATTTGGTCACCGTTAATATGAGTCGATTTTTACTAACATGAGCTCATCTTCTATCAAAAAAACACCGACACACTTTAGTGTGTTAACATGCGCCGTGTACGGTGAGAAGTAGGAAACCTATTAAAATAAAAGACACGACATTAACTCGGTAATTAATAAATAATAAGCTCATCAACCACCATCTACCAGCAGTGAAAAAAAGACAAAAACGATGTGGTTTCGAAACGCTGCGTTTAGATGGGAGAATAATCTCAATCCCATTTACCAATCTCATCTCATCTCATCACACATCACCTCGTCTCTCTCAATTCTAACTAGAATAGTTTCAGACAAGCAGCTTCCTGTCTGTAATAGATCTGCCAGTAAGTTTCCTTCTTTCTTCGATTTATAACCTCATACCTTCAAAACCCTAGTTACCTCCACTCTAATTTTAACTTATATTGCAATTTCTACCTTTGTTTTCACTTGGGTTAGCTTAAAAATCTAGTTTTTATGTCTTCATTTCGTGTTTGAGAGTGCATAAATTGAGTGTTAATCTGAGGTTCTATATGCTAATGTAAGTAGTGATCTGGAAAGTGTGGTTTTTTTTTTTTGTTAATTTATGATTAACTTGTATTAGCGTAGTAAGCTTTAAACATCTAATGAAGGAAATTTTGATCTAAGGTGGTCCAGACGCGCGAGGCATTTCTGTGTATAGATTAAAATGCTTTGTCAACAAAAGTTCAAATGGTTGAAGTTTTCAACCATCTTCTGTTTCGTTGAAAGCTTGGAGCTTTTGTGATTATTTAATAATTTTAAGAATCACTAGCTTTTCCCTTTCAATAATGTTTGGGTAACCAGTAAGGCCAAGTTCAGGTCTGGATTTATGGAAATAAAGCAGGTATGTAAGTTCATTTGATATAATGTGTGATTTGTTTGGGGTTTTTTTTTTTTTTTTTTTGTCTGAACGTTTATGGTGCCAAAGATTCAAACTTTCAGAAGTTCTTTATGCAACTAAAGTGGATAGTTCGGATTTTTGCAATGTGTATAAGCTAGGGGAACCAGGTATTGTTGAATTGTGGTGCATTTGTTGCAAATATTTCAGAATTACCTCTTTCCCATTGTTAATTTGAACTGGTTTTGGTGTTTGTTGATTAAATGTAGTGTCTTTTGTAGCTTTTGACATTATTTCTTTTTGGCATTTGGTAAGATTTTCTGTTTAATGTTGGAACATTTTTGAGCTCACTGCCTATGTAATTTTCCTGTGGGATTCCTGGCAATGCCATTTAATAGGCCTGCTCATAAGGGCCTCTTTGCATTTTGTCAATTATGTAGCAAAATACAGGCTACTGGGTGTGATATACCTCACTTTTCTCCATTTGTCATGGATTTGTAACAGTCATTTCCATCTCTTTAATCTTATATCACTCTTTTTGTTGATGATTACAAATTGGAGGAAATGAAAATTTGTTTTGTTTTGTTTTCTTCTTTTGTTGTTAGTCTAGTAATTCTTCTCCTCACAGTCACCTGCACATTCATTTTTTGATACAATTACATTGAATCATGGTGTTAATTTATGGCTAGAAATCTACTTTTTTTTTCTTAAATCTTTTCTATATGGTTGTTGTCTCTTTTAATGTGGTTGTTTTGAGATCTTTTATTAGGTCCTTGTCTTCTTGCTAAAGCCATATTATTGCAGTTCTGTTGGCACATATTTTTACTTTTCACAATGTTTGTAAAGTCCTCTACTTAATAGCTTGCTCCTTTTGTTGAAATTCGGCTTTTGGTTTCTTTTTCTGAAACAGAAGACATTTTCTTTTCTGGAAAGCAGGTGGAATTACAATATTCTGAACTTTGAACTTTGAGGAGCAGCTTGAGATAAATTATCAACTTCCAATAGTGTTTGGACCTAAGATGGATGATGGTGGGCAACATGAAAGTGGGAGATATAAGCCGGATTATTACAAAGGGGCACATACACAGGCAGTAAGAACAATTTTTTATTGATGCTTGTTAATTCATCTTTGTTTTTGTCTGCAACTCAATGGTCCAACTGAGTAAAATATAAATGACATGTGCAGTGGAATATGATGCCCCATCATCAATTGAAGGAACCACCAAGTAATGCCTTGATCATGAATAAGAAGATCATGGCCATTCTGGCAGAGAGGGATGCTGCTATCCGGGAGCGGAATTTGGCACTATCTGAAAAGAGGGAAGCCTTAGTTGCTCGAGATCAGGCACTTGAGGAGCGAGATAAAGCCCTTGCTGAGCGTGATGATGCCCTGATAGCCCGTGACAATGCCTTAGCCGCATTACAATACTGTGAAACTTCTGTTAACTATCCTGTGGGTGGTGGAGCTCAACGCGGAGGAAAGCGTATGCACCACCCGACATACCATCCAAGTGATGTAATAGAATCCCTTAATTCAGGGGATGTGCACATAACTGATGCCTTCCCCTTATCAGTCATTTCTTCTGAAACAGGTAAGCCACATCAGACAAAACGAACGAAAGAGAACAAAGCAGTTATGTCAAAGGCATCTGTTTCACCAAGAAAGGTGAAGAAAGTGGGTGAGGATTTGAATAAGAAAGTTGCTTCTGAAGGAAAGAAGGTAAAGTCTGAGTGGGAGAATCAGGATGCAGGGTTGAACCTGATCAATTTTGATGAATCAACAATGCCTGTGCCAGTTTGCTCATGCACGGGAAGTCCCCATCAATGTTACAAATGGGGAAACGGTGGCTGGCAATCATCTTGTTGCACAACCACCATGTCATCATACCCGCTGCCACAGATGCCAAACAAGCGCCATGCCCGTGTGGGGGGCCGAAAGATGAGTGGTAGCGTCTTTACAAAATTACTTAGCCGACTGGCAGCTGAAGGCCAGGATCTGTCAGTACCACTTGATCTCAAGAACTACTGGGCCAGACATGGGACCAATCGCTACATTACCATCAAGTAATGTGCAAATGATCCATTTAATGGAGTATGTTTCCTTTGCTTTATGCTCAAAATATAACTGGTATTTAAATTAGCTAATGTGGCTGTATAGCTTTAAAGCAATTGGTAGCTTATTGATGGAAAGCTGTTTACCTTGCTTCTGCTTACAGACCATTGTAGTCTTTCTCCAGACCTTCATCCCGATGGAAGGGAATTTTTGTAAACTACCGTTGTTCTGTAATAGATTCTGCAGCCTAGGATGTAATAGCCATACCAGGTGCCAATATCTTTCGACCAGTTGGCATATGCCACACGGCGTGTTGCGGATAGATAATTCCTCCCTGACAGCTGGTTGTTTATCATCTAAAGATGAGAATGAAACAGAAGAAATAACCAATTATATAATCATATGATTAGTTTAACTGAGAAAAAAACATATTTAAATGTTTGAACTCTTGCTTCAAAATTTCAAACTAATGGAACCAATTGACTCACGTTTAGGGACCAGAGATGTGATAAAGGAAGTATAAGCAAAGTATAACTCCATCTATGATATGAATTTGATTGAGACCTTATCTATTAGGCATTTTTTTTCAAATTCAAATCTGCATTCCTCAATGCTTTATTATCTTCCTGCCTTTACCACTCATCTCCTAGACGTTCAAATTTGCATAATCCATTTTGAATGGACACCAACATGAACATAGAAACTGCACCTCAAATCAAGCCACCATTAAGTATTACCAAGATCAGTACTTTCTTCCACCTACCCAACCCAAGAATCTTTTTACTCTTCATCATCAGCAGCACTGTCACCTTCACCTTAGGCATTGCCATGATCCTTGAATGGTATATATACAGTCGACACCATCCCGGATACCAGTTGATTGTCTACTATGCCCCTTGTGTGATCAGTCTTCCCATCCTCCTCTCCATCATGTGTGTCATACATGCCATACTTCTCAGCAACAAGGGTCGTCAAAATCTCCACATAGAACCACCATTAAAGCAATCAGAAATTGAGGAAAAGTGTCAGGTTGAAAATGTCGAGGCCTTACAGAATCAGCTAGCTTTGGTTCCAATTGAACTTTTCAATGATCAACCATCTGGATCTGGCATGGACTCTAAGCATACAAGCTTGGCACTTGTTGCTCAACCAAGTAATGTTGTTGATAATAACTCGGCTTTGAAAAAGACATATTCTTTGCCCTTGGTCCATAAATTCAATGATCGTAGAAACATTAAACGCAGGATGAGTTTTGGATAAGTATTCAGTTATTAATTTGCAGAAATTTTATGATATGTTCTTTCACATCTTCTCCTATGATATTCAAGCTATGGTTATTTTTTGGATATGTTTTAGATTTTGTTCTATCATATTCTTCATTGGATGTACTATAAACTTATGTAATGAAGTGAGATATTTTGCAGGAATCATCTGGCTTGCCCGAATAAGTATGTGGGGCAAAGTTTGAATAAATTAAGCTTGACTGGTGGAGTGTTACGATCAAAGAGAAGCTTAACATGTTCCATCAAACTATTGGGCTCTCATAATATCTTGGGAATATTCATAGTCTCCTCTCATCTCATTCATCTTTATCTATATGCTATTAATGGAATCCAGAAATTGTTGAATATATCATGTCATTGACAACCATGTTCATGGAAGGCACTTAGTTTCAGTTTAGTTACACCGAATTACACCAACTCATAAGGCTCAAATTGCTCTATTCCTTCCCAAAATGGGGTTTCTTAACCTCAACGGGTTGGCCTGGTAGTCAAGCATGTTTGCCTATTTCCTTGAGTTTATGGGTCCAAACCTTAGGATCATCTATTACAATAATATTATAACTTATTTGATCTTTTGAGCTTATAAAATGTTCAATAGACCTCGACAATTAGTTGAAGTATGCGCAAGCTGACCTAGCTACCCCGGTTAACATTGTGACTTGTTAACATTGTAACTTAACCTGATCTTTTGGACTTGCAGAATATTCAATAGACCCCCGATGATTAGTTGAGATGTGTGCAAGCTGACCCAAACACCCCGTTACCTAAAAAAAAAGGCCTTCTTTGTGAAGAGTTTTGACTTCTGATTAGGGTTGTTTTCGAGCCGAGTTTTTGGCTAAACGAGCTTGACTCGTTAAGGGAGGAGGCGAGTTCGAGTCGAGCCGGATGAGTCGCTGATTTCTTGGCTCGACTCAGACTCGTTAAGGGAGAAGAGATTTCGAGTTTGGCTCGCGAGTCGGTTTAAAGAGTTGAGTTCGAGTCATCTCGCGAGTCAACAAGTACATATACATAAGTGCAATACATCCGCTTGCATTAGAAATATATAAAAAAACTAAACAAAGTTATGTTTCGAAGCCATCAAAATTGACCCAGATTCATCAGCCACATGCTGTATCTTCCATCCTAATCGTTTCATACAGTGGCTTTCATTTAGATTAAAAAAAAAACTTACTAAAAGTTGGAATCAAAAGGCGTCAGGAACGAGATTGACAACATGAACAATGGGCAACACCAACACGAGCGCGACGACGAGAATAAGGCGACGACAACAATGACCAGACAACGATGACAACAATAAGAAGCGACAACAATGGGCGATGGCGATGACGATAGTGTGGTGTTGGGCGATGGTGACAGCCTGGTGGTGGATAGGGTTAATGAGCCGAGGCAGGCTCGAACTCAACTCGTTCTCTCTCACGAACCGAGTCTAGCTGGCTCGAAACTATACGAATCAAGCTGTAACGAGCCAGGCTTGAGTCGAGTTGAGCCGACTTGTGAGCTGCTCAGTTCGTTAGCCAGCCCTACAATCTGATAGCGTTCATGGGCATAACACATGTATGTATGTATGTATGTATGGATGATTTGTTTGATTGTTTCCATTAAAAGGTCGTAATCAAGGAAACAATCCCACGACGTCGTGTTGTGAAGGGGTGTCGTTGTCAAATAATAGAAATGGATTTGGCTGCCTAATTTGGTGGGTCCATAAAGAAATTAAGGGTGGGCCATATATACTTTTTCCGTCCATGATTGACGAATCTTATATGGAGAGTGGATAAGCTTGGTCTTTTCATTTCAAATCTCGCCACGTATATCTCTAAACTCATCTTTCTTTGTATCGACCACCACGTGTCCTCTTCTAGTTTCCACTATAGGTCAACATAATGAACGTCATCAGCGGCTTCCCAAAAGCCACGTTTCCAGCATCGCGCGATTGGCGGAGTGATCTACTAACGAGAGCCTTTGTTACATTGGGTGTACCTTCAACCAAACTAATATTACGTGCTCATTTCCTTTAAAAAATACAATAAATATTACTTCTTCACAACGTAATCTTATAAATTTTTTTTACAATCTTGACGGGTTAACTTGTAAATAATTAGTTCATAATTGGATAGACGATTTCTATTATTAGGTAGGTAAGACTAGGGATATATACGAACCGAGCTGAGTCGAGTATCTCAGTACTCGAGCTTGGTTTGTGATGAACAGTAATGAGTTCGAGCTCGAGCCGAGCTTTAATATCGGTGTTCGAGCTCGAGCTCACGAGTATTAAGGTGCGCTTGAGCTCACTTAAACAAGCTCACGAGCCTGACGAGTTGAGCTCAGCCCAAATCGAACTCGGCTCGATACTGTTCATGAGCCGCTCGAACTCGAGCTCGGCTCAATTGGTTTCGAGTCGAATTTGAGCTTTCGATGAGTTGAGCTCGAATTGCTATTCAACTCGTGTCTCATCCCTAGGTAAGACCCATTATTGGGCAAACAATACCTATTACGAGTTGACCAATTGCGAGTTATTTTATCAAAATTGTGAAAAAAAAGTTTATGAGATAAGTTCTAAGTACAATATTACCCTAAGAAATAAACCCTTTTTGAGGAATATACAAGGACAAATAAGTAATTTTTGGAGTACGTGAAACCTAGTTAGCCATATGTCTTTCCATTGACTAAACATGAACAAGTTGGAGTTGGGTAAGTTTCCATTGCCGGAAACATTTTTGTCTCGACCTTTTTTCATGTATGGGCAACCATTAACTATATGTCTCTCTCTATGTTCTTGATATAATAATATTCACATTCCTATCTTAATATTATTAAATCAATTTAATTTGAAATTTATGAATTTTAATCTCGATTTTGTAATTGGATGCAATGGTGTGCTGTATTCAAAGATTATCTGCTTAAATTTCTTTTTTTGTGCATCCTCGGTTAGTTTGTACATCTCAATTAATCCTTTAAGATTCTAAAATTAACAATCGGATATATTATTCAGTGGTCATTCCTACTAGTAATCGAGGTAATAAACTCAAAAGTTTTTGTTTAACCAAAGGTGATTAATATGCTCAAATATTTGCTGCTGGAAACATGTTTTTGAGCAACACAAGTTAATGTCAAAAACATGTTTCAATCCAAGATTGGTGAAAGCCATAAATACAAGATATTTGAGGGTAGAAAATAAATAGTATTAATGAAGAACAAGAAGATATTATTGTAAGGACCCATTTGGTCGCAGGTAAAAAGTTAGGAGAAGGTGAACGTTAGGTTCCAAATTTTTAAACATTATTTATTATTATTTGTTGGATGGTGGGGGCTTTACATTTTCGAAAATGATAGAACTATAGAAGGTTTTGCATCGGATGACGAACAAAATCTTGACCGTTGATTTATTATCAGTTAATATTAATCAACGATCAAAATTTTATCACGTCATTCGGTGCACAACCTTCGATTGCTGTAGTATTACTCTTACATTTATTACTAGTTAAAAAGGTTGATTGTTAGAAGATACCCTATATTAATAATCCTAATTTATTCCCTGTTAGACGTGCATGGATTAATTTTTTTTTTTTTTCTTAATTATCTAATTCTAGAGCTTCGAACTCAAGATGTGTTAAATAATACATTCAAAAATTTTAAACTTAAGATGTGTTAAATAATACATCTAAAAGTTTCAAACGAACGATCAAATTAGATAATTGATTAATTAAAATTCATTACTCTTCTTCTTCTCTCTCAAACCAATTGTCAATTTATTGATTCAAACCCACGAAGCCCTTTTCTAATAATTGATGCCACCAACCTTATTATATAAGAATATGTTTTTTCTTTTAATTTTATTTTGGTTTATCCAATCAGGGATATCAACTTAATTTACATTTATTGAAACACAAGAATAATACCCATTTTTTAAAATCTTTTATCACATTCCGTTATTACCACCACTGGGTGGCCTGAACCACCGCGGGATGATTCAATAGTCAATTAAAATTTTTAAGTGTATTATTTAAGAGGTCATAAATTTGATCTACTTAGATTATTAATAAGAATAACTACTAAAGGGATTTACTCACTTCAGGTATCGAGGGATTAGTTTAGATGTGTATAAACTGACTCGAACACCCTCAGTCGTAAAAAAAAATAAAAAATTGGGTAGCTTAATGATAAAAGAGGTAAGGGGTTCAACATGGATTCTTGGTTTGAGTCTCTTTAAATAATAATAAGGATGCTCACTGAGAGGATTTATAAAAAACGATAAGATCCTAAGATATTAGTTGATGTACGCATAAACTGTTCAGAACACCTCAATCACTGAAAAAAAAAAAAAAAAGTATAAATATTTTCACGGACTAGTAGGCGCGTGAGGCAACAAATCTGTCTGCATATAATTAATTAGCATCAAATCAAAATTATTTAATTAATAATAAATCAAAGTGGTAGTGGCAGCTGAATTCATTGCAAGATAAGCTGCGGAGACACGGGAGGGGAAAGGGAGAGAAGAAGAGAAAGAAAGTCAAATTCAGTCGGAATGAAATTCAAATTCATCCCAAATTCAAATTCAACTCTTGTCTCAAATGAAATGAAATGAAAATGAAATTTTATTTATTTAAAATTTTTTTTTTTTTTTTTTTTACTACTATTAAATTCACGCGTCCCTCTCTCTCTCTCTCTTTCTCTCGTCACGAAATCCTTGTCTTAGTCTTCGTCACACACACACACTTTTTAGAAAGAGAAAGGTGAAGAATTAATTAATTAATTTATTGAAATTCCAAGATTAAGATTAAAACTATTTCAAAGTTATTGACTGTGAGAGAGAGAGAAAGCGCCTGCTGTTTCTGATATTGTTTCAGTTTCTTCGTCATTTCCGTCACAACCGCTGTGTTGTTGGTTGAAATGGCCGACTGGTTTACGAGGTAATCTGGGTTCTTTATATATTACTTCTTAACCAAGTTGTTTTTGTTTTTTTTCACTTTATTATTTAGTGTGTAATTATGTTTGTGCTTGCTCATTTGCAGAATCTAGTGCTTTGATTTGTGGTGTCGACTGGGTTTTGCTTCAATTGAACTGGGTTAGTCTTGAATTCGAGTTTTACAGATTTCTGAGAATTTTTAGTGTGTTATAGTTTAAGCTGGGGATTTTGATTGGCATTATTGAAAAAATGGGTGACTGTGAAGAAGGTAACAGTGGTAACACTGATATGATGCAAAGAATTCAATCTTCATTTGGTACATCATCCTCTTCAATTCCTAAACAACAAACTCTGTTGTCAACGAATCAGCTTGATATACCTCAATTGAACCCGAATCAAATGCGTGCTCGTCACTTTTCACATTTTGCTGCTAATTTTAGTGGTGATAGTAACAAAAGAGTGGGTATACCACCTTCACACCCAAACCAAATCCCACCACTCTCACCATATTCTCTGATCCCGGTATCTAGGCCTGCGAATCAGCAAATGGGTTCACAAAATTTTAGCCCCGGACCTACTCATTCCCGATCTTTATCTCAACCATCATCCTTCTTTTCACTTGATTCTCTGCCCCCATTGAGCCCATCTCCTTTTAGAGACTCACCATCAACGTCAATTTCAGACCAAGTGTCCACTGATGTGTCAATGGAAGATAGGGATGCGAGTTCGCATTCGCTATTGCCACCTTCCCCTTTTACCCGGGGTAATGCTTCAAGAGTTGGTGAAAGTTTGCCCCCACGCAATAAGCATAGAAGGTCTAATAGCGATATCCCATTTGGATTTTCGTCCGTGATGCAATCTTCGCCTCCACTTATTTCACCGAGACTTGCTGGTGGTCTGGAGAGGACGATGTCTGGTAGGGAGCATTCAGGGGTTGGTAAGCCGGCGCAGTTGGTTAAGAGGGAGTCAAGCTGGGAGAGAGGTGGAGATTGCAATGCTGAAGGAATGGGTGAGAGGAAATCAGAAGGGGAAGTTGTGGATGATTTGTTTTCTGCATATATGAATTTGGATAACATCGATGCGTTGAATTCTTCGGGGACAGATGACAAGAATGGTAATGAGAATCGTGAGGATTTGGACAGTAGAGCAAGTGGGACAAAGACAAACGGAGGCGATAGCAGTGACAATGAAGCAGAAAGTAGTGTCAATGAAAGTGGGAACAGCTTGCAGAGAGGAGGAATGAATTCTTCAGCTGATAAGAGGGAAGGGATTAAAAGGAGTGCAGGGGGAGACATTGCTCCTACAACTAGACATTATAGAAGTGTTTCCATGGATAGCTTCATGGGAAAGTTGAACTTTGGTGATGAGTCGCCTAAACTGCCACCTTCACCAGGAACTCGTCCAGGACAACTGTCACCCAGCAATTCAATTGATGCCAATTCACCTGCCTTTAGCTTGGAGTTTGGGAATGGTGAGTTTAGTGGGGCGGAACTGAAGAAGATTATGGCTAACGAGAAACTTGCTGAGATTGCATTAACAGACCCAAAGCGTGCAAAAAGGTAATTTATCTTTGTGTCTACTGCTTTACCATAATCAGTTGTTGTAATCATGATACTGCTTTGCGTATATCTGTCATTTACTTTGAGTAATTGGTCCATTGTAGGATTTTGGCAAATCGCCAATCAGCTGCTCGTTCCAAAGAACGGAAGATGCATTATATCTCTGAGTTGGAACACAAGGTTCAGACTCTGCAGACAGAAGCTACCACATTATCTGCTCAGTTGACACTTTTACAGGTAAGTACTTGTGGTGGTGATATTTTGCCCCTTCCTTCTTTTTGTTTCTTAAAATTCCTCCATTTTGTCTTCTTTTTCTTTCTACCAGAGAGATTCTGTTGGGCTCACAAATCAGAATAATGAATTGAAGTTTCGTCTTCAAGCAATGGAACAACAAGCGCAACTTAGAGATGGTATTATTCAAATCGTTTGTAAAGTTTTGCAGTTGCATTGAGGGACTCCATCACTTTGACTAGTGTGTTAGAGTAGTATTGCATGCCTGTGTGTGTTTGGCAGTTTGGCTGTTACGTGAACATGTTTTCTTGGAGTATACTTTTTCAATTTTTTTCCCCTTATCCTTCTCTTAAACATCTTTGCACAACATCTGCATTTGAAATTCATGGTAGCAAAACCAGTAAACGACTGTCATATGCCATCATAAATACAATGGTTTTTTAGTGCACATTTTAGTGCTTGTTTGAGGATAATAGTAGGAAATATTTTCTCAAAAGGCAACTCATGCTTTATTCCCTGTATGTTCTGCTTTGACTGTAGAAGTCAAGTAGTTGTCTTATAACTGTTTTGAATTTTCTAGTTCATTTTTCACGGAATTGCTATTGTCAAATATGGGAATTATGCAGCAGATTACCCAAATGATTAACATGGAAAGTTTTACCTTGATGAAACCACCCGATATGTGGTATACAGTAATAAAGCCGAGGGAGGCAAGCATGGGAATTTGGAATATAACAAGAAAGCTTCCGATGGGTGAGGTGTTAGAGTGAGCTGTTAGATGGGTGAGGTGTTAGGGTGAGCTGTAGGAATTGGTCATGAGATGAACAGATGGCAGTAAAGGAGGGGATAAGGGAATAATTCTGTTAGGGGGAAGAGTGAATAAAAAGGTGAGGCAATTGAGAGAGTGATGATGGGAAAAATTCATATGGATACTGGGGAGGAAAGCTGACCCTCGAAGTTCAGCTGGGATGGGTTTTTTTTATGCTTTATTTGACTAATATAGTTACTCAGTTTATGATTTGTTTCTCATTTCTTCATCGCCATTTGCGTTTGCTTATTATCTGTTTCCTTTAAGTAATCAGTTTATCATTTGCTTATCTGTTCCATTTCATTACCGCCATTTCCATTTATTCATCCTCTGTTTTTATTTAAGAACTAGCTTGCTGTTTCATTTAAGAATTGGTTGCTGTATTGAGTTGTGAACACGCGGGGATCCAACATGCCTTCAAGTTGTTTTTAGCCCTAGGTTATTTGTTTTGATTTATGTTTGCCTACTCGTTATGTTTTTTTAATAGATGTGAATGTTCAAGTTCCTGTCTTTTTATTCTGTCATCTGTTTGGGTAATTCCTGGCAGAAGAGAAAAGCTTAAAAGATGGATAAATACTTGTGAAAGTTAACTTTGTGAACAAATGGCAGAAATTGTTAGTTGCTGGCAATATGTACTTTCTGTAAGTATGTTTATCTAAAGTTTGTGTAGTAAATAGGAGAATTTGACAACAATAAGTCTGAAGTGGAAAAAAATATATAAGTGAATTCATGAGAAGCTAAAGTTCATCTCAGTTGGAGCAAAGCAAGAAAATCATTGGGTATGACTTAGTGATGAGAATGGTTTATGTAACCAATATTGAGACAAACGACTACTTTAAATGATTATTCGCCATTTGAAATTCTATTTTCTTTTCTCCTCACTTTCTTATTAGCTGGCTAATGAAATTAGTTCATTTCTTGTTGAACGAGGTTTCATTTGCTCGTTTTTCCTTAGTGATCCTAGGTTTCTAGAATTTGTTCAGCACTAGAAAGCTCATTGATGTTTACGTGGAAGTTGATACTCTGTTGGGCATAATGGTCGTAGAGCTGCTTTCTCTACATAAAATTTTGATGCATTGCTCAAGCACAAATATAATTTTCAGGCTTCCCTAAAAAACTTTAAAGTGTGCTAAAAAAGTGTTTGATTATGACAGCTCTGAATGAAGCCTTAACTGCGGAGGTTCGACGGCTGAAAATTGCTACTCAAGAACTTCCTCGGGATTCTGATCCTTCCAAGGGCATGGTCTCACAGCAGGTTCCCATGAACTCCCAGATGTTCCAGCTACACCCACAGCAGTCTTCTCAACAGAACATGCATCAGTTGCAACAGCAGCATCAGCAACCTCATTCCCAAGTCAACTATCATCAGTTGCAATCACAGCAGCCACAAGCACAACAGCAGAATGGGAGCACAACGGCAAAACCTGAAACAAATCAGTAGGTTGGGAAGGACACCAATCCCTTGTGAGTCTTTGGCACATGAATATTTAGTAGTAGTTTCTTCAGCGCATTCATTCATTAGTTTTGCATCTCTCCACCAAAAGTCTGTGGGCGTGGTGATTACAAGTTCAACCTCTGCATCTGACATCCATCTCGGATTGTGGTATGAAGTCATACACAAACTATAATATTTATATTATTCATATTTATAGTGTTTATTTATTTATGGTAGATATGTAAACATTATTTTGAACATATTTTGTTCTGTTATGACATTAGAAGAGTTGAACTACACTCTTCCGTCTTTGTTTATTTAAGTAAAGAATGGTAATTTTCTTGAATTGTATTCCCTTTTAATTTTTCTTTTATCTTTCTGGCTGGTTTACTGGGGAAGAAAGGCAGTTTCTGTTATTTCCCTTCTGATAGCAACAATGTACATACCCTTACTGATTTGTTCCATTGACATTCAATTGGCCATTGGGGGAGTTTCTGTAAAGTCTTGCACTTGACCTTTGATATGTGTGAAGGCGGTAATTTGGGTGCTAGTTTGGATCACCTTCTTGCATTGCCCTTGCCCCTTAAGCATAGAGCCCCCAAAAGGGCCAAAACATGACTAAATGAGCTCAAGAGATCATATGCTTGTATAGCAACTTGAAGAAAGTACCTTTTTTTCTTTTCTGCTTCAAACGAAATGGAGAAGAAAAAGAAGAAAGAAACAACATATATGTTATGTTTGGTGTTCACTTAGAAGCTCAACTCAATTATTGATGGAGAAACCTTTAGTTATCACATTATAAAGTAACTGTTATTTGATGTTACAAATTTAAGGCCTTGTTGCTTTTCTTTCTCATTTTCTTCCATCTTATTATACCTTTACTAATTCTTAAATACTTTGAACAAAACGGGAGGATGATTTGTTTCCATCTTACAACTTTAACATGTTAGCAGATTGTTACTGTCACGTCAGCTTTCACTACACCCAAGACACCAAAAACACTATTAGAAAGGAACAATCGTTCCTTTAGAAGGAACAACCAAACGAATGATTGTTTTTTAAAGAATGATCATTCCTTATGAAAAGAATGATTGATCTCTTATTATGAACGACCAGTAAGAACAGTTGTTCCTTATTTATGAACGACCATTCCTTTGGTTGTTTTTTCGTGAGGAACAACCATCCTTTTGTGAGGAATGATTATTTTTTCATAAGGAACGATCGTTTCTTTAGTCTAGTCAAAATCATTTTGATATAACAACGCCAACTCAATTATCACGTCGGAATGTTATAAAAGAAATTTATGAGAAAAGATTGTTGGCGTAACATTATTCATATTTTAATAGTTCTTGAGAAGTTATCTTTAGGGAGGTAAATCTAACCTAAATTTTTTAATAAATTATTTAGTATTGAATGTTTATTACTTTTTGTGGAACATTAACAGTAAGTCAGGGTGGCCGAGTGGTCTAAGGCGCCAGACTCAAGTTCTGGTCTCCGAAAGGGGGCGTGGGTTCAAATCCCACTTCTGACACTACTTTTGTAAACCAAAGTCTTCAAAACGACATGCTTCCACGTCGTTGCACTTTTCTCTTCAAAACAAAAATCTTAACCTATGACGGTAAACCCTCATTCCACTCTCACAGCCATCTGAGTTGTTTTCTTTTCCATGGCTGAGTCGGCAACCGAACCCGGTGAGCCGCTGGCGGAGCCACCTCCGGCACAACCGAACTCAAACGGAGCTCCAGAACCACAAAATCTAACACCAGAGCAACTCGTGGCCAAAGCCATTGCGCCGGTTAAAAAACATTTCCTTCGTCCTCCACCCACCAGAACCATTCAAAGCGATACCCTTTTATCAGTCAATGATGAAAATAAACGCTCTCAGTCTTCCACAGCTGTTGTCAAGGAAAAGAAATCTAAACGCCAGCTCAAACGCGAACGCCTTCAGGTAACTATACCATCTCAACATATTCTGGAATGTTAGAAAATGACTTGTAATTTTTACTGAATTTTCATTTTTTAACAGGAAAAAAAATCTCCGTTAAACCTGTGTCCGGAGATAGCTAGGACTGGAGATGTTAGTTCTTGTGCTTATAAAGATAAGTGCCGATTTGGTCACGACTTGGAAGCATTCAAAGCTCAGGTATCTATGTGTTTAAAATACCGAATTAGATTGAGTTGTGTTTTTCGAATTTGTAATGTCGTTTGAGTAGATTTAATTGACTCGTTGTTTGTATTTGTAGAAACCGGCTGATTTGGAAGGTGAGTGCCCCTTTTTGAGTTATGAAGGCCCGTGTCCGTATGGTTTGGCCTGCAGATTTTCGGGTACTCATAGAGGCGGTGTTAGTGGTGGTGATGTTAATTCGAATGCCCATAAGAAAAGCTCTGAGGTTAATGGATTGAACAAAGATGTGCAGAAGCTTCTGTGGAAGAATAAAATGAAGTTCCCCAAAGCTGATGCTAGACTTAAATCTCTGGGGCTTTTGGTATGAGATGATATTTTTCTATTGTGGTTGGTTCTAGATGAATGTAATTCGTTTCATCGTGTTGTGTAGTCTCATTGCTGGTACTGTTATGATTGTGCAGGTTTATGGGAAGAATAAGATGAAAGTGGTGGATGATAAGGAGGAAGGAAATGGAATAGATTTGAAAAATTCTCATGCCACTACTGAAAATGGTTGCACAAAGGGAGGTGGAGAGTCAGGTGATGAGTCTGGGTGCCCAAAGATGTTAGGAGAGGATAATGTTGATGAGACTTGTGAAACTACTAAACTTCGACCCCTAAAAAAAGCAAAATCTGATAGCACTGAAAATTGTTGTTCTGGGGAAGCGGACAATGGTTGGTTTTGCTCAAATTATGTGGTGTAATTCTTGTTTGTGTGTAATGTTTCCATGCATAAAGGATCTAACTTATATCAAATTTACTACAATAGGTGCGGGTGTGTTGGAGGAAGATTCTGGGAAAATTTCTGTGCAAGCTGAACCTGAGGCTACAACTGATGATGTACTTACAGAAACTGATAGAAGCTTAAAAGTACACCCTCGTGAAAAGAAGCTTATTGATTTTAGAGGAAAGCTTTATCTTGCACCTCTGACCACTGTAGGGAATCTTCCTTACCGGAGGGTTTGCAAAGTACTGGGAGCAGATATAACCTGTGGTGAAATGGCAATGTGTACAAATCTTTTGCAGGTGTGTGTACTACTTTTTCTAATCAAATTGCTTAAAGTATGAGAGTTTTCTTTGCAGTCGATCGTGATCCTTTCTGTACGCTTGATGACTGTATAAAGTTGCTTAAAATAAACAATGCCACTCAAACAATGAATTGAGTTATTACTTGCTCATTGATTTTTGTTCTTCAGATCATTCATAAAATGATGTAAGTTTTCTTTCAGGTTCTAAGAACTCCTTGGCTAATGACTTTCATCCCCTTTTATGAAGCTACTCCAGAATGAAAATTCTGCTGCTTTTTCCTTCAGCTCGCAGCGAACAGCAGAGCAATATAATTTATGCCTGTTTAAAATAATTACAGATTGGAATCTGCTTGTTCTGTATGCATGCCATGTCACGTGCGCAATTTGTTTATCCATAATGTGTTATTTCAATATATGGAATCAGGATTCAGGAATGTTTGCCGCATTTATTGTCAATGGAGCTGGCCTGATATGAGTTTTTTTTTTTAATCTTTTTCTTTTCCTTCTGAAGGAGATTTGCTGGGTTTGTGGTTGTGTTTTTTTCTATTAGTTTGATGTTCTTTGTATTCTTTACTTTATATTAAGTTTTATTTGATATCTTTTTACTGCATTTTTGCTATGGGATAGGGTCAAGCTTCAGAATGGGCTCTCCTGAGACGACATTCATCTGAGGATTTGTTTGGTGTACAGATATGTGGGGCATACCCAGACACTGTGACACATACTGTTGAACTTATTGATCAAGAATGTACAGTGGACTTTATTGATATCAATATGGGATGCCCAATTGATATTGTTGTTAACAAAGGTGCTGGGTCATCTCTTCTCACCAAACCAATGCGGATGAAAAGTGTAATTGCAGCAGCTTCTGGCACTGTGGACAAACCTATAACTGTTAAGGTACTTGGTGAAATCTGTAATTATTCATTGCGAATAAAGTTGTGTGCATAACTTGGCTGCCAAGTGTAAATCAACCAGAAATCTTTTGTATTTTGCTTCTTTTGTGGTTTTGAATTATTGCATGGCTATATGGTCTCGGAACATCCTGTTCTCAGCTTGTTCAAGATGCATGATGTTGCATTCTTGTGTTTCACTAGGTGCGGACTGGTTTCTTTGAAGGGAAAAACCGGATCGATTCATTAATTGCTGATATTGGCAATTGGGGAGCTAGTGCAGTAACTGTACATGGTCGATCACGTCAGCAGCGCTATAGCAAGCTTGCTGATTGGGACTACATATATCAGTGTGCTAGAAAGGCTCCTAATGATCTGCAAGTTCTTGGAAATGGTGATATTTTCTCATATTTAGACTGGAACCAGCGCAAGGCCGACTGCCCTGAGCTCACTTCATGCATGATTGCACGAGGAGCCCTCATTAAGGTATGCTTGATTTTCACATGATCTTGGCTTTTTGAACATAATAAAATATTGTGTGCATTTATCTGAGTGATGAAATCATACACTCGTTTTGTTGAAGTCATGATTTTATAGTCTGTGGATGATATCCCTTGTGGTTTGCAGCCTTGGATATTTACTGAAATAAAGGAACAGAGGCACTGGGACATCAGTTCCGGGGAACGGTTAAATATCTTGAAGGATTATGTACGTTTTGGCCTTGAGCATTGGGGATCTGACAAGAAAGGTATGTAGTACTTTGATTCAATAAACTCATGGAAGCATCTAAATGCAGTCTGGGTGTGGTAACTACATGTATTGTTTCTGTTAACATCCTTGGATTTTGAAAAAATAAAGTTCTATCTTACTGCCTGATTGTTATCAACAATGGTTTAAAGGAATTTTGAATCTCAATCTTTTATATATCTATGAACACATGAAATTTCCTGCTTTGTACAAATTAGTTTGATTTCCAAAATAAAGTTCTATCATATTTATGTGGCTTGGAACTTATGGAAACTTTTGGTTATTAATTCTGAAATTTTTTTCCTTCTCCGTTTTCCAGAACTATTATCAGTGCCATTATTAATATTATTACTACTTAATTGCTACTTCATCTAAAAGTTTCTGGTGTGTGCTTGTGTACAGTTGATTTTTCAAGGGGACTTATGTCTGTGTTTCTTTGCAGGAGTGGAAACTACTAGGCATTTCTTGTTGGAATGGCTTAGCTATACATGTAGATATATACCTGTTGGCCTTTTAGATGTCATTCCACAACGATTGAACTGGCGTTCGCCCTCCTACTTTGGTCGTGATGACCTTGAGACACTAATGTCATCTGATTCTGCAGCTGACTGGGTAAATATCATTACCTTGTAATATGTCTAATCTGCACCACTATTTGGTGCTTCACATTGGCGCGTAATTTTTAATATCTACTCTTTTGCAGATTCGAATATCTGAGATGTTGCTGGGTAAGGTTCCTGATGGCTTTACATTTGCACCGAAGCACAAATCCAATGCATATGACCGAGCAGAAAATGGCTGAGCTTTTCGGCCGTTAATCAAAATTTGACGGGTGAACTTGACAATGGTTTCAGCGTTTCTAAATTTTCTGGTTGATTCATTAATCTTGCTAATGCTGGAAGCGAGTGATGGCATAGCACCTTCTGTAATCACTAAGCAATTTTGGGTGCTATTTATTTTTTATAGAGAAAAGCAAACGGGCGTCAAACATTTGTTGTCCACATTTATAATAATCTTGAAGGGAAGCAGGGTTTTCTCTTCATAATATTTGTGGCTCATGGCATAATTTACTATAAATGTACAGTTTCTTAGTTGAAAATGTTTTAGTTAAATGGAATTGTACTTTTGGGTGGTGGGCAGTGTTTGCTTGATAGTACGTGACACAACATTGAACTCCTTTCATTGTCTTTCTCTTGATGCCTATAATGAAACTTTAGTCGTGCAGTTAGAAGAGACTGATGTTTTATGCAAGGAAAAAGAGTAATGTTATTGTTACGCTCATAATCTATTTTCACAAACATTTCTTACAATCCTGATATGGCAATTGAGTTAGAATTTTACGTCAGTTCTATCACATTTAAGGCACAAAATGATTTTGACACTGTCACATCAATTCTATCATACTCAAGACACAAAATGATTTTAACTAAACTAAAGAAATGGTTGTTTCCTCATAAAAAACGGTTGTTTTTTATGAATGAATGGTTGTTCTTCATGGAAGATTAAAGAACGACCGTTTCTTTGATCTAATCAAATTTATTTTGTGTCTTGGGTGTGGTGGAACTGATGTGATAATAACAACTCAATTGTCACGTCGGTATTGCAAGGAAGTTTGTGAGAAGGTCAGTATTGTAAGGAAGTTTGTGAGAATAGACTGTCAACATAACATTACTTCTTTATGCAATTGATTTATCACCAGATTTTCTATTATGACTTTTATGAATTGTTAAAAACCTTTCTTTATAGGTTGTTTATTGAAACATTCCTTTCAGGAGGTTTTAGTAATTTCAAGTAGAACTCTATGTTTGAAGGGACTGTAGCATTACAGTATTTAATGTATATTTATCAGTTGAAGAAGGGCATAGCATTTGTTCAAGCATTAAACTCAACATTGTGTAGCATTGTGACTGCACCTTGTATCAAGCAATTCTAAGCATTTATTCAACCAATTACATTGATTTTCATCAATCAAGTAGAAGATTAAAGACATTTCAGGGCACCATAAATTTAGCAGGTTAAGAAAAAAAAATACATATAAGTTGATGTCCATTAATCTATTAACAAGGAAAGATAAACTCCATACTTAAATCAGATGAAATATTCTTGCAAAATTGAAAAGAGCTAACAAAACTGTGTAAGGCTTAGAGTTTGGAACTCAATTCATCCAAGAAAGAGATTAAAAAAAAACTACTAATATTGTATTCGGATGATTTTAAGATGCGTCATGCACTTCAATCACACACCGGATACCCCTAATCTTCTTGTGTTAAACCGAAAAGGCATCAATGCTGTAAATTGGAGGTCTTGTAAGCAATGAGCTCATTATGCCGAGATGAATCACTTTGGTTCTCATTCAGATTTCGAGGTCCTTGCACCCAACCACCATCAATGGAGTCAATGCTTCCATTCAAACCATCATCCTTAAAATCACCAACCCTTTTCACCTTAACCTCTCTTGGCATAACTGGGTACTTCCCAGAGAAGCAAGCATAACAAAAAGCCGGAGAATCTTTCGCCAACAACTTCTTCAAGCTGTCAATTGACAGAAAAGCCAGGGAATCACACCCAATAAAGTCTCTAATCTCCTCAACACTCATCCTATTGGAAATCAACTCCTCAGAACTTGGTGTGTCCACTCCATAGTAACATGATGCAATGATAGGTGGGCTGGCAATTCTCATATGAACCTCCTTAGCCCCTGCCTCCTTAAGCAACCTAACAATTTTTGATGAAGTAGTTCCTCTGACAATTGAGTCATCCACAACAACAACTCTCTTCCCCTCCAATACTCCTCGGACAGGTGAGAGCTTAAGCTTGACACCAAAGTCCCTAATCTTCTGCGAAGGTTCAATGAAAGTCCTTCCTACATAATGTGACCTTATCAACCCTTGTTGAAATGGTACCCCAGCTTTTGCTGCATATCCAAGGGCAGCCACCACCCCAGAATCTGGGACCGCAATCACAACATCACAATCAACAGGAGCCTCAGTGGCAAGTATTTCTCCAAAAGCATGCCGAGACTCATAAACAGACCTCCCAAAAACAACTGAATTAGGCAGTGCAAAATAAATATGCTCAAAGATGCATTGTTTAGGTTCAGGGTGAGGCATCAAACAAAGTGACTGTACCCCATCTTTATCCACAACCAAAACTTCACCAGGATAAACCTCTCTCTCATATGTAGCCTCAATTAAGTCCAGTGCACAAGTCTCTGATGCAAAAACCACTGCTCCATTACTCCTCCTACCCATCACCAATGGTCTAAACCCATATGGATCACGAACTGCCACAAGCTTATCCTCAGTCACAAACACCATAGAATAAGCACCCTCAAGCTTCTCACAAGCATCAACAATCCTCAAAAAGAAAGGCCTTGCTTTCGATATTGCAATCAAATGAAGAACAACCTCAGTATCAGAACTAGTATTGAAAATTGAACCATTATCTTCAAGCTTAGCTCTTAAAGTTTTGTAATTGACTAAATTTCCATTATGTGCTACCCCAACAGACCCAAACCTATACCCAGCAACAAAAGGTTGCACATTTTTAAGCATAGAACTACCAGCAGTTGAATATCTAACATGACCAATAGCCATATCACCAGGTAATTGATCAAGCTTAGACTCATTAAACACCTCAGAGACTAAACCAACACCAGTAATAGTTTGAAGAACCTTATTATTCACGGCAACCATACCTGCACCTTCTTGTCCACGATGTTGCAGCGCGTGTAACGCTAAATAGCACATACGAGAGGCTTCAGGGTCACCGTAGATGCCCACAACACCGCACTCTTCACGGGGCTTATCGTCATCATCATCATCAAAGCTAACAAAACGGTCATCTGGGTGCTTTTCGTCACTGGTAAAGAACCCGGATATGGGGTTTTTGGAGAAAACAGCAAAGTCAGTTTTGTGGGGTTGTTGTTTAAGAGAGAAAAGAGAGGGTTTTTGAAGGGTTTTGGAGAAGACAGAAAGAGGGGCTTTCTGGGTTTGTTTAGGGTTAGAAGAGAGGTGGTAGATAGCGGTAGCAGCGCCGGTCGTGGTGGAGGCGGTGGTTGTGACAGCCATGAAAGTGAAGAGTACTTTCGCAGGAAAAAAACGAATGGTGAGAAAAGAGACAGAGGAGGGGAGTTTAAGTAGAAGGAACAAGAACTAATTCTAGGTTTTTGGAGTTGTAAAGGACAAGGGAATCTAAGTTGTATTATGATTGTGTTACCTTTTGGTCACTTTCTTTTCTCAACACTACTTCCTTATTGGACTATATTTTCTCAAATTTTTATAATTAAAAATATTTTCTTTTATTTAATTTGTATGAATCAGATTATATGTGTCAATTTAATGGTTAAAACTTATTATCAAAGAATATTATCATATAAGAATAAAGTGGTGTTGAATTGAAGGCATTAGGGTATGTATAATGGTTAAAATGCATGCATTTGTTAATAATGTATATAATATGTTACCAAGATCTTTCACATTTAAAGCTATTATATCCTATATTTCATTTCTCCAAAATAGTAAATAAATTGATGCATGAATCTATAGATGTTATTATCCTATGATTATGGAATTTGCAAAATAGACTTATAATATATAGTTAAGATTTAAAATTTAATTACACATATATTAATATAAAGGAAAGATTAAAGTTATAATGATTGTGGTGAACACAAAGTTTCATGCGGTCCAAGATTTGTGCTTGACCTGAGCTGGTTGGGACTTGGTCATATCTATCTACATATGATATTTTGACCAACACTGTCCCACTTTCTTTGGAGTTCAATATCTAATTATTTTGAATAGAAGACTGTGTAGCTAGCCACACACCACTTTGTTCAAGGGAATGGACTTTTTTTTTTGGCAGTATTATGATTATGGAGCTCCTCCACAGCCATGAAAATGAATTCATCCATTGGATTTTTTTTTTTTTTTAACGAGGTGTCTAGGTCAGTTTGTGCATACTCACCTAATATTTTAGGGGTTCTAAGATTGACAGCTGGGTAAACCCTTTCAGTGGTCACCCTTATTAGTAACCTAAGTGGATCGACTTGTGCGGACTCAATTAATATCCCGAAGATTCTAAAGTTGACAGTTGGATAAATCTCTTCAGTGATCACCCTTATTAGTAACTAGATGGATCGAATTCATGACTCTTTCAATAATATACCCTAGAGTTCTAATTGACACAACTTGCTTCTCATTTATGATAGTCATAATCAGAACAACTTTTGGGTATTGGGGTTTTAGAAAAGGAGAGGTGAAATGGCACAAGCCAAGAGAATTAGGCTAACAATTGTATGTACACCACATATTCTCAATACACACTTGCAGACAATACTGGATACACTTCTTGAAACAATGGCCACTACTTCCATCACTCTAATCTCCAATAAGAAGGGACTTACCTTCCTCGGAATAATAGAAATTTCCATTAATGGCACTTTACTTTCCTAGAAAAACTACTACCAAGATTTCAAATGGGCTACAAATTTTGGGCCAGGCTCAATGAAGTCAAGATATGGGCTTTAGAAAGACTTGGTCTTCTTCTTCTTGCTCATTTGACTCGTACTCTCTTTCTCCTCACAGACCAAAAGCATTTGCACGAACCACATCACAAAACTAAAAGCATCATCAGATGGCGCCGCCTCCTGGTCCCTACTCCGGCACCAGCACCCTCGCTTTGGTATTTTCATTTTTTTTTAATCAACACAACTTATGGGCTCTCTTTTGTTTTCTTTTGAAAAAAAGATTTTATTTTGGTTTCTTGTTCATGAAAAAATTTTGATTTTGTGATCTGGGTTTTGTTGGTGATAATCTATAGGTGGCTCGTGTTTCGGCTTTCTCATATGGGCTTGTTTATGGCCACATGAAGCTCAAGTACCTCAAGGTACTACCACCATCTTCTGATTCATTTTATTAAATTTCTGTTTTAGTTTAATTTCCGACTCAAAATTTTATGGTTGAATGTGCGATTTGTGAGTGGTTTTCATTACATTTTGTTTTAAATTTATGTTCTTGTTTTGTTAACTCTTGGATGTGGATTATTGCTAATTGTTTTTATATTTTTAGCTGGGCATATTTGGCTAATGTTAGATATGTAATCTGAATTTACTGTGGGTTTTGTCTACCATTAGTTGTCTTCGGCAAGATTGTAGGGTTTAGCCGAGGTTCAAGTTCATATAGGATATGAGTTGTTTTCATCTAGATTGGTAACTGATTATCATAGTTTGAGATCAGTAGATGGTTTAGCTGAGAAGTAGCCAGTAGTTTAGAGCTCAGTGAACACGTAATGCCAAGGGATTTTGTTTATTAAAAATAAATAAATTATGAAGTTCTGCAACAAGTAAAAATATAAATTAGGAGGCAGGGTTGTGAGAGGAGCAATTTACTTTATTCATAATAGTTCTGCATTGTTCTTGTGGAAGATATACTATGCATTCTGTGTTTCCATTTCATCTATATTTGTATCTGTATATATGCTAATGGATGAGTACTTACTTTGGGATATGCTCAACTGATGTGTATGTTTTTGCAACAGGCAAAGGCAAGATCACACAAGAAAGCTGAAGAAAAGGCTGCTGCAAAGGCTCACCATTGAAGGTGGTGGTGGGATCTGTTTCAAGTTGAGTGAACATTTGAGTTGAGTTGAGTTGAGTATAGAAATAATCAGTAAAGAAAGCAGCGATTCATCTTTGGCGAATGGTTTTGCAGACCTTGCTGGCTGCTTTTTATCAATTTTTTTCTGAGATATAATCTTTTAAGAAACTTAACTTGATTGCCTTTGACAATTTTTATCGATATTTAGCTTTCACTTTGGTTACAATCTAATGTTGAATGATTATCATCCTTTATTTGAAATAATAAACCTCTGTTACCATTAGGCCGCAATTGCCAAGCTTGACACCGTTTGGTTGTTATTTATCTTTGCCCGGAAGGTTGTATTCAGTATTAATTCTTTGTGGATATGGTGTCTCAAACACCATAGACCTATGGTCATCAGATTTCTTCAGCAAATGCTCCTTTTTTTCTGCAACGACCTTTTCAATTAATGGGGATGGCAATTTCTATCGTTTTTAGCCTTTTAGGTTTACAAGGACTAATCATCCTGTATAAAGAAGCCATATCCACTGCTTTTGCAATGATCTTTTGGCTTGCATAGTGGAAGATGGACCTTTGATGGTTGCAATGCCTTCGAGATTAGTAATGGTTTCTTAATGAAATTGCAATATTAACTGAATATCAAGTATAATATATCAGTTTCAAATAGGAATATCGAAGTGTAAATTAAATTGAAAAATCTGGCCGAATCTTTGCACAGAAAGCTCCATTCACTTTCAAATTATCATATCTCAAGTGTTATGAATTTCCACAATACTTCACCTACACTAGTATTCAGAGCTAACAAAACGATTATAACTTACATGTTGCACAAGAAAAATTTTCTATTAGCTTCTTGTGAATTGAAATGGTCAAAATCTATCCTTCCGTCGATGACGCCAAGCAGACAAGGCTTCTGTCCATGTTGGCAATATGGCTAGTATCGCCACCCTGCATACATCAACCAATGGTTTGATTTGAATTGCCAAATAAATGATAATTTAAATATTCTTATATGCTTAAATGGCAATATCAAGTTCTAAAAACGTAATCCATAACTGAAACGCTAAGCTCGGCACATAAAAACAACCGATCTTTGCACCGAGGTTCTGAATAATGATAAAATGCCATCATCGGAATTCTTGGCTACATTCCAAGTTCTTGTTCCACAGAGGTGTGGTTTCGGTTCTAAGTTTATCCCACCAGTCATCACCACATTGTATCCATAGTCATAGTCACAAATGGGAATTTGGGATGGCTTAGTTCCTGTGAGCTATGATAAGGATATCGCGAAGTTCAAAGTTAGTGTTTCATGTCTACTTCAGAAGTGCAATCACACAAATAATTGGTACTTCAAACAAAGAATATTTTCTGCACCACTTATAAATTTACAAGAATCACTAGAAAGGATATAACTAACCTGAGAACAGCGAAAGTCCTGCTGTAAGTCTAACAATTGAAATGCTGAGGAACTAAGCGCACTGCTATTCCACATATATAATGTCTTCATCAGGATCATCACCCTCCCAATCTTTCTCATCTTCAGGCAAATCAGCTGATTCAAGCTGTTCCCCTTTTTGACTTTTTGAAACCTCTTTTTCAGCCTTAATCCTATCTAATATGTCAATGACCTGAAATAGAATAAACATATCAGTATGGGTCGGAAAATGAAAAGAGAGATACTTAATTGTATCACAAATCCAAATTACATTTACCTAAACTATAAAGAAAAGACATAACTGTGAACAAGATAAATGATATTTGATAAGGTCTTACCCTGCTTCCTCTCTCTAAAGATTCATCTTCAATAAAGCGTATCTCAGGAGTTAGCCGCAACTTCATACGCCTCCCCAATTCACTACGAACATACTTAGCTTTTGACTTCAACCCAGCAATCGCAACGTCCTTCCCTCTATCATCTCCAAAAACAGATACATACACTTTAACCACCTGCAAGCATACGGAAATATAGAATGAATCACTGGCAAAATAACTACAATTTCACTTGAAAGTTCAGTCACTCCCACAATTAATTACTATACCAATATATACACCATGATCTGACATCTTACCATGCAGAATACCTACATTCGAGCTTAATCACAGTAACGCATTCTTAATAGCACCTTTCTGATGACATGTAACTGATACTTGTATCATAGAACACCAGGCTAGTAACATTCAACAATGATAATCCACAGAATATAGTTTAACAAGTTGACCGTACAATTCACAAATATGAAATTCAATGTTTCTAAACCTACCAAAACTTTTCATCCTAAAACAACTGTCTACTACAAATTTCTAATATCTCAATCGCCATGGATAAACTACAACGGTAAATCATTACAAACTTTAACATCCAAAGTCAGAACACTCATTATCCTTCCTTAATTAAACTACAGAGTATTACGAAAACAAAAGTATTACATCTATACAACTAAAAAAGAAAAAAAGTCCAATGCAATGCAGTCCACGCAACAAAAATAACTTATCTTCATAAGTTGAAATTACTCATCATAGTAGCTAAAACCAAACCCAGAACCACAAAATTAATCATTTGATGCATAATCTGAAAATATTTTTCGACAACCAAACCAATATACAATCCCAAAAAAAAAAAAAAAAAAACTGAACTGTTATAAAAATTTCTAATTTTACACCATCTTTTAAGATGCTACAAAAAATACATGAAATGAATAAAAAATTGAGTAGAATATATAGTTATATTTACTTGCAAGTCAGCGGAGACTTCAACGTCACTGATAGTTGTAAGAGAAGAGAGATAGCGGTCGGCTCCTAAGGCAGCTTCGGGCAAGACAGCAAACTGCAACACTTTGTCGGTTAAGAGCATGTCCGACAGTTCTCTCATTATTTGTTTCCCCACCATTTTCACTCTCCGAGGATTCGCCATACACTTTATTGTATGCCCTCTGCGGAGGTGAATCGGGACCGTTGATTTCGGCGCCCATGCGGTGGAATGGAAGGTTGTGATGGGAAGAACATGACGGTGGTGATGATGGAAACTGAAGAAGGGTTGGCGGGTATGAAGATTCTGGAAAGAGGGTACGTGCAACATCGCCGTGGCGGATCGTTTCTCTTCTTGTTTCTTCGTCTTTGTTCAAGGATACCTGGCGATATTTTTGGATAAAATGTTCACTGAAGCATTAAGTGACACGTCGGTTGTCTCCCCAGGAAATAGACGGCCTGTCATTCAATAATTTCTTTTGTTAGTTGTCTCCTCAGGAAATAGACGGCCCATTGAAAAACTGATTAACCTAGGCAAGCCCAGAAAATGGTTTTCTGGGCCTGGTTTGAGCGCATTTTAGAGCAGAAGCTGAAGAATAAGTTGTAAAATAACCTGAAACTGAAACTTTTTTTTTTTATTTAAGGTCCGAGTCAGTTTGCGTCCACCTCAATTAATTCTCGAGATTCTGAAGTTGACAGTCAGGTAAATCTCCTTAGTGGCCGCCCAACAATGGTTCTGAAACTGAAGCTTTAACCATCCACAAAACAATTAGCATCATACAATTATAGCTGTAATATGGCGTTTCATGTCCCATGAACTGGGAATTGCAAAAATGGGGAGGAGGCAAGAGCAAACAGCATGATTTCTGCTCCCATTAAATCATATTCCATTTGCAATATTATAATACACCATTGCTGGAAACTGCTGCTTCATCATCTCACTTTCTCTTTACTTCTCTATTTCTTTAAGCCAAGAATATTTCAAGTTATGGACGCTTACTTTATTATAATATTTGATATTTTAATTATAATTTATATACATTACATATCTCTGCATCTTCTGTTCCTGCAGTTTGTGAACTGTGTTTAAAGTTGATTGTGTCGGATTTGGAGTAACAGATCATGAGTGATGCAAAGTTTTATTTTATGAAAGAAAACAAATCTTCATACACAGAATAAAAAATCTTCATAAAAAGATATGGTGTGTTTAAACAATGGGGTCAACAATTATATTTATGTTTTGTTCATGTAACTGGTCAGACAGTTTTAAACAGTTGGTACAATTATTTATGTCTAACTATATATTTTCTTTTAACTCCATTTATGTCAACAGAAAATATCACTCCATTACTTTAAACAAACAGTATCAATAATGGCTGATGATTTCAACAGTTTCTGGGATTTGTTTTTTGGCCACAGAGAGGAAGAATAAGTTAAGTTACATCTACAACTCTCGTTTTCAGGAATAGTTTTGAGTTAGAGCGGTGGTACATGAACTGGGTTGAGGGAGAAGGAAGGAAGCATTAGTAAAAATTTCTGATATCAGTCACTTTATGGTCAACAATATCAGTCTTAATGGACCACAACCAGCACTTTCAGATGGACTAGAATGGAAAGATACAAAGGTTGTTGGGTGCAATTCACAGATTGGGAATTAGTTTGAAATGTTAGGCTTCATTGATTCCAACTTTCTGCCATAACAAATATTCAAAGCCAAAGCATTGACTATGCTGTTCGGCTATTCCTATGCTAATCGATTCTTGTGCTTTTTTTTTTTTTTTTTTATCGCCAGTTGTATCATTTTTTCATAGTCTAGTAATAGCAATTTCAAAAGCACTTATTAAAGTAACCAATTTGGCAGTGGTTAAGTTAAGTAATGTGTCCCGAGAGTTAACCATTTTTTCTCCCCTAAATTACGGTTTAATGACAATTTTTTCTACCTACAGACTTTTAAAATATCATTTAACTATCCAAATTTATATTTTGACAGTGAACAAAAAGAAAAACACAATCTAGACTGTTATGGCGTTTAAAGAGGGGAGACCAATAAGTCTTTTAGTAGTTGGGATTGATCAGAATTTGATTTGGGAGGGGTAGCTATGCAAACCTTAATTGCTTGATTGCAGGTGATTGGCGAGATTAGCGGGAGTAGAATTTGAGGGGTTTTAATGAGTGATAATCGAAGAAGAGAATGGTAGTGGTGTGGGGTCGCAACGATACCAGAATCGAAAAAGAATATAAATTTAGAATGTGTCATTAAGTCATTATTCAGGTGAGAAAAAATCGTTTACTCTATACCAATGTTCCGAAAATCGGACCGGACCATGACACGTTCAAGGGTCCGGTTTTTGGTTTGACCGGTTGGATTGGTCGGTTGGACCGTATTCTGTAAAATTATTTTTAGTCCCTGAATGTTTGAAATTTATTAAAAACACCCCTATAATACTCCCTTAAGGTTTGAAATCTATCCAAAACACCCCTATCGGTGATGGTGGCGGCAGCGACGATCGACGGTCAATTGAGGTTTGGAATCATGGGGCTTTTGATGTATACATGCCGACAAATCTGATGGTGGTGCTAGGGAGTTCCATCGGCGCCGGAAATCGTCGGAATCAACAAAAGAAGTCCGACGGTCGCGTGAAGTTCAGGTGGACGGCGAGCGACGAAGGCTAGACGACGACCACTGAAAATGGCTGGGTTTCGTCGTGGAGATGTCGTCAAGTCTAATGGCGGTGTTTTCTCTCTCGATTGGTGCCGAAATCTGGCGGGATTCAGCCACGATTGGTCCGCGATTCGGCACTATTCCGACGGTCCAACCGCGGCCCGATCTGATGTAAACGCAAATAGCGGTTTTTACATACTTTTGGACCGGATATGCCGCTTGTTATCGGTTGAACCGGTCTGACCAGACGATCCGGTCCGGTTTTCAGAACATTGCTCTGTATAAAACAAGAAAGCATAATGTTATTGGGTAGGTTATAGCAAGCGGCAGTCATGGCTTTAATATTAAGCAGTTTACATTGCTTGTCCTGGCAGCAATCACTTTTGTATCCAAACAAGGAGCTGCTGGACAAGTGGTTTTGAGTTCTAATTAGATCCAAAATAAGTCATCTAATCAGTCCATTAACAGGCCCCAGCATATATTCGCTAAATCTTTAATGATTTACTAATTTAATCACCATTACTCGGTTAATAATAAGACAATAGGGGGACAGCAGATCATGGGATTAATTAATTTTATTTTGGTCACTAATTGTAGTAAGTGTTAAGGTTACTTCAACAACCACTCATTAAAGAGATAATTAATTTATTAATTAACTTTGACAAGGACAAATCATATAGTATATTTTACGCTTCTTTAGGGGGTAAAAGTAAATAATATCAAGTAAAGGTGCCTTTTAATAATTAAAAATGTTTTAGGTACAACTTGTCACCTGTACCGTAAAAAGTGTCCCTTGACTCCGACGGTTAATTTGAAACTTTAATATAAATTATTTCTATTAAAATGATTAGTATTATTAATGATGATTAGCACATGCAACAAAATTAAATTATATCGTCAAATGAGAATGAACACACATGAACCAACGCACATATGAACCAACCACTGGATGGTTCAGCGGTTATTAGAAAAGTTTTAAGTTTGATCTATTTGGGTTATTAATAGGAGTGATCACTGTGGGGATTTACTTGACTTTCAACTTCTGGACTTTGAGAGATTAGTTAAAGTGCGTGCAAACTAGCCCGGACGTCCTTGTTCAACTGAAAAAAAAAAAAAAAAAAAAAAGAACGAATGCATATGAATCACCATCGGTGGTTTAACGGTCAATTGAAACTTTTGGGTGTACTACTCAAAAGATTTCGAATTCGATCAATTTAGGCTCCTAATAGGGGTAGCCACTGAGGAGATTTACCCAATTGTCAACTTTAGAATCCCGAAAGATTAGTTGAAGTATGCTTAAGTTGGTCTGGAAGGCTTAAACACTCCGGCCAACCAAAAAAACAAGAGAGAGAGAGAGAGAGAGAGAGAGAGAATATGAATGCATATGATTTAACTAGTTCTGAGACAAAGAGAATCTAATCAAATAATTTCATTTCATTTGGATCCAAATTAAAATATGGTAACTCTATCTCAACACTTTGTCATTCATTAATAGAATAGAATCTACTACAATATTTATTTCATAATTCATACTTAACCCTTAATTAATTAATTGATAGTGCAAGGAAAATGGAAGGTTTAGATTTAGAGTTGGATTACACAATTTTGAGATCTCAAGGTAACACTTTATTCTATATTAAATATTAATAAATTAATTATTAATTTGAAACAAAAATCTTTTGCTCCCAATCCTGTTTTATTCTCTCCCTAAACACATACAACAACATGTCATTTCAGTTAATCATCAACCAACTCTAAACCTAACTAACTAACATTGGGTAGTCTAGCAGTCAATTAAAACTTTTGGGTGTATTACTGAAGAGATTCTAAGTTCGATCGATCTGGGTTGCTAATAGAGATAGTCATTGAGAAGATTTATCCGATTGTCAATTTTAAGATCTCTGGATATTAATTGAGGTGCACATAAACGGGCCCGAACACCTCTAATTACAAAAAAAAAAAAAAAAAAAACTCTAAACCTAACTTAACCTTCTATTTAACTTAATTAATCCCACGGTACTCTCTTCTAAGGCCTTTTCCTCACATGGCCTTGACTCCAATTCAAACAACAGACACAATCTCGTCAATATCTCAATCTCCAAGGCTATTTTCGTCTTTTACTTCTATTCTCTAGTTATAAGACCCACCCTGCCCAACAATATTCCTCAACAACTCCAAACCACTTTACTCACTCGTCACTCGTCACTCCTCGCTTCTCGCCCTGTTCTCTGTTTTTTTTTCTTCTTCCTGGAAAAATGTCCAACTGCAACAAGATCCGTCACATTGTCAGGATCCGGCAGATGTTAAAGCACTGGCGTAGGAAGGCCCGTGTGGCCGCCTCCCGTGCGCCTCCCGATGTTCCTGCTGGACACGTGGCGGTGTGTGTCGGGACCAGTTGCAAGAGGTTTATCGTTCGCGCAACGTACCTGAACCACCCAATCTTCAAGAAACTCCTCGTACAAGCCGAAGAGGAGTACGGGTTCAGCAACGTTGGCCCGTTGACCATCCCGTGTGATGAGTTAATGTTCGAAGAGGTTCTCCGGGTCATGGCCCGAACTGAATCCGGTAAATCGGGTCGCTACTTGAGTCTGGAGGATTTTCATAGGTGTTGCCACGTCAGCATGAGGGACAACCTTCAGTTTTTCAGTGAATCAGGGCCGTTGCTTCGCGGGTTTGCTGATAATAAATCAGTATGTTAAAAGGAGCGACTCGATGTGGAAAAAAGTTAGCTCCGGGCTGAGTTGACTCAGCCGAGTCACCGAGTTGTGGGAGGAAGACTAACAAACAAATCAACATATTTTGAGTTTGAAATTGTTAGGAGATAATATTAATTAATTATTTACTTTTTTTTTTTAAGTTTTTATTTTTTTATTTTTATTTTAAGGAGATGGCCGAATAATAGGTTGAGTCATCCCGAGTTGAAACGGAGGAGGAGCGTGGGGTGGTGTTGAGAGTATTTTATAATTATCTCTTGTAAATTGAGTGACTAATTGTAGGAATTGTTATTAATGAAATATTTAATGAATATTATTAAGCAACGGAATTCTGTTATATTCATTTATTATATTATCCTTTTGATAATATAATCACAAGAAATTACTGAAGTTTATTCCTAATCATGTATTCATAGAATATTAAGTAATTATTTATTTTAAAAATCAAATAAAAAAACATAATAATAGTTTTAGTATTAAAAGGTGGTGGAACGGTGAATAGGAGAGACAGAGCATGTCCGATTGATAAAGTTAAAGCAATTAGGGATTAAATTAAATAAAAAAGATAAGGTAGTACAGTAGTACTAATCCGTAGAAAAAAAAAAAGTAAAGAGCAAAAGGTGACAAGTGCTTTTGCTTTTTTGTCACCTTAATTGTAATTAATTATGGATAATAATCTTGACGTGACAGTTTAAAATTGGTCAGTTTATAAATAGGTCTTGCTTATTTATTTGCGAGCCGCCGTCGAAATTATAAAAGAAAGTTTATCAGATTGAATTGTGAATTAATCTTTATCCATTAATTAATTAAGAAAAATGCTACTTTTACAACCTAATCTCACCAGATTTTTTTACAACTTTAACTTGACAATAACCTTCTTTTACAACCTTAATATGACAACATATTGATATTGTCACGTTAGCTCAAGATATCCTAAGCACTATTAAAAATGAACAACTATGAATGAACGACCGTTCTTTAGTAAGAAATAGTCATTCCTTTTGTGAGAAAATACCATTTTTTTTGTTTAGTCAAAATTTTTTTGTGCTTTTGATGTGGTGAAATTGACGTGACAATACCAATTCAGTTGCCACATCGAAATTATAAGAGAAGCTTTGTAAAAATAGACTGTGAGCGTAACATTAATTAAAGTTGTGGTAACACTATGTTTCTAATGGACATACTAATTATGTTTTGTTAATCATTTACCTGCTACTCCTAATATAGACTAGAAAAGTGGATGCCCCATTGATGGCGGATTTGATTTGTCTTCATTTCTTTCCATTTTCAACTCAAGGTTATTATTGTTATTGAAGGACCAATTTTTTTTTTTCTAATCAAAATCATTGTTTGTGTCTTCTGTGGTGGAGCTGACGTGACAGTGCGAATTTAGCTACCACATCGAGATTTTAGGTGAAGTTTGTAAAAATAAACTCTGAGTATAACATTACTCATTAATTAAAAATATGGTAACAATATGTTTCTAATGGACATACTAATTATGTTTTGTTAATCATTCACCTGCTACTGCTAATATAGATTAGAAAAGTGGATGCTCCATTGATGGCGGATTTGATTTGTCTTCATTCCCTTCCATTTTCAACTTAGGTTATTAAATCTAACAATATTCTTTTAATCATGGTAAAGTAACATTTAAAATATTAATTATGAATGTGATGGAAGTGAAGCTTCGCTTTATGGTATCCTATCCTTATGCAAGATTAGGGATAAGATTTATTATTTTATTTGAGAGGGACTAAAGCCCAACAGTAACACTGATTGGGCCGATCAGCAGCTAATGAAGCCCAATAGTAACAGTGATTCGGCCCATCAGCACCTAAGTTTAAGTCATCCCCCAAGGTCCATGACAAACTGTTCTTTCATTTCAATTAATTGATACATTAACCAATAACAACAATAATCTTAAGTCTATGACATCCTCTCACAACTTTCGACGTAGCAGTTTGTTATTGGTTAACTCGTAAATAGGCAAACGAAACTTATACAAGAAGATGAAATCCATTTTGTAATCTAATCAATGACGAACTGTCACATTGAGGATTGTGACAGAAAATTGTGCTAATACGTTATAGATCTAGGCTCCGTTTGGTTCACTTTTTTGTATTTTTTAGAAAAGTTTTTAAAAAAAAGTTGAATTGAGCGGGTATTACGATGTAAGATTTAAAAATTAATAAAAATACCCCCTATGTTTGTTTATTTACTAAACACCCCTATAATAAAACTTTGAAAGTTAACAAAAACACCTCTAACCCACCCATTGAATAATCACAGCCTGCCACCACCGCCGGAAGGTGGTTGGAGTCACCGTATCGGCGTATGACCGGCTGGATCTTGCCGGTTGTGCGCCAATATGGCTTTTGTCGGCCAGATCCACGGTGGATCCACAGGCAAAGAAGGCGAGTCTCTGATCGTCGGCCATTGGCAGGCTAGATCGCTAGCATTTACTAGCCTTAAGCGATGGCCAAAGATACGGCAGTCGTTGATGGTCAACGACAACCATATGTTGCCGTCGTTGTCAGTTCGGCCAAAGATCGCGATCCAATGGCCAGATCTTTGGCCTTAAATCTGGTCTTTTTCGGCCGTCCACCAGTGGATACAGCGGATGGTGGTGGAATGCAGTATAATATGGGTTTATGCGTGTTTTTGCAATTTCGAAAAAAAATATTTAGGGGTATTTAATTAAAATAACAAATTTAGGGGGTTTAAAAAAATTGAATAATATTAGATAATATTGTGAGTTTTTGAGTATTTTATTATTTAACTTTTTTGAGAATACTAATAATAGTATTCCCAAAATCCAACCAAACGGAGGCCTAATTTTTATTATGCAATTTCATCATGGTGATTAGATGGGACCTTATGTGGGGTAGTAATCACGTGCTTCTCATCCCCATCATAATCAACAAATTAGATTTTACTTTATTTTACAGGCCCAGTACAGATTCGTACTTTACTACTTTAACAATAACACAATTTTGTCCCTCTCTCTTTTCCTGAAAAAGATATTGCCAACCCAACTTGTTTGGGGACCAACCTTACACTTCAATGCCATCTTTAATTACTCAATATTTATACCAAAGAAAATGACATTGCTTTAATTAATTTATGTAACTCAACAGATTTTTTTTTTTTTTTATTGATCGGAGGCGTCCGAACTAATTTACGCGTACCTTAATTAATCTTTTAGAGTTTTGAAGTTGACAATCGGGTTATTAAATTTGAATTGAGAGAGCAAATGCAATAACCCGACAATGCCAACTCACAGTATCGATTAAAATATATTTTGACCCCAACATGTTTTCCCCACATTACAAATTGCACCCCACCTCTCCTTCATCACGGCCTATACTTGTTCTTCACCCTCACATCAACTAACACATACATATATGCATGTTTTTATATATATATAACTATCTATATTCTAATATTTTTTAACATTACCAACAACTAAATTAAACAAAACCTGTTGTTTCATCTTCATCCGATTGTTGGAATTGTTTATTCAAGTTTCATTGTTGGCTATGAGTAGGATGATCTTTAATGCAAGGGGTTGAAGACAGCTTCAGATCATGATTATCATCAGATTCTCTCTGTGCTTTTTCGTTTTTTTATTTGTATAAGGATTATTTTGGACTACGTCTTTTCAAATTATATATATATTTATCAGCTTGTAACTAAGTACGTTGCTTTGATTTATTATCGCCATTTCTCAGACCTTGTTGCTTGCTTCTGTGGCAAAGTTGGCCGCATGGATGCAACCAAACAGACCATCCAACTCATCTCCATCAACTTCTTTCCCTCACAATATATATATTTCTGTCATGGTAATTTTTTCTGATGCTCTCCACCGGTAGATGAATCCATATATTTTTTTTATTATAAAAAAAAATTATTACGAAGCCAATTCTGTGACATTTCTGTACGCTGGTTTCTTCTTCTATGCAACAATCTCATGGTGAAATGTGTTGTGTAAAAATCAAAATGTCATTCATGTCTCGCCCTTTTACTGTGGAAGTTATGTACTTTAGAATGATTCCACGAGGGAAAAACACAGAAGTTGATTTGATGCAAGCATAGATAGTTAAGGGACAGGTTTAATCATCTACTGTATCACTTGATTATATTGTTCATCTACTTATAAACATAAATGGCACCACTTCTGTTCTGATGGGTGTGCATTATTAATTAATTCAGATAAATGATGAAGTACTTGAGATTAATAATTAATGATGTGATGTAATGACATGATTGGATTGTATTATTTGATTTAATTTGGTTTGATTAATTTGCAGAAATGGGTATAGAGCAGCTCCTTCCAGGAATTTACGTAGAGCTTGGTAGAGATACAATGGGGACAATATGCAGAAAAAACATGGAAGCCCACCTGGCAGCTTTTATATTTTACTTTCTTTCTTTGATCGATCAACCCATGCATTAACTGGTACTTGTCAAATCTGTCTCCCTCTTGATTAAAATGGGCATATTGATTGATTACATGAACTACATACAAACACGTACATTTTTAGGTTTATAATTCATCCCATTCACTTTTTAATTCAATCTTGTACACAATGTTATTGTAAAATACAAGAGCTATAGAATGATGAGTAGATCTGGACTAAGCATCGTGAATTAACTTTTTTTTTTTTTGATTGGAGCTATCCGAACTAGTTTGTGCATATCTCAATAAATTCTTTGTAATCCTGAAATTAACAGTTGAATAAATCTTCTCAATGATCACCCTTATTAACAATCCAGATAGATCGAACTGAAAACCTCTGCATAATACATTTAAGAATCTTGGTTGACTGCTAAATCACCTAGTGGTTGTTTGGATACTTTTCGGATACCGCAGGTGCAGATGTTAAATAATTGGCTTCATTATCTGCTATAAAATATATACTTTCAGGTGAAGTACTGTGAGTACGCTAAATTTATGAAACTTCAGTTCAAGTTTCCATGTTCTATGGCTACTCAACTGCATTATGTTATATTATCATATTCCACCTGAATTATGGTAATAAAATTCTATTAATGTTATCAAAGTAGGAGAAAGAATAAAGTGTAGGTTGCAGAATAAATTACTGATAGAGATATAGTAAGTGAAGAAGACAAATAAGACCCATGAGAAAGAGAAATGGGTGTGGCATAAAACAACAGTATGATAGTATGGTATGACAATAATTAATAATGGGAATTAAAGGAGATAATTATAAATTGAATTTGTGAGGATGAGGAAATTCTTCTCTCTTCTTCTCACATGAACAGAAGATATTCTTTTTGGGGCAAAGGGAGTTTAAGAGTAATATGAAAGAATAGTGAATGGCTCAGAGTTAAAAGAAGAGTAGAGAGAAAAGAGGACCAGCTAACCAGAGGCAGAGAATTAATTTGCTTCCGTCTTTCTCAACTGGTCCTATTCCTGTACCTTCCATTTCCAAATACAGATTAATTTTTTTTTTTTTTTTTTGTGTGACCAGGGGTGTTCATGTCAGTTAGCACGTATTTCAACTAATCTTTCAGAACCCTGAAATTGATAGCCAAGTACATCCTTCACTGGCCACCGTATTAGCTAGGAGTGTTCAAAAGAACCGGTTGGAACCAGAACTGGCGGGTACCTTGGGTTTGGTTTTGGTTCCTACCTAGGACCAACCGTCAATAGGTAGGTTCCGGTTCCTATAGTTAGGAACCAGAACCAGAACCAGGAACCAGAAACTGAGACTAATATAATACTCAAAAGCAATCCATCTACATAACCATTACTACTGTTTCTTTATTATTATAAGCAAACAAAACAAATGTAGGTAAGGCTATATAAACAATTTACATATTAATTATGTTATACCTAAAAGGTCATGCTTATGTCAGCTAAATAAATATCTTTTTATACTAGTTGCCAAGCCCATACCTCTTCAAAGATATTCATACCAACCCTACCTCATTTCAAGAGATGAATGGACGAAAGACTTCCATGTGTCAAGATAACTTGCAAAACACTCATTACATTGAGTTCAAAGGTGTATAAATTGACACTTCTTCCCGAAAAGAAGAGGCTGGATATATGAGAGCTAAACATAGATAAGAGCTCAATTCTTTCTCTCTGTAAACACTGTATTTCTTTATCTTTGTATGTCTTACGGACAATATCGTAGAAATAGTCAGAGATCAATAAAATAACAGTGGATGTAGGAGTCGCTTGTTTGAGCATCCGAACCACTATAAAAACCTCTCTTGTTAGCCTATTATTTATGTTTTCTACAATATATATAATCTCAGCTCCATATTCAAATCTTATGGATCTATTACGTGTAATTTCTAATACCCTCTTAGCATTTCTTACGTGCGAGTCGTTGACGTTCAAAATCAAGCATCAACAAATTAATATCCTCAATTAATACTCACTTTCACAAATCATCTTCTTCTTTCAACAACGATAGCCGAGGATATATAAATCTGCTCCATTAATGGAAGCAAATGGGGAGAAAGGCTATCAATTAAGTGACATTTAAGAACTATTTTCATTGCTGGCTGCCTGGCCATATATGCATATGTATTCTATATTTCCTTCAGTTAATTCCACTCATGCAGATTAACTGCTTGTATATATATATATATATATATATATATATATATAAGACAAATGGTACACAAGCATGTGCAGACTGCAGCGCATGTTCCCACCATTTTATATCTCAAATTAATCATTCTGTTCATTTGATTTGATATATTCAAATGAAATTCCATCCCAAACCCGAGAACAAAATATAATCAAAATGCATGCCAGCTTTTTCTTTTTTCTTTTTGGTAAGTTGATGTTTGGGTCAATATGTGTATAATTTAACTAATTTTTTAGGATTTTAAAGTTAACAATTAGATAAACTCTTCAGTGATCATCCTGTAATAACTCAAACTCAAGAGTTTATAAATTTTTTTTTTATTTTTTTACCATCAGACGGCACAGCAATCGTTTTTAATAAAAAAAGGGTGCAATATGAGGACTTCACACGAGATCACTTATCCTAGTATTGCTCTTGCCCATACACACTTACTTTCAGAATTCTGATAGGATCCGTTTAACCTTTCTGATAAGATTCGTGTTGGTATGGTCGCAACCAATGCATGCCAGCTTACTCGTAATAAAAACAAGCTCAGTACTTACTGGTGTGATGAGTAGCAGTGAACATGTAATGGTTTCAAACTTGGTAAAAGAGACTGTCAGTGTGATCACATGACCATTCAACTTGACTTTTAATATTAACCCTTCAAAATTTTCTTGCTTGCATACTCCGAAGAAAGAGAGAGATCATTGAATAATAAAACCGACATTTCACATTCTTTATAACCTGAAAGCCGAAGATCCGTACATATTAACGTACCCCAGATTCTCTCTGACAAACTAAATGTTATATTTTATATATGTATATGTAGATCCACATTCTTTTGAAGAAAAAAATATAAAGTTATACATGTACGTATGTCTCTTTGATTAGATTTGACTGAAGATGTTGTTTTTGCCCAAGTTTCAAGCCATGCATACATCTGAATCACTTAAAACAGACAGAGAGACAGAGAGAGGAAGGCAAATCCAAATCTGCTTGCTTAATTTTCCTTAACATTTAACTTCTCTCACAGAGGCACGATCCATCTATGAGGAAAACCCTTACACTTTTTACAAGTCTAACCCAGGGTACATTAAAGTTAGAGTCTCTAAACATTGAAAACCCAAATGAATGGGGACCAAAGTGAAAAAAAAAATAATAATAAATAAAAGAAACAAAGAAGAAAAACCATGGAGATCATCAAGAAATCACAATGAAGAAGATGGTAAAAAAAAGAGAAGCTAGCAAAAGTGGATGTGTTAATTAGCTAGCTTCATCTTAGAGATCATCTTCTCCAAGCAAACCACACTCTTTAATAATTTTGTTTCATCTAAGCATTGAAGTTAAAGAGCGAAAAACGACTTCTTCACAAGGAATAGTGAGGCCCATATCGTGATCAAACCCAAACTCTTCTTCAGCTTGTCGAAGTAAACATTGAAACTCAGGGTGAGTCAAGAATGAGATTGGAACAATGTATCTACTTCTGTTTTCACCAACATAAACTGCAAAGTGACCTTTTGGTACGTCAACTGGAAGCCCATCTTCATCGTACCCATGCTTCTTCCCTAAGCTTGAGCATCTCTTCAGAATTTGCTTCAATACTGCTGGTTGTGTCAACTTGTGTGACTTTCTAATGGCCATTTTTTGAAAGTTAGAGAAAGAGAGAGATAAAAGACTGAAAAAAGCAAGTAGAGGTGTTGTGTTGAAGTTGAATGGGGATGATAAGGGGGTATTTATTAAGAGATTGAGAGAGAGAGAGAGTAAAAGACATAGCACGGGTGTTATGGGGTTTTGTAAGAGAGTAAAAGACATGGTGGGAGCCAAAGCCATTTGGTTAACCATTGTTTGTTGCTCCTCCTAATGACACTATGGACCCTCTTCTCTTTGATATAGGCTAATTATAAGCCTCTAGTATTACTAAATATCAAATCTTTATTCCCTTATCTATTTTCTCTCATCTTTCCCTTTCTCATCAATGCTCCTTCTTCATATTTCAAAACCAACTTAAACTTCTCCATATTTGTTTCTTTCTTTCCCTTTGAATAATGTTTTATATGTCCAATAAGAAAGAACATGAACAACCTATTTGGTCTTTTACCTGCTTTATAAGTTTAAGATTCAGCTCATTTTTAACATTCTGTGTTATGTTCAGAAAAAGTTTTAACTTTTAGCAGTACCCATGTTATTTGACAAATTTGATCCAAGGTGTAATCTCAATATGATTCTCTATGTTTCTCTTTAATCATATCAGCTACTTTCAGAAGTTTTCTGTCTTATATTAAAAGGTAGATCTTCTGTAGTTTATTTTAGTTAGTGTTTTGTGATTTCATAATTTTGTTGAAATGGGGCTACTCAAAGTCACGGATATATTGGCTATGAAGATAAAACAAATGTGGCATTCAAATTGTAGTCTTTACTTTTGACTGATTTATAAATGATTCTCCTTAATTAATTGCTAAATTAACTCTCTCTACCTAAAATCACGGGCCAATAGTAACTGTACTGGAGAGTACAAAACTGTTGACAGTTTGGTTTTTTCTGGTTGTTTTGTTTTGTGAATTGTGATTCTTCTGTAGATTATCAGATAAAGAAAACACTTTCTCCAAGCAGAACAAAAGTTTTCTTGCAGAAACCCATGTGTATTTTACTGCTCATTTTTTACACCTTTTGACTTCATTACTACTTTCATTTTTACTTGTGTTCCTCCTCCCATCAAGAGATTTAGATTCTGGGTTTTCTGCAAAATTTTTATTCATTTTTCAAAAAAAAAAAGGCTCATGTTAAAATATCCAGCTTATACACATGGTTGTTATCTAGTTTTGAAGTGTTAGTTAAATGAAATGAGTGTCCCAACAAGAGAGAGCTTCCATAATTTGTGGTCCTGAAGCAACCCCCACCACCACCACCACCAAATACAAAGAGTAGTTCTAATCAGACATAATTTAAAAATATTGTGCATCGCTGATGTCTTCAAAGCCTGGCTTCATGTTCTAAGGCTCAGAAAATGATCTGTAAAAAGCCTATGGATTTAATGCTTCAGACGGCAATGTCCTGCTTTTGTGTCTTCTCTTTTTGTTTCTCTCCATCCTCAGTATGTTCATGATATTGCAAATTCAGTCTTAACAAAGTTAACTTTACTATAACTTTGCCTACATTCCTTCATCTGGGCAAATCCATTACCATCTGCCTAACACTTTGCTACCTAAGTATGATAAAATGATAGAATTGGTCAATGATTGGAATAAAATACAATCGACTATTGTTTCTATTTTCTTGAAAAACCTATAGATAATATATTATACTCTTATAACATGAGATTTTTCTTTAACAAGATCCATCAAATTTCATAATGTTATACGAGAAAAAGAAAGTAAATAAGCATAGGTCACCGTCTTAGAAATAAGTGTAGGCATGTTCTGTGAAGGAGATTGGTTGGGGGAAAGGGATAAATGATAAAAAACAGAAAGGAGATGAAGGCCCACATCTAACTCACCGAAATGCGGTGCCCCTTCTGAGGCAAGAGCCAAGAGGTTAGCATATTGCATAAGGCCATGACATTTTGTATATATGGTTGATAATGACTTAGCCTTTTTTAAGCACATGCAACCCCATGTTACTCTTGCTCCCAAAACTCTCTTGTAAAGACAAGGTCTTTGTGAGATCATTCCAAACTCCTATTGTTCATAGTAACTATAACCCTTATCATCTCAAGTAACTTTATTTCATAAGCTATCTTTGTCTTTTCTCTTAGTTCTATCCCGAATCAATGGCGTGATGCAAGATTCAATTTATATTTGGACTTGTTAATGTCATGCCATGGCATGAAAGGATTGTTCTCAACCAACTCTAGGTAGTTTGGCACTTGAGACTCTTGAGTGTATTATTCAAGAGGTCCCGAGTTCGAATCCCCACGACCACTAATAAGGGGTATTCATTGGAAGCTTGCTTGACTGTTAATTTAAGGGTCTCGGAGGACTAGTTGAGGTGCACATAAGCTGATCTAAATTACCCCTAGATGCCCAAAAAAATAAAATAAAAAAAAAGGATTGTTCTCGAAACCATTGTGTTGAAACTTGAAAACATATAATGCATGAGTTAGATCACACACCCACAGAAGAATTTACATAATCCATGTTATATACATGGATATATTAGACAATGGAAGTTAAATGACTATTGACAATTTTATTGGATAAGGATAATGCATTATGCATTGTCGTGCGGATGATGAAACAAATTTGGTAAGTTAAACGTCATTGATTGATGTCACATCACTTGAGATGCAAATTTGAAAACCAGAGCATTTTTCATATTCGATGTATGGAATTAGAACATTAATTGAAGAGAATAGGACTCGTATATGAATGAATTCAACCCCAAGTGGGTTGTCTGGAGATGTTGGAATGATAAGTCATAAAGTCCCTGCAGCTCTAGTAGAAAACTCGAGGAAGAAAAAGAGTAACAGGGAAGAATTTGGTTAACAGAAGCATGTGAAAACATTAATAAGACTGAAAAAAAATTCTTGATGAGGTCATATATATCTGCACAGACTTTGATTAGATAACAGATGGTGATGCCACCAAAGTATAAAGAGGCAAAACCAGGCACTCTCACATGGGAATGGGATGTGAAAAGATGGAAGTTAATCATCAGGCGTGACTTGCTGTATGCCAAAGTTGAAAAAAATACACACACAAAGAAGAAAAAAGAAAAGAAAAACAAATGAGATGACGACTAAACCAAGACTAATAATGGGATTAGTAGCTTGAGCTTAAGAATCCCAGGTAAAGATGGGCATTATGAAGTTGTTGAAATTATTTGAGTGGACCTGGTTGACAAAAATTAAGAGGACTTCAGAGATTTAAGGAAAAGGGTTGTACCTGGAGAGATGAGAGTCACAATCGAATTATATTGAAATGACCAGGACAGCACATGCAGGACCCCAACCAAAAGCCAGAACTGATGACCCCATTTTAATTTACCACTATGTGAAGGAATCAAAAGGACAGATGTACCAGTTAATGCTCCTCACTCCTCGCCTCAGCTTTTACGGATATGTACTGTATATAATTTCATTGAGGACCACTTCAATGGTACAAGTTTTGGTACCCACTTCAACTAAGATTCTAACTTTGGTGGCTGGTTTAATCAGCTCTCAAATACAGATCAACATTACTTGATTTCGTGAAGAGACATTTTCAAATCATTAGGGAGTAGTGAAGTAAAGTCCATTCAGCTGTCAAATTCTATTCACTTGGGAGAGCACTAATCTCAGCATTCCATATGAAAATTCTTGTTTCTTATTTCTTTTGTTAATCAACCAGAGCAAAATTGTCAAATAAAGGCAACCACAGAGAAAAGAAATTAAGAAACAAATGGAAGAAAACTCTTGATACCCAAGAAAACAAATATCAATGGTACATTCCTATGCTATCACATGGCTTTGCTGCAAAATCAATTTGAAGTAGACATCTCCAAAAATTGCAGGAGTAATATACAGTTACTGGTCTGAGGTTGATCTCAACTGTTGCTGCTGCCCATCTATCAAACTTATCTGTCGTCTCAGTTTTGCAATATGAGCTTGCACCTAACACAGAGGAGCTACACGTCAAGATATTTAACTTCCAGATATCTGTGAAATCGTGAAACAGTTTATCTTATAACTAAGATATATAGAACTTGAATAAAATTCCTCAATGCACTGTTAATCAAACATGGATTAAATAAGACTGCATCCAAATAAATCATGAGTACACAGCTAATGTATAACTTCTGAAACACAGAAATGAATAAAATGTTGATCAAAACAACAGTAGGCCTTTCAGATAATGCCCTATGAAGACTTGCCTTCATAACAACTGAAGTGATAAGACTTTGAAATCTATGAAAAAAGAAAGGAAGAAAACCCTGTACTAATAACCAATTCTATACTTTCTGATGTAGAGCACAGTCAAGGTGTTCAGTAAATCATATGGCAGAGACATTATCAAGAAAATCATGTGAGACCAACTATATATGGACAATTGGATCTTGTGCCGCTGTTCCAATCTTCACAATCCGACTCATTTCCCAGCAACTGGTCTTATCAATTGGTATACATGTTTTTTTCCACCCATTTAGTCATCCTTCCTAGTGCTGAAAACAAGTCTCAAGTAGACATATTGCTGGGAAATGGTTTTGACAACTGATCTTGTGCCGCTGTTCCAATCTTCACAATCTGACTCATTTCTCAGCAACTCGTCTTATCAATTGGTACATATGCTGTTTTCCATCACTTTAGTCATCCCTCTAGTGCTGAAAACAAGTCTCAAGTAGACATACTGGTAGTTTGGATCATTAAATGGAAGCAACATACTTTGAAGCATCAGAGGACATACGTATGAACTATAGAGCTGCGACTTATCAATAGTTTCTCACAAGTTTCTTAGATAGATGAAAGAATGTTATACTAAAAGAGTTTTAACAACTATTTAACCCCTTCACATGAAAATTTTATTATCTCTTTATTACTCTTCAACTACTGATGAACATAATCCAGCCCTAAGGATGCTGAAAGCACATACAGCTTTATGTACCATGAGTGCCCAGACCTCTGAAGTTACATTTGTACCGTAGGAAAATGGGTAAAAAGCTTGAAATCAACAACCAATGCTTTCAAAATGATCCATAGTTTGATATCCACACAAATAAGCACAACTACCAAATTGCTAATGGCATTTCCATGCCAAAAATCTGTTCATTGAATTTTAAGAGATTTACTGGTGCCAATTAAGTTCGTAGGGAGCTAGCAGTGAGCATTGGGTGAAAGTTTGTGCCTGCTAGGAAGTTGGTCTACTTATGTACCATGCATTGAAATGATAGAAAGCAACAGTTAAAAATAAGATGGGATACAGTCAGCTATCCATAGGGTTATTTCATGCAAGCACCAAAAACCATATGCTGCAAGGGTGGTCATGCACCCAGAGCCTCTGATAACGAACAAGTAGGATCCATAGGGAGGATGGTTATGGCCAATTCCTTGATTTAACCAGAAAAAGAAATGCTGTAATGATACAGAAGTTTGCCCCAAGGTGAACAAAAAAAAGTGAAACTCCAAATTTGTTGCACCTATATTGAGGATCACTTAAAAGTATGGAGTGATTAAGAAAATAAATTTCCTTCCAAATGTAATTTCTCCACAAAATACAAAATCAGCTTTAGCGATGAAATTGGCATCATGACACATGGCATACTGTTGTAGTAAAAGGTATCCACAAACTGCAGTATCTAGACCCATAAAATGAATAGATTTTCATCAACAATACATATATCATAGACCCCATATATGCATGCAAGGAAACCAAGAAGTATATGTTATCCATCAGTCACTTATTTCATCATCAATATCAAGAATTTTATAGAAATTGAACAAGTGAATAAAATGGCAAGCATTCCACTCTTGCTGACCTGCTGACGAGCTGCTGCAAGTTGTAATAGCTCATCTGCTTCTGAGAAATTCATGAACCACTGGCCCAAGGGATGATCTTTAGTGTCTCCTCTCTTCTTTTTACTTGTATCCTCAGTTGGTGCTACAGTAATTTGAGGCAACTATTTATCTCAAGCATTGTAGAGAGAAATATCTGTAGACAATACAGGTCTTGAACTTACCAGGAGGTAAAGTAAAACCAGCAGGTAATCTGGGTAAGGTTATAACTGGATGATTTTGTACACGAGCTAAAAAGCTCTCAGAAGGCTCGGTGAAAACAATCTCATCATAGGATTCAACAACCACAGGCTTCTTTGTAGACATGGGACCAGATTCATCCTCTGGATACAACTTCAGATGATGAAACCTGAGCATAATTTGAACATGAATAGAGTTAATCCTGTTGTTTTCAAATTCTGGATTTTTACAGAGTGGCTTTGAATCATATGATATGATCATGAGATTTGATATTTCTGTTGAAAAAAATAAAATAAAACCCTGCTGCTAAAGAAACTGCTCTTTGTATTATCAAAACAAGATCAAACATGAGCTTATTACTCTCTAAAAGTCACACCTGTGCAAACAACACAACAACTAATGTATGCAAAAGACAAAAAGGGACTCTCTCTAACATAAGAAGGCCTTCACAACATTGATCTTCTGTTTGACTTACATCTAAAAGCGTGTGTGTGTGTGCGGGTGTACATATATATATACATATACTAACCTTGTGTACCTTCATTGTCAAGCAATGAGGCTTGGACTGCAAGCTAATGTAATGAAGAGGTGAGTAATGGATAGCATTTTCTGTGGAGAATAAGGTTGGCAGTGGATGAAAGTTAACCAAAGGAGACAGTCATGGTCGAGAAGGGTGCAGAGAAAGAGAGATGGTGGAGAGAGAATAAAGTTCTTGAGAGATGAAGAAGGGCGGTGGAGTAGTCCCTCTTAACACTTCCTAATGAATCACTCCATTCTGGCAGTCTACTCCATTTAATACTCATTCATCCCACTTCATCAAAAAAAGGATCAAACACCAACACTGGATGGGTTGTCCTTAGAATATGATATACATTAACAAACAGCTTCAATCATTTCAATCAATTAAATCCAACCAAATTCTTTTTCAGGTGCAGTGACTGTTTGGAAATCTATGATGAAAAAAATAGCTAATGAAATACATGGTTAAAACTAATCTAATTGAATTCATTTTTGGTACACAGTCCGCCAACTGAACACATAAGTTGTGAATTTTTTTTTTCTTAACTGTATGCTAAAGTGGCATTGCCATAGCAGGAATTGGCTCCTTGAATACCAGTAATGACTTACTCCATGTTCACAATCAGATTCACAAGCATAACCAAAACCAATTGCTTATTTCTAATCCGTTATTGTAACTTCGTCATCAATCTTTTATTGAGAATACAGAAAACAGTGTCATCGCCCAAATTTGGCTGGACGAATTCATTGATTGCTAAGTAATGCTCAAGTAAATCAATAATAATAACAGGCAAAGTAACTCACAAGTTCAATGGCTTATCACAAACATCATTGTGGAAAAAAAGCGTGATTGCAATTTCAAATTCTCCCCATCCTGACTCTGATAACTCAAACGGTGGTGACTCCAAAACCCGTGTGGGATTATTGAAACTGGAATGCAACTGGAAAACAACACGTTTTATTATCACACTTAGATCCTCATTTGTGGCCCCTCGAACATACACAGTCCACTTGTGAGATTGATACCTAATTAGCCATTAAAAAAATGCAATTAAGCATTTACAAGAACATATAAGTAGCACAAAGAAGCTACCATAAAACTAGCAACATTTAACAACAATGATACTTACTCGCTTGCTCTTTTGCCAAGCCAAAATGCAACGTTACCGTACACTATGGGAACACTAATTTCAACATCTTTAAGTTTCTTATTCAAATTCTACACAAGAAACATAATACATTAAAAAAACCACACTATATTAACTATAATGTAATTTCAAAACAGAGTTCATGGTTTAGCAACTATAGCATTTTAAAAATTAATTTTGGCGTGTAAGTAACACTGGTGTGGCAACAAAATTTGATTTAGAAGAAACTTCAGACTCAGATCAACTGGATACAACAATATTACGCCACAAAAAAGAAAAGAATAATCTCAAAATCAGAGTTTTTGGCGGAAATTTCAAAAACTGGTTCCAAAAAACAGTTTTTGCCACCAGATTACAAAGTTTTCGTTACTTTGTGAATTAAGAAAATGTCAATTATTCATATTTCAACTTATAACAAATCTCGGTTTCAAATTATTTCAGTGAAACACATTTAAGTAAATGCAATCTCAAAGTAAAGTTTTATTTTGAAATATAAAAAGTGGTTTCAAAAAACAGTTTGGGTTACCGGGTAACATTATCTTGTTATTCAGAAAGATGTTAAATTGACAAAATTTGAACTTACAACGAAAAAACGTCAGCTTTATATTACTAGATAGAAATAAAGCGACACCAAAACAGAGTTTTCAGTAACCAAGGGTTAGAAAGCGTTTTCAAAAAACAGTTTTGGCTTTCTGGGCAACATTATTTTGGTGGAGTATGAAATGGGTAATCGTCCAAATTTGGATTGAAAATTGAAGCCTTTACCGTCTATTTACCTTCCTTTCAGAGTCTTCAGGTTTGCTCATTTTGGTACGTTGTGATTTCAGAGTGGGGCCACTTATTTCAAGCTGATCTGGACCGTGCTTTATCGATGATGAACTGTTTATCATGTCCTAAAACAAACTCTTCTTCTGAGGAATCAATGTTGGTTTTATTTGGAGAGTTTAGGGTTTTTGTATTCGAAATTACAGGGTCTGATTTCGAGAACGTTAGGATTTGGGAAAAGTTTGCCTACAGCGAGAGCACGGAAATCTCTGTAGAGATCTGAGATGTCATTGACAACTAAGCCAATAATTTTTCGAAATGACTATAAAACCTTTCGATTGTGTCGTGGCAGATTCACATTTGATGCATACTATAAATATAAGAGTTTTTTATTTCTTCAAAGCAATAAATACAATTTCGCAAAGAGGCCCCTTTATTTTGGCAGTTATTTCTGTTATTCCTAATAAGCCTAACCTTACAAAAATGTTTTGAACTTACAGAGGAGTTTGCTATAAATCCAGAGTTAAATGGAAGAAATTAAATTGATTGAAGAAGGATTACATCAGAGTTCAATACAATAAAGCGGTAGAAAAAGAAACTCCATGAATGTGGACATCTCCGGCAGCTTATTCTTCACTAAGAACTGCGAAGCGTACACGGAGGTTTTATCTTCATTGCTGATTCTACTTTCATACAGCTATACTCCATGAATGCGTGATTCTTGAAGGTGCCAAAATATCAGATCAATTCTGGATCAACTACCTCTACTGTTGCACAAACCAAAGTTAGATACGAATCTAATAATATGACATCAATCCTGGCATTTTAAGGAACCAGTTTAACTGCCCCCTTTAGCAGCCAATTAACCAGTTTTAACTTTCTCACTATCCTTGCAGGACTGTCGAAACCTCAACAAGAATTAATAGATATAAGTGCCATGTGCTTGTTCAGGCATTTCATTCTCCAGCTTACATAATCAGCAGAATTCTTAGATTATTAATCAGTAAAATGCAAGTTGTTCATCTTTTCCTTGCCTTTGAGATTACGACAGTGGTTAGATGGGATCATTTGATTACTTGAGATTTCAGGCTTTCAAGCAACAAATACCACTGGTGCAAGCACCATAATATGGAACCTCATCTCTTCAATGAAATGGAAACCCTAGTCATATAATACGATTCTCCTTTAGAATCTATTCCACTCCATTCAACTTGTGACCTCAATCCAACTACAACCGGTATCTTTCTTCAGTCCTTTTTCTTTCATCAATTCTCTCAATCGGCCAATCTCATTCCACATACCAAACTTAGCATATAAATTGGATAACATAACGTAAATTCCAGAATTCTGGGGGTCTAATTGAAGAGCTTTTTGAGCAGCCAGTTTACCCAATTCAGAGTTTCCACAATCATAGCAAGCACTAAGTAAAGCCCCCCACATAGAAACACTGCCTATGCCATGGCCTTTATGGAGCATCTCATTTATAAGGTTCCATGCTTTTTCCAATTCACCTGCTCTGCATAGCAAATCAACTAAGCAGCTATAGTGCTCTAGACCAGGATCCAAATTGTAATCACGAACCATGGATTCAAAATACTCAATCCCAAGTTTGACTTGGCCAGTGTGACCACAGGCTGAGATTACTGTCACAAATGCCACCTCGTCTGGTTTTGTTCCTTCCCTCAACATTGCATCGTATAACTTAATCACATCTTTAAAGTGTCCATTTCTACCGCATACACCAAGCATTGAAGTCCAGAGAACAACATCCTTGTTTCTTTCAGCTCCTGTCCTATAACCGGCCAAATTGAATACGTGCAATGCCTTCAACATTGAACCACACTTACCATACATCTCAATCAAAGAACTCTGCATAAATACATCATTCTCTACCTCATTGAATTTACGTATCAAATAAGCATGCACCTGCCTACCAAATTCAGTTGCAGATAGTCCTGCACAAGCACGTAGCATTGCTGATAATGTGAAGTGATCATAATCTAACTTCAATGTAGGCATCAATCGAACTAATTCAAGACTCTCCGCCCACAATTTAGCCTCACAATAACCCGATAAAAGTGCATTTGCACATACGCTATTCTTCACAGGAATTTCATCGAACATCATTTTGGCATTAGTAACAAACGATAATTTTGCATACAAATCAACCAAAGCACTACCCACAAAAACACTAGACAACCAACCAGATTTCATTACATGGGCATGTACTTCTTTACCAAACATAACTTCTTTTGTCGAAGATAATGCCGCCAAAGAACTACATAAAGCATAAGTATCTAAAGGAACACCATGAAAATGCATGAAAGACAGGGTTTTTAGAGAACAAAAAGATAACCCATTTCTACAAAAATCAGATATTAGAACATTAAAGGGTAACGGGTTGTTGTGGTTCATAAATTTAAAGCAGTTGGTAAAGGTTTTAATGTTGTTTTCGTGAAGGCATGTTGTGTACGAGAATATGAGTTTACTTTGAATAATGGGGGAAGAGTAGAGTAAGCCTGTTCTAAATAGGTGCGCATAGAGAGTCTTAATGCCTCTTAGATTTTTTGCTTGGGAGCAGTTATGTAAAAATTGAGTGATGGAACTAAAGGTTTTTGGGGTGTGAAGGTGGGATTGATCTGACATCAAGATGAGGCTAATAAGGTTTAAGTGTTCGATAAAATGTTCGAGTGTTCTTAGTCTGTGATAACAGTTAAAAGCAAGAAGTATGTTCAAAATGGTGTCTGGCACAAATGACTAATTTCACCTTGTAATGTATACAGGGAGAAATCCCTGGATTACATGATTGATAGGAATGTAAATGGTCATTACAGAAAGTAATTGAACCCATTCTATAAAAAATGAGCTTGAATTGGACTTAAGACTCCTGTTATTGATGGGAAGTTTAAAAATGCTATTCATCTAAATGTGGAGAATGATCATAAAACGAAAGAGTATCATGAATTTGAGATGAAAGTCGAATTGTATTCCATTGCTAACTTTTCTTATATGGAAGATTTCAATCTCAACAACTCTTCTATCAAAAGAGGAGGAAACAATATTTACATCAAATCGGCAATTCCTGCCTTGCTAAATTCTCTTTTTCTCTTTTTTTTTTTTTTTTTGGTCAAGCATACAAAATTGTGTTGAGTGGATAAGAATTAGTGCGTTCTCCTATGATCAATTTAAGCGAGAAGTGACATCAATGAAAGTGTCTTCTCCACAAGGAATTGTTAAACCACCCATTGGATGGTTGAAGCCAAATTCCTCTTCTGCTTTACTTAGCAAATCTTGAAACAAAGGCTGGTTCAGATAGGATACAGGAACCACAAAGCGCTTCTTCTGAGTTTCTCCAACATACACTGCAAAAAAGCCTTTTGGTACATCTAAAGATGTTGAAACTCCTTTCTTTGCAGTTTGAACAGATTGACGAAGAACTTGTTTAGCAAGAATGAAACCTGGAATACGAATACCCATGGCTAATACTTAATATGTAATTTCTGTTTCAAATATGAATCAAGAGAAAAAACTTGGAGGATTGTTGCTTAAGGAAAGGCTATCAGTTGGTAAGTGAAGCTTGAGTTGGCTTGTTATCGAAACATGTGGGTATATATAGATGAAATCTTCTAAAATCTTGAGTGAGTGGCCAAGAGAAAAATTTGCTGGGGTCTGCTGAGGACATAGCTGAAGAGGGTATCACATGGCTTTGCCTTCCAACTAATGAACAAAGATTAGAGGCTGAAAAGATTTCATGCTAGTTTGTTGACAATCAACATTGGCCTACAACTTCAACAACAGGCCAATGGAGGATGGTATAAAGAAGTGGCAAGGACAGTTGGATAGTCATTGTTGATATGGATATAAAACTAAGCGTCGTTTGATTACAGGCAGGCTTCAGACGATTTTTAAGAGTCTGTTTATAAGGGAAAGCAAGATGTAGGATGCATTTGTAACACCTATCACAACTCGGGGCAAACAAAAGAGAGAGAAGAAAATTGCTTAAATTGAAGATAACAATTTGTAATGCAACATTGGGGACAATGAAGACAGCAGTTGGTGTTAAGAATTGGACTGTTCAGCAACATATGTAAAATATAATTTAGGATAAGGTGACTAGGAATGGGATAAACATTCGTCTCCCATATGTATCTCATTTAAATTCGACTTTTAGGCTCAGTCTTGTTTCTTCCAAATCATTCCCTGCTCTTGTTTTTGATCCCCGGTTTGCATTTTCTCATTCTGGGTACCAAACCATGTGATAAAAAAGAGTATAGTATGTAAATTATAACAAGTATCTGATTAGAGAATCCTTTAAACAGTCACAATTGCATAGTTATACATTATGTACATGATCTTTTCTAGTATTGAAAAAAATCTACCAATTCTGATTATAAAATTTTCCAACACAAGCAATTTAATTCTTACCTGTCTGCAACAGATGAAGTATATCACATTCAATTCTATCGAAGTGACTCAAGTCAAAGCAGGCAAATATGGCTTTAGGTATTTCCTCTACTATGCCAATCAATCATCAACTTCCATATAGCTTCTTTAATCATGGCTCTACTAGGAACATCAACCATAGGAACTGTGGTGTGCCTTCATTTAATGGCTAGGTTTCTTAGCTGAAGTTGCAAGACTGGAATGTTAATTACTTAGGATCTGTTTAACACTCAAAAGGCAGCATATCTAAAACCAAAAATTACAGTCACCTTATACAATATACCCACTCACCTTTTTCAAAAGGCCACTTCAACCATCTGAACCAGTCCTAGAGGCCACATGAAAATTCTCTTCATTGCTCTCAATAATACCATGTGTAAAGTCTCTTTTGGTAGGCTAAACTTTAAATTCATGTTAATTAAAAGAACTGATCTGTTTGAAGATACACCTCCGTTAGCTATTGTATGATTATGTTGGTCACTTCCTCTCTGTTTTAATCCGGTTTATATACTTCTTTTAGTTTAGTTTTAACATTGTCTAAATGGTTTCTGTTTGGAAGTTAGCTGATTTCAAGACACAAGCTTACAGGATTGAAAAAAAAATAATAGAAGACAAAGATAGTCAATTTCAATTAATTGATAAAAAAAAATGCAGTAACATTTGTGTATAACTTTCTTGTATGGGTGGACAGTTCTTGTTCTACCTCTCTGTCTACAAGAAAGAGAAAAATCTACATGGATTTACAAAAATTGTATCTATTGGTCACTAAAAGTGTTGCATATCATGATCAATTCAAGCGAGACATGAGAGCAACGAAGATGTCTTCTCTGCAAGGAATAGTGAGACCACCCATTGGATGATCAAACCCAAATTCTTCCTCAGCTTTACTTAACAATTCTTGAAATGAAGGTTGATTCAAGAATGATATTGGAATAACGAATCTCTTCTTTTGGCTCTCTCCTACATAAACTGGAAAGTATCCTTTTGGAACGTTGAAAGATGTTGAAGTCGCTTGATTTACAAGCAATTTAGATTGGCGGAGAAACTGCTTAGCATGAATGAGGCCTGGTACACGGATCGCCATCGCTGTATATTATCACTTGAGAATATGAAGAGCACAAGTGACTTGCAAAAAGAAAGCAAAGACTTGCTAGTAGAGAATGTGAGGACTTGATGTTGCTGTGAATACAATATATGTATTTATAGATGGCAGGCTGCATTGAATATCTTTGAAATTTGGAGTGAGTGGTGTAGGGGCAGCTGGGAGAGGCATAAGCACCTAAAACTTCACATGGTTTTGTCTTTCAAGTCATGACCAAGAATTTGATCTGATAAAGACTTTATAGTTGTTGGACCACGATATCCCAACTCTTTCCAGGATAAAAGGGGACCCAAATTCAAGTTGTTGACCTTGGGATAGAGGACATACTTCAGACATACTGTATCTGTAATGTTGTAGTTTATGATGAGAAAAGTTTTTCTATCTTATTGACCAGAGTAGTCTGTGGATAAATTCCCATTAGTAACTAGTGAATAAATAAGAAGACACATCAACTTACAATAAAAAAAATGAGGCAGGGATGGAGCTGCAGTTAGTGATACCCTGTCCTGAGCCTAAATTTCTGTGATTTGTTCTGTTTCTTATGTACATCAACTTGCAGGACACATCCCTTGGTAGAGGATGTGAAACGTGTCATAATAAAACCTACAGAATGTAAACAATCAAATTAATGACAGATGATGAATTTATTGCAGACGAATGAAATATTTATACGGGGTACCATCTTGTTCATCTCATAAAATTCCCCAGTAAGTATACAATAGTTGGAGATTGCATACTGGAAGGGTACTTTTGGTTCTATTCTGATGGATACATTTCCATTATGCAGTTTATCAAGGCACAAGCTTATCATGATTATTATTGTTTTTGTTTTTGTGCTGATGTTGGAAACTGTTAAAAAAAGAAAAAGTGACCAATTTGTGATTGTTAACCGGGTGAAAATTGATAGTAATTAGGATGTGATTGGTCATAGAATTACTGGCAATTTCTACTGTACAAAATTTTGTCAGGATATTAAAAACTGGTGTCTTCTCTTACAATGTATCTAAGTCTTCACAAGGAATTGTCAAACCACCCATTGGATGGTTGAAGCCAAATTCCTCTTCTGCTCTTTTTAGCAACGCTTGAAATAAAGGATGGTTCAAGTAGGATACAGGGACCACAAAGCGCTTTTTTTGAGTTTCTCAACATATACTGCAAAGAAACCTTCTGGTACATCTAAAGATGTTGAAGTTCCTTTCTTTGCAGTTTGAAGGAATAACTTGTTTTGTAAGAATGTAACCAGGCAAACGAATATCCATGTTTTTACTTGATATGTTTCTTCAAATAAGAATGAGCTTGGAGGCTACTTGATTGGTATTGCTGAAATTCGTGTCGGTTGTGATGAAAATATGTGGATATATATATGGATGAACTTGGCATATGAAAATCTTTTAAAATCATGAGTGAGTGATTAAGAGACACTTGCTGGGGGACTATTCTGGGACATTTCTCAAGGGGTTATCACATGGTTTTGCCTTCCAACTAATCAACAAAGATAAAGGGGCTGAAATATCATCATGCTTGTTTGTCGAAAAAACAACAGTGGCCTACGATTTCCAAAACAAGCCAAGTGGAGGAGAATTAGAAAGATTTGGTACAGGACAGCTGGATAATCAGTACTGTTGCTACGGACGCATTTACTTTATCCATTGATTAAAGACATGCTTGAGACAAACTTTTATGATCATGTTTATAAAGAAAGAATAACTAAGAAAGATGAAGGATGTAGTTATAATGTCTGAAAACTCAATGAGAACAAAATGAATCTAGTACAGTGATAGAATAATGTAAACATTTCCATTGGATTAATATGCTACCCCCATCTGATTAATTTCAGTACCTTCTGTGCTCTTGAATTTCGATTAATTTCAAGTTTTGACTTTAAGGAGCCGACCAATTAGAATCCAGACTGAATCCTTACTACCCTAGAGGATTTTGACAGTAATTAGGATGTGATTGGTCCTAGAATTTATCTGTTCTTCTATGTGTTGTGTGGCCTTTTCTTCACGGAGACTAGAAAGGAGATTGTTGTAACTGTGTCTTCCTCTTCTACCAAAAGGATTCAAACTTTAACAGAGATGTCTAAAAAAGGTAAACAAATGTTTGAATATTTGTATGGTTATGTACATGATAATTTTAGGATTTCAAAAAATCTATCCATTGTAATTTTTCCTCTTTCCAGTCCAATTAATACAGTTTGACTTCCATTCACGGGCGAATTTCCAACAATATATGCTGGTCAAATGTAAAATCTTTCTCCCAGGTTAAGCCTTTCATTCATGTCAGTTGGAAGGAACTCTATTCAAAGGACTGGCATCACAAATTGCATACTGGAAGGGTACTTTTGGTTCTATTCTTATGGACACATTTCCATTATGCAGTTTATCAAGGCACAAGCTTATCATGATTATTATTGTTTTTGTTTTTGTGCTGATGTTTGGAAACTGTTGTCACATAATAACAAAGACAATATCCTGACTAAATAAATGAAAATGCTGCAACGATTGACTGGAGAGAAAAAAGTAGTAAAATTAATATCAGAATGTAACAATATTCAATTTCAAAAAATGATGGTCTCAAAATTGATAATGAGAAGAAAACTGCAGTAACATTTGTGTATAACTTTCTTGTATGGGTAGATTGTTCTTGTTCCACCTCTCTGCCTACAAGAAAGAAAAAAAATGAAATAAATCTACATGGATTTACAAAATTTGTATCTCTAGGTTACTAAAAGTGTTGCATATCATGATCAATTCAACCGAGAAGTGAGATCAATGAAGATGTCTTCTCTGCAAGGAATAGTGAGGCCACCCATTGGATGATCAAATCCGAATTCTTCCTCAGCTTTTCTTAACAATTCTTGAAATAAAGGCTGACTCAAGAATGATACAGGAATAACAAATCGTCTCTTTTGGCTCTCTCCAACATATACTGCAAAGTAGCCTTTTGGAACGTTTACAGATGTTGAGGATAGCTGATTTGCCAGCAATTTAGATTGGCGTAGAATCTGCTTAGCGTGCATGATGCCTGGGTACACGGATAGCCATAGCTGTTTATCTATATTATCACTTGACAATATGAGGAAGCACAAGTGAGTTGTAAGAAAAAAGGAAAGAGTTGACCAGTAGAGAATGTGAGGACTTGATTTTGCTGTGAATACAATGTTATGTATTTATAGTTGCCAAACTGCATAGAAAATCTTTGAAATTTCAAGGGAAGTGGTGTAGAAACATTTGGGATAAGACAAGCAAAAAAAGTTCACATGGTTTTGTCTTCCAAGTCATCACCAGGAACTTTGAACTGGTTGAGACTGTAGAATACCTTCTGCCCAGGCATTTCTAGGACAACAACCTACAACTGGCCCAAATTTAAGCAGCTGACCCTTGAGATACTGGACAGGCTAGAAACATTGCTGTGTAAGATTTTTTTAATCAGAATGGATAATCTATTTTATTGTAACAGATTAGTCTGCGTTTGAGCTACCTTCTTTTTGTTAGGTTTAGTGAACCTATCTTATTCAATTACCATTCTTTCCCATATGGGGTCTCCTGCCCCTTTTGTCTTTTCGGTGCAATAAAAGCTTTCTGCAAGCATCTTTGAATTCTCTCTCACAAAATAAATACTAGTTGATCCCTGGATTTGGAACATGCTTAAGATGAAAATTTTTTTAGTATGTTCTCAAATGAGGGAAAAAACAAAGGTTTGCTCCAGAAATAAAAGTATTATTAGGAGTTCAACTGTTTTAATTCCATTGGATATCCAAATGGCCTCTAGCCTTTTATTCTAACTGACGGTCAAGGATCCTGATATAAATTCAAATTTTTAGATGCTTGTTAACCATATGAATCGACCCCAGAATTTAATTTATGAAAATTTCCCCATCTCCCCTTTCCATCCAAGCTGCATTTATGAAATCTTCCCTGCTAGGCCACATTTTTAACTCCAGTCAAAAAGTCTGTAGGTCACTGCCAATAAAATTTTCTATATATTTCACATAACCTGGATGATATTTTAAGGGTCCAAAATCACTTGAAAGTTTTCCTGCCTGATTGATTCTCAATATCATGTCTTTAATTGAGTGAAGACACATTAACAAAAAGTGATCTTGGAGTAGATTAAATGTTGCTTAATTTGATACTGTTATGCTCAATTGGAAATTAACACTGATTACCTTTAAAATTGTATTGATTCGACAAAAGATTATGATCTTGGAGTAGATTAAATGTTGCTTACTTTGATACTGTTATGCTCAATTGGAAATTAACACTGATTACCTTTAAAACTGTATTGATTGAATTGTGTTTTAGTCAAGATAATTGAAATTGTTTAAAAGAAAATGCAAGAATTTTCTATTAGTAATTTTCTCAATGTACACGAATGAACAAATTTGTCTATTCTAATACATCCTATTGCCACATATCAACACCTGCTCAATCGAGAAGTGAGGTCAATGAATACATCTTTACGCTGCAGGGAATTGTGAGACCTCCCATTGGATGATTGAACCCGAATTCTTCTTCTGCCTTGTATAGCAATTCTTGAAATGCAGGTTCATTTAAGAATGATATTGGAATTACAAATCGTTTCTTTTGTCTTTCTCCTACATAAACTGCAAGGTAGCCTTTTGGAAGATCTACTGATTGGTGAATGATTGGAGACTAAATTTGATCGGCGAAGAACCTGCTTAGCAGGCAAAATTCCAGGCAAACAAATTGCCATTGTTATCTATGTATTGCTAGAAGATGATGAAAAATACAAATGACTTGGAGGGAGAAGAGGAAGATTTCCTATTACATAATATGAGGCTGAGGACTTGGTTTTTGTAGGACATAATGTGTTTGTATATATAGGTTAAAGGGAGAAGCAAAATTTTTGATGTGTGAAGCAAGTGGTGTAGAGGCGTTGGGATAGTTTTGGCAAGAGACATAGCCATATGAAGTATCACATGGTCCTGTCTTCCAAATTATCATCAAGAATTTGGTAGTATACTAGGACTGTATTTTTGTTAGAACTCATATTGCCCAGCCATTTCAGGTGAACAACCTACAAGGGACCCCAATGAAAATTAAAGTGATTTGGCATGGACCAGCACTTGAATGCTAGCTAAACAGCAAAAGATTTCTACTTCAAAGGTGAAAACCGGAAGCTGTTAAAAGCATTAGATTCTTGCAGAAGCCTACAAATAACATTAAAGCTGGAGGCTGGAATAGGACTGCATTTAATTGCACAGCTTCAAACAATATCACCAGCTTATGTTGCCTTAGTTAAGTTGCTAGACAAGCCCTTGTGAACAGCACATGAAGTGTGTCCTATGACTAGTCCCACCATAATCCACACACTATTTTCCGCAAACCAAATTACTATAGTAATTGCTGAAATTGTTTCACATGGATGACAAAACAATCAATGCTGGCCAAGTAAAGTTTGAGGGGCAGGAAGTAAAAACCTGATCAGTCTACCGTATACTCATAGAGGGAGTAATAATGCTAGCCCATGAAGGCTCCAGTAAATGTTCCAATTTTTTCAAGAAATTTCAGTATTGTAAAACTGCATCACTTCATATATAATAGCTCATTCATTTTCTGGTAAGATCATTCATCTTCTGGTAAGAAAATTTACCCATATAAGAATCATAATTACCAAGTTTTGTTAAAGAATGGAGATAAAAGTTATTGTAAAAAAGGCAGGATTATATGGCTATTAGTCTTGGTTGATTATTCTCTACAGACTGGCCAATCAGGAAATTCGGATGTGTGATAACAAATAGGCACTTTTGTTTGCTCAGCTGAAGTTTTAGTTTCACGCAGCACATATTCATGGTAAGAAGAAAGAATCATAAGGAAGAAAAAAAGGAATTCTGTTTTACTATTCTCTGGTGGAAAGATTTGATTCTGAATTTCATTTACAAAAAGTTAAAGAAATTTACAGTGAGACATAAAATTTCCTGGCTCTTATTGAACAAAATTGAAAGGCCTCGTGTTTGGGTTAACATTGTTAGGATGTTCATTACAAACATAACATCAATGAAAACATCTTCTCCGCAGGGAATTGTTAAACCACCCATTGGATGATCAAACCCAAATTCTTCTTCAGCTTTACTCAACAAATCTTGAAATGAAGGATGGTTCAAATAGGATACAGGAACCAAAAACCTTTTCATCTTTTTCTTTCCAACATAAACAGCCAAAAAGCCTTTTGGTACATCTGAAGATGCTGAAGCTGCTTTATTTGCTGTCAAGACGTTTCAGCACTTCCTAGAAAGAACACCAGGACAAACGGAAACCCATGGTTTATCAGAATCAAGAGAAACAATTTAAATTGGTTTTGAAATCTTTAACTGTGAAAGAAAAATCTTTGAATAGAGAAGGTGAAGAACTGAGCTGGTTTTGACACTCAACATTTCCATACATTTATAGATGTAAATTAATTACTATACGCACCAAATAATCTAAAAGTTGATTTGCAGTGGACATGTATTTTTTTCTGGGGTTGATGGACATAGCTCACCAGATAATCTAAAAGTTGATTTGCTGTGGACATGTATTTTTTTCTGGGGTCTGTTGATGGACATAGCTCATGAGAATATCACATGGTTCTGTCCTTGCAACTAATTATCACAGGTTTGAATGTAGACAAATATAGTGTCTATTTGTTCACTCACAATATGGCCTACAAGTCTAGCAATATGCCAATGGAATTTCACCTAAAGATTGTATAAGGAGTACTTGGATCATCAGCATCAGTACAAATGCAAAAATTAATGGACCCAGAGAACAAACTAAATGCGAGTTATCAATTGAAAGAGACTAAACACAAAATAATGTATGATTGAACTGGAAAGACTAATAATTACACAAGCAAACAAAGCAAAAGAAAAAGAAAAAGTAAAAGATATTTTTGCTCTTCATATCACTTGAAAGAAACACATTTTGGAAAGAATCCTGTAACATTCATTCTGTGAAGTACATGATATTTTTCTAGGTTTCAAGATCTATATTGGTCTAAATCCATTTTGATCCACAGTAACCCCCAATGTGGAAGGTGGAACTACCAAATTCTGTTTCCATGGGCAACAGATAAACAGAAACAGTACCATCAGCATTTATACGATTGGGCCAATCACCAAATTGCTTTTAATAATATCATTAAGTCAGTGGCCTGCATTTCAAACCAACCACAAATTAAGAGTTGTTTGAGTTCCAATTCTGCGGCTTTTAACTGTGCATGCTAAATCTTTCAACTCAAACATATATAATTCAGTTATCTCTTATCCTGTAAGAAAATAAATATCATCTCCTGTATTCCAGTTACTGTTATGAGTATCTTTTGATAGTGAACAATTAGTTTCAGAGGGATGAACTCTTTCTATACAGTCCGCATAATCTTCTGATCTATAAATGTTTCTTAAAATTATCCTCCTGTCTAGATTCTAGACAATTTACTGTGCATCCAAATTGATCACTATAGAATAAGACTTGTGATATGTTGGATTACATTTGTTCTTTATACTGAAATGCAGCTTATTACTTGCTTAGTGTAAGACACCAGCATAAAATTTTGTACTATTAACATGTTTTCATGCCCATTTCGGTGAATGGAAGGAAAAAGTTGGTCAATATGTTAGAATCCAAAGAGAAACTATATGTAATATTGTTTGACAATAAGGAACATTACAGTTAACATAAATGTGAGAAAAACTGGAGTATTTCTTTATAACTAGTCTCTCGTATGGGTAGCATTTCCCATCGGATCTCATATATTCACCGAACAAATATAATAAATGTAACAAGAATTCAAAAAATTGTCATGTAACTCCTCTTAGGGCAGCATCATGATCGATTTAATTGAGAAGTGAGATTAATGAATATGTCTTCTTTGCAAGGAATTGTGAGACCACCCATAGGATGATTGAATCCAAATTCTTCCTCAGCCTTACTTAGCAATTCTTGAAATGAAGGCTGATTCAAGAATGATACTGGAATTATGAATCGCTTCATTTGGCTCTCCCCAACATAGACTGCAAGGTACCCTTTTGGCACATCTGATGACACTGAAGCTGCTTGATTTGCAAAGAGTTTTGATTGTCGCAGAATGTGCTTAGCGTGTACAATACCAGGAAAACGGATGGCCATTTCTATTTTTTATGTTATTGCCTTAGAAAAGATGGTGAAGATCAAAGATGACTTGAGATAGAAGAAAGCAAAGATTGCTAATAGAAACGGTGAGGACTTGGTTTAAGTTTGTGGGATATCCTGTGTATTTATACAGAGGGCTTTATGGGAAAGTCTCTGAAATGTGGAATGAGTGATGTGTGGCACTTTGGTGGGGTTTGTCAAGAGACATTAGCACCTGAACAATCACATGGTTGTGTCTTCCAATTCATCATCAAGAACTTATGAGTGACTGAGACTGCATGTTTGTTAGAATACATTTGCCCAACCATTAAGTATGTGTAGATAAGAAATGCTTAATCATTTGTTGATTCAACTACGACAACTTAGAATGCATAATTAAGAGATATGAGTATATTATTTTTGGTATAAGATTATGAGCAGATAGTCTTTTCGTATGAAATCACCTTTGAACAATGTTAAAAGTCTTTTGAACAGGACCTGCCATGGTTAGGCATTCATTCATCTGGGATATGAAGCAACTTGATTTGAAATTTTCTCTTAAACAGATTGAAAAACTTGCTGATCACTAGAATGGTATATCAGGATCGGTAAAGCTCTAGCAAATTTTCACAATGAACAAATATTCAATTACCTGATAAAAAGTTAAATAAACATTTAAGCAATAGTATTCACTTGTACTGTTATATTTGGAGGTAAGAAGAGATTTGTAGTTAGTAGCATTTCCTGGCCCTTAGGCATTGATTGCTTTTGGCATTTCTAGTTGCAGGACAAGGCCTTGTGAAATGCACGTGAAGAAAGTCCTACATCTAGCCCCATTCACTACCCACCGCATCTCAAACCACCAAACTTCTGTAGGCAAATCAATTATCACTAAGAAACGATACAAATAATATCATTTGAAAGATAGGTGCCAAATTCACACCATGTTACTGCAATTTCATTGAGCAAAGTAGAAGAGATGAATTGCTCTTGCCTCATTAACTGCACTTCCAAACTGAACTGCTGAGACTTCCTTGTATAAACAACTCCCAAGTAAACCGCTTAGATGCTACCAGCTTCTGTTAACCCAGCCGAGAAGTTAAATTATAAAGTAAAGGATACTTTACTTGACCACGGTTTTTATGTTCAATGAAATGAGATTAGTAAAGAGTGAATCTTGTTTTGACATTGCTGATGTATATTGTTATTTGAATTAACTGGCAAATAAATTCAAACATGAACTTTCTGCTTTTTGATCAGATGGAATTGTATTTGCAAATTCTTGGTGAGTGCTTCTATGACAAGTAAAAAAGATAATGGAACAGTAGTTCATTCTGATGTTGTCTATAAACATTTGATTCCTTTATAGATAAAATTACAATGAGCCAAGATGAAGGCACTAGATTCTGAAAATTGTGTATAATTTTTTTTAGACTATTTACATATCTGTTATCTCTCTAGTACGCCATTGAAAACTTCAAGCGAGATTGATGAATCTAGCTCTTTCTCTGAATGGGATTGTGAGGTGAGGCCATCCATTTACATGATCAAAGAGGCATGCTGGTTATCCATCGGATTCAAAATATCTCTGCATTACAAAATTGTCTACGGCCGCTAAGTTTATGCGCCTTCCCCTTATGATCTACTTAAATGAGATGTGACATCAATGAACATGTCTTCTCTGCAAGGAATTGTCAAACCACCCATTGGATGATCAAAGCCAAACTCTTCCTCAGCTTTACTTAGCAAAGCTTGAAATGAAGGTTGGTTCAAAAAAGACACTGGAACTACATATCTCTTCTTTTCGGCCTCTCCAACATACACAGCAAGAAAACCTTTGGGTACATCCGAACTTGTTGAAGCTACTTTATTTCCGGTCAAAGCAGTTCGCCTCAGAATTTGCTTGGCAACAATTAACACTAGGCAAACGAATTCCCATGATGCTGAAGTTTTTTCGAAGAGAAGCAAGATGGGTTTTTGTAAAAGGAGAATTTTTGAAGAGCTGGATTGCTTATGACCTCAAAAGCTAAAAGTGTGAGTATATATAGAGGAAATGGAATGCAAAAAATCCTCTAGTTTGTTAAGTGAGTGGCCAAAAATCATCTGCTGGGGTCTGGGCGGGACATAGCTCATAAGGTCATCAGATGACCTTGTCTTTCAACTAATTAGCACATATAGGGGACCGGAAGGCGGATATCATATTCTGTCTCTGTGCTGAGAATACAAATATGTCCTACACCTTTGAATGTACACCAATGGCAGACCGGCTAAAGATTATAAATGAACAGATGGTGTAATCAATACTGATTTAATTTCCAGCTTTACTGACCCTTTGATGGGGGACATCCTTTGGACATCAAAATTTTGAAGGACAATAATCAAACTTGATGGAGGAAGTAATTATAATGCCTGAATCGAAAAAGAAAATAGAAGAAAATGATCAGATGAATTTGTTGACATGTAATTAACATGATGAAGTTGGAAATAGTATGAGATAATACTAAAAATAAATAAATTCTTTTCCAAGATATAACACAATCTGCTCAATATAGAAACAGCCAAAACTAAGGGAACACAAGATTAAGATTAAAGTGCCAAAGATCTTAAATATGTGTCTACAGAGGTCTGATCTATTTAATTCGATAATTAGTTCTTGTTGGTTTTGGTTCCAGATTGTATTGAAAGGAAGGGATGAGATGTAATGGAAAGGAGAAGAAGTAGTATAAAACAATGAGAAAAATGCTGAAAAGTTCATATATTTGTTTCATTAACTTAAGCTGAAATATATACAAAAGTTTTACGTCAACTGTTGTACCTAATCTTGCAGGGATTTTTCTAAAACATTACAGCAGCACTACACAATTCTAACCAAAACCAAATATATGAATTTTATAATCCTGAAATGCAGCTCCATAACTTGCTGCAGGTAACCAACTTAATCAGCATTATTTTCAGCTCCATCCAGCTGCTAATTTCAGCTTCATTCAGCTGCTTCTATCAGCTCTTCTTCAAGCCACAATAAAGACTGTTACAGCAAAATATCACTTGGCTTAACAGTTATCTTGATTCAGCTCTTCTTGATAGAATTTATCTTGGTATGCTCCTCAGCCTCAGCAAGCTGTTTCTTCAGCTATAGCTGTTGCCAGCTTCTCGGCCTGCTGGTTATAAGATTCGATCATCTCACGGTAGGTATTCCTATGGTGAAGCAATATAAAGCTAACCTACAAGAGAATAACCGTGTGCTAACCTTTCTAGTATACTACAAGATCAGTAAAATGAAAAAAATAAAATAAAATAAATAGTAAGGTTTCATGGGATAGAAACAAAAACTTTCTACTGAATGTTTATGTCCTTAATTCTGAATTGAGAGAAAATTTAGTAAAATCTGTTGTTGTATTCCCTTGTCTATTCATATACAGAGCTATCTTCCATAAAAATAAGTTACATGCTACCATACAAAATTTTTGAGTACTAAATTCTGTTAGGATACACTTTTATGACCTGTCCAAACTAGACATTAGATCAGCAAACACATCTGCTCTGCAGGGAATTGTAAGACCACCCATTGGATAAGCAAATCCGAATTCTTCTTCAGCTTGACTTAGTAGGTCTTGAATTAAAGGGGTGATTCAAGTATGATACTGGAATCACAAATCTCTTTTTGTGGTTTTCTCCAACATAAATTGGAAAATGGCCCTTGGGAACTTCTAGCTCTAGGGACAATGAAGCCTCTTGGTTGGTTGTGAAAAATGATCCTCGAAGAATTTTCTTTGCATGAACAATACGTGGTAGAAGGAAACCCATGATGCCTAAATGTTTAGTGGGAGAACAAGAAGATGATCTCAAAGGACTTGCAGAACAATCTTTGAATAGTGTATAACAAGGACTTCGAAATTCGATTGTGAGAAACCTTAAGTTAGATATGCATATATATAGACCAAGTGCTATATGGAGAGATTTCAAATAAGTGGTGGTGAGAAATCCATCAATGTTATTCAACAGGAACGATCACATGGCTTTGCCTCCCAATTATAACACATATGATCATTTGTATTGTGCGGTCTATTTGTTGTTCACATATCACTCATAGCCCACAAACTGAAAGCACAATCTACACAGGTCCACTTGAATTTTTATGGTGTCTATGAACTGTCCACTGATTAGTGCAGCTGGTCAAGTTATAATAAGGACTGATCGTAAGAATTTGGATATATCTTATAGCAAACACACAAGGTAGTTCATGTGATAATGTCGTTGGTCAGTGACAATAAGAATTGGGACCTGAATTGAAGAAATAATGGATTCAGTGGCAGCACCAAGGTGACTTATCATGTGGTTTTGTCTGTTGATGTTTAACATCTAGACCCAGCCTGAGCAGAACAGAACTACTATGAAGAACTTTACCTTCTTTTTTTTTTTTTTTTTTAAAGCTTAGTATAAGAACATAAGTAAATTTATCATATTGGGAATAATCACATTCTTTATCTATCCCGAAGATCAGTTTCATGCTCTTATTGAATGTCCAAGAAAAGGGATTTCAATGATTAGATTGCTGACTAGAATATGACTGGATTAAATGACTATCAAATCATAATCCCTGTTTATGGCTAATTAGTTAAACACCTTCCCTTGCAACGTTTCAAGGAATATGATTGATTTGGGTGAACAATCACATTGCTTTCTCTTAATAAGGCCTTTGGCTTGCTTCATTACCTGGATTCTAACACTATCAAATGATCTTCTAGTCTCGGATTCTCTAACCCATCATTTAGTAGATTGTTATACTTGACAATTCATTTCTCATAAATTATTACTGGAAGGCTATGTTGTTCAAAAAGTTGTAAGGCCTTTGCACTTGTTCAAAGGAACTAGGTACTTCTAAACAGTAAAAAACGGGGGTAAAAATTTGTTACATCAGTTGTGATCTTTGATCACAGCACTCACAACCAAACCAGAAGAAGCACATTTGAGTTGAGCATTTAGTAATGTGGAGTACATAATAATCCTTGATTGGTTTTGCATTAAATTAATAAAAATGTATCTTGTCTTGACTCTTCGAATCAAGTTTCTTCAGATGCACTGATATACTACATGGAGTTGCTTGGCCTCAGCATCGCAGTTAAAAACTTAAAATGACCAGTGTGCTGTTCTGGAAAACTTTCTAATTAATTAATTTATTTTGCCGATTGGTTATTTTGCAGCAATCTAGACATGCATAATTGAGAGGAATATAGTATACCACAAGGATCTCCCAATTCAAGCAAGAAAGAACTGCAATCAGAATCTGATTTAGGAAAAGATGATGAACAGCAAAATGAAAGAAAATTTGGTTAATTGGTTACGATATAGGTGAAACAGAATGAAGATACAAAACTTTCTACTGAATGTTCAGGTCTTTAATTCTGAATTGAGAGAAATTTGGTAATTTTATTGGCTTATCTTTCGGTATACAGAGAGCTATCTTCTATGGTCCTCATAGAAGAAGAAAAGGTTAGATGCAACTAGTTAATTCTGCTATACAAAATTGTTGGGTACTAAATTCTGTTAGTATATACTTTCATGACCTGTTCAAACTAGACAATAGATCAACAAACACATCTTCGCTGCAGGGAATTGTAATACCACCCATCGGATGATTGAATCCGAATTCTTCTTCAGCTTGACTTAGAAGGTCTTGAAATGAAGGGTGATTCAAGTATGATATTGGAATCACAAATCTCTTTTTCTGGTTTTCACCAACATAAATTGTAAAATGGCCCTGGGAACTTCTAGGGACATTGAAGAACCTTGTTTTGCTGTGAAGAGAGATCCTCGAAGAATTTTCTTTGCATGAACAATACGGGGCTTAAGGAAACCCATGATTTTATGAGGATGTTATATCTCAAGTGGAAGAACAAGAAGGTGATGTTAAAAGACTTGTGGAACAAGCGAAAACTTTATGACACTTGAAGATGTGAAGAAGCAAAAACTCTTTGAAAAGTATAACTGAAACTAATAATGTAACAAAGACTTGGAAATTCAATGGAAAAACCTGAGATAGATGTACATATATATAGACAATATTCAAATAAGTGGTCGAGAGAAATCCATAAAGGTTCTTAATGAAGAATGATCACATGGATTGCCTTCCATTTGTAATACATGATCATTTGCGTTGTGCAGTCTATTTTTTGAATATGAATTGTCGGCTAATTAATGTAGTTGGAGATGGAGCTGGTCCACTTTAATTTTTATGGAGTGTATTATTTGTCTGCTGATCAAAGCAGCTGGTCAATTTTCAAGAAGGACTGATCCATAAGAGCAATGTGAGTCTATCGTTATAGCAAACACATAAGCCAGCTAATGTGTAATGTCGTTAACCAGTGACAATAAAAATAGGAAGAAATGATGGATTCTATTGTTACTTATCATGTGGTTTTGTCTGATTATGGTTAACATCTAAACTCAAATCTGATCAGAATAGAACTACTGTCGTGAAACTTATACTTGTTATAAAATCATCACTAGATGGATCATAATGGATAAATGGGTTACAGAATGTCTGAGAAGAGGATTTCAATGATTATATTGCTGATTAAACTATATATGAATGGACTGGGTGACTATTACATCAGATTTACTGTTAATGGCTAATCAGTCAAACATGCTTGCAACATTGAATAATCACATAACATTCTCAATTTGACACCTTGGCTTGCTTCATTACAGAGATTATAACATCATCAACTGAAGGAATTCCCAATGTAGCACTCTCTAACCCGTCATGTAGTAAACTGTTATTGTTCGATACATAGCGACCAATCTCTTCTTACTTGAACGTTGAGGAATGGCGAAAGGAGTACATAATAATAAATATGTTTCATCTCTTGATCTTCCAAATGAAGTTAATTCTCATCTCTCCCATCGGATGTGCTGATATATCAAGTGAAGGTGCTTTGATCACAGTTAAAAACTTAAAATGACCTTGACAACTTGGTAATTACTTTGGTAGAATCTCTGTAATAAGGCATATCAATTGAGAGGGAATTTGGTAGAATTGAAAGACTGTATTTACTTTTCTTTTCATATACAGAGCTATCTTCCATGGCTCCTATGTGTTGGTTCTTGGAAGAGAAGTTCAAAGTAAAAGAATGAAAGTTTGCAGCAAAGGAGACGGCAAAAAATGCTACTTTTTTGCTCTCTGTATTTCATTCATAAAACAGAATCATATATACAAGCTTTTAACACTGTTTTACCTACTGCAATATAATAAGCAATTACAGATCAACATTAGCAAAAAACATGCACCTAACCAAGTCTAAGTCTCAACTAAACAAGACACAAAATCTTCATTTGATTGGCTAAATATCTACTCCACAACCACTACAGACTTAACAAAGTAAATATAAGCTGTAACTTTGGCTCCAAAACATATTTGAATATCCACCCGAAAGGTTGTCCCATTTCCAGCAGATTATCACCTACATCATCACTATGGAAGAAAAAAAAGTTACATGGTACTATTTATGTCTGCTATACAAAATTGTTAAGTTTGAATTATGCTAGAGTACTCTTTCAAGACCTGCTCAAACTAGACAATATATCAACAAACACATCTTCTCTGCAGGGAATTGTAAGACCGCCCTTTGGATGATGAAATCCGAATTCTTCTTCTGTTTGACTTAGCAGGTCTTGAAATGAAGGGTGATTCAAGTATGATATTGGAATCACGAATCTCTTCTTTCCGTTTTCTCCCACATAAACTGCAAGATGGCCCTTGGGAACTTCTGTGGCTATTGAAACATCTTGGTTTGCTGCAAAGAGTGATCCTCTAAGAATTTGCTTAGCATGGACAATACGGGGCAGACGGAAACCCATGATTTTATATGGATGTTTATCTCTCAAGTGGAAGAACAAGAAGATTATCTCAAAGAACTTGTCGAACAAGCAAACTCTTTGAATAGAGTATATTAGACTTCTAATGTGAAAAAGACCTTGAAATTTGGTAGTGAAAAGCCTGAGTTAAATATGCATATATATAGGCCAAGGGCTATGCGTCCCAATTATATAATATATAACTATTTCCATTTTGCAGTCTATTTCTAGTTGTTCATATATAACTCTTAGCCAGACATTGACAGCACAATCTACACAAGTCCACTTGAGTTTTAATGGTGTGTATGAAATGTCTGCTCATTAATGCAAGCTTGTCAATTTATAATGAGGACATTATAGCAAACACATAAGCTAACTCATGTGATAATGTCTTTGGCCAGTGCCAATTAGAATTGGGGCCTGAATTTGAAAAATTGATGGATTGAGTGGGAGCAACAGAGTGACCTAACATGTGGCTTTGTCTGGTGATTCTTAACATTTAGACTCGACCTGATTACAAGGGAAGTAGGAATAAACAAACCTTTTTGTTTTATTGACCCAGTATTAGAACCACTGTGATGGATCATAATGGGAATGATCAATATTCATTCATCTACCCGGGTTATTTCAAATGGCCCAGAAAAGGGAATTTCAATGATTAGATTGCTTTTTAAAATATGAATGGATTGGATAACCATCACAACAGATTCACCATTAATGGCTAATCAGTCAAACAATCCTGCAACATTGCAATAATAATGATTAAATTGGATGAATAACCACATAGAATTCTCTAGTGGATACCCTTGGCTTGCTTCATCACAAGGATTTTAGCACCATAAAACGATGGAACTTCTAATACCACCTTCTCTAAGAGGTCATTTAGATTGTTACATTTAGATATCACTTCTTCTTTCTGCAAAAGCTAAGTTGTTGAAGAAGTTGGTAAGGCAATTTGCACTGGTTACAGAGGAACTTGAAACTTCAGGTTAACAGAAAGAATCGGATACAAAGATCTGTACATCAGATGGGATCTTTAATCACAGCACTCAACCAAACTACCTCAAGCTCATATGAGTTAATGAGTACATGATCATTCCTGGTTGATTTTGTATCATATATATATATATATATATATATCTTCTCCTGACTTTCCAATCAAGTTATTCCAGATTTGTATGTACTACCATCCGACACACTGATATACTTATAAAGTTGCTTAGATAGCATGATAATTAAAATAGCAGAGTATGCTGTTCCCGAAAATTTTCTAATTGCTCTATTATTATTATTATTATTATTATTATTTTTTTTGTCTATTGGTTATCATGCATCAATCTAGAACTTCAAAATTGAGGGGAAATTGCAAGATCCCAATTCAAGAGACAAATAACAGAAATTAGTATCTGGTCTAGAAAAAGATTATGAAAAAATTCGTTTAGTGGTTAGCTGAACAGAAAAAAGGAACAAAACTTCGTACTAAATATCAATTGAGAGAGAATTTGGTAAAATTGTAAGACTGTATTCACTTTTCTTTTCATACACGAGCTATTTTCCATGGTTCCCATGGAAGAAAAAAAAAGTTACATGTACTATTTATGTATGCTATACAAAATTGTTAAGTACTGAATTATGCCAAAGTACTCTTTCATGACCTGTTCAAACTAGACAACAGATCAACAAACACATCTTCTCTACAGGGAATTGTAAGACCACCCATTGGATGATCAAATCCGAATTCTTGTTCAGCTTGACTTAGCAGTTCTTGGAATGAAGGGTGATTCAAGTGCGATATCGGAATCACATATCTCTTGTTTTGGTTTTCTCCAACATAAACTGCAAAATGGCCCTTCGGAACTTCTGTGGCCATTGAAGCATCTTGGTTTGCAGTGAAGAGTGATCCTCGAAGAATTTTCTTAGCATGAAAAATACGGGGCAGACGGAAACCCATGATTTTATAGGATATCTATATCTTTAGGGGAAGAACAAGAAGATGATCACAAACAACTTGCAGAACAAGCAAAAAGTTTACACTTGAAGATGTGAAGAGTTATGTTGCTTTGGTTTTTGTGAACCAAATTCTATGTGTATATATAGATTGATAAACAGGAAAAATCCCATGTGGAATGAGTGGTGAAAGGTGATACTAATGGGGTCCAGGGATAGACATGAGTCTTGAGGGATCACATGGCACTGTCTTCCAGTTCAACCTCCACAATTTTAAAGCAATACTAAAGACATAATGACCTACTTACCTTGTGACTACTGCTAAATAAGGGAGCCATGATACCCATCTGATATGTAGTAGAGATGAAAAAAGTATTGAGTTTGACATGGTATAGTAGTCTATTTTTTGAATATGAATTGTCGGCTTATTAATGTAGTTGTAGCTGGAGCTGGTCTACTTTAATATTTATGGTGTATATGAAGCAGCTGGTCAATTTTCAAGAAGGACTGATCCGTAAGAGCAATGTATAGCAAACACATAAGCCAGCTAATGTGTAATGTCGTTAATCAGGGACAATAAAAATTGGAAGAAATGATGGATTCTATTGTTTCCTATCATGTGATTTTGTCTGATTATAGTTAACATCTAAACTCAAATCTTATCAGAATAGAGCTACCGTCGAGAAACTTATATTTGTTGTTTTGTTTTGACGACTTCATAATGGATAAATGGATTACAGAATGTCCACTATAATGCTGATTAAACCATATATGAATGGACTGGGTGACTATTTCATCAGATTCACTATTAATGGCTAATCAGTCAAACATGCTTGCAACATTGAATAATGACATAAAATTCTCTATAACAAGGCATATCAATTTGACACCTTGGCTTGCTTCAATACGGAGATTCTAACACCATCAACTGAAGGAATTCCTAATGTAGCACTCTCTAACCCGTCATTTAGTAAATTGTTACTGCTTGATACAAAGCTGTAGGTGTTTTGGCCGGAGAATTCTAAGGAAAGAAAGAGAAACATGTATTGAGTGAAAGTTCTGCATTTTCATTTCATTTCACTACATATTTATACAACAAAACATCAGTCCAAAATATCCACTGTTACACCAACTCTGTAGGGATATTTACAAACTTGAATTTAAACCAAAGTTTAAAACTAACATAGGCCTTAATCACAGCTGAGTACACCTAAGCACATCACTAAAAACACATCAACTTCAGCTGCTCACACACGTCAGAACAAAGTTTGCAAAACCAAACTGAATTTCAGTTACATTTCCAGCAAAATATCACTGTTTCAACAATAGCAACTCTTTTCTTGTATATTCTTTCTGGAAAGCTATTTTGTTGAAAAAAATTGCAGAGGCATTTGCACTAGTTCAAAGGAATTGTGACTTATTGTTGATGTGGAAATTTGTTTCATCGGTTATCATCTTTAATCGCTGCACTTGCAACCAAACTCTTGATCTTCCAAATAAAGTTAATTCTTATCTCTACCATCGGATGTGCTGATATATCAAGTGAAGGTTCTTAGATAGCATGACTATCACAGTTAAAAACTTAAAATGACCTTGACAACTTGGTAATTACTTTGGTGGAATCTCTGTAATAAGGCATTTCAATTGAGAGAGAATTTGACAACCTTGGCTTGCTTCATTACAGAGATTCCATAATAAGGCATATCAATTGTGAGAGAATTTGGTAGAATTGTAAGATTGTATTCACTTTTCTTTTCATATACAGAGCTATCTTCCATGGCTCCCATGGAAGAAAAAAAAAGTTACATGGTACTATCTATGTCTGCTATACAAAATTGTTAAAGTACTGAATTATGCTAGAGTACTCTTTCATGACCCATTCAAACTAGACACTAGATCAACAAACACATCTTCTCTGCAGGGAATTGTGAGACCGCCCATTGGATGATCAAATCCGAATTCTTCTTTTGCTTGACTTAGCAGGTCTTGAAATGAAGGGTGATTCAAGTACGATATTGGGAATCACAAATCTCTTTTTTCCGTTCTCTCCCACATAAACTGCAAAATGGCCCTTGGGAACTTCTGTGGCTATTGAAACATCTTGGTTTGCTGCGAAGAGTGATCCTCTAAGAATTTGCTTAGCATGAACAATACGGGGCAGACGGAAACCCATGATTTTATATGGATGTTTATATCTCTAATGGAAGAACAAGAAGATTATCTTGAAGGACTTGTAGAACAAGCAAAAACTCTTTGAATAGAGTATATGAGACTTCTGATGTAAAATAGACTTTGAAATTTGGTAGTGAAAAACCTGAGTTAGGTATGCATATATATAGGCCAAATGCTATACGGAGAGATTTCAAATAAGTGAGGGAGAGAAATCCATCAAGATTATTGATGAGGAACGATCACATGGCTTGCCTCCCAATTATATAATATAATTATGCAGTCTATTTCTAGTTGTTCATATATAACTCAGCCCAGAAACTGACAGCACAATCTACACAGGTCCACTTGAATTTTAATGGTGTATTTGAACTGTCGGCTCATTAATGCAAGCTTTTCAATTTATTATGAGGACATTATAGCAAACACACAAGGTAGTTCATGTGAAAATGTCGTTGGCTAGTGCCAATTAGAATTGGGGCCTGAATTTGAAGAATTGCTGGATTGAGTGGGAGCAACAGAGTGACCTAACATGTGGCTTTGTCTGGTGATTCTTAACATCTAGACTCAACCTGATTACAAGAGAACTAGGATAAACACAGTGTTAGAACCACTGTGATGGATCATAATGGAAATGATCAATATTTATTATCTACCCGGGTTATTTCAAATGGCCCAGAAAAGGGATTTCAATGATTAGATTGCTTTTTAAAATATGAATGGATTGGATAACCATCACATCAGATTCACCATTAATGGCTAATCAGTCAAACAATCTTGCAACATTGCAATGATAATGGTTAAATTGGATGAATAACCACATCGAATTCTCTAAGAGGTCATTGAGATTGTTACACTTAGATATGACTTCTTTTCTCATAATTTCTTTCTGCAAAAGCTAAGCTAAGTTGTTGAAGAAGTTGCTAAGGCAATTTGCACTAGTTACAGAGGAACTTGAAACTTAAGGTTAACAGAAAGAATCGGATACAAAGATTTGTACATCAGATGGGATCTTTAATCACAGCACTCAACCAAACTACCTCAAGCTCATATGTGTTAATGAGTACATGATCATTCCTGATTGATTATATATATATCTTCTCTTGACTTTCCAATCAAATTATTCCAGATTAGTATGTAATACCATCCGACACACTGATATACTCATAAAGTTGCTTAGATAGCAAGACAATTAAAATAGCAGAGTATGCTGTTTCAGAAAATTTTCTGAATATTCTTTTTTTCCTTTTTTTTTTTTTTTTTGTCTATTGGTTATCATGCATCAATCTAAAGCTTCAAAATTGAGGGGAATTACTGTATTGCAAGATCCCAGTTCAAGCGACAAATAACAGTAATTTGTATCTGATTTAGAAAAAGATTATGAAAAAATTGGTTTAGTGGTTAGTTGAACAGAATAAAGGAACAAAACTTTGTACTAAATATCAATTGAGAGAGAATTTGGCAAAATTGTAAGATTCTATTCACTTTTCTTTTCATATACAGAGCTATCTTCCGTGGCTCCCATGGAAGAAAAAAAAAGTTGCAATTACTACTTATGTCTGCTATACAAAATTGTTAAGTACTGAATTATGCTGGAGTACTCTTTCATGACCTGTTCAAACTAGACAATAGATCAACAAACACATCTTCTCTGCAGGGAATTGTAAGACCACCCATTGGATGATCAAATCCGAATTCTTCTTTAGCTTGACTTAGCAGTTCTTGGAATGAAGGGTGATTCAAGTGTGATATCGGAATCACATATCTCTTGTTTTGGTTTTCTCCAACATAAACTGCAAAATGGCCCTTTGGAACTTCTGTGGCCATTGAAGCATCTTGGTTTGCTGTGAAGAGTGATCCTCGAAGAATTTTCTTAGCATGAGCAATACGGGGCAGATGGAAACCCATGATTTTATAGGATATCTATATCTTTAGGGGAAGAACAAGAAGATGATCACAAACAACTTGCAGAGCAAGAAAAAAGTTTACACTTGAAGATGTGAAGAGTTATGTTGCTTTGGTCTTTGTGAACCAAATTCTATGTGTATATATAGATTGATAAACAGGAAAAATCCCATGTGGAATGAGTGGTGAAAGGTGATACTAATGGGGTCTAGGGATAGACATGAGTCTTGAGGGATCACATGGCACTGTCTTCCAGTTCAACCTCCACAATTTTAAAGCAATACTAGAGACATAATGGCCTACTTATCTTGTGACTACTGCTAAATAAGGGACCCATGACACCTATCTGATATAAAATAGTAAGTTGAGCACTTGCATCAAACAGTTCAAAGTCATCTAACAACTCATAATCACTTATTCTCAAGGTAACTGTAAACAGCTAAAATGTATGACAAGTAAATGCTGAGAATATAATCTGTTGAAGAACCTTTTTCAGAAAAAAATTTGGCCTTCTATAAATCACATCTAAGAAATTGAAATATAAGTCTTAACAATTTGTCAAAATGAAACAATCATATCATGGAGTATCTGGAAGGAATATCTAATAACTGGATTTTAAAATTCATTGAAGGCTATACCAAACATGGAAGACCTTATTTTCAATCAATATTTTACATTAACTGTTAGAATCCCAAATTGGTGGTTTAGGAATTAAACGAGTAAGAGAAGATACTTGAAAAGCTAATAGGATGAAGTTCATTGAGAGACCTAAAATGTCTTATACTAGTCATTCTGTAAAAATGAGCAATCATTTTCAGTAAACAAGTGTTCTCAATTCAAACTTTTCCTACATGAAAATGCAGTAACATTGATAAACTAAATGGTGTTGCTTGCCTAGAATTGGGAGCAATAGCAAAATGATTTGGTAAGCCATTGTTATAAAGATAGAGTACTTTTAGAATTAAATGGAAGGAAAATATAGATAAGCCAATTGAACTTGAAGAACAAAACATTCCATTTACTGATGTTTTTACTACCATTTTGGTTGAAAATAAAAAATGAAATTTTGTACAGGGTATTCATAAATGTTAACTCTACAAAATTGGATTTACAGATAATTGTTAGTGTCCTCTCTCATGGCTCATCTATGCGAGAAATGAGATCAATGAAGATGACTTCTCTACAGGGAATTGTGAGCCATGGACATATCCAAATTCTTCTTCAGCTTGACGTAGTAAGTCTTGAAATGAAGAATGGTTCAAGTATGATACTGGTATGACAAATCTCTTTCTTTTGCCCTCTCCAACATAAACTGCAAGATAGCCTTTTGGTACATGAGTGGCTATTGTAGATGATTGGCTTGTAGAAAATGAAGACTGTTGAAGAAGTTTCTTAGCTCGAACAATAGCAGGTAAACGGAAACCCATGATTTGTTTAGATAAATTTGGCAATGGATCAAGTGGAGTTGTATAACTTTTGGTTGTAGAGTTGAGACTTGGTGCTGCATGGTGAACATAGATGAAAGGGTCTGCAGTATTTCTTCTGATGTGTGGTGTGTGGTGAAGAGGCAGTTTAGATTATGAAGAGACATGCTTACGAGATATCACATTGTTTCTTCCAACTAATCATCAAAGTTTAATGAAAGATTGAACAAATAGTAAACAACATGGGACCTGCTTCAGATTATTATTTGGTTTCTGTCCTTACAGTTAGTCAGTGAGATGTGAGAACATGTGGTTTTGTTTGGTGATGCTCTTATTGAATGTCCCAGAATAGGGATTGTAAGACCACCCATTGGATGATCAATTCCGACTTCCTTCTTCAGCTTAACTTAGTAGGTCTTGAAGTCTGATATCAGAATCACAAATCTCTTGTTCTGGTTTTCTCGTTTGGAATACTTTCTACAAAAATGGATGAATAATAAAATTAAAAACCCATAGTACTGATGTTATTGCTCTCAGCTGACCAGAAGGCAACAGTGTCTGCCGGCAGGAAAGGTTTCGAATGCATCTTTATGTTATTTACTCAGCCAATCAGTCATTAATATGTTTGCAACATTCTTATTTTTACGTATAAGTTGAGATTACAAACTGGCCGGCATGTCTGTTAACAAAAATGCCGCAACCAATTCCTTCACACAATCAATCTGTTGATTGCAAAACATATCCTAATCAGGATTAAGGAAATTCTATTACAGACTATAGGCATTCATTTATCCAATTTGTACCTATTACAAGCATTCTTTCTTGGCTACAACTGGTAGTGAACCAAAAAAGGACCATATGTCATGAACCAAACACTTTCTTTTCTTTGAGTAGGCCATACGCAATTTTCTGAAGAAGCCCGTGTACAAGACAAAAAATATTAGGCAGGTTAAGTTTAAAATATACCTACCGAACTCAAACTATAACAATCAAGTTTCCACAATCATATAGGAACTTAAGTTTTATGAGAAACTTAGTCTAATATGTTTTTTTCTTTTCCAGATAAATAAAGTCAGGACCCAGCATGTTAGAGTTCAGCGAGGCGCTTTCCATTGATGAAATCAACCACTTGAGTGACTGCTGTATCAAGTGCAGCAGTCACTGCAGCCAAATTTTGCATGAACTCCTCAGCTGTTGGCTTCTCACCATCCACTATATCGGTCACAGCTTTGACGAATATTGCAGGGACTTTCCAAAGATCAGCTACATAGCCAACGGCTGCTCCCTGCAATCCAAAATTTTTACATTAACAAATGACGAATTATGAGTAACATTTATATTCCGATAAGAGTATTTTTAAGTTGTCTTGTGTGTTTCCTAGGGAATAGCAAATACAAAAGGTCATCAACCAAAAATGAGGGAAAATTGTTAACAGGTGCCAACATGCAGTGCCTCATTTACTCTACCAAGAATGACCTATATCCCCACAAAGTTCCTTAATCCCCAACTAGTTAGGACATACATAGAAGGTAACAGTCAGAAAAAGGGTGTAGTGGAGACCATATCTTGTGTGTTCCCCTTTCAGTTGGAAGGTATATTTTCCTCCAAATAACAAAATCCAATCCAATCAATGAGTTGAAAAGGGATGGAAAAGTTTGGCATGTTAAATGATAATATAGTTTATCTTTCTACCCTCAACTTACATAAAAGTGAAAAAACATATATATGGTTGAATATATGCAAAACCGTAACAAGAGGGTGTAATTGTCACATTAATAGTTTATTTTAGTTTCATAGATTTAGAGCATCCAAAAGTGACAACTATCTTCTTTTCATCGCTTTTCCATCCTATTCAACCAGATGGCTGGAAGGATGGACCAGTCCTTGTCTGTTCTTTCTCTTGTCCTCCCTCTGCCCTTCCCTCCTACCAAACATGGTGTAAGATACAGCATATTTTAGAGGTTACCTCCATGTCTTTAACTGTTGCATCATTAGCAATAATAGTTGCTTCATCTTGTGGGGACATATCTAAAGAGTCACCAGTAGACAATTTGCAAACCTGAAACAAAAGGACAAGTGTAATGAAATTTGCAGAGAGCACAGGCACCATCAACATGAAACAGTGGAAAACCAAATTCATTTTCATGAATTTCAAGTCTCTACTGTGAGCCACATAGAACAACATTTACATACTAATGAAAGACCTCAATAGACTAAGATGCCCCAAAATACAAGTAGTTGAAGGAAGTGATTGCTTGTAAAGACGACATCATAAAATATGCTGCACATCACTCACCGAGAAACTATGAGATCAGTTAAAGTCATTTGGATAGCAATAAGCAGTAAGGCCTGCCTTTGAAACAGATGCATAAATGTGAACCAAGCAGACTTGCTAATCCACATCACAGTTTAGAGCACTTAAACTAATGAGGAAAAGCCTTGCATGGTCTAAATTAAAAGAGCATAGAGTACAGCACAACCATATCATGTCCTTTGCTATGTTGATATGTTAGCACCTTAGTTTTCTAGATACAAAGGTTTAAGTTGGATCAATTCCCTCAACAAACCTATCAAGCAGCTAATGTCTCATTTAGTTACTGTTCAATACAGTCTTCAGGTATAACTTGGGCAACCATTATGTTCTTTAAAATGCAAGACTTATCTAGAATTGTTACCTGACCCAACATGTTTTACTGAACAATTACTTGTTGATAATACACTTGAAAATAAAAAAAATAAAAGAGCACAATTTTGAGTTATTACCATACAAGTTTATGTAGGCACAGAGAAGTTGTCCAAAACAAAAAGAAAAAACTATAAACAAGAAATTATATGTATGAGAATATGATGAGAGGCCAATGTTATTTACAAAACGACTACCTATGCCAAAAACAGAGAGGACTAAGAATAAATCAACAAGGAGTTTAGAGTTGTTCAGTGAAAAAAAGGTCAAGCCTTCTAATGCATTGTTATTACCTTAAGGTTGAGCTCCTTCAAAAGATTGGGTGTTGATAAGGCATGCCTCAAGCCAACTCCATACAGATCAAAGACCTACAAAGCACAAGGCAGAACAAAGTTGAGTGAGAGAATAATACTAAAAGATTTGCTATACAAAGCTAAACCCATGCGGTTTTATAAACCTTGAAGCAGATTGAAAATCTAATGTATAAGAATACAGTGGTTCAGAAGTTGATTAAGTAGAACAGTGACATACCACAGCTATATATAATCATAGGAGTCAAAATATAAAGAATAATACGAGATATACAAACTTTTTTAATTTTTGTATACAAACTAACATGATAGAAATGAGCAGAAGAGTGCATGTAAATAGTCAACTCAACAAATGCTCAATAAATGACTATGAATGATATGGTAATAAAAGAGTGATGCATATCAATTTGTACAAAAGAGTTTGTATATTAAACACTAATTAAACATAAATACAACTTCCAAATGAAGAATTAACCATGGCCAAAATGAATATATGCATGCAAATAAACTTAGTTGTCAACTTTTGAATCTATGCTTAAGGTATCAGAAAATGATGCAATTAGATCAAGCAGATTTGCAATATAAATTTCAGATCCTTTGCATCACCACATAGACCACAAGAAGTATGAAAACAAAAATAAAGAAGCACTTACAGGGATAGGTATCCGCCTATCATGAAAAGCAACATCAGAAATGAGGAAAATATCACCAATGCTTGCTCCCTTGGCCTGTAGAAGATATATGGTGTCCTTGATGCTTACACATACAGAACGAAACAAAATATTCCTTCTTGTTCTGCTAAGTAAAACAGAAGGAAGTGTCAATTTCTAAATAGCAAAGCACATACCTTAAAGCCACCGGCAGTGCCAGCATTTATGATCAGGTCTGGCTTTAAAGCTTGAATAGAAGCATATGTTACTAGGGACGCAGAAACTGTGCCTACACTATCAACTCCTGAAAAGAATTGGTTTGAATAAGCAAAAGGGAATCAGGAAGAAAAGTTCATATTCCTGTAAGGTACGGGAATTATGTTATCCTTTTCTTCTTATTCTTCATAGAAGCAATTCTTAAGAGTACAAAACAACAACAAAAAACACCAGGAACATCTCTGGCAGATAATTAATGCTTTGAGCAAAATATAAAAAATAAATACACTAAAAGAAAGCACAAGAACCAGATACTTACCCAAAGTTGAGTCTTTTCCAGGCCATATTATGTTTATATGAAGGTCTTTGTAAGTACCATGATACCTGACCCACGGGACCCCTTCTGGAAACCTGTTCCATTGAATTAACTAATCAAATATATGAGCGATTAATGAAATATATCCGACCAGAATTTAAGTGGAGCTGCTTAACTTAAGCTGCCTGCATCTAATACTAAATTATATAAAAAAATTATAAGCTAAGGTACATGACTACCCTTAAACTAACTCCACTTCCTTTTATGCAAAACTCGGTTTAAATCTTGAGTGCAACCATTTTATGCAAAAAAAGGAGAAGGTCGAAAAAACATATCAAGAGCATGCCTCCCAGAACCTTCAATTTGGAGAGACCTTTTTTTTAGTACAAAAGTACAAGAAAAGGGTGTACATGTATTGTGCGCATATTAGTTATATGTCAAATCCCTGTTTTATGCATGGAATTGAGTTCATAAACCAAATACCGCACACACCAATCACGGCAGTTGTTAAGTAGATTAAAAAGAAAATTAATTTATATATGACACGATTTTATGATGCGACTATTCAAATAAAGTGGTAAGCAGTAGTGTGTAAGATCGACAAATGATCTATCGAACTAACGAGAGAAAATTTCCATTTTGAACGTATTTACACACCTCAAACTTGATAATAACAAATAGACAAACCAAAAAAAAAAGAAAAAAGAAAAAAAGAAAGAAAGAAAGAAAGAAAACTCACACAGAGTTCTGGTCTTCTTTGAGGTCGAACTTGTTCACTAGAGGCATCGCTTCCGCTTGCATAGCTTCAAAAAAAAAGGTAACAAAAGAAACAAATAAATAATAAAGAAAAACCAATAACAAACTAATTAAATAAACAACTAGCTGATTTAAGAGTAGTACCGATGATAATGACGACAGATGAAATGGCTTCCTGTGATTTCTCGTCACCAGGAGCCATAGCTATTCCTCTTTCTTTGCTCTCTCTCTAGACTCTCTAATCTTTCTCTCTCTATTGAGTTCACTCAGATTTTCCAGGAAAATGTACAGAGCGAAAGAAAATGATAGAAACAGCTGGAAAATTTTATTGAAATGTTTACAGTGTTGCGGCCAATCAAAAGCTGGAACTGAACTCAAACTTCTATTATTAGTTTTTATTTATTTATATTGTTATTCGTAGAGTTTGCATGTGGGGAAGGCGAAAGACAAATTGAACGGTGGATTTAGTTTCGTGATTATTTTGATGATTGATTGAGGCCCAATAGGACTCGTACCCAACAAAACATGGCCACGTGGGACGTAATCATTCTGTCTTTCACGGATCGGGCGTGCAGCGTGCCGTGTTTATCATTATTCTAGTCTACCCAGATTTTATTGATATTGTTACGTTAACTCTTATTACATTTAAGGTACTAAAATCAACATCGTTACTTATGAACGAAAGATCATTTTTTTTATAACGAATGATTGTTCTTTTGTAAAGAATAATTATTTCTTACAAAAAAACAATAATTCTTTTATAAGAAATAATCGTTCCTCAAGAAACAACCAAAGAAAAAATTATTCTTTTCATAAAAAATGGCTGTTTCCTCTACTAGAAATGACTGTTTTTTTATTTATAAACGGTCATTCTTTCCGTGAAGAACAATTATTTCTTTCGCAAAGAACGTTCATTCATTCTGTGAGATATGACCGTTTCTTTAATATAACTAAAATCATTTTGATGTGACAATACCAACTCAACTATCACGTCAAAAATTGTAAAAAAAATTTGTAAATAAAAGTTGTTGACGTAGCATAACTCCCCTTTTCTAAAATTCATATAGAATATGTTTATTCTAGTCAAAGCTTATGCGGCTGTACTTAGTCATTTTGGTCTTTGTGATTGAAAATTAAGGCTTACTTGTATTAAATATCAGTACACCTATAAAATAGAATTTAATCACGTAACTCATTAATGTGAATTTCCAAGATGAAGATGATATTGGGAGTTATCTGAAAATACAAGTTTGAATTGATCCTTCCAACAACTTAATGAATAAATTAGCAAATAATAAATACAATGCAAGCAACCATGTACAAGTACAATTAAATTCTTTAATCAATCAACACAAAACCAGGCAACAATGGAATGGCTGAAAAAATATATATGCTTTAGGAAGCTGCAGGGCTGAGAGTGAGATAGATTAGAAAGAGAAAGAGGATCAAACAATTAGTGGGTTGAGGATTTGATGAGGAGGCATTTGGTAGCATTGGGAATGTGTCTGGAAGAGGCATCTCACATTCTTCTCCATTGAAGTATAATTTTCTAGGAAAACCCCATCCATTTCTATATGTGAATGTTTTCAAGTCCTTTTCCAGAAGTATCTCTGTGCTCACTGAACCCACTTCATCATTACCAGCATTCAACAGTTCTTCATTAACATACATTATTCCCCAAAACATAGCAACTTCATCTGCAACAATTATTTATTAAATTTTCTATCAAACTCTGAATAATTTACTATAAATTACTAATGGAAAGCATTGTATATACCTGCAAATCCTACAGAGGGAAGCACGGAGCTGTTGAAGCTATATGTAGTTGCTTTCTGGCTGAAACCAGGATGCTGAACAACCACATTCCAGTCTGAGTAGTTTCTCTTGTAATTGTAGTTAGATACTGTTAGTTTCACTCTCCAATGGTCCATGTAATTGTTCTTCACATGCCAATGAACTCGAATTGGGCACATATGATCGGTGCAGTGCACAATGTCTAGACTATTCACAAAATCTGATTGTGATGACGGCAAACCTTGTCTGCAGTCATATATTTACATAGAGAGGTAAGAATGGCATTCAATTGCTATGAAAATTAAGCAGTCAATCATAAGAATTTACCTTATGCATGAGACCGCCGTTTGGTCAGCTTCTCTGCATCCACAGCTGCACTTACGGCATGGTGTGATGGTGGGATTGTAAAATGTTGAGAGTGAAACACAACAGACTGGTGCTTTGTTAGCCAAGAAAGTAGAGTAAGTGCATGTTGATTTCCATGTTTCTGCACCAAACATTCAATCGAACAAGGCAAGTTCATCATTGTCCTTTGAATGAATTAAATACTTGATGACCCTAAAACAAAATGAGGGAGAAATCAGTGGTTCAATTCTCACACTGAATGGTCAGCTTCTCTAGCACACTGAAAAATGGTGGTTCCAATTTTCTACTTCTAATTTTAATTTGGTGGTCTCACTACATCAACATGATTATTTAGAGAGATTGTTTCATAAACTTTTTTCTTAATTCAATTCAGCATCGGCAGTCCAAGCCTCAGCTGTCCATTTCAAGATTTGAAACATTTCGTGTGAGTTTTAAAACTCGCACACACTTAAGCTAATCAAATAATCAATTTGCAATACTTACCCTACAGTAAGGCTGATTTTAGGTAATTGCTATCAGAAAACCAAGTATATTTTCAAATTAAAGCAGTTGTGATGCTAATGGTATTGTCAAATCCTAAATAGATTTGCAGTTGGGATGAAGTACTTACTGAAAACTTGAACCTGTCTTCTGCCCCCTATAGCTGAAGAAACTGTGGGATCAGCATCCTCAAGTAAGCCACATGTGTAACCAGGACCTGGTGCCAATAGAGTGAGATTTTGGGGTGCTTGTTCAGAGGACTTGCTACCCAAGTTACCAACCGTGATTTCAAAGGATGAGAATGACTTAGCAGGATTGATAGCATAGGCAGAAACAAGGCCTCCGCGGCAGCAGCCCTCAGTCATGTTTTCCCACGGGGCATCTGGCATGAGATCTACAATGACAGGATCTTTCTTGCAACAGTGTGCATTGATTCTGTATCCAGTGCAGTTCCCTTGCTCGGTGGCAAAAGCACCAGACATTGACAAGATAATCTCCTTCTGAGCCCATGTCCACCCTATTTTCCAGCCAGATTCGTCCACGTGGCGATACTGATAATAGTTTTGAATCGTAACTCTTGCCTGCCATTAAAATTCAAAATCATCTTAGAAAAATGAAGACCGTACATCATCATACCGCCTTTATCTGTAGATATGCATTATGTGTGAAACATACTCCTACAAAAGCTCTAGTTATCATTGTTTCAATTAAGTATTCAGACAACTGTAGCACACTTTACCACTTTGACTAAAATTTTCATGTTTCCCGGAAGTTAAACTACTAATATGAAGTTTGTTTTTCCCCAATCATATTCGGTTAATGCATGCTTTCCTCAAGTTAAAGCTGTGACTGTGCAAAAATAAAAAATAATTTTGAACGCAGACAATGGAAAATATAAAAAGCTGATAATTCAAGTATTGCTTCAGAACTGTCTGGTTGTATGATTGCAATTTAAAAGGGAGACATCAAAATAATCACCAAATAAAACGCATAGTAGAAATGAAAGGATTCTTTCATTTAAATTCTACAAGATTTTGACTAAGCAAACTCAGTCTTGACGAAATGGAAAAAACAGATTCATCATATGTTAGAACTGCTCATAATATAGAAAAATTATGAATCACACACTAACCACATAGCCAGTATCCGTCCACTGATTAATGTCGAAAGTAACAGTAATATTTCCATTGGGGTCCAAAGGGTCATAACAATCTGCAAACCAAAACAAAAACTCATCAAGAATAATCTTAACTACTACTTCCACACGTAACATATAAAAACTAAAAACTAAACCAAAAAAAAAAAAAAATGAAAGAAATTAAAGTGAAATGCCTGCAAAGCTGCCCATAGCAACTAACAATGTCAATATCAGTGCAAAAGGCCATACATTAGAAAAGTTGAGCTCCATTTTTGTTGGTCTAGTAATTTAACAGTTGGATATATAATATCTAGATAGTGTTAGAAACTGCTGAATGAGACAAAATAAAGGCTTCATTAACCATACTAACAAGAAAAAGAATAGTATACTACAATAATCTAGAGAACTCAATTGCTGAATGCTGATCAAACAAACAAACAAGACTCATTGATACTATCGAAGAGATATTAATGGACAGATACAAATGGAAATTCTTTGAATCTCTAGCCACAAGATTCTGTATTGACCGGGCAACAGAATGTACACAATCTCTTGAAAATTTTGTTGTCTTGTACAGGATTCATAAGCTGATAAGTATAAAAGGGACGGCATTAATAATTCCTGAAACCAGAAAAATAAAAAATTGAAAAACATTAATTTGTTTTATTGCTAAAACCAATTAAAGACACAACTGTAGCTGTTCAACAGTGTCAATCGCTGTATATTTCCCTTATCTGTCTTATAGTAATCATCGTTTAGAAGATTATGCCATTATCAGAATGTCAACATATCATCAAACTAGATGCTTCATGAATCCAGACGGTTATTAGGTTAAGAAATATATATACTAGTACTAGGGTTTATTTTATATTATCCAATGCGTACTATTAAAGTACGTACACTCCACTTATGCTAAGCATTTTTAGTAAAACTAAAACAAAATTTAAAGGAAAATTTAAAGAACCTAGGCGGTCATGTTGAAAACAAAAAATCCCAGTATATTCTAATTAATTTCGTTTTATTAATTATGTCCTAGTTGAAAACGATTACAGAATAAAAATGGCTAGCATTTCCAAGAATATGTTCTCATGTCTCCCATGCACAGCTTCATTTATTTTTCTTAATCTTTTTATTAATTTGTAGCAATTACTACCAAAATTATTATTGGGCCTAAGCCTTGAACCTAAATCTTAAACCCAATTTGGGTGTTTGATAGACTTAGAATTCATTGAAATTACAATCTCTACAGCAGATTATGGTATCTCCCCCTGTATTTGTATACAACAAAAATCCTAAAACTACTATGCCACAAAGTACACATCAACTGTCTTCCTACATCAACTCAAAGGACAGCATACCAATATCAAAAGAACAAACAAGACATATGTCCAACAAAACTACAAGAATCCGCAACACACCTCACCAATGTCAGGAGTTCCTTAGAGGAACATTATTTGGGTGCCATTGCAACATGCAAATTCCAGGGCTAACTCTTCAGAAAGAAACCAATTCCCAGTAGACAATAATCATATCAGGACAATAGAAAAGATCATCATTGTCCTCTACTCATTAGAGTGATATAAGTTTTGAGCCATAAAATTTTTTATTAGGAAGTGATAAAAACTATATATTAAAACAGAGATTGAGATAGGTACATCAGTGGACTAGAGATCCATAAAAATATCAAAAAAAAAAAGAAAAAAAAAACCAATGAGGGGGACAAATCTGTACAAGATAAATTATTTGAGCCATACATTTAAGACATATTATTTAGAAAAGCAACTATAGAGAAAGAGAACAGAGCTAGGAAAAGCCTTAAGCTCCAAAGACGCTCCTTCCAGCCTGATGAAGATCATCATTTGCAAGACACTTCAAAAAGCATGTAAACACAGCCAGATAATCAAGCAATTGATAAAACTCGAAAAAGCACTCACTCACTTTTACTCTTCTGTGTAGATGATTATAGCACTCCAGGAGTTGCAAGGAAATACTCTATCGAAAGAAGCCAAAGTAAGAAACCTGCAGCATAAGCATAATCATTAACCAAGAGTTTAAAGTTATCATAAATTGTTACCGTGACTAGAGACCAATTTAGATGCTCTTTGAAGGGGGGACTCTTTCTGATGCCAGTTACGCCTGCAGCCAAGGGCTGAACTGCATCGGATATTAAATAAGAAACTTATTACTGTAATACGAAATCAACCGTTTGAGTTAAAGAGCATTTTATTACAAAGTAATCAATTCCATGAAAAGGAAAACAGCTAAAAAGAACAGAAAATATACACACTTTACTTCACATCAACAGTCATAATATAAAACGAACCTCTAAATCTTGTAATGACCCAATGAAAATGGCACTTTAGAGCCTTCGGTGTAAATTCTGCTGCCTTCATATTCACCATGATAGTACATTATTATCTCTGAAACAAAGATCCTAGGAGAACATCCTATTGTCCCAAAATGGTCCTAGCCAGTATGAATAGCAGCAAAATATATGTACAGAAATCTTGTGAATATACATTGCTCATCCATTTACAAGGAAACGAATGCCCTACCCAATCTCTGGAGCTGCAATTCTGTTGCACAAAGCAGCATGACAGGCCCAATAAAATATGAAATGATGCCAACAACAACAAAGTGACCTAAAATTGAGAGAGTACTATTTTGTTATTGAATGAAGCTGCAAAATAATAAGTATATCAACATGGTTGCAATAACATATATATTCAACATAAATAGGTTACTAAGTATTGTTTAAATGAAACAGCAAATGGAGAAGAAAATCAATTACTTGAGCAAATATGCAAACCTGGATGTTTCCAAAAATAATGTGGAAATGGGTATTTGGTATTCCTCCTCTTTCATAAAAAGTATGAGCAACCTGCAAACCTATTAGCACAGAAGCTCGAAGCACCAAAAACTTACAGTCTTAGAGAAGAAACTTGATTGATGCTGCTTAGCATTCCAAAACTTGCAAAAGATGAAGAGAACAGAGTCCCCTATCTGTCTATTGCATGATTCCACTAAGTTTAAATAGCTGTCAGTTGATTATCATCCAGCTAGTAAATTACAGAGTTTCATTGTGATAAGACATCAGAAGTTAAGTCCAAGAAGATAGGAATTCAGGCCTGTGATGCCAATCTTTGAATACCATATATAACAACTATGTCTTACCATAACCTTTGTCATTGTATTTTAGCTACAAATTATGTATAAACCGAACAGTACAGAAATGGAGGTATCCCTTGTACATAATGAAGAAATCATTTTATCAATTTGGGTATAACTTTCTGGCTCTTAACTGCCAGCAACATGTAAACTTTAACAAGTTCCTCTTTGATCATGAATAGTACAGAAGCAGCAAAAACACTCTGTACTATCTTTGTGCTCATCCCCTTGTAAAAGCCAGGCAATCCCTCATAACGTATCATTTTAATTATTGCATCAAAAGTACCTATGCAGCAAAAAACAAAACAAAACAAAAAAACAAATCAATTACCAAATTGGCATACAATAGGAGAGTTATCGGCGTCGTAAGTCCTAACACACATGTAAGAGAGCATGAATTCTATTTTGAAACAAAGCAAACAGAAGTCAAACAATGAGATTCTCATATTAAAAGCATTGCTAAAGTGCAACTGAAACTGCAGATAATTAGCAAAACATACTACAGAAATAAAGAATTAATAGTGATTCCTGCAATGTGTGCAGATAAGAAAATTGGAAACACAAGCCTTCATAATGAAAATTACCCATCTAAAACTGAATTATTTCATAATGAAAGAACCACTAAATTAAACCAATTTAAACTTTATTAAGAAATTGGAAACAATAATGGTCTGAATTGTTCTTAGTGGAAGAAAACCATGGCAAGCCAAGTTTTGTTTGACTTCTTTCACCCCAAAAAAATTAAATAAATTTAAGGAAATTGTTTTCAAAACAGAACAGCCTAATGATCATAATATCATGACCAAACTCAGGATGATAAGTGATCACAAACAATCACACTGCTAACTTTATTAACATAGACATAACAAATGAAATGATTATAAAAAATAATAAGGGTGATGATGATGAAGACAATAATGATGAGTGTTAAAATTCTTAAGTATGAAGAAAATAAGATATCATTGAATCCATGAGAAAGCTAACCTGAATATCTTAATGAGATATTGCCACCGATCTCCTGCTTTGCTTGAAGCCTTGACTGTGTAGGCATTTAAGAATAACAGTTGTGAAGACTTCAAGCACACATAAGCAACTTGAGTGCTTGTGTTAAGTATGTTTTTGTGTAGAGCAAACAAAGTGAGTACTATAAATCAGGATAATTACATAATAGTATCTGATGCATTAGAAAGTTCCACCAGAAGGAAAAGGCTACCAATATGTTTAGAGACTGATTTTGAATTTGATTAAAACAAGCACTTTGAAGGTCAACATCTAAGAGTTTTGCAGATATGGCATATGATTAGAAAGCCACAATACTTAATAGAAAAACAATCGTTTTATGATAAATAAGAAGAGAACATTTTCTAAAAGGTGAAAGAAACTATTATTATAAACTATCATACACAAATGTTATGAGGAACTTAAGGTTATGAGTTCCATAAAAGCTAGAAATACAGATGCATATAAATAATCAAATCGTTCGATCACTAAAATTTGGATATGATGAATATAATAAAGGTTTCACAACCTACTAATGTCTTAATAATTAAAGACACCAGCACTAAAGTAGGAAAAAGAAAAAGGTTAAATATGGCACAGAAAACAAACAGAAAAATGTATGAGCACAAGTATATATAGAATTACAAGGAAACAGAACAAGAAGATGATAAAAACCAGAAAAATGTATGAGCATAACTTATATATAAACACCAACTGCCAGCTGAAACTACATTCAACTGAAAATAATGCAAGTAACTTTATTACCATAGATGTAAGCAAACCATTTCTACTTTTTTCGCTAAGATATGAAGCAAACCAGGGACTAACTTTACCTTGACAACCAACAAGGGATATGTTGATACAGTTGCTCCCAATTTAGCCAATGCCCCTAGTAAGAAAACCTATATCACATTAAGAGTTAGCATAAGAAGTTGAACTCTGATAAGACTAAAGATATAAACATTGTGGAATTTGATATGGACCCTCCAACTCCATAAGAGGCTAGGAGGATGTGGGAACCAAGAACATTCAGACTTAGAATAACTGTCATCTAAGTGCGATATAGCCTTTAATAGAAAACATAAAATCCCATAAAGACAAGGTATTACACAAACTGAGCCTTATACCTCTAAAGCTGATAAATTTTTAAATCTCTGATTCTTAGCGGCTCGTTTTGCCCTTAAATGCTTTTGCGAGCCCTCATAAATCATGAACTGGATTGAGGGATTGCACACCTAGCACACAGAAATCCTTATAAAAAACAAGCACTTTAACATGCCCCTTGAGTTCATATAATTATCAAGATGAAGCTGACCATAATAAGTGTAGGGACTATTCCTTTCCAGAATCCAGTAATTCCTGCCTCCTTGTAAACCTCACGTGCCTACAAACAAAGCACAAAGAAGAATCAGTGTTGTGGAAAACTATAATCAAACATATAATTCTGCATTTGGTAACCTCCCAGCGGTCACAATCATCATTTGATAGTCATAGCAGTACAAACCTTCTGCTTATCAAGAAACATCATCACTGCAATCTGTCAAAAGTTCAATTCTATTTATGCATGCAAAAAGTACAAAGCCTTGACATAATTATGATTATACTAGTTGCATAGCTTAACAAGATATTTTTATTTTCAAGATTTAAATTAATCACTATCATATCCTGAGGAAGATGAGCTATGCAACTAGTATAATCAAAACAATATAAGATAATATGGTTATAATGTAAAGGATATATGTACAACTCTGTTATGATTAATGCCAATGTCATATGGATAAAAAAAAAACATGCACAAGCAAATTCAATAACTGGAACCAACCGCATGAAAAGTTCCATAAGGGCAAGGCTTTATGGAGTCAAGTTCAGCCAATCTGTCCTGCAAAGTTGGACCTGTTGAGCATTCAGAAGCCTCGCTTATAATAGATTCCCTCTTTGCGTCCATAATTTTTCTTTCTGCTTGAGTATGTGTCTAGATTCAAGTAAAGAAGGACAAGCTTGACCATAAGAGATTGTGAAGCATTGCTGTATACTGAAAATTGGACCAAAGTAATCCCATAATACTTTATAAAGAAACTCCAATCCATAAGCATGGCCTAGAAACATACACTCTTGTGTAGGATTTACAAAGCACAAACATCTCAAAACTCGAAGAACCACAAGTTTTAAAGGGTCAAAGTAAAATGACATTCTCCAACATCATAATAACTAAAGCCAAAAACATGTGTATTTCGTTCAAAATAGCAACGGCACCTGCATCCGTGTCACAAGAACCCATATCGGGTTTGTCAGCAATACATTCAACGACCTACCAAAATTAAGGAGCATTGTTCAGATAATACTTGAAAAACAATGTAAGTATGAAAAAAGAAAAAAATCAAAAACACATGAGAAGGGGGCACTAGTTCTGCTTATTCACATCAGATTCTGCTTCAGCTATCAGACAAATCATAGCTCAAAAGATGTATGTTAATGATAAGGGCTATACATTGACCTCAAAACACTGTTTCGATGACAAGTAAAATTACTTTAAAAAACATTATATAGTAAGGGCTTTACCCGGCAAGTGCTGCAACAAGAAGCCATGAAAACATGCCAACGGTGCCATCCCCACGTCCTTTGTGTTTATTAGCAACTGCAATAGCCTCAGCCTTGTTTTTGAAAAGCTGATAAAAGTAGTAGTAAATGCCCTGGCAAAGAGGAAAAAGGAGAAAATCTCATTCATACAAAATTACTAGTTGAGTGACCTTGGTTGCAGAAATAATTTATTATATGAAGGAGGTAGAAGAATAGAACCTGGGAAGCAGCAGTTCCGAAAAGAGAAGGCTTAAGACCGCTGTAAAGACCTCCCCAACCTTCGGTTTTTATCAGCTAAAAATGACGAATCAAAATAAAATATAGGATTGAGCATATTATAGTTAGTTAGTTAGTTAGTTTGACAGATAAATAGATAGATAAATGAAATATACCTGGAGAATCTGACGAAGCGTGCCACCTGAAGGGCGTTTGGAGGGGTTGGAGGATGCAACTAGGCCTTTCTTGGCGATTCTTTCTGTTTGTTGGCGCGTATTCACCTATACTCACCTCAGATGAAGTAGTTAAACTAACTAAACATACCAACAATTGAAAGATGTCAGAATTTAGTTTAGTAAAGTAGATAAATGGATACCGTTTGTAGGGGATAAGTGATTATCTGAGCAATAATACCACCACCAGCTCCCGCCAGACCATTTGCTATGGCGCTTGACATTCTCTGCTTTTGTTTTTTAACTTGACTCCACCCAAACGCTATCTGCTATTTCACATCCTCTGCATCAATTATAGGATAAGTTTATGGCAAAATGTCACCAACTCATCAGTAATTTGGTATGGACAAAAAATTCCTTCTACTCCTGATTATCAATAGGTGTGCTTGATTTAGAAGATAAGAGTCAAGCTGACAATGAATGATACTATACCTATTATCTAAGATTTTAAAATAATAATGCTAGACATCTGAAATGATATTTTCAAATTAGGGATTATTACTCTAAACCCTCCCAACTTTTCTCAATGTATCTAAGTGTTGATTTGATAGATTACGTTGTTATCAAATTTATGAGATTTAATTAATTAATTTTACCTGAATTGGAGATGCTGTTCCAGGTTGGTGTAAACTTTAATTGCCAAAGACCCTCAAATAAACTAGAGCCTGTCTGCAAAAATTCATACAATTAGACAAGTTTAACAAAACCAAGAACAATTTTCTCAACCAAGAAGCAACCATTAGACCTGTTTTTTACATTATAAAAACCATTAAAAAAAAAAAAAAAAAAAATTCTTTACAACATAATCAGGGCTCATTTCTGCAACAAATACACTAACCCCACTAGACACAAAAAATAAAATAAAAAACACACACAAAATTAATACTCCAATGAGCACTTACTGGATTGGGCACGCCTTGTATATCTTCAAGAAATTTCACTGCACGTTCAACATCATGCAAAGCTTCTAATTCTATTCAAACAATCACTGTAAAAATAAAGAAGAAAATGGAAATCAAACAAAGTTAAAGCTGTCTATATATTTAGAGATTCATTATAATGCAATATTAAAATTCTTACGTTGGGTAGGAAAGGAGAAGGTGGATGGCAATAAGGGCATGAATGAGGCGGTTTTGTTGTTCAGTGAATGTCAGCTCCTACTGGGGTGTACAAGTTAAGCAGAGTTGGTGCATGAAATCTAAGCGGCATTGTTGAGAGGCGAGCGAGCATTATTTACTGGATAATCTTAGACTAGTGATATTTTTAATAATATCCAGTCGTGGAGTTGTTATTCTTCCGACACGTGGCAAGATACAAGAACTCTTTAAAGTAATTCTACTACTAAACTTGTTTATCATTACACAATATTCTCTTACAAATCCAACATAACACGTGAGTTGACATTATCACGTCAACTAAAGACTTTGACTAAATATAAATAATCATTCGTTTATAAGTATAGTTATTTATTCTTTTATTTTTTATAAAAGAATAATCATTCGTCTTTGAAAAATGAACGTTCATATTTAATTAAAATTATTTAATATCTTGAATATAGCGAGAATTATCAACTCAATTATCACGTTTGTGTGATTATTTTTATTTATTAAATATTAACCTTTTTTATCTTGAATACGACACAACCAAATCAGGCCCATAGTGGACAGGAACCCTTGGGCGGCGGAAATGGCCCAAACTCCCACTCTTATAAGTCTGGCACTCCTCATAATTTATTAATGAAATGGCTTTTAGAACTACCCTTTAATGTTAGCATTAATAAACCCAACTTTCTGGTATGTATATATAATTGCTTGCATTTAAATAATGTATAAAATATCATTAATCAAGACACTTCAAATAAAGACAAATTATTTATTTTGATAAGAGTTTCCTGATAATTAACGTAACCTTTTTAAACATATAATATTTTATTGAAATATTAATTTAGACAATGCTTTGAGAATACTATATATATAAATTAATGCCTTAGTCGAGGTTATTAATTTACTGAAATTTATTGGTTCACAACTAATAAAGCTACCATCTACTCTACAGTCCAGTGCATTCATAATATATATTTTCTTTTCCCTTTTTCCATTGTGGAAATTTAATGCCAAACTGGATTCTACTGGTTGACTTCTCTTTCATAGTGCCAATGCCAATGCCATTGCTTCATCTTCACTTAATAATATTCATTGCTACATTTCCAACTTGTGTGACCCATTAATTTAGAGTATGACAGCCCATCTCTTCGATTAAGACCTTTATCTTAATTTAATGAAAAGAAACCATATTTTTTTATCATTCATGAAAATATTATTTTATCCATTATCATATCACTTGAGATATAATTCCTAATTTTATAAGTGTAATAATTTTATGCTTACTTATATAATTGGTTATAATTAATTGTTTGTTGTTGTTAGAGAGAATCAATATATAAATTATGTATAATAAATAAAAAAGATCAAAAATCAAATTAAAATAGAAAGAATCACGCAAATGATCCCTACAATCTTGGAGGTTATATATAGTCTCTCTATAATTTATAAATCCCGCCATTAAAGGGATTTGAAGATCCAGGTATGAACTGTAGTGATAATATATTCCATTTGCAATAATTTTGAAGGAAAGAGCACTCTATTTGTATTTGAAGGGATTTGTTCTTAAAGATATAACAAGTCAAACTATTAGTTTCAGAATATTATATAATTGTAAAGAATTTGTGCAGTGAGATTGGAGCGGACAGATATTCAAATCTTGGTCAATGCATGATAATAAATGATACGTGAATAATATAATAAAAGTTGGATCTCAAGTAAAAATAAAAAAATTTCCAAAGTGAAAGCATGCAATGGAAGTGATGAAGTTGCAAAGTTATGTAACAATAAATGAAACTCTTATCAGCAGCCGATATTGTTGGCCAGGAAAAATGGTTGAAATAATTAATGAAGTATTGCTAATTATTGAATATATTATCTTTTAATTATATATATATATATATATATATATATATATATATATATATATATATATATATATATATATACATGTGCGTGTGTATACCCCACCTGAACTTGGTAGTTCTGGCTATATAAATTTGGAAGAGTAAGCCAAAGAAGTAGTGAAGAAGCTAAAGAAGAAGAAGATGGCTGGAAATGTGGAGTTTATTGGTGATGATGTAGAGAATGGCTATAATGCAAACAGAATCCAACCATTTGCCACACCAAAGTAAGTTCCATTATTTCATTGCTAGTTTTAATTTATTATTTGGGTTTTAATGGTTGATCTCATTTGTTCGCAGGTCAGAGCAACGGTTGATTGTGGGAGAAAAAGAAAAGGAACAACATCCCTCTAAATGGAATAAGATGTTGGGGTTGCAAGAGCTTGTCTCTGTGAACGTACGTTCATATATATAATATTTATTTTGCATGCACTTCAAATTTCATATATATATTATTTAGCGTCGCAGTCGCTGATGTTGGAATTTCATCAGGTGTGGAGAGCATCATTGGCGGAGCTCTTAGGAACGGCAGTCCTTGTTTTTTCATTGGATACCATTGTCATCTCCTCCCTTCAGACGGATACAAAGACGCCAAATCTTATAATAGCACTATTGGTTGTGATAATAATAACAATTCTCCTTCTTGCTACTTTTCCCATTTCTGGTGGTCACATTAACCCAATTATCACTTTCTCTGCTGCACTCACCGGCCTCTGTTCCATCACACGCGCCGTCATTTATATTTTCGCTCAATGTGTTGGTGGTATAGTGGGTGCATTAGCACTAAAAGCTGTTGTAAATAGCAGCATGGAAGATACATATTCACTTGGCGGTTGCACTGTCACTATAGTAACACCGGGAGAAGATGGCCCAGTTGTGATTGGTCTGGGAACAACCCAGGCTCTTTGGCTTGAGATAATTTGTTCGTTTATCTTTCTTTTTGCTTCAATATTGATGGCTTTTGATCATCGACAATCCAAATCTCTGGGTCAAGTTTCTGTTTTCATAATCGTTGGAACAGTATTGGGGTTTCTTGTGTTTATATCAACAACTCTTACAGCTCAAAAGGGATATTCTGGTGCAGGGTTGAACCCTGCAAGATGTTTGGGTCCAGCCATTGTGAGAGGAGGTCATCTCTGGGATGATCACTGGGTCTTCTGGGCGGGTCCTGCTATTGGTTGCGTTGCTTTTGCCTTGTACACTAAGCTCATTCCACGTGAGCATTTCCACACCTACGCATAGAAGATATATTCATTTCCTTGATTAAAATTTCCTTCAATCTCTATCTAATTAAATGTGCAGTTTTTTTTTCTTTTATAAGTGTTAGTGGCAGTGGTTGTTGTCTTGTTATCTCTGGAGATCTTCTGTTCTCTATACTTGTATGATTGTATCCGAAATGTTGTCTGGTTTTCATTGGCAATTAATGGCAATCAAGTTTACTTTGAAAGATTAAAATTTTATTATCATTATTTTGAATGTTACTTGTATGTATATGCTTTTTTTTTTTTTGGCTTTACCGTATGGAATACTGTATCTTCTAAATGGATAAATTAAGCTAATTATACCCTCTTAAGTTTAAGCCGGCTTAGCTAGACATAAAGCGGAAATTATTAGAATAATCAATTGCGTAAAGCATATTCATGCATTAAAATCTATGCAATGCTAGGTGGTTTCACAAGGCCTGGGTATTTTCGAATATCCATGCGTTGTTTTCCACTTTATCACCAACATAATTTTGGCTGCTTTCAAAGGCTATACTAAATATAATCTTCTGCTGTTTAATTTATTTGTCTAACTTAACATGCATGCCTCTTCTCATTATATTCTTTAGAATTTAAAAGCATGGATTTGGTAACCTCCCATGAAACTGATCATCATCATCATCATCATCATCACCATCGTGCAACAGTAAAATTAACAAGAAGGGAACTGTTCCTTTCTTGTATTGGCTCCCATGAATTTTACTCCCTAGAGGTAAGCTTGTCTACCCAACCATAATATTCAATTAGTAGCTATTTCGTCGGCTATTTGAAGCTTTTGTAGCTTCTTTATGAATGTTTCGATCACCAAAAATAGCTGCACAAATTATTATTCATGTTCCGAAGGATATATTTATTGAATCCTTAATGACATCGAAGTTTCGCAGGCACCTAAATTTAGTTGCTTTACATTTAATGGTAGTCTGTTTCATGGGGAAAGACATTAAAGATATTGATGTAGTCCCTTCATGTGATTTGTTGTTTCAGATGTGGAGGGCAGCTACTACAGAGTTAGTAGCAACAGCCTGCCTTATATTTACTCTAACAACTTCAATTATCTCATGCTTGAATTCTCATGAGGCTGAACCCAAGCTTCTTGTTCCTTTCGCCGTGTTCATTATTGCCTTCCTCTTTCTCATGGTGACGGTTCCGCTTTCCGGGGGCCATATGAGCCCAGTCTTCACCTTCATTGCTGCTTTGAAAGGTATCATAACTCTTGCAAGAGCTGCCATATATGTGTTTGCTCAATGCTTAGGCTCAATCATAAGTTTTGTTATAATGAGTAGTGTAATGAGCCAGAATGCAGCACAGAAGTACTTTTATGGTGGGTGTATAATTGAAGGAAATGGGGAAACGAGGGGAATTGATGCAGAAACTGCTTTAATACTGGAGTTTACATGCACATTTGTGGTACTATTTGTTGGTGTAACAGTGGCATTTGATAAGAGAAGGTGCAAGGAACTTGGGTTGGGAATGGTTTGTGGTATAGTAGCAGGGTCAATGGCAATTGCAGTTTTTGTGTCCATAACAATAACTGGGGAGGCTGGATATTCAGGGGTGGGCTTGAACCCAGCTAGGTGCCTAGGTCCAGCGTTGATTCATGGAGGCTCATTATGGGAAGGGCATTGGGTATTCTGGGTAGGTCCTTTTGTTGCTTGCATTGTTTATTACGGTTACACGAAAACCTTACCAAGAGAAGGTTTATTGTGGGATACATCCGACTATGATTTCATAAGTTTGGTGAGGGCCTTTATCAGTGGAACTGCCATTCCACCTCATCTCCAAGATAAAAGTAAAGATATCAATACAAATATGTAGAGCTAAGTTTTTACAGCCTTGAAGAAGCAAATACAGAACTATATTTATTAATTAGAAGGTTCCCAAATCCCATTAACAGGATAAAACAAACCTCTAGCTAGAGCATCAAAAAAGAGACAACAACAATCTTTTGCTCGAATTAATTAATTAGTTTTATATCTGCATATCTCAAGCATCAAATTTCATAACCACAATAACACATTACACAACTTAAGCTAGCAATACTTAACATATAAAAAAGTATTCTCTTTTTTGTTTCCCTTCAAATATATATAAAGCCTATGATCGAGCGTAATTAGGAAGATGGCTGCAAAAGTGTAGATGAAGGAGTGGCAAGAGGCTCATGCACAACCGAATTTGTAGATATTGGGATGGGATTGCCCTCTAATTGCAGCATAATACTTCCCAGAATTTCAGTCAGAATCTTCTTGAACTCCTCTTCCTTTATTATCTTCCCATCATCAGCATTCACCATTTTGAAAGCATCACCAAAAACCTTGTCCATCTGCAGAATTTACGAGTTAAAATTAGAAGTATAAAATGGGGTGAATCAGAAGTTAATTAGGTCTGAACCTGATGATTTTCAAAGTACCTGATCAACAGCACCAAATGGAGGTAAACCAGCTGATGGAGCCAATGTATCTAATGCTACACGCAAGTAGTCCGTGGACAATTTTCCATTACGATCTTTTGGCACATTCTCCAGAGCTGTATTCATTGTCTGCATTAATTTCGAAACGAATCTTAATTAGTAACTGTCTTCATCATTAAGGCAAAAGAGAAGCACAACAGATTAACCTTTTCCAATTCAAACTTGTTGGATAGAAGTCTCTTAATGCCACTTCCGTCGAAAGTGTTTTCACTATGCGCAACAATAACAGGCTGCTCTCTTAAATGTTGAGCTACACACTCCACTACTTTCTTAAACTCCACCAAGAATGTCTCTTCAGAAACAGGTTTTCCTTGTTCATCTATACCACAGGACTGCATGGCTGGTTCCACAATGTTGCTCATAACCTATGCAATATCCAAGAAAAAAAAACCAACAAATAAATGAAGAAACATATATATAAGAAGTAACTATGACCAAAAATAAAAAATAAAAATAGAAGTTTAAATGGCAAAAGATAAATTACCCAAGAATCAGAGGAAGGGGGCATCCCTTGTTCAACAGTAAGTTTATCGAGGGCCTTGATAATGTAATCACGTAGTGAATCATGAGGTGAGTCTATTTGAGAGAATATGGAGACCATCTCTGCTTCATAGCTGGGGCCATTGATGAACTCTTGCAGGTCTTCTCCATCTATACGGAGGATGACAATAGGGTCTCGTTTCAAGCCAGCAGCCATGCCTAGTAAAATATCCGAGAGAACCTCTTTAAACTCAGTCTTACTTACCTTCTCTTGTTTGCCATGAGTAAACTCATTCAAAACCTATATAACATATCAAAAAATGCTCATTACATTACATATCAGACATAAACTATATCTATATCTATACATATGCATACAAACATTTCACCTTAATTTGAAAATGACCACTTTCTTAAAAATATAAATGATAAAAACAACTTAATTATACTTCTTAATTTATGCTATTATTTTATGGTTCAAAACTCTTTAAAGATTGATAATCACTTATGCTCTATTATAGAAATGATTAACTTAATTTAAAGTTACTTGATAATATTTAAGGAGTGTTTGGTTAGAAATGAAATAATTTTGATACCTTCTGCTCAAGTATATATATGCAGACAAGACTAGGACCACCATGGTCCTTGGTCCGCTTATTTTGTGGCCATGAAAGTGATTCTTTATCGCTTCCACATTTATCATGAACCTAACAGGGAAGCTATATATATAGAAGTGTGTGGTGAGTTAGGCAACTTTAGGTAGAGGATTTTGATCACTGTTAATCACCAAGCAAGTTGATCCATTGATGAAAAGACATATTTCTTACCAACTTATACAGCAAGCAGCGTTGAAAATTATAGAAAAGTAGATGCATGATTAACTTTGGTCCACAATTATTTTAAACAACTTTCAAGAAAGGCACACACCAGCAGTTTCCACAACATTCGTCACTCACTAGATTCCTCTATAACTAAGAAGATAGATATCAAAGAAGTGGGGGGTATCAAAAGGCAAAAGCTATAGCCTAACTTTAAAAGCATAAAAAAAGTCACAACACCGACCAAAAGTATGTATATATATATATAGCTAGTTGGATTCAATACTTTAAATATCTCTTAACTACAATTACTGAACTGAAAATGTGATCAGTAGAGAAGGAAAAATAAAATTAATAGAAAATTGCAACCATAGTGAGTTGAAGATAATCAGAATTGACTAGTAGGTTTTAGACAACATCTGGAACAACGTAATCAAGAGCAGAAAGTCAAGTTCTCCTGTAACAACTTTTTATTTATTTGGACACATTATCCCTTAATGAAAAGAAAAAGACTGAAATGAAATCATTCATATATACATGTTTTAAGAATAGAAAGTGAATGTGAGACAGAACTGGAAAATTAATCACATCTTGTTAAGAGTGATCAGATTCAGAACATAGATAGTTTCATATATTAATTAATTTAATGGGATATTAATATGATTGAAAATGGCCTACTTACCAAAATTAAACACATTCCATATAACAAAAGCCTCTCGTTTTCTCTCTAAATCATGCATCGACAAACATAAACCAATTAACCTATATATTAAATTAAATCTGCTGTTTCTCTAATTAATTGATGGTCATAAAACAAAGAAAAAATATTGAAAATTGTAAATGAAAGAAAGAAACCTCAGAGTAGATATGATCAGAATCAGATGAAGAACCCTGAGCAGGCAAGCCAAGGGCAACACCAATATCAGCAACAGCAGGCTGAAGCTCCTTCACAGAAAGCTGACCATCTTCGTCTCTATCAAGTTCCTGGAACTTATGATCAACAAAGTTGCTAAACACCTCCTCATTCCCAACCAACTTCATTATATCCGAACCGTCTAGCACCTGTTGCTCACTTTTCTTCTTTGTTGCACCTGTCATGCTGCTTGTCCCTGCTTTCTCCATTACTTCTCCATCCATCTTTTTACACACTTGTTCTTGAGAGTCTTGTGATGCCTTTGTCTTTCTATTTGTGAGACTCTCGTGAGTCACAAGATCGGTTAAAAGTAGTAAAGGATTAATCTCCCTTTGCCTGATCTGCTTCTTATTCAGCCAATATATGCCTCCTTACCTCCCTTTTGGTTTCGTTTTCATTTAGAATTGTTTAATTTTTCAACGTGCGGTTTCTTAATAATTAGGAGCTTTCAAATTACTAATTATAAAATAGAGATGAAACGTGAAATTACATAATAACCCTACCTTTAATATAATTGTTAATCCCAATAAAATCCATAAACCACTACCATCTAAGAGTTTCACACATTAAATATAAAACCTATAATTCATTATTAATTAATGTATTTCGGAAGTACCATATGGTACTTAAATATATTGTTACACTAAAATTGAGTGTGTTTTGTTTTTTCTTATTTCAGTAATTATCATGGTTTTTATTTTTCTAATTATTATTATTAGAACCAAACACGTTTACCCGAGGGAGGGACTAGAGAGGGCGGTGAGTGACCACAAAATGGGTGTGTGGTTAGGACACGTGGGGCGGCGTGGTGGTATTTCCAAAAAAGGAGAGAGAGATGAGCCAATTTCTTCTTTACTCTGGTGGGCCAGTCTCCGCCTGACGCGTGGATTTTGTCAGTAAGACTAATCAGTTAGGAATGCGTAACACCGAAGTTTGTTGTGTACGTGGCAAGCATGTAGTGATTGACAGGTGGGTGTTTGCGAATTGCATTCTTCATCTCTTAGGTTCCGTTTGGTTCATAATTGGGTATTTTTAAAAAAAGTTTTCTGAAAAAAATTGAATTAGACAAGTATTACGATGTAAAATTTATAAATTAATAAAATATCTCTTATATTTATTTATTTATAAAATACCCCCTATAATAAAATCTTAAAAGTTAACAAAAATACTCCCAATCCAATGTCAAATATAGACAGCCAACCACCACCGTCGGAGAGTGGCCGGGTTCACCGTATTGGCGCATGACCGGTTGGATCTTGTCGATCGTGCGCCGATATGGCCTTTGCCGACCAGATCCACGGTGGATTTGACCGACAAAGGCCAGATCTACGGCCATATTTGGCGTCAACAATGATCCGCCGTCATTTTGCGTCACGATACCAACAATCGGCCTGCCGCTTGATGGTCAACGACGACCGTTTGTTGGCCGTCGTTATAAACCGTTACGGCCAAAGATCTAGCCTTTTCCGACCAAATCTACCATGGATCTGACCGGAAAAGGTTAGATTGGCACACTACCGGCCAGATTCAGCCGATAGTGTGCCATCCTAACAAATTCTGATCATTTTCTGACAGTGGTGGCCGGAATCTGGTAAATATAAATTACTGGGGTGTTTTTGTAATTTTTAAAAAAATATTTAGGGGTATTTAATTAAATTATCAAATTTAAGGGGTTTAAAAAAAGTTGAATAATATTAGGAGTAGTATTCCCAAAAATCAAAGTTTTTAGGTATTTCACTATTTAACTTTGAGAATACTAAAAATAGTATTCCCAATTAGCAACCAAACGGAGCCTTAGTTTTATTATCCGGTGGTAATTCATTCCACGCCACAATCAAATCAAATCAAATCAGCTTCCTTTTAATCACAAATTCACATCATGCGAAATTCCATTATTATTCGCTCATTAAAAATTATATTTTAGATGAATCCAATTATGTTGAAAGACAAAAACACAACGTACTAATCTCATTGGTTGGGCATGCAATATTATACATGTAGTACTTTATTCATGTTTAGATAAGTATTGTACTATAACCCACCGACTATTTTTTAGATAGGAAAGGGGCAATTATAAGTATAATTCAATTTATATCCAACAACACTTAAGTAGCATTCTTTTCATTATGCGAGGAAAGATGCTTCTTCAACTGGCACCTTTTTTGTTTCCAAGCCAGTAATTTGTGTAGCAGATTGACTAGTTTTGGATGTCGGCAACTGCCCTGCTGCTCCATAGGGCTTCCGAGCCAGAGATGAACCCGGCGGCTGAAATTGTTGAGGCTGTGATGCTGAGTGAGTAGAAAAGTAGAGCAAAATATCACAAAACTTTGTGTGTCCATAACTAGCAGCTTCTTGCCACAAGAGAAGACCAATCTCTTTGGCCTTAACATTCACCTCCAACAAGTTACGATCAATTTCTGTCTCATGTTTTGAGACATAAGGCCGCAATAAGAAATTATAAACATAACTAGTTCCCTGAACAAAATATTACAAATCTTAATCATTTTATATATATAGATTTGTAATTAATTAAAAACAGGATGATGAATGCATATATACGTTCGTTTTAGGGTACCGAAGGTATATAAAGAATGCCAACTTAGCTTCATTGTACATTGGTAACCTTCAAGTAACACCATCGATCATAAACATATATAATCAAGAAAAAAAAAAACAACAGTTTAAGATACAAAATGGAATAAATTATACCAGGAAATGAAGGCATCGCCAACTCTCTCACCAACCGTGAACATAGCCAACAAAATCCTGATAATTCATCAACAATACTACAATTAATTTGCTTATAATTAGTAAAGAAAAGAAAATGTGATCAAGAAAACCTTATTATATGTACCAGTATTGACACCAGAACAGGAGTTGGTCAATCTCTGGTGTTTTTTTCTCTACTGATTTGAAACACTCGTAAGCCGGGTATGCATACCCAAAAACCATTCTGTGTATAACATTCCATACCAATATTCAACTTAATTTCCTCATCAAATTAAAGAAACGGAAAAGTATATCTGTATACAAGATTTCTCAGAAGCAGTTTACTCCTTGTTTGATTTTGTTACGTACAGCAAAGCTCTTGAAAGAAAAGATCCCATCATATCTTTGTGTTCCTGAACCTGCAAGCAATAAGCAGAAATAAAATAATTTCAGTCATAAAGTCAGAGAAAATTTAAAGAAAGTAGAAGAAGAGATTACCTTCTAAAAGATTAGTTAAAGGGAAAACAAAGGACTGGATGCTTGCTTATATTTCGGTGACAAGAGAAACCGTTTTTCTAAAATATAGCCTCGGTGATGGGGTGCATGGCAAGAAGCGTCACGACTGAAACTGTTTTTCGCTTTGAGTTGAAACTTGAAAACAACTTCAGAAACGTGGTTGATTAATTTATTTTTATAAAAGAAAAAAATATATGTAAATTTATGAAAAATTCTATTAAAATAGATAATATTATTTGACATTATTAAATAACTCATAAATTTATGTTATAATAAAAACTATGATTAGATGGGTCGACCGGTTTAACCAGTTGAACCAGTTGGTTCAACTGGTAATGTCATCATGCTGATGTCAGTATGATGACGTCAGTAAATTACTGTTCACAGAATCCAAATTTCTAAAATTTTACTCCAAATCATAAACTCTAAAATAAAAAGTCCTTAACAAAGCATCATCAAACATCATTATATCAATAATATAACAAATTACAAATCAAAATAATAAAATGAATGAAGAAAAATCGTATAATAGTTGTTTCAACTTTCAAGTCAACACTTCCACATTCTAACAAAAATGATCTTCAACTTTGACACATGTATTTTTATCATTAATAAAGTGAATGAAATATGTGGAGGAGATTATAGCTTGAATTCTCAGCTTTTTCATTTGTAAATAAAGTCATGAGCATGAGCTAGGTTAATGAATGATAAGAGAAAATGGATCGGGTAAAGGAGGCAGCATTTGACACTTGAGGTTGAGGGTCCATTAGCCATTTAAGATCCAGTTATTTTGACATCAAAGTTTAGGATTCCTAACTGCAATCTTGTTGTTTACTTATAGTGACGATCTGATGTTATTTTTGCTTGCTATTTTCTAATTAATAATTTTTCATATTTCTCGATAAACTATCGTGACTAGTCTGTTGGGGTTTACAGCCTTCCTAACATCCTAACCTTTCAACTGATTCATTAGAAAATAGCAACCATAAACGTTTCACCTATAACCAATTTCTTAAGTAATACATCCAAAAATTTGTCAACAACATGGTTACCTTCACTAATATAAAGCCATCCCTTAATTAGCAAGTCAACTCTTCAAATGATGTATAGTTAAGATTAAGTACTAAAAGAAGGATCCGGAGCAAAATTGTCCATTGTAGTGCAAAACATTTAAGAACAAGGTACATGCGGGGCTAAGGGGTCGGGGCTTTGAATTTGAATATCTTATCGAAGGTTGAAGACTAGAACAAGCTTCGACCTAATTTATCAAAAGCTGTCACAAGAGGAAATGTAAACCCAAAAAAATTGGCTTGAAATCACAATTTCTCTTCTAATCAAGCACTAAATGATCATAATCACAACTACTTGCTTAGCTTAACCCAAAAAAATTAATTTTTTTGTTCTACAATTTCCTGGCAACCAAACAGAGACCAAGCCATCACATTAAAAAATGGTTACTTGGTGCTGGTGAAGACGAGTTGCCGTTGATTTTCGGAGAGGTGGAGCTCGACTGTGATGGATGAAGAGAGCAGAAGACGAGATCACGAGAACAACGAGAATGAAGAAAAGATCGCTACTCGCACAGTTCCTGAGCAAGAAGAAGACGAGAACGATGGTGTAGCTCCCAAATAGATGATGGTGGATGAACAGAGCAGATCGACGGTGAAGAAGAGTGAAGAGAGGAAAGAGAAGAGATCGCAAAATGGGAGGAGATTCACAATACCCCAACTGACGATGAACTATGCAGTTGACGGTGAAGGTTGAAGCGACGATGAAAGGGAGACTTCGGTGGATGATGAAATTGTTCAAACCAAAAAGTAAGGGAAGTTCGTGAAAGGGAGGGGGGGGGGGAATCGTTGATAACTTGATATTTGCTCTGGGATGGGGGTTTAATGCTTAATTTTATATAACAGGGGTTTAGTTAATATTTTTACTTTTAACATTTTTTAATTTAGCATTGACCCAGTTTTTGTAAAAATAATGGTTCCAGGACCTGCAGGTGTCAGCATTCCTACCCAACCGCGGTGAAACTAGGCAGCTAATTATGTCGGGTTTAAGGCTCAACCTGGTTCTTAATTCCTGGCTGGGGGGGGGGGTGTTTTAATAACTTGATATTTGCTCTGGGAGGGGGTTTAATACTTAACTTTTATATAACAGGGGTTTAGTTAATATTTTTACTTTTAACATTTTTTAATTTAGCATTGACCCGGTTTTTGTAAAAATAATGGTTGGGACCGGCGGGTGCTGCAGTACCCCGGTCCAACCGCGGGTGAAACTAGACAGGCTAATTATGTCGGGTTTAAGGCTCACCTGGCCTAACTGACTGGCCGGGTCCCGATTCAACCGGTTCAACGGGCAGGGTTGGGCCAGGTTTTAAAACATTGTTCATAAGAGCAAATGTCGTGTTCTCACCCAAGGTTTAGTGAAATCTAGGTTCCACCCCTGGTTTTATAAATTCTAGAATCTCACCCTTAAATTAACATTGTTTGTGACTTTTTGAGTTCTAACACTATATAGATAGTGCTATTACTAAACTATCCTTGAAAAAATAAATTAGAAAATTAGTTTTTAACCCCAGTTTTGGCTATTCCCAAAACCCTTGCCAAATTTTGGCCCACCCACTACCCCCACTTGGGTGGAAAGGAAAGGCTAGTAGGCGACAAATGGTGAGTGAGGAAAGCTGATGTGGGGGTGGGTTTTGAAGAGGGGAGAATGGGAGATCGAATGGAAGTGGTTGGGTGAATTTCCTATGAGTGGGGCAATTGGAAAATAGTTGCAAAGATGGAGGTTTGCAAAGTCAAAAATCATTGCTACACAATCAAAAGGAGATAGACAGGTTGGTTGGGGCAATTTGTCAAGCACCTAATGTGCATTGACAAAAGATGAGCAAATGGTGGTGAATGGGTGGATTCTCTGACAAAAAACAAGCACACAAACACTCTAATCAAACAACTAAACAAACCCAAAACTTCAATTGCATAAAAAAAAACCTCAATCAACATTCAATTCCAACAAACACGAACGAACCCTTGGTGGAGTGGTGGATGGTAAACAGTGAGTTGTCGTGGCCGGGAAGGTTAGGGGTTTTGTTGAAGGGGGGCCGAGGAGTCAAACGGTTGTGGTGGTTGGGTTTTCGCCTCTTAAAATAGCCAAAAATTGGCAAAAAAAACAATCGTATGACGAGGCTGCCATGGCCAATGATTGGTGAGTGATGAGGGGGGAGGTGAAGGGTGAGGATGTGTGGGGTTTTTGTGAATGAAGGTTGGGGAAACTATAGGTGGAGTTGAGGGTGATAAACGGTGCCAGAATCAAGCCAAATCGGCCTAAACCGGCGGTTGCGACGATGGAGGTGAGTTGTGGAAGGTGATGAATTTGGCCAAAAACCAAGGGTGGAAACATAGGCTGTGTTTGTTTCTCTATTTAAAATACTATCCCATCCAAACTTATTCAAAATATATATTTGTTTCAATATTATCAAAATCCAATCCTATTATATTCAACTCAAAATATTTTTTTAACCCCCCAGGGTTGTTAATTAACTCAACACCCCCAATAATAAAAGTTTATAAATTGACAGAAACATCCCACCCACATATTCCTGACAGTCGGCCACCACTGCCAAAAAGTGGTCAGAATTTGAAGGAATGGCTCACGACCGACTGGATGTGGCCAGTCATGCGCTCATCTGACTTTTTTCGACCAGATCCACTATAGATCTAGCTAAAAAATGTCATATTTATGACCAAAGATCTAGCCGTTGATAGCCAGATTGATGACCATATCTTGGCCTTCGTTGATGGCTAAGATATGGCCATCGTCAACGGTCAGATCTTTGGCCATTATCTTGCCGTTTCTGACCATATTCATGGTGTATTAGGCCAAAAAAGGCCAAATCAACACACTACAGGCCAAATCTAACCAATCGTGCACCATTTCGACGACTTTCAACTACCGTCAAGCGATGGTGGTAGGCTTTTGGCATTTAATGGGTGGGTGGGGGTGTTTTTGTTAATTTTAAAACTTTTATTGTAGGGGATGTTTAGCAAAATTAACAAATATAAGGGATTAAAAAAAAATAAATATTTTCAAAAAATTTACTAAACACGTTTTCAAATTCAAATCTTATTCTCATAATAACAACCCAACTCAACTCAACTTTTTCAGAGGTATTATTCTAAATGCTTTACCAAACACAACCATAATTATTTAGAAATTTTCATTTTCATTTTATATGTAATGTATGTAGAATGACTATTTTACTATTTAACTATTATATTAAACAATTTCTGTTAATTTAGGATAAGAATATGAAATTTATGAAACCTTATTCCGCTAAACCTTGGGTGGGACCACGTCGTCTACTCAATTGATAAATTACATACAAGGACTTATGCTTACAATTTAGAAATGAAAGAAAGAAAGGAACAAAGCAACACCGTTGTATACACGTCAGCGAGAAATATCCGTTAAATTCATCAACTAACAAACATAGTGTATCTCGTCATTTCATAACTATTCTCTTCTACCTCTCCTTCCATATTCCTATCCCAACTCACCAAACTCTCTCTCTCACAGTTTCTGGATGGACGCTAACTTCTTCTCCTTAAAATCTCAAACATTAACCCTTACCACCTCCACTCCCTCACTCTCCTTCTTCAATTCACTCAACCTCCGCCCACAATTTCTCAGGCCTCCTAATACTTCTCGAAGAAAAAAATGCAACAGACTCGGCCTTCTTCACACTCGCGCCTCTCCTCAATTTCTCGTCCGAGCTTCTCTCCATTCCGATTCCAATTCCATTTTTCTTGTCGTTGCGTTCGCCATATCCACCTTCACTGCTGTGGCTTACTTCAATCACTTTTTCAAGATTAATAGTAGTTCAAAACAGGTTAGTCAACATCCATTCTTTTCTTTTCCTTTATTTTGAAAATTTAAAACTACCTCGCTCTAATTGCTACGGTTTTTATTTTAATTAATGGCACAAGTTTCATTTTCACTGTTTATCTGTTACTATGGCTGTCGGATTGGATGGTTAGAGTTTGTAAGTGTGAGATTACTCTCAATCTATAACAGATCATCTGTAACTTATTAATCGAGAAACTTTAGGAAGCTGATTAGTACTCTTATACTAGTGCCATAATAATTATTTTCTCCTATGTACGTCGAGATTTTTTTTATTGTCCAAATACTGCAACTTAACTCCTGCTGAAAGTTGTCAAGTAAGAAATTTATTTTACTTGCTAAATTTGTTTCTAAGATAATGCCCAATTTTATAGGTGTCGGGTTCCTCAAATAACGCGTTATCTCAACTAGGCAGAAGTACAGGGAACCACACCATTGAAAGTCATAATGGGACTACTTCAAGAGAAAATGAGTACTTGATGGACAGTGTAACCAATCAAGTTTCTAAGGAAGAAAATGCCCATCATCAAATTCAGGAATCTAGTTTGGTGCATGAAGGCTCCCTGTTGACTGGCGCATCAAATTCACTTGGTGTCGAGTCTCTTGTCTCTAGTAATGGTGATTATGCTTCTCCTCAAGAATCTGAAGCTACTGCTCTACCTATTGCACCTCATGTGCTCCCTGAATCAAGTTTTGTGCAACCACTTATGTTTGCAACTGAAATGCCTGAACTTCAGTTGGAGAAAGATCAAAGAGAAACTGATGTGGACACTGAGCTTCCTGAGCTGACAGTAAATATCACGTCTATTGCTTCATTAGTTCCTGAAAACAATGCTCATACTGAAGTAGATGATGAACGAAAATCACATCAGAAACTTGTTGAAGAGGATGAGATAACTACCTGTTACGGTGTCTTCCAAGAATCAGTCAGAGAAGAACAATACACATTTCATGGGGCAAATCAATCAGTGCTGAAGCCCCTAGCAAGCTTGGCTGCTGTAAAAGCTATATCTTCTCATGCTTCTCCTATGAATAGCTATAGCCTTTTTTCACTGAAGAGGAATACTGAAATAAAAGGAGCAGAATTATCAGTACCGGATACTTTTCAAACTGCAGGTGCAGATTATGCTATAACATCATTTATTTAGTATGATCTCATTTGATGTGTGTTTTAGTTTTGCATTGATACCTTTGTCTGCTTCACTTGCCATTCATCAAAGCGGGCTGCCCCAGAATTTTGACTTTCCAATTGTACTGACATTATGTAAAGGATATTTTTCCATTCAGAGTATGTTGAAGAAAAAATTACTCTTTCACACAAAGGAGGAGCTTCCCACAAAAGAAAAGGCATAAGGAGAGGCATAGACATCCCCAGAAACGAAGAAAGGGTAAATCTGGTACAGGAAAACGGCAGAAATTTGCTCCAGTTCCCCTATCCAAATGGGATGTCTGCTAATGACACTGATTTTTCAGAGCAATTAAGTGTTTACAATCGCTTGCTAAGAGTTGGGAGGTAACTCTCATCATTCACACTAATTTTCTGAACATTGATTGTTTTCCTCTTAGACAATTTGCCATGATTCAGATAATTGCTATTATTATAAATTTTGATTTGAAGTGAACAGTGAAGCAATCTCTTGAACTTTTTCTTGCGTGTCAGAAAATAAAAAAGAACTATTCTCATGATGGCTGTAATAAACTTTACCTTATTTTTTTTCGTGATTCTAAAAATTAATGAGGCTATCCTTGAATGATTTATTAGGTTAACTGCTTGCGTAGATTTGCTTGAAGACCTGGAAAGAAGGGGTTTGTTGGATATGAATAAGGTAGGGTTTTATCCATTTACCTAATGGTTTGATCTAGTGCTTTACTCATTCTGGTTCCTGTGTAATTGATAAACTACTTTTCTTTCAGGTTTATCATTCAAGGTTTTTTAATACCTGCAAAAGTCAAAAGGCTACTAAAGAAGCTTTTCGTTTCTTCAAGCTGATCTCAAACCCAACCTTGAGTACTTTTAACATGCTGATGTCTGTGTGTGCAAGTTCTCAAGATTCAGAGGGTGAGTCCATGGGTTCTCTTCTATTTGGTATACTTCCTTGGTAGTTGCTGAAATTGATTATTTTGTACTGCTATGCTTTAGATTCCTGACGTTTAAATCCACATTTAGGTGCTTTTCAAGTTTTGCAACTTGTCCAGAAGGCTGGGTTGAAAGCTGATTGTAAACTTTACACAACTTTAATATCAACCTGTGCTAAAAGTGGGAAAGTTGATGCAATGTTTGAGGTATGGTAACTTCCTTCTTACTTTTCTTGGGTTATAATATCTCCAAAATTAGGGATCTTTGACTAGGTTTCCGATCTAATTCTACCTCACTTTTCATCAATTATGATTTAACTATTAATGTTGTTGCTCTGTGTTCCTGTTATCATCCTTATGCGTTTCTTGCATAACCACTACTAGTGTTGGCAACAATGCCTTCCTGCCACAGTCTTCAAGGTTCAACATCTTGCATTGGTTTGACCTTTTGCAATGTGATTATTTTCAAGTCTAATCAGCCACACAATTATTGTCCTTATAATCATCGAAAATTTTGACATAGTTTTGAACCAATAAAATTATATCTAACATGCATAATTTATGCACATTTGAAATAACACATGTCAGATACAATCCCCTCTTTTCAAAGTATTTTAATCTATTGATGCACTTGCGTCATAATTTCTTAATAAAACAAGGGGCAGTATCCTTTCATTTTCGTGTATTTTACTTCTGCTAATTGATGAAAAGTTTTGTTTAGAAATTGTTGAAAATTAGATATAAATGGTGCTTTGTATTTGATGGAGCTTTAATGCTGATTTTCTGCCTTATGAATTGACTTTGCAGGTGTTCCATGAGATGGTTAATGCTAGAGTAGAGCCAAATGTTCATACGTATGGGGCACTTATTGATGGCTGTGCAAAAGCGGGGCAAGTAGCCAAGGCTTTTGGTGCTTATGGGATTATGAGGTCTAAGGTATGATTGTAGAAATAAATTCTTTAAAATCTTTTGATCAGACACTTATTTCTTTTATTGCGATTCTTTAAACCCATTAATCTTACTTCTAAATGTATTTTTAAACAAGGCTGTTTCAGTGGTTCTTGATTAGTTTCACGTTTCTAGCTCCTATTGAAATTTTACATTGATAAGATGTTGTATGCAGTAGAATGTGAAACCGGACCGAGTTGTATTCAATGCACTGATCACGGCATGTGGTCAATCTGGAGCGGTTGATCGTGCCTTCGATGTTTTAGCAGAAATGAATGCAGAGACGCGACCTATAGACCCTGATCATATTACTGTTGGTGCCCTGATAAAAGCTTGTGCAAATGCTGGTCAGGTGTGTACATCATTTTTTTTTCCATATTTTCTTGTGGTCATTTTTGTAATCTGAGAGTTATACATTTGCTATAGGTTGATCGAGCACAAGAAGTATACAAGATGATTCATAAATATAACATCAAGGGCACTCCAGAGGTCTATACCATTGCTCTCAACTGTTGCAGCCAGACTGGTGATTGGGAGTTTGCACGCAGCATATATAGTGACGTGAGAAGGAAAGGGGTGGTCCCTGATGAGGTATTCTTTGTTCTTTTGTTGTTGGGCCAATCTGATAACCCATCCTTGTTACCATTGGAATTTTCACACAATAGTAAAAATTGAAACTTCAATCTTTTAATGGTGCTGAATCATGAATTGGTGGTTCTTTTCTACTTCTATAATTGGGTTTATTGGAGGATGAAATTGGATTAGAGTTTAGGGTGTTGTATTTCATATAATATACTTCTATTTATTTTCTACAAGACAGGGAACTGGGGAAGCATTCCTTTAGGGTTTTTTAATTGATTGTAGTTCTTACTGTTGCTTGTTGAACATAACATGAAGATATCTCTCTCAAGTTGGCCTCTTATGCAGGTGTTTCTCAGTGCATTGATAGATGTTGCAGGGCATGCTGGAAAAGTGGAGGCTGCCTTCGAAATCCTAGAGGAAGCTAAGACTCGAGGAATGCGTCTTGGAATTATATCATATAGCTCATTGATGGGGGCCTGTAGCAATGTATGTCTCATTTAGGCAGTCTGCTGTAAATGTTGGATTTAATTTTTTAATATCAATGAATAGTTCATTATGGTTTCAAATTGGTCTTACAGAATAAAACTAAATATATGAGCATAAGTCTAGAACCCTCTATTTCCAAAACTATGTTAGTTAGCTAGTGTTTGACCGTTTCATTTTATGATACTTTAATTTCCATAAGAGCTGTATCGAAATATTTCTCTTAAGGTATTGTGTATTTGTCCAAGAGAGGAGCTTTGTCTGTTTTAAGTTAAGTAGCACCATTTCAAATGAAAGAGATAGGATGAAGTACATTGTGAGCTATATGATTAAAAAGAAGTTTCTTCGGATGGGATCTGTACCTATAATTTGGTCCAAGTTTTTACCTAATATTGAATCTTCTCCTTATAATATAAACAATAATAAATTAATTCTTTAAATATAACAGATTTATAATCCTGTTCTGATTTTAAGAGTTTAACCATGGTGCTTTGCCACCTTATATTTTGGCTGGGATGGTTTGAAACCCTTTCTTTTGGCTTAAGCCTCTCAAATGTGGCCATATGCCTTGGTATATTAAAAAGTGTTATGTTGTCACATTCTACAGCTTCTTGTTGAGATGATCATGATATAAAATTGTTATGCTACCACACTTAATACATGTACAAAAATTTTATTGTGGTACAGAACTGACTATGACAATATTCTAATACTTTTTTCAGGCCAAAAACTGGCAGAAGGCACTGGAGCTATACGAAAATATGAAGTCCATTAAACTGAACCCCACAGTTTCTATTATGAATGCATTACTTACTGCATTGTGTAAGTCCTCATTTTTTTTCAATACATTCAGAGTATGGCTGGAAGTCCTGTGTGCTTTGAAAAAAAAAAAATCATGTTATTGTTTTCCTTAATTATAAAATGAAGATTTCTTTTGAAGAAGGAAATATAGAAGCAGAATTCAGTGGAGTGTTAAAGAGTATATTTTCTTTCTCATCTAGGTTTATGCATTAGAGTGATTCTTTAACTTAGTATGAAGTGTGATTAATTATTAAATTGGAAGAAGTGTGGTGAATATCAATTTGGCACTATTTAGAGAACTGACTTTATGGGACATGGTTTATTGTGGTCCTGGTGATTCTCAAAATTTTATTGACAAAGATTTTTAAGTATGTTCTGATAAATTTGAAGCATCGATTTGTGACTGCAATTATGTGACATAAAATTTGAATAAGAAATGAAATTGCTTACAGGTGATGGGGATCAGTTGCTAAAGGCAATGGAAATTCTATCAGAAATGAAGAGATTAGGGTTATGCCCAAATAGCATTACATACTCCATACTCTTAGTGGCAAGTGAAAAGTAAGTGAAATGGAGTTAGATTACTACAGTGATGATTGTTGATTTAATTTTTTATTTTCCTGATGAAGTCTTGAACTTCTGAGCATCAATTACATCTTTTGTAGAAAGGACGATGTAGATGTAGGCCTCATGCTTCTTTCTCAAGCCAAAGAAGATGGAATTACTCCTAACCTCATTATGTTTAAATGCGTGATTGGTAAGTTTTAGAAGTTTCTAATCATTAGTTGTATGATTTTTCCCCCAATGGTACTGAATGCTTCCATTCCATATATATATGACATCTTAGTTACCATATTGTAGATACTGGACATTTTAAAGGAATTTCAGAAGCTGAATACTTTCTGTGACAACTTTAGTTCTTTGTGATGATTGTGTTTTTATCTGTCATTACTCTTAATGTTAAAAAAAGATGCATAGTCTCATAAACTCTTGACTTTTGCTGGCACCATTTATAGGATGCCAAGTTCTAAACCCCTAATTTTACTCTATGGTACTGGGCTCACAGTCTTCTTGCTCTAGGAAGGGTATTATTGTTGAAGAATTTGAGAGGATGAAGTAAAGATTAACATTATAATTATGTGATATGGTCACAAGATTGCCTTATCTTAAGAGTGACTTGATTGTTTCTGTTTTTAAAGGAATGGAGTACCATAATTTATAATTCTGTCTCATCTGAGACTGAGAGCGCTGAATGCTCACACAACTTAATTGTTTATTCATTTTTCAAGTGAGATTAGCAACGTCTTAAATACTTCTTCTGGTTTCTTTGATTGGATTATTTAGAAGTTTGGATTTGGATTTCAATTTTGTGTCAAATTGTGTAAATGAAATATATAATTGTTTCAAAGTTTAAGAGTTAAAGGAATACTGAGGGGAGACGAAAAAAAGAAGAAGTGTTCACTCCAAATCTATTGGAAAATATACTTGAGATAACACCTTCCTATTAGGAATTCTATGGTATAATAACCGTTCAACTCATTGCTGGATTTCATTAAATGTAATTCTTGTAATTCTTCAAACAATCTCCAGATTTTTTAATGTAGCATTTAAAAGTTTACCTTATTCTCTGAGATTTTCAAGATTTAACTTCTCATGAGTCCGTTAGTTATTTGTTATATCTCTTTTTCACATTTGTTTATATGTTATTTGTTGTAGTTTTTTCTTGCTTGACTTTGATACTCTCTTTGTGCTTAAAAGAAAGTGGTCATAAATATTGATTTGCTTAAATGTTTTCAGGACTTTATAAATCTTGTTTTTAATGGGAGTTTGATGATTGTTGATAATTATTTTATCGTGATATCTTTGAAGGCATGTGCTTGCGGAGATTTGAGAAGGCTCATACCCTTGGTGAACATGTTTTGTCTTTCAATACTGGACAACCACAGATTGAAAATAAATGGTACCTTTTTTTGCTACAGCAGTTATTCTGTTGACATGCTTTTCTATTGCAAGAAATTGAAAACAGCTCATAAATAGTTGTGCTCATTGTAAGTAAGTGATCTTGGGCTGCATATTGCCACAAAAGAAATGCCTTGTTCCTTTTTTTTTTTTTTAATATTAAATTAATAGCCATTCCTGCAAATTTTCTAATTTCTGTTTTTCCCTGCAAATAGTTTAAAACTTCAGAAGATTGGCTTTGTTCAAATACTCTTCAATTAATCTCCATTCTTTTTTATTTTTTTGAAAATTTAAGAGGTTTCTTCTTATTCATGGATATAAAGTATTAAATTATCTCTAATCTCCTCCACTTTTCTTCAGGACGTCGTTGGCCTTGATGGTCTACCGTGAAGCAATTGTATCTGGTACAACACCGACTTCAGAGTTTGTTTCACAAGTTTTGAGATGCTTGCAGCTCCCTTATGGCGCAAAAGATAAACTGGTTGAAAATCTGGGAGTTAGTGCTTACTCATCAAAATCCTCAAAACTCTATTCATTGATAGATGGATTTGGGGAGTATGATCCTCGTGCTTTCTCGTTACTTGAGGTCAGAAGTGGCTGAAATTAAAAATTTCTTTCTATATTTAAGGTAAAGTAAGGTTAAATCATTCTAGATTTTTATGAATTGATAGGAAGCTGCTTCCCTTGGAATTGTTCCTTGTGTATCCTTCAAAGAAAGTCCTATTGTTGTTGATGCAAAAAAGCTGCAGATTCATACTGCTGAGGTGAGCTTGTCTATCTAGCATTTGACAATTTACTAATAGTGTGCTGATAGTTGTTCTTATACGAATTTTCTTTATTATGTTAAGGTTGTTTTCTTGTGCCTTAATTGAAAGTGTTTTACATACACTAATTGACAGTGTTTACATCTGTACTAGTTCTTACTAATTTCCTTCCACGAACTTCTTAAAATTTTCAATTGTTTAACCTTATTGTGAATGTGTGGGATTTTTCTGGATTTCATTTTCTTCATATGTCACTTTCTTTTTTCCATTTTCGGCTCAGATGGATTCCTTATCTTCATTTGTGTTATTACTCATCATTATTTTATTTTGTTTATAAGATAACATCTACTGATTGGCATGAATACCTGCAAATGAAATTAAAAAAAAAAAAAACGAAATATACGGTTCTCATCAGTCTCTGCTGCTGTGGAGCAGATAAATGCTACTGGGTTCACGATTTCATTATACTTACAATCTTCCATTTCTTTTTGTAACTAAAATTTGCCAGGTGTACCTATTAACTGTTTTGAAAGGTCTCAAGCATCGGCTTGCCGCTGGTAACATTTTACTGCATTGCTTTTTGCTCTTCATCTGATATTTTCCTGTATCCCTTTCTACATACTGTTCGCTAACAATCTAATTATTCAGTGACCACAATAATATATATATTTAATTGAGAGTTAAAGGAATGCTGGCAAATGATAACTTGAACTTAATTACTTTAATGTCTGATTTCTGTTGATAATTCTTCCCACCTTGAGTTTTGACAGGTGTGAAACTACCCAATATAACCATTTTACTGCCAGTGGAGAAGACGGAAATCATGTCCTTGAAAGGGGAGAAAACAATCAATCTTGCAGAAAGGTGAGAAAAGCTTCTTTAATGAGTTCAATATGAAATTATATTCCTATCTTTTCTTCCCCCATCTAAGGTGCTGTATTGTTGATAACATGGCTAGTATGGCTCTTCTGATATATTTTGTCAATGTACTTTTGCTGAGATATAAACAAATATGAGCTTGTACCAAGCCATACAAACGTGCTGTTTGGGTGGGTAAACCTAAACAGTGTTAAAAACATGATATATCCTTCAACTTTGAAAGACCAAATGTGTTGCCATGATGCTATTGTAACATCCAGATGATCAAACTGAATCAGCAAGATGTGGAAATGCATATGCATTTCTTATATTGTGCCATCTCTAAGACACCTAATTCCTAACAAGCTACGCACCTTCTTGTACTTCCAGCCAAGTAAGGCAAGCCAGTTGCTGTTGTTGAGTTAAACAAACGGTAGTCAGATAATAGGCAGATGGAGGGCCTATTCTGGACCAATTATAAACCATAATCCCGATGCGCTGACATTGTTATGAATGAGTTTATGTCTTAAGAGAGCTAGTAGTTATGAGTTCGTAGCTAAAGTCAAACTGGAGCTAGGAACTCCGCAGTGAACGGAGCTACCGGGTAAACGAGTGAGCTTAGCCCGTAACCGGGTAGGGAACTTTTGTTGCAGTAGTTGCTTAGGCCGGGTAAACTTACAGTTCAGCATCCATTTCTGAAGCTCAAATTTTAAGTTGTTTAAGACCCAAATTTACACTATTCTTGGCAATTTACCACAAAGGGCTGTTTTAGATGTAGTCAGTCCCAAATAGTAGAGTGATGATTTGTAGGAATTCATTTGATGATGTGGACATCTTTCTCAGAATTTGGTAAGTGAATTAGACCCACATTTAATTTACAGTTTTTCCAGAGTTCATTTATCAATCAACTTTAGTTGTCTGGTGCTTTAGCATAGTGGTAGCTCTCTAGATTTCTTTTAAGAATGACTGAAATATCATCCGTTTATTTAACCAAAGGAAAAAAGAACTTGGTGGTGGATTTGTCCTTGTAAAAAAGAAGCAACTATGCTGATAGGAACTCAATGAAAAACAGTAATTCAAACAGTCCCTACAATTCCACATACACCAACACACAACAACTAAAACAATTCTGAGAATTGTATTGACATGAAAAAAGAGAAGATGCAAGAACATTCAAAAAGGAAATAAAGCGAAAAAAGATAGATGCTAGTGATTCGAGGTACTAGCAGCCTCCCAACATATTCCAAAGAAACAACCTTCCCATTTCATGATAATACCCCCCCTTTTATACCCAAAGGTAGTCACACTAATATTGCCTTGAAGCCACGTAGACTATCCTCTAACTAACTCTCATTAGCCTGTATGTCCACTAATACCCCTCCTCCTCTTCTTTAAGTAAATCTTGGAAATGGGTGGTCTATCATATGCTAACTAGGTAACTGGGACACAGATCTAAGATGACTTTCCACCATATCAATTCTGTGTTTGCAGCATTGCTCTTTCACCCTTTAATTTGTACTTTGAGTAAAATTGAAGGTTGCACTTGAACTCTTAATCTCTTCTTTTGCACTGTGTGCATCAATAAGAATGAATGATGTAATTGATTTTGAATTTCAATATTTTTGTTGACTACAGGACCAGCCAGGCAATTACAGCATTACTGAGAAGGCTAGGTCTAACTTACCAAGGGAAGGAATCATATGGAAAAATTAGAATCAATGGGCTTGCATTAAGAAGATGGTTCCAGCCGAAGCTTTCTTCTCCTTTCAGTGGAAAACCAGGGGAGCTAAGCTCATTACAATTGGGAAAAGGAATTACTCATCAGCAGCGCAATATTCGAACCAGTAATCTCTCTTTGGAGTAAAGAAAGAAATATCTTTTGGCTTCCAGCAGGAAGACTTGGAACATAGTGGATGATGTACTTTTTCAAATGTGAGCCGGTGATCTGCCCCAAGTTCAACTTGCATCCCCATAGTATCCTTCAAAAAATTGTAAATGGATGAAGACAATTTTTTCTTACTATAAACTTGGTGGAAGCATGGTATGGGAGGAAGAGAAAAAATATGAATACAGCTTTGGATCTCGTAGCTATCTCAGGTAACGAGAAGAGCCACATTCATATTCCACTTTGGAAAGTATAATAAATCACAAGTTCACAACCATCTTCCATGCTGGAAACTTCAGGTGCAAATGTTTCCCCTGTTTTATGGAATTTGTATTACATTATTAGAATGTATAATGTTGAATACCACTTGTATGAGCTATAAATTGAGAGTATGTTTATAGTGTTGAGTAGCTATTAATTACAGTTGCTATACAGCAACTAGAGTTATGTAAACTGCTTTTAAAATAATATAATGCTTGCAAATTGTCCAAAACACCACATTAAAGCAGGCACATATCCTAATTGGTAGTCTTGTGTTAGAAACAAAATTGGGTATTTGGACCAAGTTTTATGAAAGATTCACATGGCTTTGCCATTGCCAATTCAATAGATGGAGCATAAGCGAATGCATGTGATGCTGTTAGTGGTGTAGTGAAAATTGCAGAATGAAGTTCGTGACTGTCACATTACAAGAAATTTGGTGTGCGTTTGGCAAATTATTTTTACCAAAATCAGATGAATACTATCCACCAAACAAGCATAACTCTTTTCCTGTCAACTGTTAAAATTCTCAAAACTCCATTTCTTGTGAGGTTTTAGCACTACTGTTAAACTGTAGAACAGAGCTAGTAGGCTTTACAATTTGTACTTTTCACTGTTCATTCTGGGTTCTGTTAAGTGTTTTCTTTGACTTTATATATAAGCATAGACTTGAAAAATTGCTTGTTATAGGTCAATTAGCTAAATGGACAGTCATTCTTGTTTGTTAGATTGCTTGATTATTCGTTGTTTAGAAGGACTATACTAATTCTTGTGGCTAAGGTTTGTCCATAAGACAAGGAACTTGCAGTTTACATTACTATCTTCACGCACTACTCAATAAACCAGAAGTTTAAAGATGAAGATGCTAAATATTTGATAAGCAAGAACTTACATTTATTTGTCAAAGATGTTTGGTGGGAGAGCTAATATTTATCTCTCAGCCCACACACAGAGTATTAGGCAAAAAAAAAAAAATTATACACATGGTTAGTACAAACTTTCCAACTCCACCAGGAGGAAAAAAAATTAAAAAAAAAAAAGAAAAGAAATCCTGCCAAAACTTGCCATTATTTTCTTCTTTCACAAGGCATTCAATTTAGAAGTAACTTTAATAAAGGCATCTTCTTTGCATGGAATTGTTAGGCCTCCCATTGGATGATTGAATCCATATTCTTCCTCTGCTTGGTTAAGTAAGCCTACAAATGAAGGATGGTTCAAGTAAGATATTGGAACCACAAACCGTTTCTTTTGAAGCTCTCCAACATAAACTGCAACATGCCCTTTTGGTACATCTCTTTGATTTTTAGCAAGTTTCAAAACTTCCTTGGCACCAAGAATCATGGATGGTAAACGAATACCCATCACCAAAACTGAAATGAAGTTGAATTTGGTTGATATTTTTAGAGTGAAGACTGAAGACTAAAGAAGTTGGAGCTTGAAGGCCTATCTGGTGGTGTATTTATAGGGTTGTGAAAGAGTGGAGTGCCATACTTTTCCAGTTAAAGCCAAATAGATGTGTGGTCAGGCTGCATAATTGGGCAGTTTGGCAACTCAGAAAGTGCACATGGCTTTGCTAAGATAGCTCATCATGATTTTTTTTTTTTCTCTTTCTGTTTCTTTCTTATTTATTCGCTAATTTATGGTGCAGAGGCTCAACTTTTTTTTTTGTTTTGAAAATCATGCGTAGTCTGGAAACTTACCCAGCCTGGTGACTCAAAACCATATGCCGCACACTTTATGCTGCATAAGAACATATACATGTGATGCTTATCTGGGTCGACAATTGCGGCCGAGAAGATGAAAATGCCAGCCTTGGACCCATTATTTCAAGCCCTGACAGATAGAAAATTGCAGGTTTTGACCTCCCAGTGTCATAATTCTTCTTATTAGACCAGACCCTACATATCATTACAGTCTAAGAAAGGATGAAGATGATCTGTATATTTAGATAGTGTACTTGGGGTGACTAGGTACAACAGCCTGACCATATATTCCAATCTCATCACAATCTGAGTGTTGGATTTAGCGTTGAGCGCCTTCATCCTTGTCATCACTGGATAGCTTTACCCTTTCATATAACCTATTCTGACATTCATTTCACAACTAAACAGTCTCTTAACTAATATTTTCAGGTAAAATTTTGTAATTTTCGATCTGTATAAGGTATTTATACTTGAGAATATTCTTGTACAAGAAACTAAAGTTACCCGAAATATATGACCAACTTTTTTCAGCTGGATTATGTATATTATTTTGAGATTTATAATTAGCAGAATAGTTCTCTGCTATTAATGAGTCCCATCTGCGGTTGGGAGTTGTCAATACAATGTATATATCCATATCAATGAAGTAATTTTTACAAAATATGCCAATCAGGATTCTGTAGGACCATATTTGAGTTCTTCAACGAATAATTTGTAGAATCAAACTCACTAGTTTTTGCAGAAATGTTAAATCTTCAAAGTTTTATTCCATGTTTCTTATTCACAGTTTATTCTTCAAATTTTCTTCTACTTCTTAAAATTGAGAAACTTCGGTCTAATTAAATTATCTTTTATCCAATATGAAAATATGAAGTAGAGAATAGTCCATCAAAAAGTTGAAGAAATATTAACGTACCTTAGTTAAAGAACCAGGATTGAGTAAAGAAAGAACCTCATTTCTATTGATTTACAGAGGGAGAGAGAGAATTTTATCTTTCTCCACCCACTTGCATGTGGAAAAATTTACACATGGTTATACTACAACTCGATCTTCTAATCTAGCTTAAGGAAGAAATATATAGGTCAAAATTTTGGAGGACTTTAAGTTGTTCATGAGGCATAACATAACCGAGAAGTGAGATCAATGAAAGCATCTTCTTTGCATGGAATGGTGAGGCCACCCATTGGATGATTGAAGCCAAACTCTTCCTCTGCTCGGTGTAACAAATCAAGGAATAAAGGGTGATTCAAGTAAGATATTGGAACCACAAATCTCTTCATTTGTAACTCTCCAACATAAACTGCAATGTGGCCTTTGGGAACGTCTGGTTGATTTCTACTCGGAGTAGACTGCTTCTTCAGAATTTGTTTTGCATTTAGAATCATCGATGGCAAACGAATACCCATCTCAGATTTTTAGTACTCAAATAAATGGATACTTTTGTTTGATCTAAAAACTTTCGAGGTTGGAGTTAAGGCCTACAGTTGTTGTATATATGTATTTATAGAGTAAATAAAATTTAAGGGAAACGAGTTTATGTGGTCAGCAGAGTGGCAACTGGGTATCTTAAAAGGCCCCACTTTCTTGCAGGCTCACATGGCTTTGGCCATTCATGAGCTTATCTTATTGATTTCTTTATCTTACACCATTGAAAATAAAATAATAAACCCACACCCACTTGTACCTTGAAGTCATCTTCACCAAATAATAAACCCACTTGTACCTTGAAGTCATCTTTCATATCACAACTCTCTTGTTCTCTATATTTATTTCTAGGTAAGGTTTGTCAGTAGTTCATCAGCTAGATAAAAAACAAGCAGCCGTACACTGAATTTTAAGGGCAACAGATTCATGTGATCGTGGAGTTGTAATGTGTTAGGTTAAGCAAACAAAGATATTGATTTGTGTTTCCTTGTTGGCACTCTATGCATATCAAACACATGTAAAGGAGAGACCTTTTTCTGTAGGAAGATTTTCAACTTTCAAGAGATGATGTGATTCGTTATTATTTACAATATTCAATGTATTGAAAACATAATAATCAGTTTTTAAAAGACTCTTAACTCAAACAAGTATAAAAATAATCAAGTTTGATTTGATAATGAAATATGGCTCACATGGTATAAAATTTAGTCGTTTCGAGATTAATTATATTTGTGATATATTCCAACTTTGATACGTAGAATCAAACTCTTCATTTTTATATTGAAACAAATATACAAATACTTGTTAAATATTCACACCCATATCTTCAGTCTAATTTAATAATTACGTAAGAGTTGTATTTCTCCACAAATTAAGGAAATGGGACAATATTGCCAGGGTGGTAAATGTGGTGGCAAGCAAGATCAGTAAGATGGCTATAGCAGATCTTCTGTGTACCTCGTGTACTTTTGTGGATTGAGATCTTCAAAAACTTAAAAGCAAATCATCAATGCACAATCCCAATCGAAGAAAAAGGAAATGACAATATCACGAAGTAGTAGGACTATTGGAGTGGAGGACAGATAAGAAAAACTATAAACTTATTAATTTGAAACAACTAGCTAGCAAGCAGTTGCGGCTATTACTTGCCATGTTTCTGGGAAATAATTTCACTGATTGACTGACTGCCCAAATCTAAATATCTGACTTTTTTTTGGGGTATGAATTTTACACTTATTAGATTCATTGACTCTCACGTCAGGATTTATGATCCTTTGATTGAAAACTTTGGATAATACATATATATATATATATATGCAAGTTGAGAATTAATAACGGTTCTGTGAGTCTTTAATTAGATAGTTCTGCAGCTGTAGGAGTATGGGCGCAACAAAGAACAAGAAAATGGCAGTAATATTACTAGTAGTTCAAAGTTCATGATAAGAAAGAGAAACCCATGAATCTTGATGAATTCTCGGATCTAGAGCAACCAACCACTCATTGATCAATGCATGCAAAAAACTGACATTACGAACATGCTCAGAGATGTCAAAACAGTGGGCGGATTTGGATTTGCTAAATGTAGTATATTTATATACTATAGTTTTTTGGATTTTCATTGGACCACCTAAGTCCAAGTTGCCCTTGTGGATGTTTCAGAGAGTCATTGCACACACTCCAATTACTTGTTTAATAAATAGGACAACCTACATGTTGCGAGCTTGATAATTTCTCTCCTCCTATATAAATCCATTTCAATTATATATTTTTAACACATATAATAAGAATATATCCAGAAATGGGGATTCGAGTGACTGAGATGGTTCATCATGCAAAGCAAATTATTCGAAGACGGTCTTCATCATCTAAGCAGCAGCAGCAGCAGTTGTCACACCAAACCTCAAGTTTATTAGATGTCCCAAAAGGCCATTTCGCGGTTTATGTGGGAAAGCAAGAAGAAAAAACCAAACGTTTTGTGGTGCCAATAACATACTTAAAGCATCCTCTATTTCAGGCCTTGTTGAGTGAGGCTGAAGAAGAGTTTGGTTTTGATCATAAAATGCAGGGTCTCACCATTCCTTGTGCTGAAGATGTGTTTGTCAATCTCACTTCTCAGTTGAGTAATGGTTCTTCATGATCATCAAATAAAAGTATATAGTTAATTAGCTAATAGCAAGGTTAATATATATTAACGTACTGATATATAATGTTATCATTTTTGAAGTTCAGTAGAGGGCCTAAGGCAAACTGAGATTTGTAAATTTACGGGGGACTGAATAATTACGGGTCCAAGATATATATATATGTGTGTGTGTTTGTCTCAGTCGAGGTTTTGCTTCGAGTGCTTAATTTTCACTGTATTTTTTTCATTCTCCTTGTTAATAATATTTTGGAGCTTCCTAGAGAGAGCAAATATTATGCTAACATATATATGAGGAAAATTGTATAAAATATATATCATGCACGGTATGTTATTGATGGAATATGGAAGTAAATCATGCAAATATGGAAGGAAGATTGCTGGAATTAAGCAGCCTGGAATCAAGCAAATTGACATGATTTCCAGGAGTAACATCAGGAAATCCTTTACTGTCAAATATTCTATCTTTATAACTCTGATTACATCCCTTGTATAGCTTTAAATTTTCTGTATAAATTGACTCAATCATGTAAACTCAATACACAAGAAATATACATAATTTTTCTCTCTTTTCTGGCATTCTTCAGCAACTTTGTTTGCCTCTTTTGCCACTCCTCTCATATTTTAACAGTTGTCTACAATTAAGAAAGTTGACAAATTAATTATGTCAGTGGATAGAGACAAAGATCATGTGTTCTCTGCAAAACATAATTAATAGTTTCACCAACATTTTTCTAAAGTTTTATATATTATTATTTATGGTAATTAGCTTAATGCGGCAATATAAACTGTTTGTTTGAATCTTTTTATAACTTCAAATAATCCAAGTTGGGCAAACAAATAGCAAGCGCTGAGTTTGAAGGTGAAAGCCGACAAGTTTTGGTGGCAGTAGGTGAGGCAGAGGCAGTCTCTACGGAGTTCGAGAACCGGAACCAATGCTTAATTTCTAGCATCGTAACTGTTTCATGAACAAACTACTAAAACTATGTTAATAAGTAGCTCCAGCGCAACACCAAGTATCGGTACTTACATTTACATCTACAAGCATGAGAGCAAACATGTAGAAGAGTTGTTAAGTAAGATATATGGAATATTATATCCCTCTATATTAATACAAAAATTCTCTGTTACAGAGTTTAAATCTGGACAATATCTTGTCTCGCACGTAAAAATTAACGAAGGTATGCATAGGCATAGCAGGGAGTTTTCAAGTCCTGTGCTGCGATTTTGAAAGTGAAAGCTTTGACCTACTCCTGCTCTGTAATTGAATGAGATTTTGACTTGGGTAAGTTTCATCCATTCCATTGTAGCAAAGGGAAATGTCGCAGCCGCCTCAGTACTCAGTAGACGCTTAAGTACTTAGTAGGCAGGCTTACTGCCACTTCATTCATATGTATGGTCAATGAAAAAGTTACATTCATCAAATGATCCGATATACTTTTTTACTAAAATAAATTCTTATTTTTCTTTTAAAATTAATTTGATTTGACGTATTGCTTGTCTTTTTATGAAATGTGCAATAGCTTTATAAACTATGTTTATATTAAATGGAGTCTATTCATGATAAGAAAGAATATTGATCACATATATTATTGCAAGATGCCGCATGCAAAACTGAAGAGACTGGCTCTTAAATTGTCTCAAATATATATATGTTCAACTCATCAAGGAGAAGATAATAATAATTAATGAAGCAAACAAGTGAATCGATCATATGGCAAGAATAATGTACTGTGATGATGATGAAGCCACCATTTATGAACAATTCAAGGCTGAAGTTAGAGTGATGAAGTAATGTTCACTACATGGAATTGTGAGACCGCCCATTGGATGATCGAATCCGAATTCTTCCTCGGCCAAGTTTAGTAGATCCTGAAATAGAGGATGGTTCAAGTATGATATGGGAATCACAAATCTCTTCTTGTAGCTTTCTCCAACATAAATTGCAATGTGGCCTTTTGGAACATTGCTACTATTGCTTGATGCCATTCTGATTTTAGCTGAAAGTGTTCTCTGAAGTCTTTGCTTGGCATGAGCTAACCCCATCAATTGAATACCCATCTTGGAAAAGAAAACTCTTTGATTGACAAGACTGATGATGGATGGATGAAGATTTTGGGTTGAAATGGTATCTTTACTAACCAGCTATTTATAGGGGCAGATGTTAAATAACCTTAGCTTGGAATTGGATAGGATAATGAGAGGTGAGTGAAGAATCTTGAAAAAACATATCAGGTGAAAGAATTGGTTATATTTCACATGCCTTTGCCCTGTCTATGGTAAAGCATCATGCCCTACCACACCTTTAGAAACAGAAGAAAGAGAGGTGCAACTTGTGATTTTGTATAAGGATATTGGTCCTGTGTCTTTTGAACTAATTATAAACCACTTACCTCAGCATGTTCTTGGCATCAAATTAAGACTTGTCTTCATCAAATAGATCGTCATATACATTTTGCTCATTTGGAGAAGTATTGAACTTAGACCTTGTCATCTTTCTGCCAACCAAACATTTTGGGTTACTCTGATGACTCTCTAGGTCCTCCACCTAGGTCTCAATTGTGGACTGCCTGCTTTGTATCAGCAAAGTGTTACTGCTTAGTCTTCAATCTCTATACTCTAGCTATGACTACTAACTATATCGACTAAGATATATGCAATAGGAGTCAGACTATTTATGAGTACTTTCGTCAAGTCCTTAATTTAGTTAGTTACAGAAAAAGGTTTTTTTTTTCTTCATGCTGCATTGATTTTGACAATTCAAGTGATGATTCAGTGGATGTGAAGGAATTTTATTTATTTAATTAGTGTTCATGAGAAGTATAATATATAGAAAACAAGAAAGTAGATGTATTTCCATCTTGAACGCAACTCTCTGCGAACTTTGCTCTGGCTGCAATTAATCAATTAGGATAATTGAGGTCAAATATCATATTTATTTAGTGCACTCTATTACCGGCAGAGAATTGAGGAGCACAGATTAATCTAAGGAATTTAATGATTGAAACAGTATAAGCTTATGTTAACAAGATTCTAGCTTTAATATACAAGAAAAGTAAATTTTTTTTGTATACATTTTAAAACTTAACAGTAAATAAATACATTTCAGGATAATTAGAGGCTGTCTGGTCACCAGTATATATCAATCACCTATCTTAAACCCTCCAACAGGCTTTTCTTACTTGCAAAAAGACTTCACAAGGGCATTCATGAGACTAATTTTCACATTCAGGAATTGTCACATGATATGTATCTTGAGACACAGTGCCCTACCACTCATGTGAGTGAATCCAAGTTAATTGAGATGATTGTTTCTCGAAACATTACCAAGATTTGCTATCATAAACATGCATTTAAGGTCAAACTGTTTAAGGCTTGTTTTCTGGAAGGTAAAATCTTATTAATCTTTAATGGGTCATTTATTGATTCTTATTGCAAAATGACAGCTCTCTTTGTGAGAAGAATTACTCATTTGGAAATTGTGCTTAGATGAAAGATGTGTGAAGAATACTGATTGAAGCACTTGAAAGGATCTTTAAGATTATGACACAATCTAAATCCCATCAAGATGTTTCTTGAATGTTCCTGGACACATATTTTCAAATCAGAAAAGCAGTTCACAATCTGAAATTCTTAGGAACCACCAAGTTCAACTCCCATGATCGTCTTTACTATTTTCCTGCATTTCATGATAGCTGATTGTGTGTGGATATGGTCTATCGATTTAGTTGGTCCAAAAGGTTGATCATTCTTTAGCAAAGGCATGGCCTATTAAATTTTTGGTCAATCAGGGTCAAACTAGCTGCAGTACAGAAAAGTTTCTCAATTCATATGCCAGTTTGTTTTTCAGCTTCCTTCCAATCAATCATCAATTCAAATTAAGGCCACGTTCATATAATTATCCTCTCCTTCCCAAAGCATCTTCACATAAATGCATTACATCTTGTATTTCTCTCGTATTGGTAGGGTCATATCACATAGTACTAGTGTCCTTTGTGTTTGTCTGATTAGAAACTTGAATAAATTTGTGCTATTACCATTCATGTAGAGCTAAAAGAATATGCATATCTATCACAACTTCATATATAGTTGGAGGCAAAACCATGTGATTTCTCATGCCTTATGTCCTTAAATATACCCCATTGCACCTGTCACTTCACTTTACCACTTAATTAGTGTTTCTGATATTGCTGTCCACAAGAGTTTTTGGTTCATATATATACCTCTTTCATGGACTATCCCACTCCACTGCAAAATATTTTTTGACTTTAAAAGGATTAAAGACTCATCACTTGCCACCATCCAGCACTTGTTAGAGCATTTCAGTTCAGAAAAACAAAATGTTTTGTCGCTTCCCTAGGATTGTTAGCGTGAAGCATATAGTTCAGTGCATTCTTTCGTCTACTGATGTGCCTAAAGGCTCCCTTACTGTTTACGTTGGAGGAACTCAAAAGAAGAGATTTGTTGTTCCCGTTACATACTTGAAGCATCTTTCATTCCAGGACTTGTTGAGTCAAGCTGAAGCAGAGTTTGGGATTAATCATCCAATGAGTAGTCTTACCATTCCATGTAGTGAGAAAGCCTTCATTGATCTTATTTGCAGTTTGTAGACTTCACAAGAAACTATGTTAAAGATGTAAAAAACAGACAGCAATAGTAACCCACTAACCAATTTTGCTGGTTGCATTCGGAGTAGGGCATGATTCAAGTGTATTTTATATGACAAATCACATGTCTCTGTCTTTCTCACTTAACCAGAATCCAAACAACATATATGTTGCAACAGAGAATGCCCTAAATGATCAAGTTCACTTGCCTGCTGACAAGGAACAAAACTTTGGACCAGAGACAGGATAAGTATCATTTTTTTCTCCAAGTATTTGGAAATTCTAATAAACTGGCTCAGAATACACTCAGAATGTAATTTGTTAATTGGAATAATAAGCATTTATGATAGTCTTAGACAGCCAATGTGATAGTCTTACACTCAGCAAACGATGTTTGATAAAAAAAATCAATGACATGGGACATAGCAAAGCAACAAATGTGGTTGGCTTAGAATATAAATAGCCATTGACTCCTTATATATGTTAGTGAATAGCGTTTCATCTGTTGGTGTTGTCATAATCTAGGTGGGAGTGGGAGGCAAAAACATGTACATTTGTCCTTGAAAATTCCATTATTTTTGTTTTGTATATATGTATATACTTCAATGGTTAGTCACCCATTGCCAAGGTTCTCCTTCACCAATAATTGCAAAATACATAACAATTCATAGTAAAGGGGTTCTGAACTTTTCCCTGAAAAGATGATACCATAGATATGACAGCAACTCCTTTGAATACAAATTTTGAATTTGAACAGAAAGAGATCGTTTTGCGGCAATCCAATGTAAACAATAGAATTTTATCAAGTCTCTTCTGTTTCCATTTTGCTGCATCATTTATTTTCTTTGTCAAAAACATTACAGCAGGGACAGGGTTGATTTATAATAATCAAAATATGAATGTGTTTAATTATTTCATAAACCAAATTACTTTATTGAATTTCTTGTATACCTAAAAGTGTCGAAGCCCCAAGGGTAGAGATGGGCTGGGTTTCGCTTCCTCCACACAAGCTTCCCATCTTTCCCAGCCCAACAATTAAAGGAAACACTAAAAGGAAGGATAAGTGGGTGATCTGGGCCAAAACCAAAGCCCAAATTGTAAGTAAAGGAGAATATCGATCAGAGAGTGATAATAGCAGCAAATGTTAACCCCATTTTCTCGCAAACTACTACTCAGATCTCTCTATATCCCTATCAGCTGCGCCTTCTCCTTTGACCATAAACTCGAAGATCCACCTACTTGTCTTGTCTCATCTCGTGAGTTCTCTTGTTCTTTTGTGTTTTCTCTTTCTTTTTATGTTCTTCGATCTGCTTTCCGTTTGGGTTTCTGTTTTTTTTATCAAAAGAAACTCACTATTATGTTAATGTGAATATCGTGTGTGTTAATATATTTATGCTCTCTCTCTTTTTTTTTTTTTAACTTGTTTTTTTGTATTTTGTTGTTATCATTGGATTTTATGTAATTTGATTAGATTTTGTAACTCTTTTTGCGTGTTATAATGTTTTAGAAATTTAATTATTGGAATTTTTTTTTTTTTTTTTAAATTTTGTGTTTTTATTATGAACGCCACAATCTGGAACTTAGAATCTTCTTGACCGGCAATAGAACCCTTGACAGAGAGTTTAGTATTCTTCCTGATGATGCAGACTGGGTAAATTGATTTTTAACGTGCTGCCTATCTAACCTTGCCTTTTGAAGCCATTTCGATGCTTGAATGTAAAACTTTAAGTAAATGGGAGCAATGCTGCCGCATAGTTCTGTGCTGCAAGTATGGTGCTTTTAATTTTTTCACTTGGGTGTAGTATACATGTAGTGCTATAAGGTAGTATCGCTCACCATAGAGTGAGCAATGTTTATCCACCCACATATATTGGGGTAATGACATCACATTTTCTAAACAAATTGTATAACTAAGTTTTGAATTGACCATCACTGCATATTCAACAACTAATATTACATTTGGAATATAAAATTAATTCATCTTGGGAATGGCATATTTTAGAGGTAATTTCATGCATTCAAAGTGCATTAATTTAATTGTCTACAACTTTTATTATTTTAGAAAATGGCCATTTATCCTTAAGCATAAAAGAATAAATGGTTTGAAAAATTGTGTTGTAATCTGTTTGTATGAATATATATTTTTCTGATTCACTTAATACTGCGCTGCATTTTGAGCTTCTTTAGATCTTGGATTTTTGTTTTGTCTATCCTTGTTGGAATGATTTTGTAATTCTTTTTTTTCTTGTCACAGTGAACTAATTGATATATATATATATATTTGTTGAAATGGCTGGAGGAGGAGTTATCCACCAGCTCCTAAGGAGGAGACTTCAGTCTCACTCTGCTGTAAGTGCAGTTCCTCCTTTTACGTGTGTTCTAATATATCATGTCTGGAAATCAACTGAAGTGTTTTAGTTTATATTATATCACCTGATTGAATAATGAATGATATTGTGGTAAAATGTTTGAGATTGTTTCCAACTTCAAGTAGTGCTTCTCGATCATGTATGGGGGACAGTGGCGTTATTTGATTGGACCTTTATACTTGGCTGCTAGGTAGAATATATAATTAGTGGTTGGTTCTATACCTAATAGTTTATGCATGTGATCTTGCAGGGGTTACCCACTTTATCCTTTTTTTCTTCTAAGAAATTTCATGAAGATGTTGGATCTGTGGGTATGAAGTCCCTAAAGACATTTGCACTCCTTGGCGCTGGTGTTTCAGGGTTTTTGAGTTTTGCAACAATAGCATCTGCTGATGAAGCTGAACATGGCTTGGCATGTCCAAACTATCCCTGGCCTCATGAAGGCATTCTTAGTTCATATGACCATGCTTCGTGAGTTTATGGCCTCCTTTTTTTGTTGAACTTGCAAATTTAAGTTGATTTGTAAAGTTCTAGTTTAATGGAACCTGATTGAGTATCACTTTTTTCTTGTTCCCTAATAGTTATATTTACCATTAATTAAGTTATATATCTTTATGCTATCTCCAATATCAGGGTTCATATTAAATTTAGCCTTACTCTTTTGCTTGCAGTGACTGTAAGTGAGAATGTTTTCTTTTATTCTTCTAGTTTAAACGTTGTTTGAAAGACATTCTGGTGGTGTTAAAAAATTGCATGGCACTACATGTACTGTACTTGTAGCTGTTGTTACTCCACGCTATGGGTGAAAGGGAAACATTCAATATATATTTTTAGACAACAAGCTGGCTGTTCTGCATCATTTAAATTCAGAGGCTGCTTAGCTCTTCAAATTTATCCATATAGAATCTTTCATCAGATAGTGATATTATTTGTTCCTTAGTTGCTAGTAATATCTAGTTTGACGGTGCTACATGTCGCAATTTTTGTGATCAAATTTTAATGTACAGGGTTCGGCGTGGTCACCAGGTTTACCAGCAAGTATGTGCATCCTGCCATTCTATGTCACTAATATCATACCGTGATTTGGTGGGAGTTGCATATACAGAAGAGGAAACAAAGGCAATGGCAGCTGAGATTGAGGTGGTTGATGGACCTAATGATGAGGGTGAGATGTTTACACGTCCTGGTAAACTCAGTGATCGTTTTCCTCAGCCATATGCCAATGAACAAGCTGCTAGGTTTGCAAATGGAGGGGCATATCCGCCAGATTTGAGTCTTATTACCAAAGTAATTACTGTCTTCTGGTATTTGACAATAAAAGCTGTAATTTCCTATCCAGGAAAAATCTTACTCTTTTTCCTTCCAGGCTCGTCATAATGGTCAGAATTATGTGTTTGCTCTTTTAACTGGTTACCGTGATCCTCCTGCTGGTGTTACGGTAAATTCTGCTTCCAAGTCTCTTTAACTCCCTGCTTCCATGATTGGCGTGTGGCATTTAAGTTATGCTTTTGTGGAATTCTCCATATGTTATCATAAGTATAGACATGGTTGACTGTAATGGTACAAGGGGAACCAAAAACAAAGATGTGAGGAATTTGGCCTGCTCTTACTTCTTTTTTTTTTTTTTTCACTAAAGTTATCTTTCTATTGGTTCTGTCTTTCATAATAGCTCTTTGAGATGTTATGAGGTTGGCTGGCCTGGACCACCAGTCATTTTTTCCAGCTGATATATTAAGCTCACTCCTCTGACACAGCCATAGAAAATTTCTTCTCAAGCAATATATATATATTTATTTTTTCATTTGAGAAGTCTTTGGATTTTTGAGCTTTCAAGATGAGTTTTTTTAGCTGCTGACCAGATTAATATAAAGCACACTATTGCTCAGTTGGCTGTTCTTTTTTGCTCTCTTGTTTGTTACAATACACTTTTGGGCTGTTTTTCTTTCTTTCTATCTTTTTTGGGTAATTTCCAATCTGCCTTGATTATAATGGTGTGCTGTCAAACTTAAAGGTGTTTAGGTCTTGTCATTAAACTATGTACTTATATCTTGTCATAAAACTATGTATTTAACAGTGGAGTGCTACTGAATATCATCTAATGTATTTATTGAGGTTGCATCTTCTTTGCAGCTGAGGTTATGACTTGTATTTTTGATAAAATAGATGATAATGATTGTTTCACTTCCTAACCACAATCTATTTACGATTGCTATTGTAGATTAGAGAAGGATTGCACTATAATCCTTACTTCCCGGGGGGAGCCATTGCTATGCCTAAAATGCTTATTGATGGTGCCATCGAGTATGAAGATGGTACCCCTGCAACTGAATCTCAGGTTGGTTTTTCTTCTAAGATGTAATGCCTTAGGTTTTGGTGGAGATTCTTAGCTGTAAGCTTACTATATAGATGTTTCTGTGTTACAAAGCTCAGTCTTCTACCCTTGTTATTGTGATGCAGATGGGAAAAGATGTTGTGTCATTTTTAACATGGGCAGCAGAACCAGAAATGGAAGAGAGGAAGCTGGTACATTTGTTTTTAAATCAAGTTACCATCAAAAAAGCATTATTTAATATTGAGTTATTCTTAAAATTTTATGCCTTCTAATGCAGATGGGTTTTAAATGGATATTTGTACTGTCATTGGCATTGCTTCAAGCTGCTTATTACCGGCGCTTGAGGTGGTCAGTTCTCAAGTCCCGCAAGCTGGTCCTTGATGTTGTCAACTAGCATCCCTCCAGTTTCTGTTACTTTTTTGTTTCTGGGTGGACCTGAATTGGAAATAATTGCTTTGTTAGATATGTCAAATTGGTGGATCAATTATTTTTGGCAATGGAGTGACCTGAAGAATTTTTTCTTTTTTCCAAGTTGAGGAAGAAATAAGCTACTCCGTATACATGATAAACTATTTTTTGTTAGATTCCCAACGAGTGCTATGCTTGTGGCTGAATTACTGGTGTCACAACTCATAATTTGTTGCTTCAATGGGATTTGCAAATGCATTCATTGAAACAAGAAGGGAAACAATGGTCATTGGTCAATAATGTATTTTATTTTGGAGAAATGTCCTTTGACCACATTCTGGCTGGTACTTTTTCTGCTGATGAAATCAGTGTTTGACTTTTATATTGTAACTGTCAGAAGTTAATCACTTCATGGATGTTATAGTTAATCGGTCTGAGTTATTCAATCATGCTCAAGATGTAAGTACTAAGCTTCAGGAAGCTTTAACCATGCCAATTTGCATTCTTTGTGTGTTCTTACTATTGGCATCATCAAGGTTTGGGCATTTTGCTAAGTCTTTCATGGTCTGTCTGATCTCAATATTTGTTGAATAGATTATATTACCCGAAAGCACTGACTTGTGTCTTCTAATAACAAAGATAAGTAAAAAATTTGTGGCTTGTCTTGAATGAGATGTCAACATTCCGATATTTTGTAATTTCGGTTATGTTCCTGCAACTGAACATAACTAGGATTTTCGTCATTGGCATGCTTGTTTTTTATTATACTCCAAATCGAGATTCAAAATTTCAAACAACTTTGCTCTAGAGAGAAATCTCAAATATGCCAGGATCAATAGTCAATCTTTTTCAAGTTTGGATGCCATCAAATACTCATGTGACGTTGTCTAAACACTAGGAAGGGAGGAGGTTCAATATCTCAAGCACGTTTAATACGAGCAATTAGCTATTACTATTTACTGTTTCTTAAAATTAACAATGAGCTTCTCTATCCACATAAAATTTTCAGTTTATTTCACAGATGTGGTAGGGCAATTTCATCAAACTTCCTGAAATTTTGGTAATGAGTTGCTAGACAAAATCATGTGATCCTTCATGATGAAAATGTATCTTCTTGTTTTCCAAGTCATTTTTCATCCATTTTTAGTTTTCATATAAACAAAAAAATGGGTTCCCGTTTGCCTGGTGTTGCTGAAGCTAAAAAAATTTCTTTGGACCGGAGGTCAATCAATTACAAGATCAGCAGCAGATGTTCCGAAAGGCTACCTTCCAGTTTATGTTGGAGAAGAACAAAGAGATTTGTGATTCCAGTGTCATACTTGAATCAATCTTCATTCCAACACTTGTTAAATCAAGTTGAAGAATTCAGATTTGACCATCCAATGGGAGTTGTCACAATTCCCTGCAGAGAAGACATATTTATCGATCTGATTTCTCGCATGGATGGTCAATGAGAAATGTAAACACAATTTTGTAGAAACATACTCTCTCTGTTTCGAAATAAAAGTCGTTTTTAGTCATTACACGTTTTTTAATAAACTAATTTTTTAATGTAAATTTTTTTTCTCTTTGCTCCTTTCTCTGAAAGTGCGTGGGAAATGGAATGAAGAAAAAGCAATGATGATTGATGGAAAAGTTGTGTTAAATGGCTTTTGAAAGAGAAAGAGAGAGAGGAGAACAGTGGTGAGGGAAAGAGAGAGAGGAGAGAGGGGCATACTTCGAGAAAGAGAGAAAGAAGGTTGTATTTGGCCAAACGACATTTATTTTGAAAAAAATTTATAAGGCTAAAACGACTTTTATTTCGAAACAGATGGGATATATTATTGAATAGAAATTAGATAAAATGTTGTTGATTATTTGCTCATGAATTCTGATATGTTTACTGCAAATGGAAATCAATAGTCACTGCATGTACTTTTTCTTCTTAGTAAACAAACGGGCATAGCTCCTCAAATATATCTACCAATTAGTCTTAATCTAATTACAGTTCATAAGGCAGATCTTCAACTACAAGAGGCACAAATTAACTTATCCACCTATTCAAAGGCCTCTTCTTTTTCCCTACTATGAGGCAAATTGGTATGATATAAGCTTATCTAGTTATTAAAATATACTTTACAATATTTGTCAGAAAGGCAGACAATTTGTTTATCTTCAGTAAAACTATGTCGTCTCAAGTTTAAACTGATATGTTAAATGCAATTTGTGCCAAAAAGTTGTTAATTTTGTTATTTACCTAAAGAAGCTGTGATAGAATCATATGAAGATAGCCATGAGAAGTAAGCAATAAAAAGTTCTCAGATTGTTGAGAATCATCATTAATAAAATTATAATGAGTTGCAATCTTTTAAGATCCTGTTGAAAACTTATTATTATATGGGAGGCAGAACCTGCTACTTGCTTGTGTCCTTCATCAAACCCCACTGCAATTATATTTACACCATTGAAACCCATTTCAGACTCTGAAGTTTTCCTCTATATATACTCTTACTTCAAAGTTCAGCTATTATTCATATTTTTCCAGCAATATTTTCAAAAGACTTCACAGTTTATAGTCATGGGTTTCCACTTGCCCAGAGTTATGACTACTAAACAGACTTTTAGGCGAAATCTTTTTTCTCCAGAGACGACTGTGCCCAAAGGTCACTTTGCTGTATATGTTGGAGAAACTGAATAGAAGAGATTCGTGGTTCCAGTTTCATACTTGAAACATCGTTCATTCCAGATTTTGCTGAGTCAGGCCGAAGAAGAATTTGGATTTAATCATCCTACCGGTGGTCTCACAATTCCATGCGGGGAACAAGTGTTCATTGATCTCACCAGCATTTTGTAGGCCTCAAGAAATATGGCTAACCCAGATGACTCAAATACAAATTTTTTGGACTAGATTAACTATACATTGAGATTGTATAGCTCTAGCTGATGTAAATTGTCTTATTTTTATAGATGAAGTTGAATTTATGTACAACAATATTTTTTACTACTTTTCCCAAGCCATTCTGTTCCCGTAACGCCACAAACAAGAACTAGTCTCAGAGTTGTTGCATGTTTATTTTCTTCACTGAAGTTACCGAAAACATCAACACAGAATTGATTTGTTAAATTTTACTACATATCCACCTTCAGTCCATTTTGATTCCCTTTCTCATTCCTATTCCCATTTTGCATATTTGACTAGCTCATCAAAGTTCATGAGTCAAACTTTCTGTGGAGGTACTTCATAATTTCTGTTTTTGTTCTGATTGCTTGATTATACCAACTTTTTGTGTTGTGGGCAGCCACTGGTCCAAATCCTAAATAATGATTATTATTGTGTATTGACATGACTAAGTTGTGATTTCCCCATTTCATTTATCACCTATTCATTGATCTCATTTCTCAGTTAGATTTGCCATGAAATATGGCACTAACAATTACCTATGTAAACATGATTTTGTAGAGATGTAAATTATAGAATAGTTAATAGAAAATGATAAGAACTTGACATCTGTTGTTCCAATTTCATTCTTGAAGCATCCTTCATTCCAAACTTTGCTGACTCAGGCCGAATAAGAGTTTGGATTTGATCATCCTACTGGTGGTCTCACAAGTCCGTGTAGCGAACAAGTATTCATTGATCTCGCAACCAGTTTGTAGGCCTCAGGAAACATGGCTAATCTAGATGACACTAACTCTTGTGCACAATTGCGTCAGAAAAAAATTCTTTAGATAGAAGAATTATACATTGAGATTTAGCTATAGTCTCCTGTAAATTTTATAATATCAATTATAGATGAATTTGATTCTATCTTAATAACAATACTTTCACCTCTTTTTCCAATCAATTATATTTTGAAGCATCCTTCATTCCAAACTTTGCTGACTCAGGCCGAATAAGAGTTTGGATTTGATCATCCTACTGGTGGTCTCACAATTCCGTGTAGCGAACAAGTATTCATTGATCTCACAACCAGTTTGTAGGCCTCAGGAAACATGGCTAATCTAGATGACACTAACTCTTGTGCACAATTGCGTCAGAAAAAAATTCTTTAGATAGAAGAATTATACATTGAGATTTAGCTATAGTCTCCTGTAAATTTTATAATATCAATTATAGATGAATTTGATTCTATCTTAATAACAATACTTTCACCTCTTTTTCCAATCAATTATATTTTGTTTCGATATCCCTATGAACAAACAACTAGTCTCAGAGTTGCTTCATTTTTATTTATTTTCCCAGGAGTTACCTAAAACATTACCACAAGGATGATTATTAAATTTCACTTTACATCCCTTTATATCACTGCCTAATTATATAGTCATATTATAATGAATAATACATTCATTCCATTCTACTTCGGTAAAAAAAATATAGGGTTTCAAGAATAGATTTTTTAAAAGAAATTTAGGGTTTGGAGAATGGATTTTTTTCCCAAAAATTTAGTCAAAAATCAATTCTCGAAACCCTAAATTTTAAAAAAAAATTCATTCTTGAAACCCTAAATTTTTAGAAAAAATTCATTCTCGAAACCCTAAATTTTAGAAAGAAATTCATTCTCGAAACCCTAAATTTTTAGAAAAAAAAGTCCATTCTCGAAGCCCTATTTTTTTTAAAAAAAAAAAAATTCATTCTTGAAACCCTAAATTTTAAAAAAAAATCCATTCTTGAAACCCTAAATTTAAAAAAAAAATTCATTCTCGAAACCCTAAATTTTTAGAAAAAAATCCATTCTTGAAACCCTAAATTTTTAGAAAAAACCCATTCTCAAAACCCTAAATTTTTTAAAAAAAATCTATTCTCTAAACCCTAAATTTAAAAAAAAAATCCATTCTCGAAACCCTAATTTTTTAGAAAAAAAATTCTTTCTTGAAACCCTAAATTTTTTTAAAAGAAATCCACTCTCAATATCCTAATTTAAAAAAAAAATAAATAAATCTATTCTCGAAACCTTAAATATAAAAAAAAATCCATTGTCAAAACCCTAAATATTAAAAAAAAAAAAAAAAAAAAAAAAATCCATTCTCTAAACCCTAAATTTTTAGAAAAAATCCATTCTCGAAACCCAAAATTGAAATGTTGGCAAGTCACAATGTGGATTCCAATGGCATTCACTTTCAAAATTTTACTTAGTGGAGAACAAAATGACAACCAAACATATCAAAAAAATCACCCCAGGACACACGATAGACCATGATGCTTAACCTGCGCGTCATAGTATAGTTCAACACAAGCATTTAATTTAAAGAAATAAAAATCAATGTCGTCTGGCCATGCTGACTAATGCAACTCTTTCTTTAGTGTGGTAGACTAAATTGATTTCAAAATGGAAATGAAGTGATGATATCAAACTGACCTTTGCATAATTAGGAACCAAACCATTGTACAATGCATCTATCATGCCAAAATATTCTAGAGTGGCCTAGCTCCTTCCATCCCACCATCTACATTCTTTGACAAATGACGTCAAGAAGGTAAGTGATTGTTTGGCCAACAGCCCTACAAGCAAGTCTTGTCGTTACACTCAACTTAGAATCTTCAACTAGTCCAAAACGCATAGCTTTGATTTACCAACCAGCATTGTTTCTCGGAAGAAATTTAATATAAATCACAGTAACTCAATTCATACCACCAAGGAACAGTTGTAGAGGTGGTGTATAGAGGCAGTGCTAATTCACCTCAATTTTGCTGTTTTATGATAATACTGTTACAAGGTCATAGGGCATACAAATATTTTGTAGGCCAAGTCAAGATAACAAACTTGCAAATCCAATCAATGCATGAATAACTAACCATGACTCTTTCCAGTGGCATTCACTTTCAAAATTTTACTTAGTGGAGAACAAAATGACAATCAGACATATCAAAAAAATACCCAACCAACCCAATTTTGTATATGCAAGACACACGATAAACTATGATGCTTAACCTACCCATCATAGTATAGTTCAACGCAAGCATTTTAATTTATAGAAACAAAAATCAATGTTATCTAGCCATGCTAACGTAATTAGGAACCAAACCATTAACCCCTCATGTCGAACAATTTTCCAGAATGCATCAATCATGCCAGAATATTCTAGAGTGGCCTAGCTTCTTCCATTCCACCATCTGCATTCTTTGACAAATGACCTGAGGAGGGTAAGCGATTGTTTGGCCAATAGTTCAACTAGTCCAAAAGGCATAGCTTTGATTAACCAATTGTTTACAAATTCATACACCACAAAGTTGAGACCCACAATGGAATCTGCAAACATGAATAATAGAATAACCCCACGTACAAAAGAGAAAGGAAAAGTCTCGTAAGACTACCCAACTCCAATTATAAAAACTAGGAATAGTAGTACTTACAACTCCAATTATCGATGGAAGCCGGGCCTTGTACAAAGCTCGTGGACCTTCTTTACGCAGCACAGTTGATAGAGCATGGAACATTACCCTGTATTGATGAAGAGAGTTATCTTGCTGGAAACAACATAATACAAGTGGGAGAAAAAAGAAAGAGAATGGATCAAGAAAACCTCTAAGATGCTATAAACATAGGGAAAGCTCCTAATAATCATATAAAAATAGAGCAATGTTAGTTTTACAAAGATACATATAAAGTGGCATACAAAGACAATCCCCACCCTTGATTTTCATGATTTTTCTCTCTCTTTTTTCATTTTTTTTTTTTTTTTTTTTGTCTGGATGATGTCACTTTGTAACCCTTTTTGTACGAGTCTTTGTAAGGATATCATTTTTCATAAAAATAAACTTACGTCTTTTTATACAAAGGAAGCACTAATAAATTCTTTCAAAAGATAAGATTCACGGAAAAAAGCAGGATTAAAAAAAAAGTCCTTTATCAGAGAATTCAAAGGTGATTAAACCAAAAAATAATTATCTCAGGAAACTTAATTGGAGAAATCTTCGGGCTCAAATTGTTAACGATATTGGCAATATCAATTTCAACTCTTTGAATCAATGTCTTCTGCTTCCGAGCTAATGCAGCAGCAGCTGCCTCCACTGTAGGCCCACTTCCACCTCCTTTATTCATTATTTTCCTTCTAAACCAGCACCTCAACAATCACTGAAGTCAATTTGATATCACCAAAGCCTAGAAAAAGATAACAAGCCAAAACTTCTATAAAACCAATCAAAACTTCAACAAAGCCAAAACGAGACTTAACGGGACTGGGCTGGACCGGACAAGATTGGATTGGATTGAACTGGACTGGACAACACTAGATTGGGACTAGACTGGACATGAGACTGGAATGGGACGGGGAAACAGAAGGGCGTGAAGATATGGATAAGATTACTAAAGAAAGCTAATATTTGACATTATGTCATATATTATGCTTTATTACAATCCTGATTTTATGCTAATCACATCCCAGATTGTTTGGGATTATAGTTTTAAGGCATATTATGTGATTGCCTAATTTAGAGTTTTATACTTGTATAAATAGTCCCTTCTATATATAGTTTATATACAGAAGAAATACAAGATTCCTTTCCTCTCCTCTCTTGGCATACTTTGGCGTCTCTTCCTATCTTGCCTTCTCTTTCATCTTAATATCTGACATGGTATCAGAGCATTGTCTTTAAGCTTCCGCTCCAACAAGCCTCTCCTTTCTATCACTGAAATCAAACAGAAAACTTGGTTTAGTTTTTTTTTTTTTTTTCTCTTCTTTCTTTTGCAAATGGCAGATAATTCAAACCCAGCCCAAACTCAATCAAATACAGCAAACCAAACAAATGCAAGCCCAAATCCAACCGGTCCACTCCCAACCAGCTCAATTCCAATCGGCCCAAACACACAATCAGGTCCACTCCCAACCGGCCCAACCCCAATTGACCCAAACACACCATCTGGTCCACTCCTAACCAGCCCAACCCCAATCGACCCAAACACACAAACACACTTCTCCTACCCATTTGGTTTTCTGGGTCCCCAACCGAGTCAGGATTCTCAAATGGGTTCGAATCCCTACCCGACCTATTTCCCTTACAATTTCTAGATCATACCAGCCAGCAGCCGCCACCCTGAACCAGGCGATGCATTGTACGCGTCAACCTCTGGCGGCCTTGAACTTGTCCTCATCAAGTAGGTCTTGACTGGATCTGACAATTTTGATTCTTGGGCGAAAGATTTTCGTCGGGCTCTCATCACCAAGGATAAAGAATCCTTTATTGATGGCACCACCATCCCACCACCCACCGACGACCCATTCCACCGTCATTGGAACATATGCAATATGCTCGTTCATTCCTGGATCAACAATTGCATCTCTTCCGAAGTGGCCGCTGGCCTACCACCCACTGATTTTGCCAGTGAAACCTAGGCATACATCAAAGAGATGTATGGCAAGTTAAATCATGCCCAGACTTTTTCTCTCCGGCAAAGTCTCTCCGAGCTCAAACAACACAATATTCTATTAGGACATATTTCAATAAACTTAGTAGCCTTTGGAATGCCTTAGATGCTGCCACCAAAACTCTCCTTGGGCCACTGGAAACACTCCAGCAATACCACCGCATCAAAGACCAAGAACGACTCAGTCAGTTTCTACTTGGCCTCAATGACAATTTCCTCCCTTTTCGGACCCAACTGCTAGCCTCCAATCAACCGCCATCCCTGCGCCGAATTTTTCAATTGGTTGTCCAAGACGAAAGCCAACGGCAAATCACCGTAGATAGCACACGACAAGGGGAAGCCTTGGCCTTTGCCGGCTCTCGGTCTTCCCATTCCACTCACCCATCTCTCTCCCATGAAGACACCACATGGCGGCCAGGTTTGCAAACACACAAAACTGATTGTTTATATGCAAGAATGAATGACCGTGATTTACTCTCTCAATCCAACAGTTGTAATAAGTCAATTGGGTTAACAAACACAAATGGGTCAGGCTTCATTTCTTCTCTTCACAATACATCCGACCTATCATATTCCAATGGGTTTACTAATCAATATGGGTCTGGCTCCTCCAAACAAGGCAAGTCCAAACTTTATTGTGATTATTGCAAACGCCACAATCACAATCGGGATCACTATTGGAAGCTTCATAGGTGTCCCAACAAGAGCAAAAATGGTACGCCTCTGTTCATCAAGTATCAAGCCATTCTTCCGGAGATCCTGTTTCAGCTCCCTTGCTTAGCCAAGAACAATACACTAAGCTCCTCCACATACTGAATAGCACCCCACAAGGTTTGTCATCATACGCAGGTACATCATTCTGCCTTAATTTAATTCAAAATGATGTTTGGATTATTGATTCAGGAGCTAGTGACCACATTATTTGCAACCCAAAACATTTCCATACCCATACCATTACCAACACCAGCACTTCCATCTGAATGCCAAATGGCAATATTGCCCCTACCACTCACATAGGCACTGTTCAATTGACTGAACTTTTAGTACTTAAAAATCTACTATGTGTCCCAGAATTTCATTTCAATCTCATTTCTGTGTCTAAACTCTGTTAGAATAATAACTGTCACCTGCATTTTCTCCCTACAAAATGTGAATTTCAGGACCCTTCGACTGGGAAACTGATAGGCTTAAGTAGAATGAATAACGATCTTTACTATTGGACACCTGCTGTTCTCTTTTCTGGCTTTTCTGATTTTTCAAATTGTATTACACCAAATAAAATTTCTTGTAATACAAATATCAATAAAAATTCTATTTTGCATCAAAGATTAGGCCACGGTGCTTCTATTCCCCAACCAAACTGTCCTATTTGTCCACTTGCCAAACAAATCCGAAACACTTTTCCTACAAGCACCACTAGAACCACTCATCCTTTTGCACTCGTACACCTAGACATTTGGGGTCCATATCACACTCCCAACCATGATGGGGCTAGATACTTCCTAACTATCGTTGATGATTTTTCTCGCAGTACATGAGTTTTTCCATGCAAAATAAAGCCCAAACCGCAACTCACATTAGGAATTTTCTAGCAATGATCAAGACCCAATTTCATACCTCTGTCCAAAGAGTTCGTTCTAATAATGCCAAAGAATTCTTTAATCTTACTTGTTCATCACTCTTTTTATCCCTTGGGATCTTACATGAGAGTTCTTGTACTTATACTCCTCAACAAAATGGGGATATTGAATGAAAGCATAGACACTTATTAGAAGTAGCGCATGCCCTTAAACACCAAGCCAACAAACCTTTTTCCTTTTGGGGTGAATGTGTGGTCACAACTACTTACCTGATCAATCGTATGCCATCAAAAGTTCTTCATGGCAAGACACCGTTTGAGATTCTAGTTGGGAAAACACCAGATCTCACCCATCTCCATGTGTTTGGCTGCTTTTGTTACTAAAAAATTGTTGGGACAAATGACAAATTTGGGTCTCGATCTAATCCCTGCATTTTCATGGGATATCCTACTCTTCAAAAGGGGTATCGACTCTATGCTCCTACTACTCAGAAATTTCTAGTATCTCAGGATGTTATTTTCCATGAAGATATTTTTCCATATAAAGATGCAATTTCCAGTTATTATTCCATTATACTCCCTTATATGCCTTGATTGATTACGGATGCTACATTCTATGCCTTGATTGATTCTGGTGCTACACATTCCTTCATCTCTTATGGTATGATTAAGAGATTAAGGTTAATGCCTATTAGAGTAGAACAAGCCATTAGGATTGAATTGCCTGATGGTGAGGGTGTAGTGACCAATGAAGTCTTAATGGGGGAGTTAATGACTATTAGAGATCGAGATATGATGGTAGATTTGATTGTCTTCAATATGCCAGACTTTGACATCATTCTCGGGATAGACTTTCTTAGTAAATATGGAGCAGAGATAGACTGTCGTAGGAAAAAAGTCAAGTTTAATCTAGACCATGGGGATAACTTCATTTTTGGAGAGGGGCACCCAACTAGCATGATGATTAGTGCAGCAAAAGCTAAGAAGATGTTGAAAAATGGGTGTTCTGGGTACATTGCACATGTAGTAAATAAGGGAGAGAGTTCGAGCCCAAGTTTACATGAGGTACCTGTGGTAAATGAATTCATTGATGTGTTTCCAAATGAATTGCCAGGTTTACCTCCAGAGAGGGAAATGGAATTTAGTATAGAACTAGCCCCCGATATAGCCCCTATTTCAAAGGCTCCTTATCACATGGCCCCAGCTGAGCTCCAAGAATTGAAGAAGTAGTTACAAGAGTTGTTAGACAAGGGCTTTATCAAGCCAAGTCATTCCATATGGGGTGCTCCAATTCTATTTGTGAAAAAGAAAGATGGATCCATGAGGATGTATATAGATTACCGTGAATTGAATAAAGTAACGATAAAGAATAAGTACCCATTGCTCAGGATAGATGATTTGTTTGACCAATTGAAAGGTGCCTCAGTGTTTTCTAAAATTGATCTAAAGTCAGGATACCATCAGGTTAGAGTGACTAAGGAAGAAATACCGAAAATGGCTTTCCGAACAACGTATGGGCATTATGAATTTGTTGTGATGCCATTCGGATTGACTAATGCACCTGCAATTTTTATGGACTTGATGAACAGTGTTTTCCATGATATCCTTGACAAGTTCATAGTGGTGTTTATTGATGATATCCTAGTTTATTCTAAGACTTTAGAAGAACATGTCGAGCACTTGAGATTTGTGTTACAAAGATTAAGAGAGAAACAACTGTATGCCAAATTTTCAAAATGTGAGTTTTGGTTGGATCGGGTTACCTTTTTGGGTCATGTGATTTCTAAAGACGGTGAATCAGTGGATCCTAGTAAAGTAGAGGTGGTGCTCGAGTGGTAGAGGCCAAAGACAGTGAAAGAGGTTGTAACGCCCCACTTGAGGTATGTAGTTAAATTATTGTTGCATTGCTTGAATGTTTATTGATTTGTTCTCATTTGAGCTTGCATGTTGTTATTTTTGGTTGGTTGGCCCTTAGTTGAATTTTGTTAAAGTTATTTTGAGAAAAATGTGAAGAAAATCCCTTAAACTTTCATTAGGGGTAAAATGGTCTTTTCACTCAAAATTAGTTGAAAAATTGGGGAGTGAAAAGAGATAGAATTTCATAGAGAATGTAATAAAAATGAGGCATTATTGTAATTGACTAAGGGACATAGATGGAATTTTCAAGAAAGAGCAAGGGCAAAATGGGAAACTAATATATATATTATTACGTAATAAGAGTTCAAGAGTAGAAACCCTAGCCACTCTATCCCTCCATTCATGCCATTCTCTACTCAAATTCTCTCAAATTTCTTCACTAGATTTCCAAGAAAATTCACTGATTTTGGGTATTTTTGAGTGGATTTTCAATCCTAAACATCCAAAGGTAAGATTCTTGCATCAAGATGTGAGATTAAATTTTAAAATTTTGAATTCTTATGGTTTTATATGCTTAGGGTTTAAGAGGAAAGGAAATTCTATCAAAGAGAGATTATAGTGTTGGAGTTGCTCAAATTCAAAGTAAGTAAATCCAACCAAGTTAAGATTTAAGAAAATCAAGTGAGTAGAGATTTCTTTTAATTATGTATGTGTTATGATTATTGAGAAATTGAGATGAGATTGATAATGAACTATGCTTGTTCTTGGATATATTTGACTTATGAGAAGTGCTTTTGATTGTATGATGATGGGTTGAAGTTTGATTGAAGTTGAAAGAAGTTTGAGTAAACTTTTGGGAGTGTTTTTCCTTGACAGGTTTTGTGATGATACAAGGGAGCTTTACTCCCATTTTGGATGGTTAAAGAAAGAAGTAGAGATGTATCAAAAATAGAATTAAAGCATGCATGCATTATGTTTGATGAAATGCCTAAGTGAAAAAGCCTAAGTGAAAACTACCCTGTCACAGCTGTGACTTTCTGAGTGATTTTTGGGCATCTTACAGCTTGAACTAGGTTGAGACTAAAACATAAAAGTTGTAGCCCTGTCTCTAAGATTTAAAATGAGACTAAAATCGTAGCAATCCAATATGTATAACTCAAGATATGCCTTATTGAGCGTGACCTGTGCAGAATGACTATCTTGATACAACATTGCATTTGTGCATTTCATGAGTGCATTAATAAGTATGAATCATCCATATGCATTAATTATGCATTAGAGAAAGAGCAGAAAAAGAGTAGAGAACTTTGAGTGTGAGCTTTATTAAGAGAAAAGAGAGAAAAAGAGAATAAAGTAGGTTGTGCGATGGGGAACCCGTGAGTAATGGGTAGAGTATTCCCGCATGTACGCCGCATTGAGAGAGCGGCATGAGTATGAGAGAGAGAAGTGGTGTAGCCCATGAGACCGCATGCGGATGAGGGCTATACCCGAGAGTACCCAAGAGAGAGAGATTATATACTCACATGGCCAAGAGTTTCGAATCCATGCATAACCGAATATGATCGGCTAAGAATGAGTAGAAGTCATGGAGAGTGGGAGCGAGTCCCGACCGTGCCCCCGGTAAGATGGGGCCGTGACTTACTAAAGAGAGTTAGTAGAAAAGAGTTCTAAGAAAGAGAAACAGAGATAGAGAAACAGAAAGAGAAAACAGAGAGAACTATAAAAGAGAGAGTAAATGAGAATTGTAAGGAAAGACTTAGAGAGAGTGTGTTACGGGGATAGACGACTAGAGGGTTTACTTACTGAGCATTATTTGTGCTCACCCCGTTGTCTTTCTATGTTTTTGCAGGATTTAGGTGAGGACACAGTCGGATAGACGTCGGCACGCGAGGAGGAATGGCTACACTGTCTACACAGTTTTTGATAGTTTTTGTTTATGATACTAATTATGTATAAAGAATGTATATGTTTAATAAAAGAAAATTTTGGGCCCAACTACTTATGTTATTATACATGTATTTTATTATGTATATTTTTATGAGTATTTGAGTAGGAAGTAGTTATTACAGAGGTTAGAAGTTTTACGAGCTTAGCAAGGTACTATAGGAAGTTCGTGGAAGGCTTTGCAAAGATAGCCAGGCCACTTACAGCTCTCACCAAGAAAGAAGTACCATTTGAATGGACAGAGGCATGCGAGCAAAGCTTTCAGGAGTTGAAGAAAAGATTAACTACAGCTCCAATTCTTACATTGCCAGAAATAGGCATTGATTATGATATTTATGTTGATGCCTCCCACAATGGTTTGGGAGCAGTGTTGATGTAGCAAGGGAAAGTCAATGCTTATGCCTCCAGACAATTGAAAGACTATGAGAGTAGATATCCTACCTATGAGTTGGAATTAGCAACAGTGGTTTTTGCTTTGAAGATATGGCGACACTATTTGTATGGAGTGAAATGCAACATATACACTGACCATAAGAGTTTGAAGTATTTCTTCACCCAGAAAGAGTTGAATATGAGATAGAGGAGATAGTTAGAATTGGTGACAGACTCAGACTACGACTGCGACATCAGATACCATCCAGGGAAAGCTAATGTAGTAGCAGACGCCCTTAGTAGAAAGGTCTCTTTATCTCAAATTACTGTACAGTGACAATTATAGCAGGAGATCCTCCAAGAAGGAATTGAAATTGTGATCAAATGAGGATTGGCCCAAATGGAGATCAAACCCACTTTGGTGGAGGAGATTAAGATAAAACAGGGTAAAGATGATACCTACAAGGTGATCTGCCAACGGATAATAGAGGGTAAAGAGACAGACTTTAAAATAGTCAATGGGGCACTGGATAGAATATTTGTACCTCAAGATGAAGAACTAAGGAATAAAATCCTTAGTGAGGCACACAATACACTTTATATAGGCCGCCTTGGGAGTGTAAAGATGTATCAAGATGTAAAGAAAAGCTATTAGTGGTCAGGTATGAAAAAAGACATTACCGATTATGTTGTCAGATGTTTAACATGTCAACAAGTAAAGGCAGAGCATCAGAGACCATCAGGGTTACTCCAACCCTTAGAGATTCTTAAATGGAAATGGGAGGATATCTTAATGGACTTCATAATGGGACTTCCTAAAGTTCAGTAAGGATATTATGCAATCTGGGTGGTGGTTGACAAATTGACCAAGACAGCTCATTTTCTACCTATGACGGATAAGATAGATGCATTTCGATTGGGGCAATTATATGTCAAAGAGATTGTGAGATTACATGCTTATAGCTCGTTGTATGGATCACAAGGCAAAATGGAGTGATATACTTCCACTAATAGAATTTGCCTATAACAACAGCTACCAATCCACTATCCAGATGGCCCCATATGAAGCATTATATGGAAGAAGGTACATATCCCCTTTGTATTGGGATGATATTGGAGAAAAAGACTCTTTGATTCAAGCAGTTGGACCAGAAATGACCTAGAAAATGATTGAAGATGTTAAGCTTATTAGAGAAAGAATAAAGCAAGCCCAAGATCGACAGAAGAGCTATGCCAACCTAAAAAGAAAATAAGTGAAATTCCAAGTGGGCGACAAAGTTTTTGTAAAAGTCGCGCCTTATAAACATATTATGAGATTTGGAAAGAAGGGCAAGCTCGCTCCACATTACATTGGACTCTTTGAAGTATTAGAAATGGTAGGCAAAGTAGCTTATAGACTTACGCTGCCAGTGAGCATGGATAGAGTCCATAATGTTTTCCATGTCTCCTTGTTGCGTAAGTATGTTAGTGATCTTTCACATGTGCTTCAGATGGAGGAAGTGGAATTATAGGATAATTAGGCTTATGAGGAACGCCCAGTTCAAGTCCCTGATAGAAAGATAAAAGAGCTTAGAAACAAGCAAATTCCACTAGTTAAAGTGCTTTGGAGGAATCACAAGATAGAAGAAGCTACTTGGGAAATGGAACAAGATATGAGAAGTTGATACTCGGAGCTGTTTCTACAATTTCGAGGGCGAAATTATTGTAAAGGGGGAGGAAATGTAATACCCAAGATGTCAAAGATATGTTCCTAACTCAAAATAGTCATTTAGATGTTAATTTTATGTTAAAAAGCATAAAATCTAACTAAGGGCAAAATAGTCAATTCATTTGGAACGGTATGAATCAATTATCCATAGAAAGGCACTAGGGGTAAAATAGTCATTTTGCCTATGGATAAGCATTGAAAAATTCAAGGATGAGTAGGCTTAATTGCATTTAATGGCATTAATTAAGTAATAATTATGTTTAGTGCGAAATGACCAAAATGCCCTTATATGAAGAATTAAGGACTTATGAGTTATACAATTAAAATAATTAGGCCAATAGTATAATTTTGGAAAATTAATGAAATATTTTCCTATAAATGAGAGGAAATTCGTTCAAGCCTAGGGAGAGAGCATTTCTTCAACCTTTCTTCCATTTTCTCTCAAATCTTCCATGAAACAAGCTTTCTCTCTCTAAGTTTTAAAGGAGTTTTGCATCATTTTTCAAGGAGAACAAGATAGGACCCTTGGATTTTCAAGTTGAAGGGTTTAAGGTAAGGATTAAAGTCCCTAGTTTTGATGTGATTTGAAGATTTGATGTAGATGTTGAGGTATAATGCTATATATGTAGGATTAAGGTGTAAAAGAGACAAAGGCAAATGATTTTTTGGAGGAATTCTTTAAAAAGGTAAGGAAGAACCTCCCATGACTTTAGGGATTATGCTAGGGTTTGTAGATTTTTATAAAACCTTAAATTAAGGCTTTAAGGCATAGAATTAGTTGATGGTAAGTGTAGTTGAACTCATTTGTTCTACTTATTGCTATTTATGTTTTATGAGTTGTTATGTTTGATTGAAGAAAATGAAGTGTGGATGCTGATTGTGGCAAAACTTGTAGTATTGGAGGCCACATGGTGTTGAATGGGTTGCTATTAGAAGTGTTGAGGTGTTGTTTGCATTAGTTTACAATGTTATAACAATAATGGATGATTATGGGAATGAGATTTTATACTTCCTTTCAGATGTTAAAGACTATTAAGGGGAGGTTTATTTGATCCATAAGTTGACCTATTGGTTAATTGTCAATAGGAATTGATGTGGCATAGTTAATATGAAAAATTCGGATTTGGTAAGCTTAGGGGTTATGTTAAACATGCTTCAGTATTTCAACCATAACTTGAGTTATAAAAGTCAAAATGAGATGATTCTTAAAGCACTAGAAATTTAAGACATAGCCCTACAACTTTTATGTTTAGCCAAGAGCCAATTCGTTTATCAAATGGATGGAAAATGGCCTGAAGTATAAGCTTCTAGTTATTAAAGTTTAAGATTTAACATGATCAATTCTTATGATTATAAATTGATTATTAATGTATTATTGTAATTATCCCATGTACTAATGTTTACCCATTAGTTAGATGATCTTTGAAAGATATACATGGTCATGATGTCAATGCATGATTAATTTTATGAAATGGCTGAAGATGCAATGTAATACATGTTTTAAGATGATGTACGTGAGCAAGAGGTAATGTAAATGGATTGATAATCCATAGACGAATTAAAAGTGTTAAACTCACTAAAATATGTATTTACATGCCATAAGATGTTAGAGTTGCATATAGACATGATGGAAAACCGGTTGAGGAAAGATGAATATATGCTTTAGATGCTAAATAACGCGTAAGCACACCTCCCGATGATATGAGCTCTAGATGAATTTGAGGCTAGATGATATGAAGTGCTTAAAACGCTAAGAAAAGTCTGATCGGCTAGACGTTAAATGGTTTATATGCATTTAGTTGCATTACATGAGTTATGATGTTACTTACATCATGAGATGATTTATACTCATGTTAGATGATTTTAGATGTTATGTCATGATATGTGATGTGTGTATACTATGTTTACATACTTATTTGTATGTGTACACATTGATGTTTATATAGCCATGGGATAAAAGAATGAAAAGCATATGAATTAGTAAGAAAAGAAAAGCATACCTAGATGTAAAAGATAAGTGGTGTGTTAACAAATATGTTTAAATGAAGGTCAAATAGCACATTTAGAATCAAATGGATCATTCCTTACTGAGCGATTAGTGCTTACCCTTTCATTGTTGATTGCTTTGCAGGTAGACTAGAAGCGAAGGATGCTAGAGACAGCAGGGCTACACGTGAGGGGATATGATTTATTGTCATCTTGATGTAAATAATGTAAATGATAAATGTTTGTGAAATACCTTTGGAAGCTTCTACCTTATAAATATGTTCTGATTGTGTAATTTTCGGATAAATTCTTAAAGTTTTTGAAATTATACGTTTGGATCCTGCGTGACATCTTATATGCATGTTTGGCTATTATTATCCTTACACAAGTTTTTTCTAAATACAACTCGTTCTCCAGACATGTATCCCCGGGATTCTCATTGAGGGATATTCAGAGGATACCTGACTGGAAAGGGGTTTTACAGTGCAAATGGGTATACAAGATCAAACACTGTTTTGAGGGTCTATTGAATGATACAAAGCTCGATTAGTTGCTAAGGGTTTCACTCAGCGTGAAGGATTTGATTACCAAGAGACATTCTCCCCTGTTGCAAAACATGTTACTGTTCGAGCTTTCCTCTCAGGCGCCTTTGCTCGCGACTGGTCTTTTCATCAAATGGACATTCACAATGCCTTTTTTCACGGCGATCTTCATGAAGAGATTTATATGGATATTTCTCTAGGACTTCAATGATAGGGGGAGAATACTGTATGTCATCTACAAAAGTCCCTATATGGATTAAAACAAGCATCTAGACAGTGGAATGAAAAATTCACAAAGGCACTCACAAATAATGGTTTCCTTCAATCCAAACATGATTATGCATTCTTCTCAAACCGCAAAGGTAATTCTTTCATTGCACTCATCATATATGTGGATGATATCCTGATCACAAGAAATGATGAAGCCGCTATCAGAAGCTTGAGGGAACATCTCAACAAACATTTTCGCATAAAAGATCTAGGGGAACTGAAATATTTCCTAAGGATTGAAATTACAAGATCTCCCACAGGAATATCTCTAAGTCAAAGGAAATATGTTCTTGAACTTGTATCTGATTATGGATTATCAAGGATGCAAGCTGAGTGATATCCCTGTTGAACAAAATTCAAAACTCACCACTCAAGAGTATGATAAAGTGGCGTCATCAACAGAAATAGATCCACCATTAGAAGATGCATCCCATTATCAGAGACTTGTAGGTCGTCTTATTTATCTCACTATGACACGACCAGACATTAGCTATGCAGTGCACATCATCAGTCAGTTCATGCATGGACCAAAACAGTCTCACATGGACGCAGCAATCAAGGTAATAAAGTACTTAAAAGGTTGTCCTGGCCTTGGACTTCTCTTACCACGAAATGCTGATCTAGATATCACAGCCTATTGTGATTCTGATTGGGGGACATGTCCAATGACAAGAAAGCCCCTTACTGGTTTTTGCATAAAACTTGGGGGAGCTCTCATCTCCTAGAAGACAAAGAGACAGTCCACGGTATCCTTATCATCAGCAGAAGCTGAATACAGAGCTATGGCTAAAACTATATGTGAGATCACCTAGATCTTTGGATTACTAGGAGATTTGGGAGTACAAGTAAAAGGGCCTGTTCAAATGTACTGTGATAATAAGGCGGCAAATGATATTGCAGCAAACTCAGTTTTCCATGAAAGACAAAACACATAGAGATTGATTGCCATTTCATCAGAGAGAAAATACAGGAAGGGATGATTAAAACAAAGCACATTCGAACTTCGGAGCAACCGGCTGACATTTTCACGAAACCACTATGCAGTAGACAACATTCATATCTATTACCCAAGCTTGGAGTTTATGACATATACAAACCACAAGCTTGAGGGGGAGTGTGAAGAATTGGATAAGATTACTAAGGAAAGCTAATATTTGACATTATGTCAAATATTATGCTTTATTACAATCCTGATTTTATGCTAATCACATCCCAAATTGTGTGGGATTATAGTTTTAAGGCACATTATGTGATTTCCTAATTTAGAGTTTTATACTTGTATAAATAGTCCCTTCTATGTACATTTTATGTATAGAAGAAATACAAGATTCCTTTCCTCTCCTCTCTTTGGCGTCTATACCTCTCTTGCCTTCTCTTTCATCTCAATATCTGACAAAGGGGAAGGGAAAGTGAATTAGATTCAAGTACCAGTGACCATAAGTCAAATATATTAATATACAAAGTTTTGTTGGAGGAAGAATTAACTAGCTTAAACTAATGAAGTATAGGCCTCTAAGTAAGTTATCTTAGATTCAAGTAATGGTAACTTTGAGTAACCTGTGCAGGAATTACATTTAAGCAAAGAGCTTCTAGTTGTCAGATTCTATAAAAATTTCAGCTATTTCATGAACATAACATTCCACTTAACCTCAATTTCATCTCTTCTCCTGAAGCAGTAATAAATATATTAGAACATTTCAATTGATTTCCGGACACGATATATTAGAACATACATAAAAGAAGGAACTGCACTTACAATAGAGTGAGACTGAAGTTTCCTCCTTAGGAGCTTGTGGATAACTCCTCCAGTCATTCCAACAAATATATAGTTATTTGTGTATGTTGAATAAGACTAAGGATATGAGCAATGATATATTTACTTTAGTAGGTGAATAAGTAGTGGGATAGATATTATATTATGTTGTTGAGTATTAGCAAATGAACTGATTTCTAGTTTCTATATATCTTTAAAAAGGATTATATTTCCTTACGATTATGTTAGATCTTCCTTTACATCATTTATCCAATTTGTGAACATTTTGACTTTCTAGGGTCAGGATCTTGTAATTGGAAATATTGGGGACTCAAGAGCAGTGCTAGCAATGAGAGATGAAGACAACTCTTTGATTGCTATACAATTGACTATGGACTTGAAGCCTGATCTGCCAAGTCTCTCTCTCTCACATACACACAGACACATTCACATAAACGGCCACTTGCATAAGCCTCTATTTACTTGGAAATTTCCAAGTAAAATTTGAGGAAAGAAGGGAGAGGAACTTTGGGAAGAATGATATTCCTCAATCTAGTGTAAAAAATTCATAATATAACTATAAACTTGACATTCCTAATCTTCTTGTTTTTAGGGGAGGCTGTTAGAATCCAACAATGCAGAAGAAGGGTCTTTTCATTGCAAGACGGACCAAAGGTTACCCGTGTATTGTTACCTAATTGTAACATTGGTAGTTGATAATGGAAGTTTGGAAGTGCATATACTAAAGTCTTAGAAGTTTCATGTGAATGGTTTTTATTGTTTCAAAATATATTACGATCTTAACTAAAATCTTAGTAAAATATCAACAGTGGTTATTACTAGATTCATATGTATTATAGCAGTTGAATAACTGCATGTGAAAGCTCATACACAAGATAACTAAATCAGATTAGTGGTTAATCTTGCACAGCATTAGAAACTTTGGAGCTAAATTAGTTGAAATATTACATCACAAAATTTCACAGCTGTAAAGGTTGTGGGTTTGGAAGTAATCCCCAAATTAAAACACTGTGAGCACGAAGTAAAGGTTGAGAAATTTGAAGGCATAAAAATGTATAATTTATTGTAGTTCTCTATTTTTGCTGGTATTTATTCTATAAACGCACCTTGTCGTGTTAGGCAGGCATGAATTTGCTTTTTGTGGACTCACTTAAATTTGTCACAGGTGTTTGTGAAGAAGATGCACAATGGATAGATGGCAACACACCGGGGAAACTGTGAAGAAAATGCACAGTGGATAGATGTTAACACACCAGGGAGACAACACTGGTGACATGTGTCTCCATCCTCCAACTCTCTAACAAATTGAGATTCTTGTGGTCCTATGATTGTTGTGTCATTCTCTCATTACTATTCTTGCCCACCAAGTTTTGTAAATTGATCAAGAAGCTTCCTGAATTTGTTACGTAAATGTGTATAAATTAATTGTTTTGCAATAATGAACAATATCTTCCATTCAAGCTTAATATTCATTCATCTCTCTCTGGCCGCTCTTTTTCTTTTTTCTCACTTGGTATCATAGGTATGACAGGACAAGAACTTTGTTCCTCTAAGCCCATCAAAACCATTCAAACAGATATGGGAGAAGAGTTCATTGCCATTTCCCATTTTCTCAAAGAAAATGGAATTGCCCATAGATTCTCTTGCCCACACACTTATTATCAAAATGGAAAAATAGAAAGGAAGCATAGGCACCTTGTTGAAACTAGTCTAACCCTCTTAGCCCAAGCCAGCATGCCTTTGGACTATTGATGGGAAGTTTTCCTCACCTCTGCATACCTCATAAACAGAATGCCTTCTCTAATCATCGACAACCTACCACCCTATGAAAAACTTACTAAAATTAGACCTGATTACAGCTTCCTTAGATGCTTCGAATATGCCTATTACCCATACTTGAGAGCCTACAATAGACACAAGTTTGACTTCTACACCAGCAAGTGTATCTTCATTAACTACAGCCCAAACCATAAAGGCCTCATATGCCTACATGAAACTGGTAGAATCTACATCTCCAGAGATGTGGTTTTTGATGAGAATGACTTTCTATTCAACAAAATCATGAACAAGCTGCCACAAAGTCTAAACAACATATCAAACACAACCCTTACCACCCAATTCCTGACAACCTGCAATAGCTTGAATCTCTATCAATATGGTGGTTCAACAGTAAGCAGTCCACCAACGGTAACTCCTCAAGTAAGTTCATCACATCATCTGTCTCAAAATTATGATAACATATCCAATCAATCCCAATCTAGTTCTCCAGGCAGTGAACAAGCCACTGCTTAATCTAGTCCTTCAAGCAGTGATCAAGCCCCTACAATCAATGATGAACCAATAGAATCTGATGAAACCACTCAAGGAGAAGCTCCCCAAAACACTCACCCTATGGGGACAAGAGCTAAGGCTGGAATTTATAAGCCTAAGTTCTTTCAAGTAACTTTTGATACGGTCCTAACTCAAGATGCTCTGAATCATCCAAAATGGAAAGAAGCCGTGAAAGAAGAATACACTACACTACACTAAGTAGAAACCAACCTGGACTTTGGTTCCAAGAAACTCAAACATCAAGACTGTGGGGTGCAAGCGGATTTACAAAACAAAACACAATGCAGATGGAAGTGTGTCAAGGTACAAGGCACGACTGGTGGCCAAGGGATTTCTATAGACTACAGGGTTAGATTACTTTGAGACTTTCAGCTCTGTGGAGAAATATAACACAATCAGATCAGTGTTAAGCTTAGCCACAACACTAAACTGGGAAACAAGGTAAATGGACATCAATAATGCCTTTCTCAATGGAGATCTCACCGAGGATGTCTTCATGGACCAACCAGAAGGTTTTGTGGATCCAAGACAACTAGATTTCATATGCAAACTCAACAAAGCACTTTACGAACTCAAACAAGCTCCAAGAGCCTGGTTCCACAAACTCAAGGAATTTCTTAACAGCTAAGATTTAAAAGGATCAAAAACTTACTCATCTTTCTTCTACTTACACAGAAGGAAAGACTTAATAATCCTCTTGGCATATGTGGATGACATCATCATTATTGGAAGTTCAAGCCTTTTGATAAATCAAGTTGTTCAAGAATTGAAAAACAAGTTTGCTTTAAAGGACATGGGAGAGTTGTCCTATTTTTCAGGAATTGAAGTAAACAGACAAAGGTCCTCAATGCATCTGTCTCAATGCAAATATATTCAAGACCTTCTCATTAAATCCCATATGGAGCTGAGTAAACCATGTCCTACACCAATGATCACTGGGCAAAAATTTACAAGTAATAAAGAAAAATCTCTATCAAATCCTTCCTTATACATGAGTGTGATAGGGTCTTTGCAATATACAGTGATTACAAGACCTAACATTGCTTACAGTGTGAACAAGTTGAGTCAATTTATTCAACAGCCCTCTGAAGATCATTGGCAGGGAGTTAAAAGGGTCCTAAGGTATTTAAAGGGAACTTTGGAGTATGGCCTTCTATAACCCAAAAGGAAAGTGTGAAATCCAAGCCTACTCTGATGCAAATTGGGGTTGTGACATTAAGGACAGGAAGTCTTCAGGAGGCTACTCTATTATGTTGAATGAAAATCCAGTAGCATGGAGCTCAAGGAAACAGAGAGGGGTGTCCAAATAAAGCACTGAAAGTGAGTACAAAGCTCTTCCTCAAACTAGAGCCGAAATAGCTTGGCTAACTGCCCTGCTCTCAGAACTGAAAATCTACAGTAATTCAACACCAAGAATCTGGTGTAATATGTTAGGAAATGATCCATTGAGGCAGCGGAAAACAAAAACAATAATAACAAAGATTGTTCCATAAAACCAAGATCAGGGTACAATTTTTACAGTTTATATCAAAATAAGAATCTGCAAAAAATTAATCTAGAGTTTAAGAAATCATACGCACGTTTGGAGGCTCCTCCAAATTTTCCTCTGAATGTATTTTGCTACCGACCCAAGTATAGGGTCGAACCGACGTAGTCCACACGAAGACAATCGCAAGGAACTAAGGAAAGATTTGCTAGATCCCTCTTTAGCCTTAAGAATCAAGAAGAAATGAAGAGTGATTGATTTTAGGCAAAAATCCAAATCTGGCCTGAGAGTGTTTAGGGGCTGTAGCTTTTTCTCTTTTCAATGAATAATGAAATAATGAATCTCTCTTTTTAACAAAGAAACCTTTTTCTTTTATAGTGATATTTCCCTAAACCCTAAACCCATATGGAATAGGCTTGGGCTCCAACCCAAACACCCTATGTTTCCAAACACTCCCAATTAGATATTTATTTTAATTCATCATTATCTCAATTAAAATCAATTAATATATATTTAATATATATAATAACATTTAACAATAATAATAATTTATTTAAATATATGCTAACACATATTTAAATGTAATTTCACTTATTTAATTTTTCTAACAAATCAAATAAAGGCTACGACCTCAACAAATTTAATTGCACTGTGAAATTACCAAAATAACCTTTTGCCTAAAAAGACGAAAACGCCCTTCTTTCTTCCTGAGTCTTAAATTATCTTCTATGTATGTGACTCATAGGCTCCTCATCATACCGGTAGTGTATAGTATCGCGATTAACACCAATTAATCGTCTCACTAAACACAGACCAAGATTGGCCCCTAGCAAGGCATCATGGCCACCCGATAGATTCGGATTCAACAAAGTAGCTACCTGTCAACGATATGGTTACCGTACAATTCGATCATTTCACCATACGTTATCTCGATGAGACGAAGGCATAGAAATAGTGTCAACCTTTGGTTACTCTCGATATTATGTATTCAGTTTCTGGACCAATAACTGTATTATAATCTGGATAGACGGCAACAATCCTCGTGGACCCACGCTTTTAGTGTCATTGCCATATACTGAATTGCACTGTGAGATAACTTCTCCCATACCCGGGAGTGATGAATCCTCTATCTATCCACCATAGTCTTGATACACTCCTTGATGCAGCCAATCACCATCGTATTGACAACTCTGAATAGAACTGCGTTAGGCTAGTGTCAAACTGCACCAATCGGTGCACAAGGTGCTCCGGTGATCTCAAGTCTAAGGATCACATACAACACCATTCGTTAGAGGATTTGTTCCATAGACACTAGGGTTACCATACATATGGAATCCTCTGGTGGGTCAGTCCAGCGAACTTACTGCGGTGTATTCGCCTACAGCAAGCACCCATGTGTTGCACCAAGTTGTCACCAAACAACCTTGACAAGTGAGTTCAGTCACTACCTTTCGACAGGGTTGTTCAACACTATGATAGCCTTACTGTATTATTTGTGCCCTTACTTCAGAATAATACTAGGGCTACGAACGTTTCTAGAATGGCCACTATATGTGCTCATAGGCTTCTCACGATCAAGTTTTGAAACACTTGATACCCTCGTCACGGTTCTACCATTCTAAGGACATATATCAATACATATTGCAATAATAATGATTTACGTGATATAGAATAAAATGTTTTATTGATTAATGAACATTATTACAAAGAGTCAATTCTACAATAATTGATTGGCTCTAGAGCATCTACTCTAACATAATAATGTTAGTGTCGTAACCCTCACTCTGAATCCTATCTTGCACGGGAAAACCAAACATATTGAGGTGGACATTCATTTTATAAGAGAAATGGTGAGTAATGGAGAAATTGAAGTCAGCTACATTCCATCAAAGGAACGAGTAGTAGGCATTTTCACCAAGCCAAGTCCCAATGACCATTTCGAATGGATGAGAAAAAAACTTAAGGTCCTACACAAAGACCTTAGTTTGAGGGGGAATGTGAAGAAGATGCACAATGGACAGATGGCAACACATTAGGAAAACTGTGAAGAAAATGCACAGTGGACAGATGGCAACACACCAAGGAGACAACACTGGTGACATGTGTCTCCATCCTCCAGCTCTCTAATAAATTGAGATTCTTGTGGTCCTATGATTGTTGTGCTGTGATTTTCTCATGCTATTCTTGCCTACCAAGTTTTGTAAATTGATCAGGAAGCTTCCTGAATTGTTACGTAAATGTGTATAAATTAATTGTTTTGCAATAATGAACAGTATCTTCCATTCAAGCTTAATATTCATTCGTCTCTTTCTCTGGCTGCTCTTTTTCTTTTTTCTCACTGTGTTAGTGTCTTAGAGTCTTACAGGTTCTAAATTTCAGCACCTATCAATTGAAAGTTCAAAATTGTTTCAAGGGTTGATTTATATGTCTTTTTTATAAGGGCGAATGATGTACTTGAATTATAAGTATGAAACCTTGGGATCATGTACTATATAGTAATATAGTGATCAAGAAATCGTAGAAAGGCGAAATAAATTTTTAGGGTCTGCTTGGGAGTTTTTTTTCACTGGTTTTGGGGGGTTTTTAATTACTTTGGTTTTGAGGTGTTTAAAAACCTCTACTTGCCAGATTTTTAATAGGCAGGTTTTGAGAGGTTTAAAAACCCCCCAAAACCAGTGTAGTGTATTTTTGAGGGATTTATAAAACACCCCAAATCGGGGTATTTTCACTGGTTTAAAACTTTTATCCCCAAAAAACCCCTTTCCACTCCCTTTTACAAATATGTTGCTGCTGTAGATTCTCTCTAGCACACATATCTCTCAAATCTGTCATTGCTGTTCTCTTCTCTCTAGCACACAATTCTCTTGCTGCTGCACACGAATGGTTTTAATTTGCTGCACACAAAGCCCTTTGCCGCACACAACTCGTTTGGGTTTGTATTAGATTCTCCTCACTTTCAACAAATTAGGCGTCAACCAAGAGAATAATTACACGAGATAAGGTGATTTCCCATCTGGGTTCTTGCTTCTTTTATGAATTTGTCAATGTATTTGCATGATTGATCATTTGTCACTTTTGCTTCTATTGAATGTGATTGTCATGATTGGATTTTGATGCCTGTTTATGAATTGATTGTTTATTTCACTAGCTTTTCTTTGATAATAAGAGGAGATGGTCATGGGTAGTGCTGTTGATTGGTGGACGTTTGGTATGTTCCTGTATGAATTACTGCTGTTCTAAACTTGTATGACCAAATATGGCATTATTGTTAAAGTTATTTTGAAAGTTGAATTTGAACTCAAGACATGTCAGTAGTGTTGTTTAAGGGGAGGAGTGATGTAAGCCTGATAAGTCCATTTTTACCAAAAAAATCTGAAATTTACGGTGGAAGACAAAGTGCTTCTTTGTTTCGTTTAGCTAGGAAACAAAATGATACTATCTTCTTGATCAGTATTGATCAATATTTAATCTTCTTGTATTTCCTCGAAAACTCTTGCATAATGAACTGATTCATTGAATTGGTGGGGATGTTTCTCTGCAGAAGAAACTAATTTGGCAATTCCATTTGAGAGCTTTATTTTATCTTACAATTATATTTGAGATTCCTCGTTTTAGCAATTGAAATAAGATCTTCTAGTCAGACCATCATTGTATCTTTTCTCATCAACAGTCTTTTCTGGAATTTTTAAAATCTATCATGCAATGCATCAAAAATCTCCCTTCTAATTGGTCAATTGTGTAGAACAGCAGTAATTTCTTGTATAAAGCTTGAAAACAAATTAATTCAGGTATGTTACTGTTGTTCTAAACTTCTCTCAACTGTTTCCTCATTTGTTCCACCCAATAAAGATGATAATTTGATGAGGGGTTAGCAGAGTAGGTGGGTGACATGAGATGGCTTCAATGGAAGATGTATGGAAATAGTCAATGGAAGAGAGACAGGTGTTGGATCAAAAAGGGCTATCTGGGGTAGCAAGTTTGACCAGGACTGGACATTTGTGGAGCTATCAATTGAGTTTAACCAAGACTAAGACATTTGTGGAGATATCAATTATTGTTTCTGCAGTGATTATGTAGTATCTTATAGTTTGCACTTTGCTGTACAAATAAAAGGATTGCAACACATTGGCAATATATCGCACTGGATCTGAATATAGGCATTGGCTGAAATGAGAGAACAAAATTACAGATAGCGAAGTGAGGCCCATATGGTGGCTAGCATGATTGATACCATGAACTGATGTCTCCTTTGCTTCAACACCAATTAGTGCACCTTAAAAAAAAAAAAAAAAAAAAACTGATTGACCCAGTTTTTATTCTCTCACACTTTATCTGAAAATTAGTTTTTGAAAAAGAATTGGATCGTAGTGTAAACTTTAACAGTGTCCTCGAAAGAATGAGCAAAATAACGAGCATTGAGAATCAAAAATTTGCATGGAAGAGAGCAAGTGATGGAATTAGTAATAAGATAATTGCCAAAAAGGAAGATAGGCTTTCTCTTTTCATGTTTTTATACACGGCAAAAGGGTAGACAAACAAAAAGGATCCAAAGAGAGATAGATGTTAACTACTGTACAAAAGAATAAATTTATAATTCTTTCGAAAATTATATCATAGCTAAATATATTACTTATGGCTCACATGTTTTACTTTTGATGTAGGAATTGAATTAATTATAAAGTTAATAAAAGCTATTGTGTGAAAATTGAATTAAGCAAATATTTTAAAGTTGAGCCAAAATGTAGGCATTATTTGTATTTATCAAAGTTAATTCAGCAAAAGAGAGTGTTTTAACTTTATGGGTATATATGTAAATTTATCATTTTAAAAAACTGTCAGAACCGTTGGAAAATAAACTCCCAAGCATAGGTTGGGTGTTTTAAAAACTACTACTAAAAACCTCTCATAATCGCTACGGTGATTTACCCTCAAAACCGCTACGATGGTTTACTCTCATAACCGCTACCTTGAAACTCCTAAGCAGACCCTTAAGGGTTATTAAGAATCTCATCAAAATGTAAGATGCACCGCTAATCAAGCGTAGCAGTGGTTTTCTAACAGAGACCAATTCTTTGACCTGATTCATTATTATTATTTTTTTGCTTAGATATAGGTTGCAGTAACATATGCTTTGATATGGTATTTGCTAATCTTATCATATACTTATTCTTTTCCAGTGTTTGCTTATACAATTTTTTCGTTTGTGTTTTGGGCAGGTACAACAAATGATAGAATTTGATGCAGCAATGACTAAAGATCTAATTGCTTATAACTTAATCCCGCTGGATGCTCCAATTAGGGTAGATGTTATCGTGTCTTTCGCTGAGGTAAATTTATTTCTTTCTTTAGTCCTCAAGTTCTTATTCTTTTGCTTTGCAGTTCTTCACATTGCAAAATTTGTGGTCAGGTTCGAGCTGCAGTCTCAACTTTGAAATACTTCCCAGGATTGCCCTGATTGCCTAAAGAACTTTGTATTCCTCCTACAAGGAATCCTGATATGCATGATTTTCTTCACTGCATTTTTGGATTTCAGGTACGTTTTCTTGACGACATGGTTTGTGAGCTTCTTCATTATGTGATTTTAGGAGTTCAAATTGTTGAAGTTATTGTTAATTCTTTTCTTTTGATTTAAAAATTTTTGGGATAAGAAAAGGACACTGTCTATTGATCTTTTGAAAGACCTATCATCTTGGACATTTACCTAATTCATCTCTGCTATTGAATTGTAGGTGAGCAAGTTGATTGAGGTTGGAAGGTTTTGTGGGTCGTGGTTTTGTCTTAGATTAGGTGTATGGGTCGTGGTTTTGCCTTAGATTTATATTTAGATGCTTTAAGAGATCTATAATGTCGGTTTGTCCTTGTCTAACTTCAAATGTTCTAGTGTTGTATTATGACTAAATTGAGGGGAAGTGGAGGGTGTAGAGAATTGAAAGAGAAAGGACATGGATTGAGGAGTTTTATGAGTGGTGGTAACCTGAACAGCAATAGTTTTAGAAATAAGAATAGTAACCATAAACTGAAGAGTAATACTACACATACATCATTTTCATATAACATTTCACATACAACATTATGTGGCAAGATATGATTGGCTAATTTAAAGTTAATATTAAACTTTCACCCAATCATATCTTGCCACATAATGTTGTATGAGAAATGTTGTATAGGAATGATGTATTTGTAGTATTATTCTAAACTAAAATAGTGATGGGAATAAGAATGGTAACCAGAATAGGAATAGTGGTTGTAATAAGAATAGTAACCAAAATAGGAATAGTGGTTGTAATAAGAATAGTAACCAAAATAGGAATAGTGATCGGAATAGAAATAAAAATAAGAATAGTAACCAGGAATAGGAATAGTGATGGGAATAAGAATAGTATCCAGAATAGCAATAGTAATAGGAATAAGAATAGTAATCGAAACAGGAATAGTAACCAAAATAGAAATAGTGATGATCAGAATAAGAATAGTAACCAGAATAGCAATAGTTATAGAAATGAGAATAGCAACCAAAATAGCAATCAATAAAATGAACAACAGATGATAGTGTTTTTGTTAAGGCTTTTATTTAAATGTTCCATCAACATGTAGTATTAGATTGAAGGTTAAGTACATAAGAATGTTAGCTACTTCTGGGTGTGGGTATTTGGCTTCTTTAATTTTACATTTACTATGCAGGTAAGGGAAGTGAGGATGCACTTGTCACAGATGTGTATCAGAACTAAGATTTGTCTAAGTCACAGTCCTCTAAATACTCCTTCTCATGTTATGTAGTGTAATTTCTGAAGGTAATATGTAGCAAGTGTTATATATTGGTATACAGTAATAATACATTGACAAACCCTTCTCACTAACTTTCTCTCACAAACGCAACGTGTCAGTTTGTAATTGGTTAGCTCACAATGGGTTCTACCTGCTCGAAAATGGGTTCCACTTGACCAAATGTGATCTAACCAATTGCGAGCTACCACATCAGCGTTTGTGAAAGAAAGTTATGAGAAGTATTTGTCGACCTATTTTTATACATTGACATAATTTTCTCCTCTTTTCATTTTTTTCTTAACGTCTTATCGGTGTAACATGAAATTTTGCTTTCAATGATGTGTTGGTTGCAAAACTTAGAATATGTTTGTATATTTTTAGGCTAAGTAGTTGCCTTGATATTGGATAGAAATTTAATACTTTGATGTATCATCTGTTATTGATTTATCTTTCTTCTGAAGATAAAAAAATGTGGGGAGATGCTATGCAAGTTACTTTTTTTTGAGGATCAACTGCTTAAAGCATGTTTGACACCTTCAATAAAGTCTAAAACAAGAGCTGACAACAATATAGATGACCTAGAGCTGTGTTATGGTCTTTATTCTTTTTACTAGAAGAGAAGCCGGTCACTTAATCAGTTATACATGATCTCCTTTTTTGTTTTTGGTGTGCTAGTTAAAACTTGGAGAACTTGAGGCAGAGCTGGTTGAGATGAATGCAGATGGAGAAAAACTGCAACGCTCATATAGTGAACTTGTAGAATATAAGCTCATTCTGCATGCCATAGTCATGGATTATTGTAGTAGTTGTAATGCCTCGTGTTACACATGAGATGAGGTTATGAACATCTATCTAATAGAATTGGTTCAATAAGTTTTATGATATTAATGTAAGCAACAAAATTCATTGTGGGGCATGGAAAAGAGAGTAGAGTGTTTCCTTGCTAACAATTAAGGTTTATGGTTTATGATTTAAGTTTTAGGGTTTAGGGTTTACATAGTGTTATTGTTCCTTCTTTTAATCATCTTAAAATAGATTCTCTACTTGTTCTACTCTTCAACCTGTGATCCCAATTGGTTTGGTTCTCATTTTTTGTCTTCTGTTGTTTTATTTGGTGGGTTTGTGCTTTATTATTATTATTATTATCTGATAATTTGCTTTTTCTACAGATATTTTGCATAATTTGACTAGCTTATCAAAGTTCGTGAGCCAAATTTTCTATGGAGGTACTTGATAATTTGTGTTTCTGTTATCATTTGATTGATCATACCCACTTTTAGCATGTTAAAACCGGAACTGTTTGTGTTGTGGGCAACCACTTGTTCAAATCCTACATAGTGATTATGGTTGTGTATTCTTCATGTGTGTATTGACATGACTAAGTTGTGGTTTCCCCATTTCATTGATCACCTAAAATGTATCCAAGTATTATTATTGTGGTTTAAATTAATTATTGCACTTCCAATTAATGGTTATTGATTTGATTAATGAATGTGTGGTTTCTCAACAATTGCAATTGTATTTAGTAATCTTATCCAAGATTAAGGTAATACACAGGTTCAAAACAGGTACAGGGGAGAAATCTATGTGGTTGTTGAGTCTCGATTGTCTGCAATGCTCAAGTCTAATGTAGAAAATGGACCTGCTGGTGATTCCAAGAAATCGAGTTCTAAAGTCGAGGGATCCTGAATTAAAATGGCTCAAGAGAGTTAACTGGATCTGTACATGATAATGAATCTTATGAACAGTTGGGTGAATTCTTAGGAGCTTCAATTGTAGGAATGAAGTAAGTCATTATGTTGTGATAAATGAAGCTTTTTACTTTATTATTAGTTGTTCCCTTTGCAATTACCTTATACTTTTAGATGGTCACTGTGATCATGCATAATTTTTTTGTACTATTTTTTAATGGACTTTATTATAGATGATGAAAATTTTCTCTAACAAAGGTCATGCTTCCCTCGTGAGCTCGAGGTTTTATCTTTACACAACAGTACCCTTGTTGGGTTTGGGTTGTCTACAATGACACTTGTTACATTGCCTCTCTAATTGTGATTAGACACAAATTTAAAAACAAACATAGCCTCTCTTTGCCTTATTTTTGTGCTATATTGTCTTTTACTTTTCACATATTCACTTTGATCATGAAATGATTTATGTTAGGTAAAAGAGGTCCAAGGCAATCTTCAAAATGTGAAAGGAGGAGGAGGAGAGAGGCTTAAACCTGTGAGGTGTCAATGACTAAAACCCAAACCTTAGGAAAGGTGAGCGATAATAAAATAGCAATACTGTTGAAATGGAATAAATATTTTATTTTTCCCTTCTTTATTGAAATAAAAAAAGTACTTCTATTTTTAGAATTATTTTCTTTTCTTAGATTACTTGAGATCTCGCATAAGTTATTGAATAAATTATCCTTGTTTTCGTTTTGTCTTTTATTAATTGTTTTTATTATTTTTCCCTTTTGTTGTATGAATGCTAATTGGATAAGTGTGTACTAAGTGTTAGTTTAAGGTAAATTCAACTGTGTTTCATTTTGAGGGAAAAAAATTTGTGACTTGTAGCGATAATGTCAAGTTAGGACACTAATATTTTTCAAACAATTTAATCCCTAACATTAATCAAATCCATTAGGTGATATTTTATATTGCATTATTAGACCAGAATGTCCCTAATGGTGTTCAGAGATGCGGACCCTTTGTGGCTGACATTTGATTGGCTTTGATTGAGGCTTAAAAAAATCAAATTTTGAATCCTGAATTTTTTTAGCCATTTTGCAGCTGTCCAGCGGCAGAAAGCCGTGATATGGCCATTTGCAGCATGACATCTGCTCAGCTTCGATTGGCCACATCCTAAAATTCTTCCTTCTATATGCCTTCTTCTCCGCCTTTATTTATTTATTTTTTTTTTTTTTTTTATGTTAGTAGTGAGATTTGTTGATGTTTTGTGGGTTGATATTATAGATTGCAGCTCATCATGGCCTACCAATCTACTATTTAGTGTTTCAACAATCAAATGGCCTGGTTGAAATGTATCATCATATCATGGGCTGCTGTTTAAGATGGATACCATTTGGATGAAATAGTACTAAGAATTCTTCAGCAAGCTATTAGTTGCAATGTCACATATTTGTCTGAGTTTTTTTTTTTTTTTTTAATTTCTAAATTTAAGCTGTAGGAGGTCTTGTGATATGTGTGCGAGTCCTGAAGTGCCATTTCATTGTGCAGACATCAACACTTGAGGGATCACATGGTTTTGTCTAGCAACTCATTAACAAATTTTCATTGAAGATTGATGAAGCTAAAAACATCATGCCCAAACTCATCAAAGAAGTAAACTACATGGTTTTGTCTAGCAACTCATTAACAAATTTTCACTGAAGATCGATGAAGCTGCAAACATCATGCTCAACCTCATCGATGAAGTAAACTACACAGGACCCACAAATATCATAAAAGATTTTTGGATCATTGACTTGTCATTGTTTAAGTATTATTACCAGTTAATTGTTTGTATTAAACATGCCTGAGACATTGAACTTACTTCACAATGTTTAGACAAAGAAGTCACAGATATTTAAAGTTATGATGAAACCTCTTGTAAAACAGACCCAAACACCAACCGCAAAATGCACAAGAGCAACAGCAAACAGAATACACACTCTAATACGAACTGTAATAGTATTAATAAAGGATGGAAATAACAATTGAAGGAGCAAAACACTCAAACAGATAGATTCCCAACAGTTGGAGGAGCTGGGGAGCCTCCCTTAGTGACCTATGAAGAATTTACTTGAGAATCACCTCATACTCTCTCTCTTTACTATATACTAATTATTCTACACTAACTGACATCAAATCCATCCTCTAAATATCAGCCACGTGTATATTCTTTTAACAAACTCACTTACTGCCTTTCAACGTCTATTCTTGCCTTTCAATTTATAAACCTTGCTAGTGGGTGTTCTATCAAGTTACAAGACCAAAAACTAGAGAGCTCATGTTTTTTATAGTCTAATGTATCAACTTGGTTGACAAGCCACCATGAAGTTCACTTGAAGTATGCCCTACTATCAGTCCCCATCACCCACATTAGACAGTACTAAAAGATACAGCTACTGAGAGGAGTGTTCTTTTCACAATAGAGTATGATTGATGATTAATATTTCTTTAGGGGAGCCATGTTTCATAGTACAAAGGATATTCCAAGTTTATACTTATTAAATGAACTTCAGGTATCATACATTACTAAATGGATTTGATAGTGAGTTGGTACTCGCTTGGTAAGACAACTCATGAAATATCACATGGTTTGATTTTCTAGTGATTGTCTACATTTTGGACTGCTTTATTGAACCACGATTGTGTTACAGTAGAAAATAGCATGCCCTACCCTTTCACAAATTTCATGTATTGAGGAACCTACGAAAATATGAAAAAATATTTATATGAGTAAATTCACTGTTGGCCACAGTAATTTTTTACAAATATTAATAAAATGTGCTAGTTCAAAGTGTTATACAACTATGAATTGCCCCAGGCATAAGCTTCCTATTTCCTTTTTAAAGCATCAACTTAAATACAAGCCCATTCAAGTTCACATGAAGCACACCCTACTTCTCATCCCGTCACTACCATTTGATATCATATGAGTTGTTGATGCAAAGAGACAATTATCACACACTGTCTAACTTAAGAAGTGGTTAATGATAATCTTCAGGTGTCCCATGTATCTTTTATCATATGGAGCCCATTTTGAATGATTAACTTCTAAAACTAGGTAAATTCTCCAGGTGATGAATGAACTTGGGTAAAAAAAATCCCTGGTTAATAAATCTGAACATGTTTCTCTGATGTTATTACTCTGATGCAGATTAAATCCACAATATGAGTTTTGGTGTCTAGTATAGTGGAATGAATGTATTTATTATAATATGACTATATAATTTGGCAGTGATATAAAGGGATATAGAGTGGAATTTAATAAATCAACCTTGTGGTAATGTTTTAGGTAACTCCTGGAAAAATAAATAGGGATATCGAAACAGAATATAATTGATTGGAAAAAGACGTGAAAGTATTGTTATTAAGATAGAATCAAATTCATCTATAATTGATATTATCAAATTTACAGGAGACTATAGCTAAATCTCAATGTATAATTCTTCTATCTAAAGAATTGTTATTTGAGTCAATTGCGCACAAGAGCAAGTGTCATCTGATTAGCCATGTTTCCTGAGGCCTATAAACTGGTTGTGAGATCAATGAATACTTGTTCGCTACATGGAATTGTGAGACCACCAGTAGGATGATCAAATCCAAACTCTTCTTCGGCCTGAGTCATCAAAGTTTGTAATGAAGGATGCTTCAAGAATGAAATTGGAACAACGCAACTCTTCTTTTCAGCTTCTCCAACATAAACAGCAAATTGGCCTTTGCGCACGGTTGTGGTCTCTGGAGAAAAAAGAGTTTGGCTTACAGTCTGTTTAGTAGGAATGGATGAAAAATGACTTGGAATTTGGTCCTGGAAAGTGGTACTAAACAAAAAATGTCAAGGCTTTCTGCTCATAGAAATGCATAACCTCAACAGATGAGCACAATTAATCAATTTATATGAAATAACCTTTAAAGCAAATGGAAAGGAGAAGCAGAGATATATACAGCTATAAGCACCAATAAGGATTGAGAATTGTATGTGAATATAGGGCAAAAAAAGCTGTTGAGGATTGTATGTTTTGTTAACTTGACATTTTGTAAATGAATGTCTCTTTGATTATTAATATAGTTTATTAGAGCTAAACATATCAAATTCCAGACAATATTTTATCCTGAAGGACCATTTAAGCTTCCTATAGTAAGGAGCACAATAAAATGTGAAAAAAGAAAACTTAATTGAGAGCAGTTAAGAGGATGCTACTTATTCGCAAGAAAAACCAAAGAACATTGCATATAGGCAGGGTCAGTTTTATGAAAGAAACGTTATATTACAAGCATCTGTCACCAAATAGTTCATCAAAAAAATCATCAATATGAGGATAAAATTTAGCCAGACATTAAAAAATGAAAAAAAAAACTAGAGAAAAGCTCATGAAGACATATCAATCCCATATCTATATATTTTACGGGGCCAAAAAATCTTGTTTTAGGTTTAGTAAACTGAAACAAAAATGTAGATTTTTCGGGGTTCCAGTAGATGAAAATAATCCATGAAGAGGTGTAAGCTTGAAATTGAAGGTGCTAAATAAAATCTTGACAACTAGAGAATTAGGTCCACGACCTTCATGGCTAAGAACATGTAAGTAATCTTGGCAGCATATTTTCTTCTTGAAACCTTCGGTAAATTGAATGATTATTTCACTAGCATGTGGTCATGAACACTTTACCAAATGATTCTAGGCATAACAAATTGAGAATGACAGTGAAACATTTTAAATTGAATTTGAGAGAATGGAGCCTATATGCTAAAAAAATTGGGAGGAAGATATGAATCTGCTATAAACAATATGAATGAAAGTTTTAAGCAATTCAAAAGGCAACCAGATGAATATTGCCAATTAAAGCACATATCATAAAAAAATTCAAGACTAGACTGACAAGTAGAAATAAGTTATAAAACATAAAGCATTCAGTAAAAGCCCAAAAATATCTCCACTGAAAATTACATGTGAAATTTCAGAACTAATACTAATATGAACATGATGAAACTGATTTTCTTTTGGTTTATATATCAGCAAGTTATTTAATGCTTCAACAAAACTTGTAATGGGAACAAATCAAACTGGAATAAGACTGGGAATAGGAATAAAAACTCGAATGGGAATGGGAATGGGAATGGGTAACTAACCATCAGTGCATGATAACTCAAGATTTTCATACCAGGGATTGCCTTTACAACGCGAACAAAATAAAGAGAACCTACCCATAGCTAGAGCATTGGTAAAAAAAAAAAAAAGATTATCAAACAACAGATTATTAAACCCAACGAATTAAAAATAAAATGTGATTAGGGAACACGTACTCACTGTTTAGTACATAAGTAACAATGCAAATCAATAGATACTAATGGATATAAGATTTGACTTTTATGCGCCTCAAACCTTGATATGTTCTTCCCTGTTCCTCCTCCAAATGCAAGCATAGGCAAAAATGCTACAGGTCCTTTTAATTTTCAATAACAGAATTAGAAATGTCTCAAATTTTCTATTCAAATATAAACCCTAATTACATCAAGCTCTATAAATCAAAAATAAAATGATAAACCAGGACTGGACTGCACTGGACAGGTTGGACTACACTGCACTGGACTGGACTGGATAGAATTGAATAGGACTGGACTAAAATGAACAGGACAGGATAGGACTGGACTGGACAGAATGGGACAGAGAGAGGGACTGCACAGGACAGGACAGGACAGGACTGGACTGCACTGGACAGGACAGGACAGGACAGGACAGGACAGGACAGGACAGGACAGGACTGGACTGGACTGGACTGGACTGGACTGGACTGCACTGCACTGGACAGGACAGGACAGGACAGGACAGGACAGGACAGGACTGCACTGGACTGGACTGGACTGGACTGGACTGGACTGGACTGCACTGCACTGGACTGGACTGGACTGGACTGGACTGGACAGGACTGGACTGGACTGGACAGGACTGGAGGACTGGACTGGACAGGACTGGACTCGACCGGACTCGACCGGACTGGAGGCCTGGACTGGACTGGGACTGCACTGGACCAGACTGGACTGGAGTGCACTGGACCAGACTCAACCAGACTCGACAGGACTGGAGGCCTGGACTGGACTGGACTGGACTGGGACTGGAGGCCTGGCCTGGACTGGACAGGACAGAACTGGACGGGACAGGCTGGGACAGGACAGGACAGGACAGGACAGGACAGGACTGGACTGGACTGGACTGGACTGGACTGGACTAAGGACAGGACTGGACTGGACTAAGGACAGGACTGGACAGGACAGGCCTGGACTGGACTGGAGGCCTGCACAGGACTGGACTGGACTGGATGACTGGACTGGACAGGACTGGAGGCCTGGACTGGACTGGACTGCACTGGACTCGACCGGACTGGAGGCCTGGACTGGACTGCACTGCACTGGACCAGACTGGACTGGACTGGACTGGACTCGACCGGACTGGAGGCCTGGACTGGACTGGACTGGACTGGACTGGACCGGATCGGACAGGACAGGACAGGACAGGACAGGACAATTGGTAAGTTGAGAACATGTTTTCCTTCGACGGATACTTTCAGCAGAAGACTAATCGCCGGGATGGGACTGGACCGGCCTGGACAGGACTAGACTGGACTGGACTAAGGACAGGGCAGGATTGGACTGGACTGGACAGAACAGGACAGGATACGACTGGACTGGACTGAGGACAGGACAGGACTGGACAGGACTGGACAGGACTGAACTGGACTGCACTGGACCGGACTGGACTGGACACGACCGAACTGGAGGCCTGGACTGGACTGCACTGGACTGGACAGGACTGGACTCAACCGGACTGGACCGGACTGGAGGCCTGGCCTGGACTGGACTGCACTGGACCGGACTGGACAGGCCTGGCCTGGACTAGACTGGACTGGACTGGACTGGACTGGACTGGACTGGACCGGATCGGACAGGACAGGACAGGACAATTGGTAAGTTGAGAACATGTTTTCCTTCGACGGATACTTTCAGCAGAAGACTAATCGCCGGGATGGGACTGTACCAGCCTGGACGGGACTGGACTAAGGACAGGACAGGATTGGACTGGACTGGACAGAACAGGACAGGAAACGACTGGACTGGACTCAGGACAGGACACGACTGGACAGGACTGAACTGGACTGGACTCAGGACTGGACTGGACAGGACAGGACAGGACAGGACAGGATTAAACAGGACTGGACTGGACTGGACTGAACGGGACTGGACTGGACTGGAACTGGAATGGACGGACAGGACAATTGGTAAGTCGTGAACCTGTTTTTCTTGTACGGATACTTTCAGCAGAAGACTCATCAATAGTTTTCCGCCTATTACAATAAACACCTCCTCTGTCACATCCCAGGACAGCTACCTTATCCCTCTTGAAATTGCTTGATAGTTTCCACATCCCTGGGATACGGCCAAAGTCACCGACATGCTGGATAAGTTCCTCACGATCTACAAAAGTTCCACGTGGTGGTGGAAGCATTTGAGGGGCCTCAATCAAACTCCGAGGAACTTTTGAGTGTCCATCATTGAATTATAAACAAGATAACTTGCAGTAAACATATAAATTAAAATTTTACACATCCTTATAATCATCACTTATCCCATTATCATCCTCACATCAAATTCAGCCAATGAACCCCAAATCTATATGGGCAACGAAATTAGTTTTACAGATCCATACTATACTAGCAATTCTAAGGACAAAATTATTGACACTTGGTTGCAAATAAGAACTATCAGCTTGCAAACAAGATTATTGATACTGTTCAGATAAATTTAAAAAAGAAGAATTAAAAAAAAGAGAGAGAGAGAGAGAGAGAGAGAGTGAAAAGAAAACTATATTTTTACTGAAGGAAGTGATTAATCTCACAAGTTTCCAGGTCAACTTTTTGATCTGGTTTTCATATTTTTTTCCCTCTCGTTATGGAAACATAACATCAGTAATACAACATGTAAACCGCAGAAATAGAATGGCACACACCTCATACTGCAGTGTCAATATCCTCCTCTTCCAAAACTTCACTTTCAGTTAAAACAAAGGGTCATAGTATCTGTAAATTAGCAGTAAAAAAATTAAACACTAATAAATACAAATAAGCATAAATAGAAATGTATTTGCTTTAGTGTAATCAAATGATACAAATTTCACACATAATTCATTAGATGCATGTCTCCCAAAACCAACAAGTTCTATGTTATTTAAAATATATTCAAAAACAAGCAAAGAGCAATTTTTAAACCATTTAGGGCTAGTTCAAAAACATGAGCAACAATTTAAGATCATTGAATTTGAAAATTTTAAATAGCAAAGCTGGATGTGTACAAACATATACCCTCTTCTTTATGGTTATATAGCCTCTTCGATTGTGAACCATCCTCATGACAATCTAGTCTTTACATAAATTTTAACTAATTAATAATCTATCTATAAGACATTTCCTGTTAGTAGCATAAACCCTATAACTATTGACAAAAGCAAAAGAAGATGTACTCGATTACAATGTTGTTGTTGATATCTAAAAGTTGCGTCATTATACATTTTTTATCTTACAAATCCTATTGTTTTTTAAGGAAACCAAATAGTTTCCAACATAAGCACATAAAAATCTTAAGCTCTTGGTCTCAATTCTAATAAAACTTTGAAGATGATTTACATTACACACGAATGATATACAACCAAACACATTTTTTCTTTATCTGCATAAAATTGACTTCTGAATATGAATCTACAGATTTGAGCTGCATAAAATAAAACCAATAAGGGCAGAAACTTCAATGCACCCTTGTCAAAACAAATTTGACCAAGAAACCCATGTTGGTTATGCAATATAATTCTATATATATTGTAGCCAACAATAATACTTACATTAGAACACTTTCTACCATTAAACAAGATTTTCATAAAAGAAAAGAAATGGTTTTATATGAACTTAGACACTTCTAGCCGTGCGGTTTTAATCATGTTAAAACATCCAATATGTATATAGTGGAGGAAAATATACTATACAGTTTCACTTGTTTTAGGAAAATAAGAACTTCTCAAAATTAAACAATAAGCTTAAAGATGTTAAAGGGAGAGTACAACCTAACACCACAGTAAGTTCTTTAGTTAAAATAGGCAATCACCCTAAGATGAAAGGGAAAAGTTGGACAAAAGAAAAAAGAAAACCATCAATAATTCCAATAAGAATAAGTGGTATTACAGTTAAGTCTTTAGTTATAAAAAATTAAATATGAATCCTCCGAGTTATAACTTGAGCTGCTTAAATGAATAATTATACTCATGTCATTACTCAATTGAACCTAACATACAATATCAAAAAATAAAAAAGCAATGATACAGCTGCAAAGAGTTCTAATTGCTGCCATGATTAAACCAGTGAAACTGACATTTGTAAACCAATCTCAGAATTATACCGGATCAGAGATGTAGACATAAAATTCAAATATAAAACTCTAGATAGTAAAAGATCAAAAGAACCTTGATATGTGTTAGCAACCGCAAAACTGCAAACATTAGCCACATCACCAAAACGAAAAGAACCTCGATACTTTTTGAATTGACACCTGTAGAAAACCATTAAATGGCCAAAATGAACTACCAACAAAAAATAAGGCCATAGTTATATCATATAAAGCTATTTGCAACATAAAAAATTATGAATGCTTCATCCTATAAAATGCCAAAAAGATATGCAACTGAGTCAGCATAATGATCATCATTTGCTCAATTTTCTCATATTGTTCAACTGACTACCAGAAATTCTTCCTTCCCAAATATAAAAGCTCCTAACCTAGTATTATTTCAAATAGTTCCCAAATGAAAAGAAGTTCAAAACCGAAACTTTACATTTCCTCTAGCCACTGATCACACAATAAATAAATGAATCAATTATTAAGCGGGAAACACTACCCAAGCATAATCTCTCAACTTATTTATTAATCTTCAGGAATTAGAGTGCATAATGCAAAGTATACATAATTCACTAAAACAATTGTCAAAACTGAATTTTGAATGAGACCCATTTTTCAACTGAGCCCGAAACAACAATTTCAAATTATAGATTGTTCAGACATTCCGCTTTTATTTTTTCCTTTTTTCAAGAACCAAACAGGAGAATGTTAAGGGAAGGATTACTGGCGATGGCGATCGGCCGACAAATAGACGACACCGGACGTTCTGGGACTGCAGAGTTTTGCTTTTGATCGTATGATGCGTTGTCTCACAGTGAATCAGCATCCAGTCTTGAGAAAGAGAAAGAGAAAGACAGGGAGATTCAAGGTCAAGGCTGTGCTGTGATGGTATTGTACTTTCTTGATGTGGTACTGTCGCGTAGCAAGACTTCAAATTTGCTTTTTGTGAAAGGCGTTCAAAGAAGCGTACCATAAATTTTTAACAATAAAGTTAAGTACACCGAAAAATCTGCACCGAAATTTTATACCGGTCTATATGTAATACGTCTCTGATTTTTTTAATAATTTTTTTCTAGTGAACGATCATCCATCAAATTTGGACGGCCATTCACTCACATAGACGTCTGTCCATATTATATGGACGAGCATCCATATACAAGGGACAAGCTTCCCCATTTAAAAGACGTCCATCCATAAATAAAATACAATAAATTTTTTTTATAAACATTTGGGATGGCCGTTCCATTATGAATGGACGTCCGTCCCTTATGTTTGGACGGGCGTCCATACTTAAAAAAAATAATAATAAAAAAAATAAAATAAAATAAAAAACTGCTCAACTTCTACACTTTCGCTTCTCTTCTTCTTCTTTTTCTCTGATTATCTAATAACTGTCCACGACTTTTACCTAATCAGACTTTTAAGTAAATGCATGTAGATATGCATATGGACCTGTACATCTCCAAACTCAATACTGATTAAGACAAGAATACATTATTATTATTATTATTATTATTATTATTATCATCATTAGCTCGACTTTGCCTTAATCACCATCCCATCCATTATAGATAGCTCGACTTTGCCGCAGTTGCTGGATCCTTTCTGCATCCTTGGACATGAAAGCATAAGTTTTTCGTGGAGTGGGAGTTCTTGTATAAATGGAAAGTGGCTCGTCCCTCATCCTGGGATCACAAAGTGTCTTGTATAGGCCAAGCGGTTGAGTACTTTTCTTTGTTGAGGGTGCTTGGTATAGGCTTTGATATTGATGGTTCAGTGGCTTCTTCCTAAAACCTGGAAATATTCCTCTCAAAATTTCCATAGCAGATGATTCAGTGTTGGCAAAAAGCTTTGCAAAGGATCCAAAGAAGCCTTCTTCTTGCTTCTTCTGTTCATCCTCCGTAGGAATTAAAGGCAGTCTGAATGAATTCAGAGCCACTTATTCCTTCAACTCGGCAGAGTAGACGTCATGGCCTCGGAGGCCACCGTATGAGCACCATGAAGCTCTCTCCGATAAAAGCAGGGGCCGAAGCACCTAAATTAAGATCTACCAGTGGCTCTGGTTCTTCAACCTGAATAGCCTTCTAACTGGAGAATGCTAGTTTTTAGAAAAAAAGAAAAAATAATAGTATGGACGGTCATCCATCAGGAATGGAAGCTCGTCCAAACATAAGGGACGGGCGTCCATTCATAATGGACATCCGTCCAAATGTAATGGACGGATGGACGGATGGACCAAAGTTTTTTTTTTTTTTTTTTTAATATTTTGGTAAAGGATCGGAGCCCCTTATTTATGACGTCCCGTCTAAAACAAAGGGTGGGACGCACTCCATAACGGATGAACTAACTGCTTCCTAATGTTTATAAATTTTTTTTTATTGTATTTTAATGAGGGACGGGCGTCCTTTAAATGGGGACGCCCATCCCTTGTATATGGATGCCCGTCCATATAATATGGACAGGCGTCCATGTGAGTGAACAACCGTCCAATTTTGATGGATGGCCGTTCACTAGAAAAAAATTAGAAAAAAATTCAGAGGTGTATTACACGTAGGCCGGTATACATTTTTGGTACAAATTTATTGGTGTCCGTAGCTTTGTTGAATTTTTTATGTTTTTGCCCTCAATAAGTAGGGGGGATTGTGATAGTCTCCAAAGGTCATGGGTAAGAAAAGCATTGGCCGCGTTTGGCTTATTATTTATTCTCATATTCTAAAACCGATTATTTGAACAGTATTTGGCTTATTATTCATGAATGGTGAAAAAACGATCGTGACATATATTTGACCCTTAAGACTTTTTGCAGTTTTTTTTTTTGTTTTTTTCTCATTTTTTTTTTTCATTTTCTCATCTGTTTCACCGCATCATGTATTTGACTGTTAAGATTTTTTGCAGCTTTTTTTTTTTCTGTTTCTCAATTTTATTTTTTTCATTTTCTCATCTTGAGTCAACGGCAGCGAATAATTATAGACAATATGATAACTATATAAGATAACATAACAAATACACTATAAACAATATAATAAATCATATCGTAATTGTTAATAAAATATACATGTAAGAACGATTATAAGGATTGATAATTAGTATTTTTATCATATATGTATTAATGTGATATTTTTAAACAGTTAAATTAGTACTTGAAATTAATATGAATTTTTGTTTTTTAATATTTACTGCTGACAAAATTATCAATAAAATATTTAATATTATTAAAATGTTAATTGATAAGTTATATATATAATAATACATTATTTTAACAAAATACACCAAAATATTATATTAATAAATCATTTATAAAAAAATATATTAATCAAATATACAACACAAATATCAAGGTAAAAATACTCTACTAAACATATATTTTTCAAATCATATTCTCGTAATCATAATCAGTAGCGGATCCAGAAATTTATTTTAGGGTGGACCAAAATAAAAATTTATTATACATTACTATTTTTGTTCATTAATATTTTTGTTAGGGTGGGCCAAAATATATAAATTTACATATTAATAATAAAAAAAAAAAATTGAAGGTGGGCCAAAAAGTGGTTGGATCCGCCACTGATCATAACCCGACTCAACTATCCAATATTATTCTCAAAATCCTATTTAAAATAATAAACCAAACGCACTCATTTTTATGTGTGTATTCGAATTTTTATTTAAATTTTGCAGAGGTTGAATTAACAGTTAATTAAATAAAATGAGGACACATATTTTTTAAAATAATTACAAAAAGGTTGGGATCCTTTTAACTTAAACTTTTTACACAAATTTTGTAACCGTGATCCATTTCAATATAATGGTTTAAGAGTCAATAAGGTGGCAAGGTAAATAATCACCTTCAACTTGTATTACATATTAGTTGGATTGCAATAATTTAATGGTCATGAATTTGTATTCCAATTTAAGTCACGAATTTAAGTTAAAAAATCACACCCTATAAAAAAGAGAGATAAGTTTTCTAAAAGGCAAAAGTATGACGCCACCGTTTAATTAAATTGAAAAAATACAATAATAATAAATCTATTTGATTATATTATATAAATGTCAAAACAATTATTAGAATATATAAATAGCCATTAACAAACAAGCATATATCAAAACCATATCGTACAAGGAAATGATATATTACAAATTATTTGACTTAAATATGAAGAAAAATATTAAAAGGAATAATCAATCATGATTTTTATTTAGAATACAACATATCTATCATTATTAAAATGCAAATTAAATCAAAGTAAAGCCATTTAAACGAAATAGTTTTTTTTTTTATTTTTGGAATTTTATCAATTAAAAAGCGTTGAATAATCATTTTGTATATCCTGCATCCATATCATAATAATCAATATAGTAAAACAAAAAAAAAAATTAATAAGGATATAATAGACCTAAAAATGAAATGGAAAAGGACATATTAATTTTTGGCTTTGAAAAAATTTATATTGTCCCAAAACTTATCAAATTCATAATTACACCAGAACATTTTATTGAACATTCAAAGTTAAAAAAATAACCAATAAAGTCCAAAATGCTTAACCCGGAATGTTTAACCACAAATTCTAAGTATAAAATCTAATGAAATGGAATTGAAACATATGGGGGTTTGTTGTAATAACACCTATATGTAATTCAGTTTTCACTCTGGTAATTATATTATATTATGTTAATATGGTTGTGTTCGGCTCAAGGTAAAATAGGATTATTCCGATAATCTTCGTTTAATTTTCAAGATTCTCTTGTTTGATTTGCAGATAATAAAATATTACAGTAATCTTTTGTTGTAAATAGTGTTTACTGTTGGTAATATATAGGGTAATCATATTACTTTGTGAGGATGTGTTACACTGACATAATTTGATTTTATACGAATTTTGCCCTTAATTAAATATCATTTTGGACACAATGACCTTCAAATGTATACCAAATAACAATTAGTTAAACCCTTTATATTTGAAAATATACTTAAAATACCTTGACTATAAAAAAGTTTAAAAGTTAACAAAATACCTTTAACCACCCAAGACCACCACTGATCGCCAACGAAAGTTGTCATATTAGCCAACCAAACAATAAAGCAATTAAAATAAAATTACAAAAAAGAAAGCAAGCTAATATGATATTATATTTATTAAAACGCTGAAGATTTATGAAATGATAAAAAAATAATTTCTATTTTATTAAAATTATGAAATTATAGTATGCGTTTGGTTTAATATTTTTATCCCTCATTCGGATCCTATTTTTCAAATAGCGTTTGGTACAATATTCTCAAAATATTACCCTATTTTTTTAATTACATTTTAACCCTATAAGGTTATTAATTTCACTAAATACCCCCTGAAAAAAAAGTTTAAAAATTAACAAAAACACCCCCATCAACCCTCAATTCTTCACGTATTCCTGGCAACCACCGCGGCTGATAGCCGGAACAGTACTCGCCAAACTTCCGATTCCAGAAATGGCCTGGAAGTTTACTGGCCTTTCCTTTTCCGGCCAGATCCACCTCACGGTATCCGGCCATCAGGCAGATCGGCCGCACGACCCGAAATGGCCGCCGCTTGACCGAAAACGACGGCCACATCTTTGGCATGCGACGGCCAAAGATGGCCGCCGCTTGGCCTTTTCCGCCCTCGACTGGCAAAAACAAACCGTAGATCGGCCTTTTCCTGGCCCGGATCCACCATGGATCTAGCCGGAAAAGGCCATAACGGACGTGTTACACGCATCCGATAAGTCGTGCCGTAACGAAATTTTCGGCCGCATTCTGTGGTGGCCGGAATCGACATCGCAGATGGTGGGGGTGTTTTTGTCATTTTACATGTTAGGGTCTTTATTTAAATTAGTAAACCTAAGGGCTTTTTTATAAATTTTTAAAATTTACCTCGTAATACTCCCATATCCAATAACCTAATACAATCCCTAAAATCCTATCCAAAATACTAAACCAAACGCAGCCATAATGTGTCAATGCAAATATTGTTTATTGGAAAAAGAGAATTGTGAATAATCCCTAGGTTAAAATTAAAAATAAGAAAGCAAAAGACCATAATAAAAAACAGAGAGCAGAGACTTAGAAGAGGTAGTATAAATAATTAGCGGGATGTAAAAAAAAAAAGAAGCGGGATCTAGAAAAAGGAAAGTAGCGGGATGTTAAAAAAAAAGAAGCGGGATCTAGAAAAAGGAAAGTAGCGGGATCCGGAATGTTCCAGACAAATGGCGGGATTGGGAAAAAAAAAAAAAAAAAAGAAAAAGAGAAAAAAAGGAAATGGTAGGACTAGGAATTGTTATCTTTTGATGTATAACTCTCGAACTAAAAAAATTGTCTTAAACTACAGGCAAATAACTATCCACCCTGTCCTGAGCCAGAGTTGACCTTGGGACTGGGTTCTCACACAGACGCAGATGCAGTCACAATTCTTTGCCAATCTGAAGGAGTTAGTGGTCTCCAAGTGATTAAAAATGGGAAATGGGTTGGTGTTGATCCTGTTCCTAATGCCTTTGTCATCAATCTGGGTGATCAAATCCACGTGAGTCAGCTGTCGTCTTGAATTTGGTTGTTAGAAATTTCACGTCTGAGTATTATTTGTTGACAGTATTATTAGTTTGAACTAAGTATTATAATGGTAAAGCCATATAGATAGAGGCGTAAAGATAATAATGTTAGTCACAATCGTTTTTCTTAGATGTATTTATTCATATTTCAACTATTCGAAATAGTATTGACTTGAATTCATATCAAGTGTCTGTGCTAATAACTTTCTGGTTATTTGTTTTCTATATGTTGAAGACACAACATCACTTTTATCATGTCTTTAATATTTACAGAGGTGAAAGTGGTTGTTGTATTTGATGCTATGTTGTCTGGACTCCGTACACAGAAGGAAAGTTTTGGCAGGTATTATTTATGATCCTAAACCTATGATTATTTTGTTTTTTTGACACTATTATTCTTATAATTTTGGTTCTATTGTTCAGTAGAACCAATTGCAAAGCATTCTTTATTCAATTTGATTTTGTTGTAAACTTTGCTTTATCAGTTGAATTCCTTCACATTACTATTAACTTTATGGAATGAAATCTTGCCTGCCATGATGAAATTGATCGTAAGTTTGTAATCTGAAGAATTCACAATGTTGCAGGGTTGATATAGTTTTATCTGGAGAAACATGTGCTGATTCATGGATTGAGAAAGAGGTAAAAATATAAGATTTCGTCATTTTTTTCATGACATAAATGATTGGATTTTTCAGTTTAACGGGTATGGATTGAGTTCCATATGCATCTCTTATTGGCTATAGGTAGTTGGATGTCCCTTCCTTCATTTATGTTGTGGAGACGAACTGACATTCTTTCATAGTTTAATAAAGGGTATAATCAAGTGGCCGGACATCACTGGTAAAGAGTTTTCTGTCACTCTGCTCCGAATGGTCAAATCATAATGTTTTATTATGGAAACTGTTACCCTATGCGTATGCTGAACTATTTCATTAGCTAATTTGAAGTGTGATTTTATTATTATTATTTTTGCTCTTTTCTGATTAGTAGTCTGGCATCATGTTTATGTAACAGATTGTAGCTTTGAAGGAAGATGGATGGCCCAGAGTTTGGGTTGTGACTTCTGATCACTGTCATCAGCATGCGGCCCATGGAGTAGTAAACTGTCCTCAGAATCTTTGTAGTAATCATAACAAATTTTGTTAATTTTTTTGGTAGTTTCTTTCACTGTCTTGTCTTTTAGCTCCTACATACAAATTTACTTTGTGCCGAAAAGATTGAGTGCCGTATTAGATTAGTTCACCATGGAGTATCGACTAGTTGTATTAGGATAACTTGTTAAGATGTTATTACGACATAATTCTACTTGTAGGCTACTGCTGTTGACCAGAATTTTGACAGAACTACCTGACTTCAGAGTGACCTTTTCTGATATATATATCTTATGGCTTTGAATTAATGAAACAAGTAGTAGTAGGAATCTTGTGTATTTCACTAAAATAATGCACATTCACATTGGTTTACTCTTGCTCTGCATGTGACTTAGTGGTACTTTCTGATCATTTCCAGGGAGGCTCTGTGTGGAGTTGTAAGGCATTGGTTTCTGAGGTGAGGCATGGTTTCTGCTTTTTATGCTTGAATACTGCACATGGTACTCAAACTTTTTATTATCTCAAAGTTCATTCAGTGAAAGATTTCTGAATAAACTGATTTAATGGTAAGCAAATAAAAAAAAAAAAAGAATTGAATTTCAATGACAATACTATTTTATTTTGTTTGTAGAAATGGGAGAAGGCTGCTGTGTAGAAGGTATTCTTGAACTCACTTGACAAAAGACATAAAACTGTGAACCCTTTTTACGGTTAGAGCAGGTATGTCTTTGTTATTGGTTTCTTTTTATGGTTGTTTAGCAAGTGTGTCTATTGTTAATGTCGTATAATCAAATGTGGAGTACTAATCGTATTGTGCAGTTTATTGATTTGTTAATGGCAAGAAGATACTTTTTGTTTCTTTGTTCTTATTGATTTGTTTTGTTTTTTGTTTAACTGTTAAATGAATTTCTGTTTGCACATTGAGAATGTTGCTGTTCTTAAGCAACAATATTGAGTTAACATAATATTTGTGCTACAATATAGGGAGAAGTTGACAACATTAGATTTCTTCCAGAATGTTTGGGCTATCTATTGGTTGGTCCTTTTTGTTTTTGCATGTATATAAATTGGTTCTGCATTATTTATGTCTGTTGTTAGAATTTTCTAATTAAACTTAGTCTACAGATGGGAAGGGAAAAAGGAGGAAATTTTAAGGCAGATTTGAGGAAGGTGTTTCTTTCCGTGGTGGAGTTATCAGTCCTCTATATGAGGGGGTTGCTACGGTATGTTTTTTGTCATCATTAACTGCAATATGAATGTGGTGAACAAGATTTCTTTTCACAATTTTTATGTTTATTTTCTTGTCTACCAATTATTTGATACAATTTTTATTATATCTCTTATTAATTTTTATATATGTTTGGTTATTATTTTGAATAGCAATAGTAGGAATAGAAATATGAATAGTGATTGGAATTAGAATAGCCCCCCTAAACCCTAAAAAGGAATAGTTAGCAGAATATGAGTAGTGATCAAAATAGTAACCTGAACAAGAATAGTGATAGACATAGAAATCGGAATAGTGATAAGAACAACATAGTGATTAGAATAGGATTCTTATAGGTATAGTAATAGGATTAGGGCCCACTCGTGGGTAGCTGAGATGGTTAGGGCGAATTGGGGACTGTGAATAGCACGGTGTCAAGTTCGATTCCCCATTTGAGCATCTGCGATCTTAAAGTGGGAGACCGTGGTGGTGGGTGCCATAGCTAGTCTCCCCCGAGGATTAGTCGAGCTTAGCGTAAACTAGTCTCGTCCCGAGGATTAGTTGAAATGCGCTTTCTCGGATACCTTGGTTACCAAAAAAAAACTATCGGGTTAGGGGGTTAGGGGTTGAGGGAGTGGGGGAGTTGAGGGGTTGAGAGAGTGGAGGGGTTGAGGGAGTTGACGGGTGGAGGGGTTGGGGGGTGTTGAGGGAGTTCACGGATGGAGGGGTGGAGGATTTGAGGGGGGTGATGGGGTGGAGTCGTGGAGGGGGTTTGGGGGTTGAGGGAGTTGAGGGGGTTGATGGGGTGGAGTCGTGGAGGGGGTTTGGGGGTTGAGGGAGTTGAGGGGGTTGATGGGGTGGAGTCGTGGAGGGGGTTTGGGGGTTGAGGGAGTTGAGGGGGTTGATGGGGTGGAGTCGTGGAGGGGGTTGAGGGAGTTGATTGGGTGGAGTCGTGGAGGGGGTTGAGGGTGAGGGGGTGAGGGCGTTTTAGGACCTGTAGGTAGTTTAGATTTTTTAGAGCTTTTTAGGATTTTTAGGGCCTTTAGGATCTTTTAGATTAGAACATTTTAAGGATTTTAGGGTCTTTTAGATTAGAACATTTTAAGGCCTTTAGGGCCTTTATAACCTTTTAGGGCCTCTAGGGCCTTTACAACCTTTTAGGGCCTTTACAACCCTTTAGGGCCTCTAGGGCCTTTACAACCTTTTAGGGCCTTTAATAAGCCCTTTAGGGCCTCTAGGGCCTTTACAACCTTTTAGGGCTTTTATAGCCCTTTAGGGCCTTTAGAACTTTTTAGAGCCATTAGGGTTTAGGGGGCTTAAGATAGGAAATTTTTTTGGAAAAATTAATTTTAAAAATTTAAAAATGAATTTAAGAAGTTTTATAATTATTTATTTTCTTTTTTCATTTTAAATAAATTAAAATAAATGGAATTTTGTATAAATTAAATTAAAACAATTTAAAAATTAAAAGTTTTAAAATATTTTTTCTAGTAATTTTTTCCATTTTTAAAAAATTAAAATAAATATAATTTTGTAAAAATAAAATTAAAACAGTTTTGAAAATTTTTTTTGTAGTAATATTTTTTCCATTTTAAATAAATACAAAAAATTTAAATTTGTTGTGCTAATATTTTTAAGTATTTTATTTAAATGAAAATAAATGATTGAAAAATATTAAAAAAAAATTTAAACTAAAAATATATTTTAGTTGCTGTGGTGTAGTGGTTATCACGTCAGTTTTACATTGAGGGTCCCCAGTTCGATCCTGGGCAGCAACATTTTTAATTTAAACTTTGACTTACAAATAAAAAAATGTTTGGACATTAGCTTAAATTTTTACTGTTGTTCGTTCTACAGAAAATTAACTTATAAAGAATATTTTGCAAATTGTTTTGATGTTATAATTAATTTAAATATTTGTAAAATAAAAGAAAATAGAATAAATTTGAAATTTTTTCCCGAAACAAAAAGTTGCCTTTTAAAAATTAATTAAAATATTAAAAGTTGAAATTTAAAATTGAGAAAATTGTAATAAAATTAAGAAAAAAAGGTTCCTTTTTAATAAATTTAAAATGAATTGTTATCAAAATTTATAAATAACAAAAATAAAATATAAAAAATATAAATGATAATGAGTTTTTGAAAAATTTTATGTTAATTGTCCCGGAAATTTAATGTAAAATAAATAAAATATAAATGATAATAAGTTTTTCAAATATTTGAAAACAAAAATTTTGTTAATTGTCCTGGAAATATAATATAAAATAAAAATTCAAATTATTTTATAAAAAAGAGTTTAAAAATGTAATTTTAGTAGTTAATTAATATTAAAACGAAAATAATTTATTTGAAAACAACCAAAAAAGTAAAATTGTAAAGTTAATTAATTAATAAATTTTGAATTTAGAGTTTTACTTACAAAATAATTTTTTTGGAAATAATTGACTAAAAATTAAATTTGGAAAACTTAATAATTTTGACTATTTTGTCTTCGCTTTAAATAAAGTAAAGTTTTAAAAGATTAATAGTTGAAATAAAAAAAAAGTTTCCCTTTTCATATATTTAAAAAAAAATGACAAAATAATTTGTATAAAAAAGAAAATATATAAAATATAAATGATAAATCTATTTTAAAAGATTTTGAATAGAATTTTGTATTATAAGAGAGTAAAAACCAGTTATATAATAAAAAAGAATTTAAATAAATTTTGGTAAAAAATAAAATATATAAAATATAAATGATAATATTTATTTTAAAAGATTTTGAAAAGGAATTTTTTTATATTATTAAATATAAAAGAAAAAATTTTAAAAGAGTAAAAACAGTATATTTGCTAGTTAATTAATGAAATGATAAATAAAAAAAGTAAATAAATTGAAATAAAAAAAGAAAATATATATAATATAAATGATAATATTTGTTTTAAAAGATTTTGAAATGAAATTTTTTTTGTTAGTTACTAATATAAAACAAAAAATTTAAACAGTTTGTCTGCCAGTTAATTAATAAAAAATAAATTCAATAAATTTTTATAAATTGATTTAAATGAAAACATTTTTGATCAGATAAAAATTTAAAATTTTATTAAATTAGTTAATAATTCTAAAATCTAAACTCGTAGATATTTTATTTTACTCTTTGCAAATAATTGTATTAAAAATAATTTTGTCAAAATTCATAATTTTGACTATTATGTTTTCCCTTTAAATAAAATAAACTTTGAGAAGTTGTCTTTTAAAAATAAAAAATAAAAAATCTAAATAATAAAAAAAGAAAAAAAGTTAATCATTTAATATAAATGAATTCACTGAATAAATTATTTTCAAAATTTATCAATAAAAAAGAAAATATATAAAATATAAGTCATAATAATTTTTGTAGATATTTTTAAACAAAATTTTTAAGTTAATTAAGAAATTTAATATAAAATAATTGTAGAAAAGTTAATAATTTTAATGTTTGGAAAAAGCTTACAACAAAAATTTAATCATTTTACAGTTGTTTTTTGTTTTAAAGAAAATTAACTTTTCAAAAATATTTCAGAAATTGGTAAGTTAAAATTAATATAAATTTTATAAAATAAAAAGAAACATTTTCAAAATTAAAAAGTAACATTTTAAAAATATTATAGGTTGAAATTTAAAATGAAGAAAAAAAAGTTCCTGTTTCAATAAATTTAAAATGAAGTTAGGGAATAATTTTTTTATCAAAATTTATAAATAAAAAAGAAAATATATAAAATATAAATGATAAGTTTTTAAAATGTTTTTAAACTATTATTTTATGTTAATTAAACGAGAAAATCATGATTAAAAAAGAATGTAAATGATTTATAATAAAGGGTAAAAAAATGTAATTAATTAAATCCAGAAATTTATTAAAAAAGAAAAAATTAAACAATATATAAAAAAGAGTTAAAAAATTTAATTTCATTAGTTAATTAATATTTGTAAAAATCAGTATAAAAATATAATTTTATAAGTTAATCAACATGTAATTGAAAACAATTTTCTAAAAATAAGTCGTAAATGGTAAACTTTTGATTAGCGCTCAAATATATTATATTTGAGCGTTTGGAAGGAATTGAACAAAAATATATTATATTTTGACGACTGTGTTATCGTTTAAAATAAAAATTAACTATTAAAAATATTTTAGCAGTTTAATTGAAGATTAAATCCCAAATTTTTCAAAATTAAAGTTTAAATTTATCTGAAAAAAAAAAAAATTGATAGAAAAAAAAAGAAAATTAATAAAAAATAAATATAAAAATGGATATAAAAATTAATAAAAAAATGGATAGAAAAATAAAATAAAAAAGGATAGAAAAAAAAAATTAATAAAAAATGGATAGAAAAATGAATTAAAAAAGGATAGAAAAATTAATAAAAAGATGGATAGAAAAATTACTAAAAAAATAGATAGAAAAGTAATAAAAAAAATGGATAGAAAAATTAATAAAAAAATAAAAAAATGGATAGAAAAAATTAATAAAAAGATGGGATAGAAAAATGACTAAAAAAATAGATAAAAAAAAAAAAAAAAAAGGAAAATGGAAAAAATTAATAAAAAAATAAAAAAATGGATAGAAAAAATTAATAAAAAGATGGATAGAAAAATGACTAAAAAAATAGATAGAAAATTAAAAAAAAAAAAAAGGATGGAAAAATTAATAAAAAAATAAAAAAATGGATATAAAAATTAATAAAAAAATGTGTAGAAAAATGACTAAAAAAATAGATAGAAAATTAATTAAAAAAAAAGAATAAATAAAAAAATAACTAAAAAATGGATGGAAAAATAAATAAAAATATAAATAAAAAATGGATAGAAAAATTAATAAAAAGATGGATAGAAAATTAATAAAAAAATCAATAAAAAGATGGATAGAAAAATTACTAAAAAAATAGATAGAAAAGTAAAAAAAAGGAAAAAAAAATGGATAGAAAAATTAATAATAAAAAAAATGGATATAAAAATTAATAAAAAATGGATAGAAAATAATAAAAAAAACGGAAAAAAAAGTGGATAGAAAAAAAATAAAAAAATGAATAAAAATGGATAGAAAAATAAATAAAAAAAATGGATAGAAAAATTTATAAAAAAATTAAATAAAAAGATGGATAGAAAAATTACTAAAAAAATAGATAGAAAAGTAAAAAAAAGAAAAAAAATGGATAGAAAAATTAAAAAAAAATGGATAGAAAAATTTATAAAAAAATTAATAAAAAGATGGATAGAAAAATTACTAAAAAAATAGATAGAAAATTAATAAAAAAAATATAAATAAAAAATGGATAGAAAAATTAAAAAAAAATGGATAGAAAAAATTTATAAAAAAATTATTAAAAAGATGGATAGAAAAAATTACTAAAAAAATAGATAGAAAAATTAATTAAACCCTAAAAAAAAAAAAAAAAAAAAGATAGAAAAAATTAATTAAAAAAAAATTAGGAATTAGGGTTTAGGGGTTTGGGGGTTTAGGGGTTTAGGGGGTTAGGGGAGGGGTTTAGGGGTTTAGGGTTTAGGGTTTAGGGAGGGGTTTAGGGGTTTAGGGGTTTAGGGTTTAGGGTTTAGGGGTTTGGGGTTTGGGGTTTAGGGTTTAGGGTTTAGGGTTTAGGGTTTAGGGGTTTAGGGGTTTAGGGGTTTAGGGGTTTAGGGGTTTAGGGTTTGGGGTTTGGGGTTTGGGGTTTAGGGGTTTGGGGTTTGGGGTTTAGGGTTTAGGGAGGGGTTTAGGGGTTTAGGGGTTTAGGGGTTTAGGGTTTTGGGGTTTAGGGGTTTAGGGGTTTAGGGGTTTGGGGTTTAGGGGTTTAGGGGTTTAGGGGTTTGGGGTTTAGGGGTTTAGGGTTTAGGGTTTAGGGTTTAGGGTTTAGGGTTTAGGGTTTAGGGTTTAGGGGTTTAGGGGAGGGGTTTAGGGGTTTGGGAGGGTTTGGGGTTTGGGGTTTGGGGAGGGGTTTAGGGGTTTAGGGGTTTAGGGGTTTGGGGTTTAGGGGTTTAGGGGTTTAGGGGTTTAGGGGTTTAGGGGTTTAGGGTTTGGGGTTTGGGGTTTGGGGTTTTGGGGTTTGGGGTTTAGGGTTTAGGGGTTTAGGGGTTTAGGGGTTTAGGGGTTTGGGGTTGGGGTTTAGGGGTTTAGGGGTTTAGGGGTTTAGGGTTTAGGGTTTGGGGTTTAGGGGTTTAGGGGTTAGGGAGGGGTTTAGGGTTTAGGGGTTTAGGGGTTTGGGGAGGGGTTTGGGGTTTGGGGTTTGGGGAGGGGTTTAGGGGTTTAGGGTTTAGGGGTTTAGGGAGGGGTTTAGGGGTTTAGGGTTTAGGGGTTTAGGGGTTTAGGGGTTTAGGGGTTAGGGGTTAGGGGTTTAGGGTTTGGGGTTTGGGGTTTAGGGGTTTAGGGAGGGGTTTAGGGAGGGGTTTAGGGTTTAGGGTTTAGGGTTTAGGGGTTTAGGGTTTGGGGTTTAGGGGTTTGGGGTTTGGGGGTTTGGGGAGGGGTTTAGGGGTTTAGGGGAGGGGTTTGGGAGGGGTTTAGGGAGGGGTTTAGGGAGGGGTTTAGGGGTTTAGGGGTTTAGGGAGGGTTTAGGGGTTTAGGGGTTTAGGGGTTCCTTTCCACCCTTGGGGCCAGGGACCCTTGAAATTAGGGATTCCCAGGGCATTTAGGGTTTCACCCTTTTATTTAGGGTTTAGGGGTTTAGGGAGGGGTTTAGGGGTTTAGGGGTTTAGGGAGGGGTTTAGGGGTTTAGGGGTTTAGGGAGGGGTTTAGGGGTTTAGGGGTTTAGGGGTTGGGGTTAGGGGTTTAGGGGTTATTTAGGGGTTAGGGGAGGGGTTAGGGAGGGGTTTAGGGGAGGGAGGGGTTTGGGGTTTGGGAGGGGTTTAGGGTTTAGGGAGGGTTTAGGGGTTTAGGGGTTTAGGGGTTTAGGGGAGGGGTTTAGGGGTTTAGGGGTTAGGGGTTAGGGGTTTAGGGAGGGGTTTAGGGAGGGGTTTAGGGTTTAGGGTTTAGGGGTTTAGGGAGGGGTTTAGGGAGGGGTTTAGGGGTTTAGGGAGGGGTTTAGGGGTTTAGGGGTTTAGGGGTTTAGGGA